>OW026418.1:10052500-11302500 GCA_932274075.1 Diarsia rubi | reverse complement strand
CGCAGTTTTTATACACGTCCACCGCGTCGATAAAACCTTCTGTGTCTTCTGGTTTACCACTAAATCGAGCTGTACACTTCGTGAAGTTACCGGCGGGCGTTATTAAAGATGCGTCGAAAACTGGTGCCGGCGTCGAGGTACGCACCTCGTGGATGAGCCGCGCGAAAATATCAGCTTGGCTCTGCTGCAATGTCTGCATCAGAGCCGCAAATTGCTCCGACCCCATTGTGACTGTGGAAGGCTCATCAGCCCCATCCTCTTCTCCTTGTTGTCGTGTTCGTGGCATTATTGCCTTTTGTAACGAACAGAAAAAAAAATCCTCGTTTCACGTAGTTGAAGGCCCCTACTGTTAGGGCGCCAAATGTAACCGACGGGTGTATGGGTTTAGGCCTTCTTCTGGGGTTCACGGGACTTTTCAAGGAAATACTTTTTAACGATGTAAACGTTATATTTTTGTAGGAGGGACACAACACAAATACACTTGAGAACTTACACACTAGACTTATAGGTTAAGTTTCAGGGGTGCTCCGCGAGCGCGAGTCGAGACACGTCGCGGTGCACAGGGATTCGGTAACGACTGACTGGCCGTTGAGGCCGGGGCACGCGCGGGCTCGTCGGATGGCGTGGTTTCGGCGCCAACGCTCACCTCACCTGCCCGGCGAGCACGGCCTACAGTGACATGGCATGAGTCACACATTTTATCACAGTTTGGGCGATAAAACCGTTTTGTCTTAAATGCTAGCACGGCGGCGTAAGATAATTTCTTGATATGTGATATAACTTCTTGACGTTTAGTTGGGACTCCTATGTCATAATTGCTAATATGGGCGCACCCATTTTGTAACAAATGTCACATTTTGACAGATGAATATGCTCGTTTATATCACGTTCGTTCGGAGGTGGTGATAAAAGTAAATTAAAAATATAAGTATATTTTTCTGCTTACTACTGCATCAAATGGCAGTAAATTATTATAATTATGTTCTTGCCCGAAGGCAAGAGGTCCAAAGTAGGAAAATATTCCGAAGATAACATTCGGGACTCCTCTAATCCGTTCGAGTTGCCAGACAGGGAGTTCCAACGGATTTTCCGCCTGACAAATATATTTCAAAACAAATCACATCAAACTTTTAAAAGAAAAACAGAACTTTTAGTTAGTAGCAAGTTATCAAATAATAAATAAAAAAAGAAAATGAAACACGTGCCGCGTACGTGTTATGTCAAAAATGAATTAGTACCCAAGAAAATTAAAAAGTTGTTTAACTGTATGAACTGTGCTCTTTTATACGTATTATTTTATTTGGTCGCCTATTCAGATGGTCATAGACATTTTTATTTTTTTAATATACTAGGTCACACTATGAAGTCAGCAACAAGAAAGACAAGTCGTGTCTTAAATTATATCACATGTGGTACCCGTGCTAGCATTTAAGACAAATTCTAAGACATGACATAATTTATAACGTCTTGTCACCAACGTCTTGGGTACGCCCGTGCTCGCCCCGCTGATTGGCCGTTGAGGCCGATCTGCGATTCAGTAGTCTTGTGTAGTTCGTGAACGATGAACGAATAGGAGCCGTATCTTCGCACTGTACTAGAAGAAACGTTTCCGAACGCTGGCTTGTAATCGGTCTAATAGGTCAAATAGCTCTTTCCGAACACGTACATCGCCCGAACGAGAAAATATGAAAATACAGTCTGACTGATTGTGACAGAAACGATACGTTTTCATTCGATGTGTCTGTGAATGAATGAGAACGAGAGAGAATAGCCGACGAATGACGATGCTATCCGAACCCGATCAACCGAATTCACAAGAATGAAATGAGATGCGCGTTATTTCAATGCCATAAAGTCTAAATGGCAGCTGTGAACTCTGTGGTAATATTAAACAGGAGATTAATTTAATTATTACAGATGTTGCATTTATATTTTTTTTTATTTATACCTAGTGGTTTATGTATAATAATGTCTTTGGTAATACCTAGAGTGCGTATTTGCTCTGTGAGTGATCCGCGCTATGCTCTATGGAAATGCTTACCAGTTACCAAGAGCGAAGACCGAATAGAGCTATTAGAACTAATAGAATGAACTAGTTCACTGTCCGAAATGAACTAGTACAGAGCGATCTTAAAAATGACCGAGCAAGCACAAGACTATGCGATTGGCTGCCACGTACAGTGCAGCCAACATTAACAACAGCCGGATTTCCGGCTATAGTATCTTTTTAATTCCAATTTCCATTTAAATATATTTAGTATTTTGTGTGAACTGAGGACATAGGTCTGTTAATCTAGACGTTGGCATTTATGATATTCAAAGAAAAAGGTATCAAGGTATAAAGACCAAACATTGGATTAGCGATTATCCTACTAATATTATAAATGTGAAAGTTTGGGAGAATGGATGTGTGAAAGAAAGAAAAGAAAGAAAATTTATTTATTTGTCGCAGAAACATACCGAGCATACAGGAAAAAAACATTACAGAAACAACGCATAACAGATATAAAAAAAATACAACAAGCAGGGATTACAAAAAAGAAAATGTTGCACGTTGTGACTGCGACAAGTAGGTTACCACTCAGCATGGTGCTGTGTTATGGTCGCCCACAGCACAGCGTGGATGTCAATGTGGATGTTTGTTACTCTTTCACGCATAAACGGCTGGACCGATTTGGTTGAAATTTGGTATGTAGATAGGTTATAATGACATACTTACTTAATAAAGTATATGCATGCATTGCACCCCAGCGCCCCGCTTCCGTTTGTCACACGATAGAGATGAGCAAAATGTATCACTACAAGAAAAGATTCATATGTATCTTTTGATCACTGAGATATGTATCACTCTTTTGTATCTTTGTATCCCTATGTATCCGCTCATGATACGAGTGAATTGCTCTGCGCTGCTCACTGGCTCACTTCGCTCAACTCAATCCAATGAATCAGTGAGACAGTGATATGATCAGAAGTGAATGAATCAGAGTGATAGATATGTATCTCAGCTGATGCCTGTTTGCACGTTGCTTGGTCATTACAATGTACGCCTACATTTAAATTAAACAGATACTATTCACTAACTCCCGAAATATCCCCAAGCAAACTGATTAACTGAACTTGTTTACTTTTGTAAACAGAGCGCTAAAAACACTAGGTATTGTTTTTGAGTGGCTAAAACTTTAGGCAAAGTACATGTGCAGTTAAACCAGTATAATACTTAAATGTTCTCGTACCGCTTTACGACTTTAAGCCATAAGCCCCAGGTATAGAATTAGTTATCTTTTACCTTTGTGTGCCGACGTGTGTCAGTTTATAATGGTCAAACAACTCACTGAACTCACTCTCTCAGTCTTGCAAAAGCGCGACAGAACATCCTAAATAGCGAGGTGCGAAAGAGACGTATGTTGCAGTCGTCGCGCGCCGTGCCCGGTATCGGCCGATGCGACACAGACGACAGATACAGATACAGATAAAATAGAGACGCCGTGACCGTATGAGTTGTAAAGATATCAGACCTGATACAGTGATACATTCGGATCTGAAAGGATACAAAGAGTGATTGATACAAACGGAATGATTCATATCCTTTGTATCTATCACTCCTGATTTACCCATCTCTACACACGAGTAAAAATATGGAACAGAGTAAGTATGGAACAGTATAAGCTTCTTAGGAACGTGCAAAAATGATTACTTATTTTGGTAGGTTTGTCACAATAGCTAGGTGAAGACAAATTAAACGAAACATTATTTAAATATAATGAAACGAAACCGGGCAAGTAGGTCCCTACCAATGATAATTAAATTTCGTGACCGTGCTACTACCAGTTGAAGAGTTGTCCAGTGAGAAGACAATCCTGGCTGTAGCATCAGGTTATATATCTAACATTATGTATATGTGGCAATTCATGCCACTGAAGCGACGGTATACAACATTTCAGCTTATCGGGCTTCCATAGACCAATAAATTACTTAGAAAAATAGAAAGCACCTTTTTTGCCACCAACGTGTCCAGAGGGGAAGCAAAAATGTCGGAAAACAGGAGGCAAATAAAAACGCTAGGGAGCACATTCACTTCAGGTGAATCGTTCGCGGTAGCCCACGAAATTCAAATTTTCTTACGTTTATTGCAATTGACCGGTCAGTGTCAGCTTGTAATCTTGTATGTTAAATAGAATAGGTTTCACGACCGTAACAAATGTGACTTAACTGAGTAATAATTATTAAAATCACCAATAAAACCCTCTCAGTTCATAATATATAACACCTTTGCGTGACTATGTGATGATGAAAAAGGCATTGATTTGTATTTTTTTCGTTACGGTCGCGAATCTTATTTTATTTTACAGACAATCTGCCATACAAATATTTGTTCCGTGCGGGGATCGAACCCGCGACACGCAGCGCAGCAGTCCAATCGATCAGCCACTGCGCCAACCGGTACCGTTTATTACTCTCCTTTCCACATTTCTATACATTCAGCGGTCCATTCACGTGACTTATGTAATCCCATTAGAGTCAGGCAGCCTCTTTGCTTACGTCTGTAATTTCTGTTCTAAGCGCAGCGTAGCGTTCAGTGTACTTGTAAGTTCCTTTACACACCGAATGCGCTCCATTGCTCTTTGGAAGATACCAAGGCGGAACCGGCGGGCTTAGTTCTTATATATTCGGTGAGTGACCAGCAGGTGGTCTGAGCACCGTATGGACGAGCATGATACATCGATGAGTTTAGAGCTTCAACGAGATCGGGACCTCCCATAATTAAACAGCTTCATGGACCAGCATAGGTGTCACTGACTCTGGCAGGGCCACCATATGGGACTTTTTTTTGTCACCAAACATCAGAATTTGTCGTTCAATGGTTCAAAAGATATAAGGGTAGCCCTGCTGGAGTCAAATTTATTTATCAAAAACTAGAGCACCTAGCGAAGATCTGTTTTCTCCTATATTTTGTCGCCAAATTATTCAAAATTTGTCCCCAAGTTGTCGGTCGGTTGGGGGATTGTTGTGTTTGTTGTCGGTGTGTAATTAAAAGAATTAGTGGAGATCCTAAACTATATAAGTCTCGACTAAATCTGTAACTTTGGGAAAATTTGGCGACAAAATATAGGAGAAAACAGATCTTCGTTATGTGCTCTAGTTTTTGAGATATAAAATAAATTTGGCCCTGCTGGGGAGACTCTCTCCAGCAGGGCCACCTATAAACCCTTATATCTTTTGATATGAAATTCTGATATTTGGTGACAAATTTGGACAAAACGACAAAATTTTTGTGTTTTCAAAATTAAAATTCCTTTTGGTGGCCCTGCCAGTCAGTGACACCCAGCATAGCTATTCACAAGCACTCGATTGTCCGTCGTATCCAATCGATTCATCGCACTATCGAAAATCGTTAATTCGCTTGTGATTCGAGATGAAGATATCAATCATGCCGACAAGCTATTTGCTATCGGAAGTGCAATCCAATCAGAATTACGACGCCATTTTGTACTATATCAAGAGTCGTTGCGCATCCAACTAAAATCATTTTGAATGATATTTTTTAGTTATTCGAGGGATATTTAGTACAATCTAAAGAAGAACTTATATTAATACCCATTAATGATAATTAGTTGGCTACGTAAAATCTTTTACCAAGATTGTTTATTAGCTCCCATGACGATCGAATCTGTGAATGAATAGCATTTGCCAATCGTTTGATGAAAAAATCTGATAGGCACTCGATAATTATAGTATCACGGATCGATTCGACTTCAATTCGATTGATTGTGGATAGCTGTGCTGCAGATTTTATGCTACTACTATTCATATTTTTTATGAAGGTTTTATATTATTGTCATTAATATATTTGATAAATCTTAAAAAAAGACCTACATAAAAAAAAGTTTAAACCATTGGATGATACGACTTAGGGGCAATAATTTTATCGCCGAGTCCACATCCCACATGGACAACCTCGCGAGCTGATCTCTCAACTGTCACAAGGTTCTCGTCATGCGGGACCATTAAGTCGACAACCACAGCGCGCCGCTCTAATCGATCTACTACCACTACATACCAGCCTTCTGGTTTATGAGACCTTGGGAAATGGTTGGAGATCTGCAAGAGGAAATACTAATAAACATAGCAACATTTAATTCATTTTGTTTAATTTTTTCTTCTAATATCTTATTAGATAACTATAATTAAATAAAAAATCACAAAACGAAAGATAGTCATATTTTAATTTTCTTTCAGTTTTGTATTTTGTGTGAAGCTAATATGATACACAAGTAAAATTTAAATCTTTACAGTTATCTTTATAAAATAATTAAATACAAATTGTTAATAGTATTATTTACTAATATTTACAAGTCCATAAAACAACTATACACTTTATTAAATTAATAATAATTTAATAGACATGGTGTAATCGACAGGCAAAAAGTTTTAACATTCATTCTTTTTGAATTTTTTACTTGTTTCATTCATCACATCATCGAGTTTGTTTACCCTTCTCGATTTCAAGAATGAATGATGGCTGTCACTTTCACCAATGTTTTGTCGAATACAGTTCACATTGGATACATTCTGATTATGTACACCATGCTTTTTATCACCCAAAGTTTTATTATTCTTATTAACTATTAAAGTATTTTGAATGTCTTTAACCAAGTCACTTGTTTGTGTATGTAGCTTTATAGGAATCAAGATTTGATTTTCGCTATCACCTTTCTTGATAAATTCTTGCTTTATTTGCACCATAGATCTATTTTCTGCATCACTTGAAAGTCTTATAGTTTTCCGCAAGTGAATAGTGTCGGAAGAGTCAGCATAGTTTCGCTTCACTACTATGTCACCTGTGGGCATTTGTTTTACGATTGTGAGTGTTGCTGTTTCAGACTCTTTTCCTTCGGTTTTTTTGCTTGAATTGCCTTTGTCGCCGTCAGAACCTTCTTCTTGTTGATCCTCAGTTTCAATTAATTTACCTATAACAATATAGGACTGAATTAACACATGCACTACCGGAACCAAAATTAAGTTTCAGTGTTGAAGATGTGGTAAATAGTAGATTAGAGATGTGTCCATCTGTTTACCAATTCTATTTTACGGGATAGATTCGCCAAGCATTGAATAAGCCTCAGCCTAGCTTGCCCACTAGCCAGCCGCTAGCTGGTTTACCTTGCTATCTTGCCCGCTAGGAACATTCAGCTACTTATTGAGTGGTGCAACTTGTAATGGTGAGTTAATGTGCATTCAAAGTTCAAAATTGCTGTTACAGTATATTCTAGGATCTTAAATATTATAATCGTATTACAATGTTCTTAGGCTAATACATACCATTTAAAGTAGGGAATGTAATATCAGGCAAAGCCAAATGCGAATCTGGGTTATACTTGTGCATCAATGTTTTTAATAAAATTGAGATCTCTTCACGTTTGCGAGTTACGACTATTTCGTCGAACCAACTGGCTAGTTGTTTTATAGGCAATGAGTAGTCTAATATAGGATCCTGAAAATAAAACAATATTTAGATTGACAATCATTTTAACTGAATATGTATGGCTTGAAATTATATAGCTTTATTCATGTTTGAATACTCACTTTAAAAAATTGTTCAACATACTGCAGCAGGTACAACCCACAATCCGTAAAATTGTTTTGTTGAGGTATTTTAGGACAACTTCCTTTGATGTTGTCTTTATTGAAAATTTTATTTTGGGAGACCTGTAACAAAATAATTGATATAAATATTGATCTTAAATGGATATAACCTACTTTTAATGTTTTACGGGCTAGACAAACATACGTACTTTAGCTTGATATTCACAAGTGAGGTAATCTCTTAACGTGGCTACAACCCTGGATCTGGATGCCCCAGCCAACGAATCGAATATCAGTATACATGGCCTGAAATTAAAAATATTCTTAAGCATTTTGAGTACATAAACGTTAGAACTAGACAAAAACATAATATTGTTTTGTTAGGTGTTAACACACCTAATGATAGAATCTTTTCCATGTTGATTTACGGATGTTTCCAATGCTGATCTGAGAATGAAAGAAAATTATGTTTGAATTGCTTTATAATGATACAACAGGTGTAATAGTTTAATATATGGAAATAACAATATTTTCTCTTTAACCTAAGAGATTAAAAATAATTAAATCATAGAATAGATACATACTGTTTGATAGGTTCAGTTTTTTTAACTGGTTGAGTTTCAACTTTCTTTTCAACAGGACTTTTTTCACCTTCTTCTTCATCTGAATCGCACTGCATGTCCAAATCGCTTTCCTGTAATGACAAAATATATAAAGAAACGGCATTTTACAAGTTCAAGTCAGAATTACAAATAATTAAACTGTGGCTACCTCAGCTTCAGCCTCATCTCGTTCACTAAGATTGTCAGAGTCACAGTTTAATGTAAGTTGTTCTTGTTTATTTAATGGTGTGATAGTTGTGCTTCCTATTTGCATAGACGATCTTCGTTCTGAAAGCGGAAGAAAGTAGTTGAGATATTAGTCAAATTCCTAAGCTATAAAATGAAACAAGTAATAGTACATTAAATTATCTTGCATCTCACCTTTCCTTTTGATCTCCTGGGGAGTAACAAGCCTGTTATCTATCGTACTGCGACAGCCGTCTAAGCTTGGGTAGCATATAATAGCAACAAACCAGTGACAATTTTCATTAATAGGAACTACAATAAAATCTTTCTCGAAAATGTTAACATTTTTTGTCCAGGTCTTGACCCTTGCATGTCGCTTCTGTGCTGGAGTCAAATTACTATCCCATTCATGAGGATTTGAACTTTTGTTTACTTTGCTTGGCTTAGTAGTAAGCCGTTTATAGAAAAATGTGCTAAAAATATGAGTCTTTTCTCTCTGACGAGGTGTTAATACATCATGAACTAAATGTTTTAAATAAAAATCAATTATGACATCATTCAAAAACTGATCTTGGGCTAGGCACATGTAGTCTTCTGTGTTTATAGGTATACCACCTTTCCCAGGTGGATAAATTAAGATTTGTCTTATTTCTGCAGGGTTGGAACTGGAAATATACAAATCAAATATATATTATGAGAGGCCATAAACAGGATAGAATGAGCTGACACATAATTTTGAACACCTTGCCCTCTTACCTCTTAGCTCCAGATGCAACAGAGGCACTTGACAATCTTGTTGCCATTTTTGCAACATTATTGCTTTCTTTAGGACAGGTTCTCACTAATATTTCATTGGCTTCCCGAGCACTCAAATCATCCATCACTTTACCAAATAAAACTTGCAATGTTCTTTTGGCTTCCTCTGATATAGTTTCTGGTAGCAAGGTAATCCGTTTGAAAGGATCTATCTTTGACATTGGATTATAATAAGGACCTGTAAATAGCATCACAACAAATAAAAATTACTAGTTACTTAAATGGAAACTAAAAAAAAACATTGTAATATAAAATTACCTGAATCCTCTGTCATATCCAATGCTTTCCTAATATAGCCACCACATCTGCTCATGGTGTATAAAAAAATTACAGGTAACCCTTTACCAAAATGTACTAAAATTCTAACAACTTCTTTGAGTTGTATTTGTAGAGCTACATCTCTTGATTCATTTTTGAGTGAAGGAGCAACAATTTTTATGCCTTTTGCTGATATGTAGACCTACAGAATAGAAACATTAATAAATTTAAATTTTAAACATGAAAGAAACTTATTGTCTCTAAACTTAATTTATTTCAAAATTCAAAAATATTCACACAACAAGTGTAACAAAATGTTTAGTGCGATTTTGTGTGGCACTCCAGGAAGAATGAAATATTCCATATTGTGCAAATTAATGACCCTCTTCATTCTGACAAGATTTGATAATAATGCAATAGGGGATCAGACTAAAAAAAACTAATAAGGTCATCACATAGATTTCCAAACAATATTTTTTGGATTAAAAACACATATTTTTTCTTTTTTCACATAAACAAAAACTGAAGACAATGCAGTGCTTCGGAAAACTCCAGAACTCTTCGAAAACGTCACATCTCAGTACATATTTTACCTACAAATATTTTACATACAGTAAATTTTTATTAATTTAGTAAAACAAAAAACCCGTATCCAATATTTTTCTATAATATAACTGACGGACTAATTAGAATCATATTTTTTTTGCCAGTCTGATCCTCTATTGTTGAAATAATTATTAAATTATCAGTTTATTATTTATCAATCAATTTATATCTACAAATACATGATTATTTTATTTTATCAATTTTTATAAAAATATTACCTTTTCTTTTGGTGTGTATCTGTATGACCCAATTCTAATGGTTCGACAATTGATTGATGAAACTTGTAAAGAACTTTGACTGATTTCTTCTCTGCTGGCATCTGTAGAAAGAATATTAATTTTAAAACACAAGTGATCATCTCAATTTTCATGAACCTATTCTGGGTTTATGAGACACAAAGCCATCCCTGTAGTAATTCTGCCTTCCCCTTTTAAAGGTAAAAAAGCAATTAGGCCAGCAAACATTAAAATCTTACAATTTGGACAAGTACCTATTAACAAGGTAGGTTGGCAATATTTGCAGACAGTGAATTGGTGGATGTGTCAAATATTAATTCCTAGATCAAAACTAACAAAATTGTGAGTCTTATAAACTTCCTTTTAACTTGAAGTTTATAAGTCTCACAATTTTGTAGGCTAGGTAGCTCAAATATCAAATTAAATACATTAAATTATGTGACTATGAAAACAGTTTATTAGAATGTGATGTTGTATCTCTAATTGCAATTGAATTATATTTGAGTATATGACAACACCATCAGTATGTCAGTTCAATAATAACAAAAAAAAAGACCCCCCGACACTGTCAGATGGTCCAGTATATATTTTTTTTATTTTTTTATTAATACTTCATGTACAAGAGTGGTACAGTCAACAGCAGAAGTAGCTTAACATTTCGTATTTTATATTATTATATGTACAGAACTCCAGCTATATTTTATAATTTTTCTGAAGATTATTCAATAAAATATTCCTAACTCGTCAATAACTTGTTAGTAACGTGTTATTTCTACAAAGTTTTCTGTTAACAACCTGCTTTGAAACTATAAATAGTGTTTTTCTACTTCTGCTGTTGACTGTACTTAAGTGGACTTAATGCCACAAGGCATTCTCTACCTTTGGGTCAAATAGGACAGCACTGTGGTAGAGTACAAATACAATAAAAATAAGGATAAGGAAGGACTAATACATAAATAAACAGATAGAATCAAATAAACGAATAGATATTTTAATACATACAAATAAGAGAAACCTTATAATAACTACCTACTAAGACTAGTGATTAGATTTAGAGCAATTCAGTCCGATTTCAAAAAGTATTTTCTGATTTTTCTTTTGAAAGTCATCTTGCTTTCTGCTCTTTTAATGTCAGAGGGTAGCGCAACCCAGAGCTTAATGGTTGACACAGCGTAAGAAGAGGACATAAAACCAGTACAATGTGATGGAATTTCGGTTACTACTGTGAGAACTGCCCAACACTTTGAAGTATCTTTTTAGATAATTGGGAGTACATGGATCCTTTAAAATAGTGAAGAGTGTGCAAAGAGATCTTAGGGATCTTCTGGGTCGGATAGGCAGCCATTTAAGCTGAGAAAGGTACGCAGAGATGTGATCGTATTTGACATTGAGACACACATTGACATTTTGTGATATTTTGACATTAAGAGTTGAGAACCAAATTTTTTGGTACCAAACTTTGTTTGACTAAACTTTATATTTCTTTAACTGGCTAAATACTACTACATACTATGAAATAACCACAAAAATTACCCACACATAACACTTCAACTATGGCAGGTGTAATAATAGCTCTAGTTGATTTGACTGTCAAGTTGTTTTTGGTATCAGACCTGTTTAAGATGACTTTCTGACCCCTTAACTTATTGTGTTGAGTTATTATCTTGACAATTTATAAATTATTGCATTTTTTTGATGTATTATAAAATACAAAAGACTTTTTAAATAATCACCATGAGCATTCCTTGCATGGTGTCAGATCACTGTATTTAATTTAAACAAAATGCTGGATTAAATAAACCCTTAGTTTATGTAGTATTCACTGTAACATTCTAAGATGTCTCACTCTCACATGTTAATGCCTTGATGTTTCTTTGTATATTATAGGTATAGCTCTATGTACACCATACGTACTATACCTCTGCTAGCAGCGATACGTATGAGGAGATACTAGGGATATTTATAATGTAGAATTATAAATAGTTCATCTGAGAAACGAAAGTTCTTAACACAAAGTATTGATTAAAATCACTGTTATGGCAGATATGGATGTTATGTCTAGCGCTCATGATCGCGTTCACTGTACGAGATGTGCCCGTTTTATTAAAAATAACCTTGAAGGGCGAACACAAAGTTGTTTACCTGTATCACGATTGAAGTTATCCCTGAACATTTTCGTACATTCAGTGAAAATTGATCACAAAGATATTAATTTAGCTAAACAAGACGCATTGCGACCCATCCACGTCTTCCACAGATACAAAATACTTTACCCCACGATGAGCTTGTGACAGTTGTGTACGGTATTGACACCTTTTTGCCTAGAAGAATCTCGACGGCTTACTGACCAATGTTGCCAGAGTAAAAACTTTTTTAAAACACCGGTTTTCGATAGATTACGGTATTTATTATAAAAAAATACTTTGTTCTATGCAGTTGTTTAGAAGAGAACGGGACAACAAAATATAGTGCTACCTGGTTCTTTTGGTGCGTGGCCATACTCGAAACTGATGCAGTCGTTTTTATTTCTTCCTTATTATTTAAAAACTTACGAATGCTACATTGTACTGACAAAAGTATTGAGTTTTGTGGGCAACATTGAAACAAGGCGGTCTATTTAAATTTGACGCTATCTCGACTACTACAATAAGATCGTATGTAGGGGTAATCTCCGGAACAAATAATCTAATTCTAAAAAATCCTTCACAGACAGAAAGTTACATTATTCTGTCTGTTTGTTCGCGATAAACGCAAAAACTACAGCACCGATTTTCATGCTGTTTTCACCAATGGAATAGGGTGGTTCTCGAGGGAGGTATTAGTATATAATTTAATTTTGTCAAGTTCCGACATCCACGCGGGCAAAGCCATGAGCTAGTTATACTTATGTCATTCATAGTAGCCGGGATGAGATTGCTTATGGGGATGTGCGGTGTTACGCGAATGGATAAAATAAGAAATGAGTACATAAGACGAAGTCTGAAAGTGGTGCCGGTAACTGAAATGTTGTGTGGAAATCGATTGTCGTGGTATGAGGCGGAGGAATGAAAAAAATTTCGTGAGAAAGGTTTTGAAAAACTTGCTTTGTGTAATTTATTTCATCACTGCTCACAAAACGTTAAAGGAAAACATCGTGAGGAAACCGGCAGCATGTCTTGGAATAAAAAAAAATCGAAGACATACATGTGACACCTACCAACCCGCACTGGGCCCGCGTGGTGGATTATATAGCCCATCCCTCTCCGAGAGAGGAGGCCTGAGTCCCTGCAGTGGGAATATTATAGGCTGATGATGTTTGATGATGATGATGAAGGTTTTGAATATGAATGTGGAAGGGTATACGAGTAGAGGAAGACCAAAGAAACGATGGATGGACTGTGTTAAGAATGATATGGTAAGAAATGAGGTCTCATGAGATGACGAAAAACAGAGAGGTATGGAAGAGAAAGACATGCTGCGCCGACTACAAATGAATTGGGATGAGGGCAAGAGAATGGTGATGATGATGATGATGATGATGATGAGTAGCCGAGCTATCACAATTTCGGACTAAGACGCAGGCGAAATACTAGTTGTAAAACCAACTTTTTTTATCGTAATCAAATTAATAATAATTTTGACGTTGGGATACAGTAAACGATCAAATTGTTTGTCAAATTTTACGTTTTTGTCAAATTATTTAATAGTGTACAGCTGTGTTTGAAGCGTTTGTCAAACAATTTACGTATTTGATTAGATTTTCATCAAAGGCGACTTGATGAAAATCTGAATTGATGTCGAGTTTGACAAACAGGGTTGAACGTGAACGGTGGTGTTTGTCAAACAAGATCTCACTCGTTCTTTTTTTTTTTCCTTTTTTTTTAAACGTTGCCCACTAGGAATTTCTCCTATATCGAGGGAGCGTTCACAAACATTTAAACTCACAAACACAAATACCCAGACCCGAAACAACTACCTGTAGGCCATACAAATATTTGTTCCGTGCGGGGATCGAACCCGCGACACGCAGCGCAACAGTCCATTGCTTGAGCCATTGCGCCAACCGTGCCGTCGTTGTGTTGGCATCACGGAGGACGTAGTCGCATAGCACATATTGTGTGAGTACTATGTACTAGAAAGCTGTCATTCTCTGGAAACCTACATTTATTTTTCTATTTTTTATTTGACTTGGATATGCCCTGGCGATTGAGAGTGTGTCATGCTCACTTAAATGTCTCGCTGATGGTGGCGGGTGTGTCGGGTCATTTCGTTCCCTTTAAAATGGTTGAGTGGAATGGTGGCTGATCCATGCGTCATGCTCGTGAACGGGTGCTGTCAGTTGTGACTGGTCACCTCTTAGTTGCCACGGCTTGTTTGAATTATTATATTATTTTTAAATCGTCGTTTTGGCTTTACTTACTGTCGACACTTATCGTGCACAACTTGCTACATCGTTCTCACATGATAATATACCAATCTCGATATGAATGATGTAACCAAAGTTTTGTAACAATATTATGATTGAAAAGAGTATCCATGAAGTTTCTTGCCATTCTTCTCATGAGACCAACGCTTTGGAATCGGCAACTACAGTACACTGACAGTTATTATGCCTTGTGAGTGGGACTGTAGCTTAGTTTATTAGCTTATTAAAATTTAGTATTTGTTCGACTATTCAAAAGAGCCTGTAACTGGCCAACTTGAAATAAATGATTTTGATTTGATTTGATTTGATTTGACGTTACGACCAGTGACGATATTATGTTAAGTGGCAATATAACGCACAAAGAATTTACGTTACATTTCAATAAAAAAATACAAATTTATCTCTTATAATTATATTTTTCCCTTAATTTCAACCATTCTCGACTCCATCGTCTTCTTTTTTTTTTGTAAATTTAATACAATTTAATACACGGTGTCATTACCAAAAATGCGTCATCCATCTGAATTACTCATCGTAAGCGGTCGTGAAGACCGACGCGCGACGTCTCGACGTCGGTCGTCACGAAAGGAGAAACCCAAATATAGAAAGTTAACTTTGTTTGATATTTAGTTTGATCGTTTAAGCTATTGTTTGCCCTGTAAACGGTCAAATTTGCTTGACAAATTTGTTTGTCAAACTTCGAAAACGTGAAGTTTGACAAACAAATTTGATCGTTTACAGAGCGCTTTAGTGTAAGGTGGAAATCGTATCGACATTCACGTGGGGGATACCGCGGGCATCAGCTGGTTTATATATATTTAATTTAGCATTATCTATGCAAAAATAAGAAAATAGGTATTTTTATTATTATTTGAATATTATCCGGGTCGAATTTTGAATAGGTGTAAACTACGTGTGTGTTTAAGGCAAGGCCCGTACGCGACTTGATTTGTCTGTCAATTTGTTTCAGCTAGAAAGTGTATTGTACAATTTTATTCTTAATATTACAAACCGAACTGTTGCTACTAAAGAGTATCAGTAGTTCGGTCAACCGTACTAACTACTGGACAACTGCAACAGTAACAGTAGATAGACTTTATACATGATTCAATAACATATTTGTAGTGTTTTTATTTATTTAAACTTCAATTAACTTCATGCACAAGAGTGGTACATAGGCTTACTTTAACTGGTTCAGGAAATAAAACTCACATTAATCCTTCTGATCCTACTAATATTATAAATGTTTGTGAGGATGGATGAATCATGGATGCAAGGATGGATGTTTGTTACTGTCACGCAAAAACTACTGAATCAACTCTATCAGGATCAACTCACTGTGTGATAAATTGTATCCAACCTATACAATTTATCACACAGTGAGTTGATCCTGATGATCTAGATTAACACATAGGATACTTTTATTTTGGTTGCAAGATCCCGTGGGAACATTACCGAACTCCAAGCCAGTAAAACTTCGGTAGATTACCCGAAGTTTCACTGGCTTGGAATAAAACAAGATTTTGTTATCAACATGTGTTTTCCCATGAACCCAGTAGAAATCGAAGCTAAAAAAGCTTAAAATCGCAAAGGATAATGTAGTTCTACATCTTTGATAAGTGTTTAATCTTAGTAAGGGTGGTGTGATCTTGCTTCGCGATATTAATGTTAATTTCCACAAAAAAAAATAGTTCTCGTAAATTCTGATTACTCTTTGTGCGTACTTTGTACGATGTACAAAAAATATAGACATGCAAACTTACCATCCATGTCTTCAATACCGATGCCACTGTCTGGAGTCCCACCTTCTATTTCGCTTAGTGATGGTTCCTTCATACTTATTGAATGTTCGTGCTAAAAACAAAGCATTGTTTTAGTTTGTTCAAATTGAATTTGAGTTTATATATTGGGATGATTATAGTAGCTGTTACCAGTATCAACAGGGTTTAGAGCATATTAAAAATAATAATATATACATAGTTAGAGCACTAATCCCAACTAGACAGTATAACTCTTGGGCTACGTAGGCAATGGCAGGTGTCTTGCTTGATGTCATGTGGGCTGTTTTCTTGCTAGCGATGGCGCCAATCGCGCAGTGCGGCAAGGTGTGAAAATCTTTGAACGTTCGTTTCACGCTAGGGTCTAGCTAAACAGTCTCCTGTCAGTGCGTACTGCGGCTTGCTTAGGGCCTTCTTATTTGCTATTCTATATAAAAATCTTTGAAGCTAACAATGTTAAAGTCGATTACCTGACTCAACATAGAACTATTAGAATCTTCTTCATCTGAACTTAAAGTTAATATGACGGGCTCTGGATCTGGTTGTTTCCCCCGCGGCTTTCTTACTCTAGGCTTCTTTTCTGGTACAGGCTGTAGAAAAAGCAATGGTTGGGACAAAATTCTATTAGGCATATGAAATGTTATTGTTGATTAATATTTTGAAGCAAGATCATACTTACTGTTTTATTATTTAGCGTCTTCATTGTAGTCTTTAATAAATTTAACTTAATTCCTTCCCCACACATACTGTAACAAGATAGAATATATAAAATGTTATCATAAGTATTTATTTAAGGTACTGGACTTGTAATAAGTGACCGATATTTAGACACTTACTTCATATAAATCGCGAAAAATAAATCATCTTCTTGCCAACAAACTGTTAAGTTTGGCAAGTAAATTGTTAAATATCAAAATATGTATATTTGTGAACAATAAATAAAAAAAAAGTACATATTGACCAGTTAGGCGAACATAAATGTACTGAACAGCTATTTTTATGAAAGTTGTTATCGTTCAAGATCCCATAGGGCCACCTGACGTCACGTATTTTCTGACGAAGGACTGTGGACGTTGAGTGGTATTAGTATGTACTAAGAACGCATGCCTACCTGCTAGCTTGCTTAGACGGCCACTTTTCAGGTATCAGGTAATCAAGGTACTTAAAAACATTACTTACCTCACGTGAGAATTTACGAGCTGATTTTTAAGTATAAGCAATATCCTTAAAAAAATAAGTCGCCAATACTCCCAGACACATTCCGTCGGCCGCTTCGAAATAGGAAGAACAAAGAGAAACTAAAACCCCTTATGATTTAATACTTAAAGCTAATTGATCTGGTTATTGCCATGCTATATTTGGCAGGCGCTCCAACATGCCCCCGGGCGTTGAAACCAACGGTTTCTACAAGATTCTGACGACACAGGCAATGGGCAGATCCTGTTAAATGCCCGCCGAATGAGTCTAGTGTAGGTCGGTATGTCAGCCACACGAGCGATGCCATCCGTTCACGGGTGAACAGCCACAATACGTCAAGTATACACTTCCTAAGAGCTTTATAATACGTGAGGTAACTATGTACCTTGATTACCTGAAAATTGGCCGTCTAAGCAAGCTAGCATTACTATTACTAGTCACGTTTCCTTCGACAGAAAAAAAGTGGCCCTGTAATCAACTCTATTAGTTATCATGAGTATCATCGCCTCAAACCAAAAGCAATTAGAATATGAATACATCAAAATAATCCTGAAAAATCTGTCAAAAACTCACCTGTTCTGTTTGTCTATGACTGATACTGTTTTTTCTGGTTCTTTCTTTTTTTGTTCTACTTTTTTACTAGGTACACCTTTAGGCTCTTCTGTGAATACACGTTTACACCTAAAAAAAAAAAACATATAATTACAATATAAAATCTCACGCGATCCCCACTCAGAGTATTGTAATAATGAGTGACCGGGGATCGCGAATTGATAACCGTAGTATGGGGTGCGGAAACGCTGACTGTGTAATATGTGTGTGTATATGTATGTGTGTGTGTGTGTGTGTAGTGTTTGGACCTTAGTCCAAATTGCGCCACAACATCTGATATTGGCTTAGCCAGTGCCCAGTAGTGACTGTCATTGGGTTTAAGGTTTATCGATTTTTATAAAATGTGTTTTGCATACCGTTCACAACGACTGAAGTCGTATCCCGTGTATCCACATGATTTACAAACAGCTAGCATGCCGTCCACTAGCCGTGGCGGCGGAGACCTTGGTCCTGGAGATTCTGGACTGTTGCTTGCTACTAAAAATAACAGTAACATTCATAAAAGATCTTAGTCCATAATTCGATTTTGATGATATTTACACCACCATTAACAGATGTTATAAATTGTAGCCATAATAAATACTGAGGGCTTAAAATTGTAATTTGCCATATTCCGATAAGTGACAAAACATACCATTATCTGGACACTGGGTTTTCTCGGGTGTAGACATTTCGCTACTTTGAGGTAATGACATCATTGCGGGGGAATTTCTACCACCCATATCTGCCCCTACCAACATCTGAAACAATCATTTAGTAAAATTGTTGAAAGAGCTGGTGAAGTTATGGCTATGATACATGGTGTTCTCTATGTACACATTGTATATACGAGACATTGTATAAGCAATCACACTAATATTATAAAGGCGAAAGTTTGTGAGTGTGTATGTTTGTTACTTCTTCACGTAAAAACTACTGACGGATTTGGATAAAATTTGGTACACAGATAGTTTATAACCTGGATTAACACATAGTATAGTTTTTATTTCGATTTTATCTTCCCGCGGGATAATTTTGGAGTTGTAGCGGGTGAAGCCGCTGGCAACAGCTAGTGTGTTAATAAATCCCTGTCCGATCCATGTGTGAGGGTATTATTATAAAAAATATTTTATTCACTACTATGATTTCTTTTATGAATATTTGATGTTGTATTTTATTTGATAACTAGTCGACCCGCACCAGCTTCGCCCGGGGATAGATTTTCATACAAACTTTCAACCCCCATTAATTATTTCAAGGACGGCCGCTGCCCTGCATATTGCATCTCTGATACCTTTTACGATATTCGTTATACTGTAAATAAAGGGCAATTTTGATCTATACTAAATGCACAAAATAGCGTTGTAAATAATCAATTATTTCTTGTGAAAGGTTAGTTAACCAAAAAAATCTAATTAGTCCGTCGGATAGATTTCCAAAAAATATTGGACACGTATTTTTTCTTTATTTACGTGAACAAACAATGAAGACGATACAGTGCTTTGAAAACTCGTGTGACGTCACAAATCCCCACTCAAATCTTTGACGCGTTTTATCCTCGTCAATTTTTATTAAAATGTTAAACAAATAATACGTTTTCACTATTTTCGATAATCAAACAGACGGACTAATAAGAATCATATTTTTTTTGTCAGTAAACATCCCAATTATGTGAAAGATAAAAACATGATACTGTGGGTTGTCCTTATGAGGTAGACTTATAACCTACCTATAACCTTTTTAAGATATAAAATTCCGTAGTATGTTATTTTGATCTATCTCGTAGGGTCTAAGCCAGGTTTTGCAATATAAGCGCACAAAAATATGTTTTTTGCGCCATCACATTAAAAATCTTTAAAACTATCTGCTTTATTTCTACTAACATAATTGCATGTAACATACCTACTCATTTAAATTTTCACTGAAGATTCATTTTTCTAGATTAAAAGAGTGCTATTAAAGAAAACCGCATTAAAACCCCTTGCATAGTTTGAAAGATCTAAGCATACTGACAGGGAGATAAAACTTTGTTTTTTAATCATGTAAAAATGTCATGTAAAAATGCATTATACCTACCTATATAGGAGCCCTCCTTCTCGAATTTGTTTTTTAACATATTATATTTATAAAAGTGCCGCGTAAGTGAAAGCAACACACTGATTTCTTGAAAAAGGTTTAATATTTACATACCGGGTGATTTTCTAACATCTCCTCGATTCTAGTTGATGAGCCCACAGACACAAAGTAGTCTATCTCGCTGCTTGTGTTTTGCATACATTGTATATGAGTCTCAGCCGTAAAAGGAACATTAACCTGAAAAAAAGAGAAAGAAATCAAGCTTCCAACTTATTGGAACAAAAATTTCGGGAGTATAGTTATTCAGAAATAAGGGATAAGCATTCAGGGGTTTATTCACAAACTCTGTTAAGTCATGAATTCATGATTAAAGTCGACTTTAACTTTCTTTTAGGTTTAAATAATTTTTATAGCTACTACCTAAGGTAAAATAGTTGATATCTATTTTTATGAAAATGAATTGCAGTTTGTTAGTCTTAGCGAGACTCTGAATCGGATTAACCAATTTTTACATAATTTAGCCCAGTGGTTCTAAATAGGCCAGGGATGGTTTTTAAAAAAAAATACTCAGTTGTTCCAGATATGGTGGTAGACAAGTAGGTAGCTGGAAAATAGGGGGTAGTATCAGGTAGGAAAATAAGCATGCTGAGTACATCTAGTTATTATTAATAGTCAACTGTGACAATAAATGGATGAAATGCATACCTGTTCAAGAACTTCTTGAAGTGTACAGCTTTCTTTAGGTAGCGTGAAAGTAATTAACCTCTGTTCACCATTTTGCAGGAATATTAACATTTTTGCAGATTGTGCTTCCATTAGCTCGGAGTATCCAGGTATGTCGTTGTTTTCTAAAAAGAGGGCTATTAGACTTTAGGGAACGGCGCCTCAAACACTAAGTTTAAAATTTAAATGCATTTTTAGGTGTTAGTTATACTTTTACATATTTTTACTGTGATCGCAATACGACAAACCACACAGGACAGGAAATAGTACAAACTCTTTATTGACATGGTCCATCTGGACGGAAAGCACTATAAATTTATACTGAATGCTACATAATGTTATTATATAAATACCATGGTGAGGGGATACTATAGAGGTGAGGTGATTTAGCGGCTGTACTCGTTGTATAGGCCTCTGCAGTTCTTTAGCTCTCACTAAGGTTTGTCTTCCAGCGTCTCTGCAAATAATGAAAATTCTTGTGCTGTAGCATTTGGCGATCTAATAAAATGGATATTATTAATCCAACCCATATAATTTTATGACACATTACAGGTTGACAATAAGTATTACATACCTTGACAGTTGTATAGGCGGCGGCGGACGTGGTGGTTGTTGCAATCGTTTATAGTCGGCGAGAGTTATTCTCTGACCATTACTTAAGGTTAATACTTGGCGTTCTTCCTCCATGTCAGGGTCCATCAATAGCTGAGTGAGTGTTTGGGGATGTTGTTGCACGTGGGGTTGTTCATATGACAGTTGCGGGGGCTGGAAGCCGTGCTGCGAACTGAAGTTCAGTTGCTGGTGTTGTTGCGCGACGTTGCCAGCGACGTGGTTGGACCGCATCGCTGGTGGAGGTGTGTGGTACTGCTGCGGTGATGGTGTCATATTTTCAGTGACCGAGTGTTTGGTAAGTATGGCGGCTGTAATACTCTCTTCGAGATCGTCCATGTCGTTGGCGTTGTTAGGTTGAACTACGACCTTTTTAACTTGCTGCTGCATTTGTTGCGGATGGGGAGAAGATCTTTGCGGAACGTTCGTGAGTGTGTTCTGTTGAGGTAGAGGTCCATTGGTTTGATTCGCCGGAACTACAGAGTGTTGGGTCATTGGTGTAGGTACATTTTGCGTCACTATTGTCCCCTGTGGTGTTATTATTCGAGTAGTCTGTTGTTGTGGATGCGCCTGGTTTTGTTGATTGAGAAGCTGGAAAAGATAACAAATATTATGTAAAATGAATTTAGTGTACACGCTTTCATCACTGGATAGAGTAAATGAAAAATCGAGTTTTTTAAATTAAGAACAAAAAGTGAGGATCTCGAAAGATGAGAGTGAGACATATTCCACCCTTTTCAAAAGAATCTGTTGGCACAAAATTTGACACATATTGGGTTTCATAAAGAGATAATTTGTCTCACTTGAGTGGAGAGCTTGAGTTGATTCAGTTGTTGCGGATGCACCTGTTGTCCTAAGACGTGTTGTGCGAGTTGATGCTGCTGGTGTTGTTGTTGGGCGTGTTGGTGCTGCTAAAACGACACACAAATAAGGAATAAGCGTCGGAAAATTGGAGGAATATCAAGGGTGCGAATAAATATAGGTCTCGCATGCACTAACTACCAAATTCGAGAATACAGTTTTAGTAAAATACAAGATTCGGTTTATCGTATGAGCATGCAGGCACCTGTAGAGAGTGGTGGAGTGGAGTGCGCGGACGGGGCGGGCGGTGCTGCGCGTGCGCCGCCTGCGGGTTGAGTACGCGGGGCGTGGGCGCGCGTACCGGGCCCGGCGTCCCCGCCCCGCCAGCCGCGCCGCTCGGCACGCCCGGCGACGAAGCCTGGCCCTGTCGGTCCGTGTATACGCGTGTTGAATTGTGTGTAACATTCATATAGCCAATAATGTGGTTTACCGAACCCATGACTTGAATTTTTAAGCGTTAACACAAATGTAACGCAAATTTCACAGCACACAAGGTCAATCACACGTGCACACCGATTAATAGGGGCTCAAACGATCGACAGCCCTCAGTGGTCGAGAAAAATTTAAATACATTCTATCTAGTTTCATGCACGTGGTGCTAAAGATCAAAATCTATGGTGAAAAACTAAAAAAAACTTAAACTCGAGAGCTACTAAGGGAATCAGGAGTAACATTGCGGAAAGCCATGACATTAAAAGTTATGCATAATATTTTGTCTTCATTCCACAAAGAAGACTTGACAGACGTGTGCTGGATATTTTTCGCGTTTTATTAAACTAAATATTTTGCATAAGATTTGGAGAGCTACTTTAATTATAAAACTATACTACACCTGCATCCACAGCAACCATTAGAATGAAATCTAAATTTAGTTTTCATCTTTCTTTTTTGCACGTCTTTCATCCTCGATGGACAGTTAAGGTACTAATAAGAAGGTTACTTGAGCCTGGTAAGCATTGGCCAGACAGACTGACCACGTCGCTGCGTCGCGAAAGAGGCGAGACGCTTGGAAGCGTAAAAGTGCAAACCTCACAAATGGTGCGGTGCCGGCGCGTCGACACAGAGTTGGGACTTACCGGCTGCATGGTGTTGAGCATGCGCGGCATGGCGGGGTGCGCCGCGGGCGAGGCGCGCTGCGGCGGGCGGCGCGGGCGCACGGGCCGCGCGGGCGCCCGCACCAGCGCCACGCCGGCGCCGCCCAGCGACGGGGTCAGCATGCGAGGCCGCGCCGCACCCTGTGGGACGCCACAACCTGTACACTCGCTTCACTGTGACGGGTTAGCCCGACTAGTTCTACGAACCTATCCGGAAGATAGTCTAGTTATGGTACTCGACTGTAAATAAGGCATTACAAGTTTTTGAATTGACTTTGTTCAACGACGTCTCGTTCGACGTATCGTTCAAGCCTGTATGACGGTTCGTAAAAATCGATGTGCCATATTTACAAGTGGGTTCTACTTCTGAGTAGAACAAGTTGGAATAACCCAAATTCACCACCTACGACCGACCATAAGATACATCAAACTTACAGCTTGATTTATGTATGCTGCATGCATAACAACCTGCTGATGTGGTATTTGTTGTGACTGCAAGTGTTGTTGGTGTTGCGCCTGCTGCTGCTGCTGCTGTTGTTGTTGTTGCAGCTGGTGCTGGTGCTGCAACTGTTGTTGTTGTAGCTGCTGCAGATGAATCTGTTGTTGGTGCTGTTGGAATTGCTGTATAAGTTGTGGTGACGCTCGCGACAGCTGCGGCTGTTGTTGCGTTTGCTAAAATACAAAACAATGTTTTTAAATTATTTAAAAAGATATTTATATAAGTATAACTAGTTGACTCGTTGTATACCGTAGGTTGAGGAGCATGTTGCGTCGGGGGAGGCGGGGGCGGAGGCTGCGGCGGCGGCGGCTGCGCGGGGTGTATCACAGTTGGTTGCGACAGCACGTGTGCCGGGCTTACTAGCTGCTGACGTCAACAACAAGGTTTAGATCATATCAACATGTGAACCCAGAAAGAATGATTCTTTAACACCAGTTTTTTTAATCGCCAACCAAGTTGCCTCATTTCCTGTAGAAAATTTTATTCCTGATAAGAGTTATTGATTCTATTGGCTGTTACCACCCAATCAAATGACTTCAGGTTTGAAGTTAAAAGGCTTTCAAACACCCAGGGGAAAATAAAACATGTTTGAGTGTTTTCGGCAGCATGAACTATTAGCACAAGCATGAACCAATCAAGACTTAAATAAAAGAACGAACAACTACATTTACACCCTGTAGATCGCGCCAGCAACAGCGCAAGCCCAGTTTCACAATAATAGGTCATTTTTATTTAAACAATTTATATTAGTGCTCTCCCATTCCTGTGTAAGTTGAACTTTGCTTGCAGCCATTGAGATTAGTATTCTGTACCCGACTACGGCGAAGCCAAAAAGGAAGGGTTTACACAATGAGAACTTTTTAACAATTAATAGTACCTTGTCATATTGCCTATGGGGCAAAAACGTACATAAGAAAATGCTGACAATATTATAGAGAGAATGGTAGATTTGAACTATTATCATAATAGTTGAAATGCTCCAATACATCATAATATAGAAAATGTTACATGAACAATGGCAAATTGTTATTTTTGAATAACACCATGGAAGAAAATTGCACCATTTATTATCAAAAAGCACAGCATTCATTATTTTGAGTTTTGAATATAAATATTATTTACATCTAGAAAACCACATCCACAATAAAAACATACTATCTAGATTAACAGAAAATAAAGTGTAAACATAATTTTATGAAGCTGCTAGGTACCTAATTGAAAATGTGGCATTGGAATGGACAAAAATATACATCGAAATTGATAGCCTATGTAAACCTTCCTATAAATTCTATTTCCCTACCTCTCCTCTCTAATAGGAAGCTTAAATGAAAATCACTGTTAATGTGTTACAAATGCATCAGGAATATTAGAGCCTTGCACCGTGACTGAATGTATTGCCAATATGATTAGTATGATGAAAACAATCTTTGTTTTGTCTCTGTCACTAGTATCTGGTAGAACACAATAGAAATTGTCCTCTATAATGTTAATTTTTTTTGTAAGTAAATGATTTTATACCACAAGAACAGAAGACTGCCAAGGATATTGACAGTTATGTATCCTCTCACATATTATGAAAAGTCAATGCAATTGTTTTGCTTGCTTGCCAGTTGCCACGAAACAATCTTTGATGTTATTCATTAAGGTTTAACTTTAAAAGAAATCAAATAAACATAATATTGAACTAATAAGATAATTCTATGTACTGGCTAACAAAAAGAAATAAAATAATTTCACCAGATGAAAAAGTAACATGCTAAGCATATTAGACCAAGAAGTTCTAAAACCATAATGCAATAGTTTGTTTTTAGTGCATAAATGTAATACACAATTATCTAGTCAGGGGACATACATGTTGTGGTCGTTGTGGAGATGCCTGTTGCATAATAGATGCATCAATGATCTGTTGGGCCTGTTGTAACACAACCTGAGCATCCACAGGTAATTCAGATGTGTAGTAAACCTACAAATAAATTAAATTACATATCATAACTTATGCCACACTTGTTATGAAAGAAATATATTTTCATCAAATTTACTTTTATCTTGGACAGCACAGACATGGCTGAAGGAAGACATCATGAGGAAACCTGGACTTCCATTTTTTAAGTCTGAAATTGCCAACCCACTTGCAAGTGTGGTGATCAAGGCCTTTGCCCAGAAGTGGGCCATTATTTAGGCTGATAAAATTGTGTATGTTATTTTCAACACATAACTTATAATGCAACCTTTGGTTGACATTGTGTTGCAAAAAGTTTAAGAATATAAAAACTTATTTAGTTATTTATATTCCTTATAATCAACAATTTAAGTTCACAACATATCTTTATGATATCTAATAACCCTAGGGTTATATTGAACTAAAAATAATATAACAAGTCTTTGAATATAATTATGTCCGAAAATGCATAGTCTGGAAGGTATTTAAGTTTCATTGATAAATACGAGTAATTAATTTTCATTCCCATTTAAAACGAAAAAATGCTAAAATATAAAAAAAATTTAGTATCAATTGGTTTGTGTTTACAGTTATAATAGTGTAAATGATACCCACTTGGTGCCTATGTAGAGCCTGCTGCTGCTGCTGCTGTTGTTGTTGTTGTTGCTGCTGCTGCTGCTGTTGTTGTTGCTGCTGTTGTTGTTGAAAGTCAGCACGGGGTGGTTGTGGTGGGGGTGGAGGGGCTTCATGCCGGATAATATACTGGGGTTGGTACTGCAAGCCATCGCTCACAACTAGTTGAGACTGCACACCTTCGCTTACTATAATATCATTCTGCGGGTCTGCTTGCTGTACCACAACCTGGTAAAGAAAAAAATTGCTGCAAATTTTTTCTCGATTTTATAATTATATTTTTTGGTAGTTTTCCCTTACTTGCTGTTGTGCAAATTGCTGTTCATCTTGGTTCACTATAATTCTATCCAAGCATAGGTTTGGACAATATCTTTGCAGATCCTCAAGAGTAAATTGTTGTCCTTGGCCAACTATCTGGTAATATTGCGCCATTGCAAGTGTTTAGCCTAAAAGAACACAAAAGTTGAAAACTCATTTTAAAATAATACTGTATTACAGTGCACAGTATACAATAAGAAAAGAAAAAATCAGAACTTAAATATTGCTTAAATTGTTAAAAAAAAAAATCAGCTTATTTTGAACTTAAACCGTGTAGAAGGGACAGCGATAAACCCTTATCATTAATTCAGTACTTCAATACAAAGCACCCGGGTCGAATGGAATGGCTGGTTTTGATTTAACTACCAATGAAAAATTTTGATTTAAAATATTGTCCAGGAAAATATATTTCTAGGTCAAAATAATTGTACTTGATTTTTATACACTAACTCACAGGTATTTAAAATGAATTTGCCTATAATTAAACATCATATTTTTAAGAATGTTTCCACATTTTCTCAAAATTCACATACCATAAATGATGAAAATAAACATACTAAATCAAATAACTGCTTGGCTTTTAGTGTAAAATAAGTTATTTGTGTTTACCTTAATAATTAATACATTTCTATAGCAAACTATTTTCAGTTAGTATGAAAGATGACTCCAACTTAGTTGGGAAAAGGCTAGGCAGATGATGTTATTCATACATGCATGAATATCATCATCTGCCTAGCCTTTTGATGAGAAAAAAAAATCTAATTAGTAACACTTGATCATTAATTTACAGAATGTCTCTATGAGATAACACAAAACTACACTTTATTCCATGATACAAAATTTCAATTGCATAAAAAGATCCGGCTCCTGTTTGAATTTGTTTTTTTAGTATTTATTCAATTAGAAATGATCAATTTTATACTTTATCACATCAAATCTATCAACAATTGTGTCATAGATTAAGTTTCATCATTAGCAACAAAAGCCACTAAATACTGGGCAAAATATTCAATTAGTTAAACATAACACCCTATCACTTCAGATTTATGCAGAGAAAAAAGGGAATTCATCAGTTTCTCAAGACATTAAAACATGCATTATAGGATTTGTTTACAAGTATATCTGGTAAAAAAAAACCACAGTTGTTGGCTTTTAACTGCAGTATTAAACATAATGCACTCTTATTTTTCATGATTAACACTTTTTAGTAAAGTAAAAGATAAAACATTGCGAGAGACACCTATTTCTCGATGACAGTTATTATGCCATACTCCCTGAACACTACATACGGTGCAATAACAGCAGCAATGACTTCTGAAATCGTACCAACACCTCAACTATGGCGACGAGTCAGCCATCACCTTTTCAATTAAACTTTTTGTCTGTCTTAAAAACACCACCACTTGCGATTTTAACAATAGGAGCTATAAGAAATTTGACTTCAATAACGTTTACACGAAAATAACGAAATGGCTTCGATTCCTGTGATCCAACCTAAATACTTTGAAAGGAGAATGTTTAACACAGAGTATATCTATGCTGTAGATTTACTTCTTACCAACATATATTAGGGACATTTTAAATGTCTTATTTATACATTATAAACGAATTTTTAACATCAAAATGTAATTTTTTAACTCAAACGCCAAATCGAGAAGCAATTTACATTATGGCGTGTGTGTCACTTTTTTATAAATGTTTTTTTTGTTTGGGGTTACAACCAATAAAAAATGTAATTATGTGATGGGTATTCTCGATAGTAATGATCAGTTCCTCAAAAATTCAAGACTCAAGCAAGAGTAAAAAGAGAACATTGCTGTCTCCTTTGTACTCTAGTTTTTCAATAAAAATATGATTGTTTTTTCTCATTTCTCATTGTAAAATGATGTTCCTCAACAAAAAAACCGGAACATGGACAAAAAGTTAGTTATCTGTATTTAAAAACAAAATAATCTAAGCACATCTCTAGTTGAGCCTGCAACAACGAGACGGTTTTCGTGTGTTTTAATATAATATTGCATTACAATTCGTTTTCCTTTGGATTTTACTCCAATAATTTGATAGAAATTATTTCAAAAATATTGTCTACGTGTAAAAATAAACGCAAGTAGTAAATTTCAACTTATATGACATTTTGTTGCCGTCCTCATAACTCGTGCAAATGGATGATACAGTGATTTCGCCAGGTACACTGCAGATAAAACACGTAAAAAAAGTTTATATCCTTGATATTTACTTTCCTTTAATGAACCATATGCATTGTAGGTAATAAGATGGGAGATTCAGCGTCTGAAAGCGACTCCAGTTCATTGGATGGCGGAGCTATGTTGCCTCCAAGCACAGTTTCTCGTGACCAGCTACAGAAAAGAATTGAATCTCTGCAGCAGCAAAATAGGTATATGTTTGGTCGTATATATTAGATTCTCATGAGATTCTGATTAATTGTAGTTCATACTTAATCATCATCTTCCTCAAATGTGGTTTGTGTTTTTGGTTTACTTAGAACTGGTCCACATCACAGGTCATTCATAAGACTATAGTAGGGAAAATTATGGAATTATGTTGTAAATGCAATTTTATGTTTTCTAGTCCACTACAAAATACTTTGACAAAGAGTAAGTACTGTACAAAAAAAAACGTTTTGGTAAAGAGACAATGATTATGTTTTTCAGGGTTCTAAAAGTGGAGCTAGATACTTACAAGCTAAGGGTAAAAGCACTCCAAGAAGAGAATCGTGCTTTGAGACAAGCATCGGTTTCAATTGTAAGTAATCATACCTCATCCTTATGTGAAACAAAGTTTTCCAGTACCTTTGGTACATATATTTCACATTAAAAAAAAGTTCCCTTGTCTCACAAAAGTAATCATTAGTAATCATTAGTATCTCTTCACAGCAAGCTAAGGCTGAGCAAGAAGAAGAATATATTTCTAACACATTATTGAAAAAAATTCAAGCACTCAAAAAAGAAAAAGAAACATTAGCACATCATTATGAACGTGAAGAAGAATGTCTTACTAATGATCTCTCCAGAAAACTAAATCAGGTATGTTTAATTAGAAATGGAACTAAATATTCCCTTGTAAATTGTGACCAAGTTGTAGGATTATAGTTTATAATCTTATTCTGAGTACTGAGTAGATCATGAACTGACATGCATGCATATTTAGAAATGGTTAATAATATAAGTATGTATGCATGGCATACTTATGTACCATTTGTTTAGTTGGGTGAGTTGCTCACTACATCAGACCATATTTTTAAGAGAGAAAGCTTTATATTATGTGTTGTTATGAATATGCATACATACATTAGCTCACATCCTTTCACATGGGGGTAGGAAGAAACTACATAATGCTACCTGATACAATCCTCACATACTTCTTTTGCTTCGTCTACATTGTTACCAACATGAAGGCTTTAAATAATTAATATAATAAACTGTGAAGTTTAAAAGGAAATCTTATCTTTGTGATATCTTTGTTGTGTGCTTAAGATTCAATAACTAAGTAATTATGACTGTAATGAGTATTAATAGTATTATCATGTATATGATTTTTTTGTTCTGTTTCTTTTGTGTAAAATTAAAGTGAAACAATGATCTTTCTCTGTAGAAAGAATATTGTACCTTGATACACCACTTACAACTTTTTATCTAGAATGAGATGGAAAAAAACTAGTTTAAAGATTTATTTAGAATTTAAAAAAAAATTGTTAATCCTGGGTCATGGGGGTGGAATAGTGTTATACGGATGTTGGGGTGGGTCTCACAGACCCGCTCATTCAAATTATTCAATACATTATGAATAATAAAGGTAATATTTTATTTGTGTTAGGTATCTAAGTAAATACATGAAACATAAATATTGTGTTATATGTTTTAATCATATTAATTAGAACATTAAAAAATAACGACGATTATCATCAATTTTTTTCTCTTCTGACTTAAATGTTTTTATTATTTAATAACAATTAGTTTTAATTTTATAATGGCACTTTTTTGTAAGAAACTAAATTATTCTTAGAAGAAAAAAACAATTATTCATTCAGAGTGACTAATTGTTTTTTCATTCATTAGCTTTGGTACAGTCAACAAACGCGAAATTGTTACACTGACTGCAGGGATCGGTCTTACATACTGACTGTCATAAGTCATAATTCATTTAATCATTTGTTAACACAGGTACAATAAATAGTTGTTATAAAAAGAAAATACAAGTTCGCTATGTTATACCCTGTGAGGTGTACAAATATTCAGGACTTTAAAATTTATAATATAATTCAATTACTGTAATTCAAAATAGAAATAATATAAAAATGTCAGAAAGAAAATAATAAATAAAAACTAATTTAAAAAAAAATGTCAAATGAATAAATATAAAATAATGTTGAAATAGAACAAAAAATAAAATATAACAAACGACAAAATAGTAATTAAATATTTAAAACAATACAAAATGTCGCACGACTAACGCGTTTACCTGCGATGCATAGAACAACTCAACAACTCCAGCTAATGAGAAGAACGGCAATATCGCTCGCTTAGTAACCAAATTAGTAGCGATATATAATGTGACGGGTCGCACAGACCCAACGCCAATGACGCCGAGTTAATGAATAATTATTTTCAGTTACGCCAAACGAAATGCCAGTTGAAACAAATATAACTCTAGTCTTGTTTTATTATTTATTTTGTCTCAGGTTTCGACATAATTAAAAATACAATGTTAAATTATATTTCAGTTACGCCAAGAGAAATGCCGGTTGGAGCAAACTCTAGAGCAGGAACAAGAATGTCTGGTGAACAAATTGATGAGAAAAATAGAAAAACTTGAAGCTGAGACACTAGCCAAGCAAATGAATTTAGAGAGGCTTCGCAGGGAAAAGGTAATAATACTTATTCTTTTTGTTTCGTCTAAATAGTTGAACAGTCAAAAAATATTTTGTAATTAAATTAAAAAACTACTTGTGTGAACACTTAGATCTTCTATACTTTTTATTAGATCCAAACTTATCATTCGTGCAACACACACGCACCCCCGCGTGTGTGTTGCTATTTTAGGTTTAAGGCTTGAGTCTTGTGACATTGACAGTCTGTCGAAAAATTCGCAATGGTTTACAATGTTTTTAGGGTTCCGTAGTCAACTAGGAACCCTTATAGTTTCGCCATGTCTGTCTGTCTGTCTGTCTGTCTGTCTGTCTGTCCGTCTGTCCGTCCTCGCTTAATCTCTGTGACCGTTAGCACTAGAAAGCTGAAATTTGGGACCAATATGTGTATCAATCACGCCGACAAAGTGCTAAAATAAAAATTGGAAAAAAATGTTTTATTAGGGTAGCCCCCCTATATGTAAAGTGGGAAGTGTTTTTTTTTTTAATTTTAACCCTAATGTGTGATATATTGTTGGAAAAGTATTTAAAAATGAATAGGGGTTTACTAAAATCATTTTTTGATAATGTCAATAATTTCGGAAATAATCGCTCCAAAAGTAAAAAACAAAGCGTCCCCCCCCCTCTAACTTTTGAACCATAAGTTTAGAAAATACGAAAAAAATCTGAAAAGTAGAACTTTATGGACTTTCTAGGAAAATTATTTTGAACTTGGATGGAAACAACAGATGGAAACTGCAGTTAACCAATATAATTTGGTCCCTGAATCGTATGAGCGCCTATACAATCCAGAGGTCAAGTTTCATTTGCCCGTATTTTTTTTTTAACTTCGTTTACATAATATTTTATTATCCTGAACGTATCTTTTTTCAAACAAAAAACGCGTGCAGCGTCGCAGTGGGTTTTATAAATAATTTATTGTCGCATAATAGTTCTTGCATTATATTTGGAGATTTTAACGAAGACTACCTTAGTAACATACTGCAGTATTTAAATTACTAAATCACGCTGGTTATCACTCCATGTTACAACCCCTACCCACTACTCGTGGTGGGACTCAAATAGACAACATTTTCTCGAACTTTCCATGTGTGGTTGGAATCTATAACTCTTTTTTTAGTTATCACCGTCCTTTGTGGGCCCGTTTTTAGTGTTCCGTAATTATTAGAGTTCCGTAACAAATAGCCTTTTTAAGTTGGGTTACCACTATGTTCATGCTCCAGCAGCGCTCCGCGCTCCTGCAACTGATCCAATGGATCTGTCGCGCGCCCTTTACATGCGCTCCCCTTTGACACACTGCGCTCCCCTTTGTGTTCGCGCTAAAAACCGTCACGAGTCGGAACGACTGCCGCGGAGCGTGCAATATTGCACGCTCCGTGTTCGTGCACGTACCCACTACCGGGAGCTGTTGCAGGAGCGCGGAGCGCTGCTGGATCGCGAACATAATGGTAAGTAAGGATACCCACCTTTAAACTCATAAGTGGGAACACTTATTGTGACGGACGGGAAACTACGGAACCCTACACTGAGCGTGGCCCGACACGCTCTTGGCCGGTTTTTTTTTGACTTAAGTTGTTAATGAATTGCAATTAATTTTAGTGCAACATAATACTGGTCTTATGCTTAATAACATCGTATTTTTTTAAAGTTCATAAAACTCACTCTTGTTGCGTTAATCAAGCGTTAAAAAGAGGTCTCTCGCGCCCAACGTAAGTCCTTGCCCATTTTCAGCAAACAGTGCGAGGCAACAGAGGCTAAATAGCAAATTCTATCGAGCAGAAAAAAACATAATATCCTTGTCTTCAAATTGTGCTCATTAATTTTTTTTAAACTCCTTTATTTTCTTAATCTGATGACGTTAATATCGTCAAATTTCTCGGCTTTTGCTCTCAAAAAAACATAGTTTCTCTTGTTAGATTTGTGTTATTATTCGATTTTATTGAAGGGCCATTGTTGAATGACACGACAAAAGCTAACTATCGTAAACTGCAAATTATGAGAATTTCAAAACACCCATAAAATAACAGTTTATATACAGAAACGTTTCCCATATTTTCTCAGTGACCGCCCAACGGTCGAAGTAGACAAACGTGGGAATATTGTAAATTTTTTCTCGATCGTCTTTTGCTTTGCGGATTTGCGAGCCACGCCCACAATCGTCTTTATCGCTCATGTTAGGACATGCAGGCTGCTCTACTCAATTATTTTAACCAACCGCAAGGAAAAGAAGGGTTACGTGTTTATCCAAAGATTTTTGTTTTTTTTTACACCTGCGCGAGAGAAATAAGCGCAAACTGATATTTACGGGAAATAAGATACCTTACGAAGAATCGAAATCAAAACTAAGGATGGCGGCTATGAAACCTTTTTAAAATTTTTGACATGATACCAAACATGGTGAAATTTTTGAGATGAAAATGTTACCCTCATACTAATCGAAATCAAAACCAAAGATGGTGGCTGCGAAAAATAGCGAATTTTTCGTTATGGGTGTCATTTCCGTGGTTTTCGGGGTCGCCCGTAACGAAAATTACTTAAAACTGGATATTCAAGATGGTGCTGACGAAAATTATCTGTTTTTAAGGTTCCGTATCTAAGGAAATAACGTAACCCTTATAGGATCACTCGTGTGTTTGTCAATCTGTCCGTCTGTCACAGCCAGTTTGCTCCGAATCTTTATTAAATAGACGGATTATGTTGGTATTTGGCACACAAACGTGTTTCTATGACCCGAACACGAACGTGTAACGTAAATAAATGAATTTTGAATACGGGGGTCAAATTGGGGAGCTTGACAGATTTTTTAAGTTTGGCAACCTGTACCGTGTGATATTTTGATTTAATTGAAAAGGCTTATTGTGAGGATTTCAATTTTTTTTTTTTAATAATTTTAAGATAAACACTTTAAGAAAAATAGATGAAAATTGACCATCCCCCCTTGTCTCCGAAACTACTGACTCTTAGTACCTTTATACATTACAAATCCTGCGCTGCGCGGATTTGCTTCACCTGCACCTTTGCATACGCTTAGGCTTAACCACGCCTGTGTTTCCGCCATGTGCCATTTAATAATTATAATCATCACAGGTTTTATCGCTCACCACCGCAGCTTCGTCTCAGCTGCGGCGGTGGGCCTTTAAACCTGCTCCTCAGCTCACGTGCCACCCCACCCCTAGACTGCGTAAAGTCGGTTTTGCAGAGATTCGTTTCTGTCACTAAATCAGCACATCATATTGACTTGAAGCTTGAAGGAAAATAATTTACTCTTAATTTACACATACATTAGGTACATTTTCGGTATTTTTTCCCTAAGACGCTCCGTTTTCGAGATATTTCAATTTGTTTGGTACAAATGTTTTCAAAACCCATAACTCGGAAACGGTGCATCGTAAGACCATGCTTCTCAGAACCTAAATGGTATCTATTGCAAAGGTTAACCCGATACTGCTATAAAACTGGGAATTAAAAAAAATGTTTGCAACCATTTTATCTATGCCACCCTAATAACATTATAAGTCGTCAAATAATTATTTTAGTCGCCGAGTCATTATTAATAGCACCTCCTCTAATATTGTCTTAACTGTGACATACGGTTCGGCAAATTCACGATTATGTTTTCGTTTTCTCAATTTTATTGACATACTGAACCCTAAAAACAGTATGTCCTTATTAGAAATGTAAGAATTATGCAGTAACAACCATTAAAATGATACCATTGTAATTGTTGTGTTAACACGTAGTTTGATGTGCATGCTGTGATTGAGAGAACACACTTAATATAACTTTTTAGTATAATGTCCTTTGTTGAAAACCCTAAATAAATAAAAAAGGGTAGTATTTACAAGTGACTGAAAATTAAGTTTTAAGTGACAAAAATAATTACTATAGGTCATAGAATTACTAAGTAAGCGATGACTGCGATTGACGAGAAATCAACAGAACAGCAACCAACAAGCAAAAATCTGAGTTACTTAAAATACAAAATGCTTAGCTTCATAATATTCGAGTGACCTAATATTTGTTTGAGTGTCAACGTTACGTCCTGCATTTTTTTCAATATTTGGCAAATGATATATTTTATATTTATATTGAGCGGCATTTTCTCTTAAATGAAGTGTTTCGGATAGAAAAACCACTTAACTTCCCTGGGCCCAGTCGACAGAGCCCCGCTCTGTAATTGTCTGGTGATTTCTGAAAATAAGAATAAATTAAAAGGTTCGAATTTATAACTTTCTTTATTTTTAAGTCTGTTATAGGCAAGAAGAGCAGTTCAACGATAATTTCAAAAAAATACGTACGACTAGGTGTCTAAGGAGAGCTCCCGCGCCTCCCACCCACATACGATGTGTTTTTGTTTCTTTCTGTGAATTCCGGAGTTTTGCATGGCCCGACCCTGCTCTTAATAAGCAACAAGGAGACAAAAAATGTCATGCTGGATAGAAGCAGTTGATAAGAAAAACATTAAAATCATATCTCTTGTAAATTACTGCGGGGCGAGCACGGGCGTACCCAAGACGTTGGTGACAAGACGTTATAAATTATGTCATGTCTTAGAATTTGTCTTAAATGCTAGCACGGGTACCACATGTGATATAATTTAAGACGCGACTTGTCTTTCTTGTTGCTGACTTCATAGTGTGACCTAGTATATTAAAAAAATAAAAATGTCTATGACCATCTGAATAGGCGACCAAATAAAATAATACGTATAAAAGAGCACAGTTCATACAGTTAAACAACTTTTTAATTTTCTTGGGTACTAATTCATTTTTGACATAACACGTACGCGGCACGTGTTTCATTTTCTTTTTTTATTTATTATTTGATAACTTGCTACTAACTAAAAGTTCTGTTTTTCTTTTAAAAGTTTGATGTGATTTGTTTTGAAATATATTTGTCAGGCGGAAAATCCGTTGGAACTCCCTGTCTGGCAACTCGAACGGATTAGAGGAGTCCCGAATGTTTCTTCGGAATATTTTCCTACTTTGGACCTCTTGCCTTCGGGCAAGAACATAATTATAATAATTTACTGCCATTTGATGCAGTAGTAAGCAGAAAAATATACTTATATTTTTAATTTACTTTTATCACCACCTCCGAACGAACGTGATATAAACGAGCATATTCATCTGTCAAAATGTGACATTTGTTACAAAATGAGTGCGCCCATATTAGCAAATAAGACATAGGAGTCCCAACTAAACGTCAAGAAGTTATATCACATATCAAGAAATTATCTTACGCCGCCGTGCTAGCATTTAAGACAAAACGGTTTTATCGCCCAAACTGTGATAAAATGTGTGACTCATGCCATGTCACTGTAGGCCGTGCTCGCCGGGCAGATTGATATTTTGAGGAAGTAAATTGTATAATAATATGTAAATCTAGAGTAGAGAAGTACGTGATTGTTTAATAAGAACGAACATTCTTATTTTCAGGTGGAGCTCGAAAACACGTTGGAGCAGGAGCAGGAAGCTCTAGTGAACAGGCTGTGGAAGAGAATGGACAAGTTGGAAGCCGAGAAGAGATCGCTGCAGATCAGGCTTGACCAGCCAGTGTCTGACCCTGCTAGTCCTAGGTGAAAATCCTATAATTTATCATCCCTATGTTGTGTTGTTTTGACCTTTGCTTACTTATTCTTCTAATATTTTGTTAAATTTTTTTTGGGGTTTAAACTGTAACACACTTTCTTAAGTTTTACTCAGGGGCATAGTATTTAGAAACTCCTTTAGTAAAATAATTAATTTCAGGATTTATATTCACAAACTACCCTGAACCCAGTCCTGAAATTATGTCATAGTTCTTGATATAAACGCATGATAGTTTTAAGGCATGGTACTCACTTATTTTAAAATAATTCTTCATGCATCTTGCTATATATTTTTATTGTTTTATTATTAATGGAGTTTTTTCTTGCTAGGGACATTAGTAATGGTGATACAGCATCCAATTTAAGCAATCACATTCAGACCCTGCGTTCTGAAGTTGTAAAGTTAAGGTGAGTTAATAACACAATTATAATTTAATTTAAATACATGATTTTTACATACAGGACAGGCATGTGTTGTATGTGCATTGAGTCTGGGGCCCACTAACATAGCTCAGAATATTCGTTCTACACCAATTTGAGTAAAATGTTTTCTGGACTAGTTATTATTGAAACTGGACTGAGTAAGTTACTTGTCAATATTATACGTCTACATTGCCTTGACAAACTAACTGTGCTTTACCTAAAACATGGTGTTGTGTGTTTCTCAGATGCTAATTTAGTCCAAACATTAGAATTGGTTAGAACCAATCCACCAATCTAGAGATTTATATTTGGAGGCAACTTCATGTAATCAATGAATAGCATCTCCCCCAAACATAAATTGCCATGTTGTCAATAACTCATCATTACTGTAGCGCAAATATTTAAACAAAGTGTATCAAGAAACTTTAGTATGGTACTAGAAAATTATTTTGTAGTGATATTTGCAGATTAAACTCTTCTTACTTCCCCTGTAATCCATAATATTCACACGAAACAATTTGCAACAGAAATCAGCTGGCCGTCTCACAAAACGAGAACAAGGAGAAGATGCATCGCTTCGCGCTCGAAGAGAAGCACATCAGGGAGGAGAACGTTCGCTTGCAGCGTAAACTGCAACAGGAAGTGGAGCGTCGCGAGGCGCTGTGCAGGCATCTGTCCGAGAGCGAGTCCTCGCTCGAAATGGAGGAAGAGAGGCAGTTCAATGAAGCTCTGAGTGTAAGTTGCTTCATGTCGATATTTTACTATTCATTATCACACTGGATGAAATAAACTGCTGAAATGAAGGAACTGAGATGATTATTGGACGATTTGCTATAAAACGCTGGCGCGTGATATTGCAATGAGTGATTGGAAGAGAATTTTGTAAAAAGTAAGATAAACAGTACCGGCTTTCTAGTGATAGGACGCCAGAATTACGTAAGAGTATCCAAACAATGAAAATGATTTATAATGGTGAATATGCAGGCACGATCGCGGAGCGTGTCGTCGCCTGGCGGGTCACGGCCTCTCTCACCATACGCATCACCGTTGTTGCCTAACGCCGCCGGGATGCAGATGTCTCGGCCTTCACTGCATCTCAACTCTCAGGTAAGGGACATGATGATTTTGTGCATATAAACATGACTATCTTTCGAAATGTGAGACCATGACCTTGTATGATTTTGCTAGTTACATAATTATGTAAATGATGCGTTGTGTCAGAATAACAAGGATGAATATAACGTGACATTTATCTGCTCATTTTAAATAATGTTTGTCTGCCAACAGACGCGTCGCACAAGCGACAGGTTCGTGAAGCCGGCGATCCCGAGCGGCGCGGGGCTGGCGGCGCGGCCGAGCCCGCTGGAGCCGCCGGCCCCACTGGCCCCGCTGGCCCCGCCGGCCCCACTGGCCCCGCTGGCCCCGCCGGCGCCGCTGCCCAACCCCGCGCTCATGCAGCCCGCCAGCCCCATGGACACGTCCTCCAAGGACTAAGTTCGGCTGCCGTCCCTTAGACACACCACGACGTAAGAGCAGTTCGTCGGCTCGCGTAGGTTCGGTATCGTCGCGAACCCTCGTTTCAGTTATGTATGTATTTGAAAATACTAATGATTAGGGTGCAATGGCATATATCCGACGGCTGCACGGTATAGTGTTGTAGCCGCATCATCGAATTAAATTATAAATAACACTGGGATTCCGTGAATTTGCCCTTACGTCGGTGTGCATTCGAAGCTGTAAGATTCATTAATAACTGTCGGGTGCAGTCGTGAAGTTTGATGGCAGGCTATCCATCGTTCCATCTGTTTTGAAGTACAGACATATTGAATCGCAACTGATTCTGGCAATGCTATTGTTTAATCTTGTGTAAACCTACTGTGCACTCAGCTCACTGCCCTGTCGACTCGGCACGCTCCTAGGATTTCAGACTTATTTCTGCTCGGTCGTGATTCATTTACTGATAAAATTGGTAATGAACGAGTTAAAGGAATACGATTGTATTCATGTTTATCGAAAATGTTAATGAAGAGGGGTGTTGTGACGACGACGTTGTAACTCTCGATTAGGATAGTAATAGCTAGTTCTGATTAAAAATCAATTTTGGAAATATATCCGGGCTTAAATTTTGCGGCAGTGGGTTTTATTTATCATAAGGCTGTGTATAAAATTCACTTGTGAGTAAAGTTAGGAAAGGAGAAGGAGATAAAGATTGTAAGCTATTTGATATATCACACTCGGGGTCTAGCAATACTACTCCTACGCAATGTTTTTGTGATGGAATGTAAAATATGTTACTGATGTTGTGTTGTGCCCGCAGGGCAAATTGTTGTGTTCGAATTATGCTCGTAGGAGTAGTGAGTTATTGTCCTCGGACTCAATTCAATTATGCAAATTGTCACATAATTTTTTTTCATGTTATATTAAAACAAAATATATGCATTACTATTATAAAGCCTTTTATTTTATTAATAAAGAAAACCGAGGAAGAGTCGGTATAGTATCATCACGGTTATTTTGGGGAGTGTCTGCCATCTGAATGCTGCCATCTTGTATCTTTAGCGATAGTGCGGGCCATCCAAATCATTCGAAGGCAAATTAACCTTGCTGCATATCATTGCAATTTAAACGGGTCAAAATATGCAACAAACCCTGTTCAAATCTTCCATTGTTTATAACTAAAACCTGCAGATACACGTTAGGGAGTACCGACAAGTGCGCCTGTAGGTACTGGTGCCGGAGCGTGTATATTGCAAAACTGTGCCAACTCCATACACGCCTCGGTTTACCTGTACAGTTGAACGACAGGCTCAAAAAGGGTTAGCAGCTCGGATAGTTTAGGTATATTTTTCTAAACTTCGTTCATTTTAGCACCCCACCAAGAGGTTGGTATATCAGATTTTCTTTCATTCATCGTCATGAATGATAATGATGATTATGAATATCGTAACGTTCATAATGAAAGCAATATTATTCATGTAATTTTAAAGAACTAACAGCCATAATACGATGTATAATAAAAATATTAAAATCGATCAAACAAAAATTACCCTTTCTTTGCAGTCGGGTAAAATGGAGTAGTTACACGCTTTATAAGTTTTTCACTTTCTATCCTTGTCTTGAGAAACGGCCGTCACTTCTTCATAGCGCTGTCTTTATCTAGCAGTGAGCTCAAAATATTTTACCCAGTGAAGTAAGAAAGGCAATCTTTAGCCAAAAAGCGTCCGGCCCAGATGAGATCACAAATGAAGTACCTACTTAAAGGAAACCTAAAATCAGTTGTTCCCTTATTGACCAAGATCTGCAATGATATCCTACAATCGAGATACCTATATTCCAGAGCAGCGGGAAATACACAATTCTCTAAAAAAGGCCTCACATTGCCAAACATTCGTGTTTTCAGAAATGATTAGTGGTATCGGTTTTTTTTGTGTACTATAACAGCCTGGGTTTATAGGAAACTAATCCCCATCACCTAATACTTTTTAGAGGAACCTGTCGAAAGTTAGAACTTAAGTATTCTGAAACCGTTAGCCACACGCTGCACCCAATTGCAATCGCTAGATCATTGTAGTGTAGTCTGAGAAAAACGAATAGTTGTTTTTCGCATTTAAAAATATGAAAATATTGCCTACCTTGCCATCTTTGTACATATTGGAAACTGCATTATTTGTAAAAGCAAAATTAAATGAACATCTTTTAAAAATATATTCATCGGTTAAAAAAACTAGGGGTGGGAAATCATCAAGTGACTCCTTCCGCTCTGGGCAGAGCGGTAGGGAGTGTTAGACTTTACGAACGCGCTGTCGACACGGCCTGTCGTCGTCATAAGACGGACGGACGGCGAGCTAGCCCATTACTCACCGTCCACAGGTGGTCTACGGTGGCCGAAAATACACACTACTGGACAAATTGTTATTACAGCGTGGATAAATGTTTAAATGATATCTCTTTTGTGTGAATAATTGTGATAGGATATATTTTTTTTAAATTTTATTGCTATTTTATATTTGTTACAAGTTTAATTTTATTTTTTACTGACGGTATAGAATCATAATTGTGTTATTTTATTTAAATTATATTTCTCATATATTTCTAATCTTTTATATCAATTCACATTTTGTATTAGTAATTTAATTGGCTGTTGTATATCCTATATTGTACGTCAAACTCTTTATTCATAACAGAGACTTTCAACACGAATTTTCCTAGACTTGCTCAGTAACCCACGATTTCAGGTGCACCTCCTTGTACCAACGGTTTCGGCCGTCTACGAAACCGTAGTTTCGTAACTGGTTTCGATGAAGGAATGATTTGTCCTTGTGCGTAACTAGTTTTGATGGAGGATATATTTGTCTTTGTACGAAACCACGGTTATGTACAATGGTTACGTACAAAGAATTTACTGTTAAAGTTTCGATGAAGGAATGATTTGTCCTTGTACGTAACTAGTTTCCATGAAGGAATTATTTTGGGGATTGAGGTAGTTCAGTAGAGCGTTGGCTGTCTAATGAACTGACCTTCATTTTGTAATTGTTGAAACTAAGGAAGTCTGTATTAAAATAAATAAAAAAATAATTGTATAGGTAGCGTTTTTTTAAAGTAGGTACATTATGTTATGGCACTAGTGCACTGACCGATTACCCAGAGCCACACAGCTTTCTTTGAAGTAGACCGACAACCGTCCCAACACTCACGGGGCACGGTCGCGTGGCTCGGTCTCAAGTAGCCGCGCGGCCCTAGTGGGAACGCGGGTTATACTCTGTCGAATAATAATGTTCGTAACTAGTAAAATTTCATATTTTTGCAATAATTTTTGTAATATTCATTCAATTGCAATATTCTTTGTACGTAACCATTGTACGTAACCGTGGTTTCGTACCAAGACAAATATATCCTCCTATTCCTTCATCGAAACCAGTTACGAAACTACGGTTTCGTAGACGGCCGAAACCGTACCAACGATACTAACTTTAAGGATATTGAAACCGCACTTGCCACAGCTCTTAGTGACCTAAGCCACTATTATGCTGACAGTGCTTTGGAACCAAACCCCACAAAAACGCAATCTTGTCTTCGCAGCAGACAAGCGGGTAGTAAACTAAAAATAGTCTGTTAATCGCCCATAGTCATCATCTGAAACGATCGCTAACCTACAAAAATAACTGCTGAGCTATAAAAATGAAGGTACATGCCCGAAACAACTTGTTCGCCGCCTTACAACTACAAAATGGAGTCTTCTGGGTCTTCTTAAGTTCTGCGAACCACTGCATGGATTAGCGCTCTGCTTCTCCGCTGGCGAATATACTTGCCCAGTATGGTACCGTTCCGCCCACGACGATCTAGTGGATACAGCTGCTCTCTAAATGACACCTGCCGGATTATTAGTGGTTGCCTTAAACCGATCCCGGTACGAATGTCCTATCCACTAACTGGGATTGCGCCTACAAAAGTTCACAAGACCATGTAGCCAGTTGTACCGAGAGGACGAAGCTAAACGCTGATTCACAGAGGCTGATAAGCCATACAGTTTTTTTTCGGTGCGTTGGTCCAGCTAGTCCAGCTAATAGCAATGCCACCACAGCAAGACGTGAACCCTGTCGGAAGCTGCTTAAGCCCCCTGACGGCTTCATACACCCGCCTTCCGTGGCCGACTTGGAAATCGCTAAATAGACTCAACAGACAATAGCTAACCTTTCATCTCGCGCTGCATTCCCTGACATTGCATAATTTACTATGATATGACTGCATCAGCGGAGTTCGCATAGCTGAATTTTACCAAATTGATTTAATGAAAACTTGTAAGAAGAAGAAACTTAGTACATAATATCTCCTTTTCTAGCCATATCATCTATACAGAGTTCATTCAGCGTGTGAATGCAAAAAAATATAGAGTCTCCCAATGGGGAGAAAAACTCAGATATCGTCATGGTTGTCAGGTGGATTGTGGGGCTAACGGTTTATGGTTGTAGGATGTGTCGTAAGGCGCGTCCCCATTAGGGCCGCGCGGCCTATCAGAGGAATTAGGGGATTGGAATTAAATGTTTACAAAAAAGCCAGGCTGATACATTAGAAAATCAAATCGATGCCTTTAATAATTTCTGAAGAAAAATAACCATGATATTGCCTTTCCGCATGTTTTTATCACAAGTTGATAGAATCCACCAAATATATATAAGTAGGTTGCGAATCTAAAGAGGTTGCAAAAGTCGAACAACGATATAATTTTTTAAACTGCAGTGTTACGGTACCTTACAATGATAAACTAAGTACGAACCATAAAATAGCGGGAGCAAGTAGCTAATTCAAAAATTGCTTTTTGACGGTGGTTTGCATTTGAGTTCTAGGTAAATTTATAGTAGATAGGTAGGTATGGGTTATTAGCTTAGTGAATTTAAAAACATTTTAGTTTTCAACGTTCTTACATGTTTGATCGACCTCTAAGTATCAAATTGAAATACAAATGCTTTGTGTAATAATTCATTCATTATCATATTCATCACATTCGGTTGCACCGTTGGAATTAAGTTGTCACCGTTAAACATTCAGTCAGAAAAGCATCGGGAATGGATGATTTGTTTATGGTTCCAAATTAGTTTTATTGTTGTTGTTGTTAGATGCACAACTGATTTCCATTTTGGCGCGGATTTTGAGTTGCATAATAATATGTAATTTGATTAAATACAGTGCAGTCTTTAGTTAAATCAGTATAATTACAGTTATAGTATAATATAATAAGTATAATTAAGTATAATCAGTATAATTACAGTTATATTTGTAGTTATATCATAATTATTATTACCTAGTGTGTATTGGAATTTTCAAAGAATTTGTCTCGAAGTAAATTGCAAAACTTTGGTCCAAATGCTGCCCAGGAATGGGAGTAGGTACCCGCGTTGGGTTCCTGGCACTAATCTATGTCATTATACCAAATATTTTTGAAATCCATTTCCGGGTTCCTACTTTGATGATATTACTTTTATACATGTTTTTGTTTTGACGGTGTTTTTAGATTTTTAACCCTTTTTTGACCCCAACTAAAGACAATTTGTGTAAATGGACAGTTGGATACTGTCATTTTTTGACATAATAATATGACGTATATTTATACTCGAAGGATTGCTAGCTTTGTTAAACAGAGACACAGACAGGGTCTTAAGGTGGCGCTTGAGAAGACGTAGGCCTTGATATTTCATGTGCCCTGACGCCACCGGTCTTCGGCTAGTATACACTTAACCATCGGAGGTGCAACGATACTGGTAAGGGCAAGCATGAAATACTTGGGCTTGGTTTTACACCGGAGGAGGAACTTCGGCGACCACTTTGCTCAGTTTGCGCCGAAGCTTATAAGCACGGTGTCTGCCCTCAACCTTTTTACTGAACCTGAGCGTACCGAAGGTGGACTGCCGACAGCTGTACGACTGCCGACAGCCGCAGCTAGTGTGAGCGCAGACCCTCTGTCCTGAACACGACTCTCGCAGAGAGTCATAGCAGTCATAGTCATGCGGGAAGACCCCCGTGGGATGAGGAGGCGTAAGTATTCGCTGAAGGCTATCGGCGTGGCGCAGAACTGCAGGTGGCAGGCGCCCACCGCTTGAAGTAGTCATGTGGTGGCGTAGAGAGGTCCAACCCCAAACTCTGTGGGAAAGGCGAGTGAGGCTGGAGAAGCCCAGTGCAGGTAACTGGACCGTGAGGGGAATGGGTACGGAGGCAACACGGGACGATGACCATCCGTCTAGTGCAAGTGTTGTGATAGCTGCTTTGGCAAATACCTGCACAAAGTGGCTAAAAGGACTCCCGTGTGTCACCACTGCAGCTGCAGTGAGGTCAAGGCACTTCACATCCTCGAGCATTGCTCAGCCTGGGTGGTGCAGTTCCGTGTTCTCGCAACCTCTCTCTGCCGGTCGTGGCCAAGGCCATGGTTAACAATAGAGAGGCATAGGAAGCAGTGGCGTCAGTGGGTTGTTATCTCGAGAAAGAGGCGGTGGAGCGCGTCAGGGAGAAAGACTGACTCGCTGACGCGATCCGCCACAGGAGGGAAAAGAGGCGGAGAACTGATGGAACCTGATTTCGCCTTAAGAGGTGCCAGCGGGCTAGATCGTAGAATCTATCGTCGTCACATTGCACGGCTCTCATGAGTGTTGGCGGTGTCACATTGCAGAAAGCCCGGACATCGCTAAAGGAGCCTGGAGCCTGAAAGCAGGCTGCGCTGGCAGGGTTGCGAACGTCATGCGTAGCAATTCACGTAGCCTTTCCAACAAGGCGACTTTCTAATGGCTGCAATCCCCCCTTAACCTAACCACCCCCGGACGGTGCGGTATGCGTTAGCCATTTTTTGCCGCTTAATATTAAAAAAGGCAGATGATGCTATCAGATGTCTCTTTAGGCAGACATTTATGAAAATGATGATGATTGAAATCGAATTGAAATCATGCCATTTTAGATTTTTTGTTATTGTAATGACAAAAAAACTAAAATCCAGTATTTTCATAAAAGGTGTAAAAATCTTAAAAATGCGTCAAAAACACCAAGTATAAAAATAATATAATCAAAATAAATAGTTAAAAAAATAGGAACCCCGGGATGGATTTTAAAGTATTTGGTATAATGACATATTATAGATTAGTGCCAGGAACCCAGCACAGGTACTCCCAATCCTGGGCAGCATTTGGACCAACTTTCAGATAAAAATGAGCAATCTCCTTTTGCGTTGCAAATAGAATTTCGTGTTCGCAGTGACTGGAAATGTTACAGAAGGCTTATGGTGAATCGACTATATCAAAAACACGTGCGTATGAGTGGTACAAAACGTTCAAGGCGGTCGACATGTGAAGAAAGATTTGAATCGCTCTGGTGGGCCATCAACGTCTACAACTGAAGTCAACATGACAAAAGTGAAGGAAATAGTGACTGAAAATCCTATCCCTTTCAAGTTAAAGAGAGATAGCCGCCGGCCGAAGTTTCTGTGTCTCACGATTACGAGTCGATCCGTAGGCGCCATTTTAAATAATCACTTGGGTATGAAACATTGACGGTTGGCTATATGAATTTTCTCCAAATACTCAATCGCATAAGAGTTCCTATTCCTATAGACATGCTATGAACTAGTCAATTCCGGCCCAACATTCATGAAACGCATTGTTACTGGTAAGGGTTCGTGGATTAACGAGTTTGACATGGAAACTAGTCAACCACCTTCGGAGTGGCGCCTTCCAACTGAATTAAATCCGATAAAACCACGCCAAAGTCGATCAAAAGTTATGTTGACTGTTTTTTTTGACTATCGTGGTGTTGTGTACTAGGAATACTTGCCAGAAGGTCAAACGGTAAATAAATAATATTATTTGAGTGTTATGCGGCGTTTATGAGAGCTAATTAGATGAAAAATGCCAGATTTGTGAAAAGAAATAACTTGTATTTTGCACCACGTTAATGCGCCTTCGCTATCATTGTGAACTAATTTTTAACCAAAAACACAACAAATACCATCGAGCAACCACCTAATTCACCAGATAGTGTTCCATTAGATTTCTCTCTTTTTCCTCTACTTAAATTACCGCTTCGTGGCTCCGTTATCATTCGGTAGAAGACATAAGGGAGAATTCGCGTCAAGAACAGAATACAATTCTAGACAAAGCGTTTCAATAGTGCATTATGATATAAGTGCGGTAAGTTGAAAATTACACCCGAGGCGATATTGCTTGCCCGAGCCGTAGGCGAGGGCTAAAAGAAAGCAGAGGCTGTAATTATCAAAGCGCACGTATGTCATACGACGTTTTATAACATATTTGCGAGGAAATCAATAAAACTCGGACTTTCTTAAACGAATAAATCTTTAATTAAAGCAGTTATGAAAATTTGAGCAATTAGTAAAATTGATTATTACTTCTTAACAAATAAGCGATGCGCGCGCATTAGCGCTTTTTTTTCAGGCATAGGCACAAAACAGCCAGTATTATTAATAAAGTAAATTAATATTTTTGTTTTTGTTACAGATATTAATGGTTGTAATTTATTGTCAAAATTAATTAAATTAAAGAATTATATGTTTATTTATTATATTTTATCTCCCAAAGTTAATTTTATTTATAAAATGTTGACCACTTTTCTGAAATAATAATAATAATAATAATAATATTCCACAACTATCACACAACGCCATCTAGTCCCAAGCTAAGCAGAGCTTGTGTTATGGGTACTAGACAACTGATAAACATACTTATATATTTCTAAATACATACATATTATAGATTAATTACACCCAGACACAGAACAAAACCCAAAACTCTTTGCTAAGATTTAAAAAAGTAGGTACGGTTCGTTTTGACGGAGCATCTTGATAAACCGTGCGATTTACATTACATTACCGCACAAGTACGTAATGAGATACATTACGATATTGAAATTGGTGAAATATGTTATAAATACCTTATGAGCAAATGTGTTATAAAATATTTTGATGATTGGATTAGTTGTTAGCGTTTACTGTATCGATTCTGAGGACCATTCTTTTAAGGTGATAAAATTCATTTGGTTAAATAACTTACATTTTGTGTATTATAAGTTTTTAAACTGATATGGTCACTAAAACTATTAGGTATTAATCCCGGTTCGTCTCCGTTTTCAATATTAATAGTAGTATTTTTTCAGATTTCTTGACAGAGCGGATTTGAAGATATTTGGATTTATTACTTTGGAGCCATACAAAGTTCTACTATTTCTTTGTATATGAGTATGCATGACTGCTGCCGCTGGCAAAAAATGCCAGTGAAAGAAAATAAAAAATGTATAATTATGAAGCTGTATTTAGCCGACCCTGCAACCGCGCGCCGGCCGCGCCGCCGCCTTCGCACCTTTTCTCTCAAACTATCAGCCCAAAACTTAGAACTGTAGGTTTAGTTCTACAGACAACGTACCCATTATTCATTTTTTTATTTATTTATTTATATTTATGGCACTTCAACGACTTACTCACTAAGAACATACATAAAATTACATCACAAAATGTTTCAAGGCAGGGCAAGTACGACAACAAAAAATAATTAAGGTTACATTAAAAAATAAAGTTATAAAATAAAATATAATAACACGCATAATAAAAACACGCACACACACATACGCATAAACACACACACACACACTCCCATACACATAAACACACACACACACACACACACATTCACACACACACTTACCTGTACAATTTATTGATCGTATTTGTTATATTTTTGGTTTTATTTTTGTTTACTTTCCTCTTTTTGTTATTTGCCTATTTGTATCTATATAATGTAAGGGAAGAGCGGAGCCTTCAACTACAGGCATTTTCTATGCCTAAATGAAGACTCCTCGACATGTAATTTAAGCCAAAATAATACGTAATAAACTTATTTTATTTTTTATTTATTTAAAAAAAATAAAGTTAGTAGAAATGGGTTTTCAGAAAATTCTTTTTTTTTTAAATTAAACAACTGTAAAGAAGACGATGAAAGTGGATGCAATTAATAACTCAGCGTCATACATCTTGAGACTCCGATCTGGTTAAAAGCTTCATATTGCTTCCTGTTGGTCACATAACTATAATTATGTAGCTGTTACTTAGGCACTATATGAAACTCTAACTAGCTCTTAATACATGTGCATTGTTGTTTAAAATGTCCGGTATACCAAACACAGGTGATTATTTCATTCATAATTATTTATATTTATATAAGTGTCGGCATTTTGTAGCAAGACTCCTTGGTCAATCGGCAAAGAATGGTCAAAGAAATAATCGTGTTTTACACACGCATCGTAAACCTAAGTAAACCAGGATAAGGCATATTTTTATTTGACTTGGATGCTAGGGTTACAGGTAAAATAATTTGCATAATACCCCCCACGGTGATTTTTTGCTTTAATAAAATTATGTTTTAGCTGGCACCATGAGCAGTCAAGCAAGGGCAAATAGCTCTTAACTAATGTTGATGTTCAAAATGATAATAATTGTAACAAAATAGGTTTCATAAACAACATAGACATTGCGCTTAAACTGTCTGAGCAGCGGTCATCTATCTATATTGGAACGAGAAACTCAGTTAGTTCTACCTAACTACTAGGTATTAGAAGTTAACAAACTTTTCGTTTTAGATACAGGCATATTTGTAATAGATATCTGTATGCCAAAATTAAAGTAAATAACTGAGTGTGTACATTATATATCTATAAGTTATAGGAGCAAGGACCGACTCTTTAAGTCGCTCAAGATTACCATAATATGATGGAATGTTTCGTAATTGATAAGTAGTAGTACCGTAGAGTAGTACTAATTAATGATGGATTACACGGGTAATTTAAACACAGCAATAGAGAATGGAAGGAGAAACACAGATGCCACAGTTATTAAATCTCTACTTTGGTTTTGTAGCTTGTCTTTGGCAATTAAAGGCTCTCTCATATTATTACTATTGTGTACCACCAACACTAGGGTGTTGATTGCCTTCCACTCACAATATCAATTCTTATGTATTTCTAGCCACAAGGACAAGGCAGGGCGTAATGTATAACGGTAGGTAAGGCGTTATTTTCAGTTAGTTCAGTTTAATTATTTATCTTGCAACTTAAGATTCTTAAAAAGAAAAGTTATTGAGGGTAAAAATTGAAGATCTTGCTTTAAAAAACAAACTGCAACTTATAGGAGACTTTTACAAATACCTGATAACTTTTACGTTCCCTCACGTCAGTATTATTGAGTTAGTTAAAATAAACCGAGTTTGAAATTAACATTCAAATAGAAACGTAGGTCCAGCGTCGGACGACGCTGCTCATAAAACATGTTGACAGAGAGACGAATAGTTGGCGTAGCGTTATTGATCCTTCCAATAATTATCGAACACGTTTCATGTCACCATAGACAAACACTAAAGTGGACGAGTATGGCGGATACTTGCCGCGACGTTGTGTGTAAGTTTACGCACGGAATCGTAAAGTAGAGGCAGGCAGTAGGTAGAGCTAACAGAAAATCTGAGACAGTGAGAGCGACGTGTTTGGTTCAATAAACTTAGCGAATGGTGTTTTCTTACGAGGGCCTGTACGTTTTCCAATTGACTCGAAAATAAGTTACCACTAACATGTTGTTAGGTTTAAGTAATTATAGTCTCTAGGAGCTAATAACTATCTAAATAAGTACATAAGCCATTATTTGAAGTACCTAAGTACATAACGATAATGTTTGTGGACATATCATATTCTGTTACAATATTTATAAAGATGATACTGAAATAGAACTTTCTAAAGTTTCTATCTATCTTGCGTTCATAGTGTTTAAGAACTGTGGAACAAAAATGTCTTTGAAATAAAAATTATGGCGGTTTGGTGGCACTTTCTACGGAACCCTAAGTGTAGACTGTATGTATCTATGTATGTATTGTATGTAGATACATCTGGGAAGTTGAGAATTCAAAATGGAGGTATGTAAATGTTGATTTTCTATCATGACAGTCCGAAACTGCTATCTTTAGCGTTTTGTTAACGCTTTAAATGACATTAAAATATTAGGTGTTTCTAGAGTTAAACGAGCAAATGTAAAAATATTTTATATGTTTTCAGATCGTATTATTCGTATTTATATAACCGAAGAGGCATAATACATATTTACTATAACGGATATCGATATTTCGGAGGTTCATATTAGGTACCACTGGATTGTTCTTGGTTCAGCATAATGCCTGAAATACCTGAAATCAATGTGTGTAGAATAAAGTTATATATACAGTAATAAACGAACTTCCCGTCGGTGTACGCAGCAGAGTTTAGTAAGAGTTTCACCAGACAGAGAATAATAGGTAGCTTCTTCTACCTTCTTATTGTGTGCGTAAAATATAAAGTTTTATGTCTAACAAGAGAACAGGGGGTTTGTTTGTGTTTGCGTGTTACTCAAACACTATTTAAATAAACCACAATATTCATACAAAACTATTTCTTTTATAATTTCCACAAAACATATAATCGTACAAGTTATCCAAACCAATTAAGTAAGCAAGCAAACCAATCGAGCAATCCTATTAATTACCTTAAAAACCGATAACGATACAGAACGGCAACAAAATAATAAAGTAGCTCGCGCGCTCACGCTCGTCGAATAGGTGTCTAATTGGTCTCATACGTATTTGCTGGCAATTAAACACGACCGCCAACGTAATCTCGTGAACCATAAACGACGCGACCATTCAACAATCACTGAAGACGACATGGCCTCACTCGGCGCAAGATGACGAGACTAAATACTATTTACGCTAAGGTGTTAATTTCAGGAGGTTAGAGTAGCGTGAATTTTATTTATATGAAAAGTTAATTCATGCCCTGCTAGCACGTAGTGTTTAAACGGCGGAGTTAGCATGGGGCTCCGAGTAAACACTGCGCCTGAGCTTACGTGCAGCCGAGTGTGATGCGCGTGCGATGTCCACACTACTCCCACAGAGTCGCGTATCCTTCGGTTATCTTGTTTGTTTACTATTTACTACAGCTTAAAATATGTATGGTCATTATAGTCTGGTAAAACTTCTGCGTTATAATAATATCAATGCCTTGAATATTTACCAATTGCCTGCAATCACAGAAGGCAGCAGAAATTCTTGAAGTGTATCTAATGCGGATGTTTCTGGTAGACAAAAATAACAGGTTAAAATTATTTAACTTACTATCTTAGTTAAAAAAGTTAAGAGCTACGCTGCTACATTGCTTCGTAGCACTAGCTACGAAAAGCGGAAAAGCTTTCAAATGAACTAATAATATCAAGTCCCAAGAGTACAATAATAGTCCCAGTCAATACAATCAAATTCTATAGGGAATCTTGAATCAGTTTATTCCTATAACAAAGACAGGTTCGTTACTACCATAAAAATCGCCAAAATCATAACTATATTTTGTTACAACTGACACTAATGCCCCGAAATTGTCCACTTTGTATCTATCGCTGTGTAAACAAACGGACCAGAGAATTTCGGTTCAGTAGTTTCTAAGAAGGGACGGGGTTAAAACTAACCAGCCATAGCAAGTTTTTGAGACGAGTTTGTCTAGTTAGCATTAGCTTAGATGTAGAACATCGTGGTATACTTATCACACTAATATTATAAAGGCGAAAGTTTGTGAGTGTGTGTGTGTATGTTTGTTACTTCTTCACGTAAAAACAACTGAACGGATTTGGGTAAAATTTGGTACACAGATAGTTTATAACCTGGATTAACACATAGGATAGTTTTTATCCCGGTTTTATCTTCCCGTGGGATAATTTTCGAGTTGTAGCGGGTGAAGCCGCTGGCAACAGCTAGTAGTTACATATTTCATCTCGTACACATTTAATAAAAGTTAGGTTCTTTAAAGAAAGTTCATTGAAATAAAATAAACAAAATCAGTTCAGAGCTGATTCTATCTGAATTATCAGTTTCTGAAATCAGTTTCTTCTGAAAGCACATAAACTAACCTGCTTGGTTGATTAGGAATATTTATTCGTGTTCCTAGCTAACCTAGATCTCATACATGATCATTGGTCAACGACCAGCCACCTCAGAGAAGTGCAATGAGTGTGCCTATGTATCGGTTATAACACTTATAACGGTCACTGAGATGTTTAAAAATGAAACATTTCTGTGGAGAGCATTGAGCTGGCTCGTTGTTTGAGGTTTCCTTTTCCAATTAGCACTTGGTCGGCCGGCAGACCGTAACTGGGTGAGGCGGGCTCGATGCATTGGAATGCTGACTAGGTATCTACAGCAGTTCCTCGCCGGAGGTACATTTAACTTCGATATATGACGTGCAACTATCTTGTAGCTTGTGAAAGCTGGTTTAGATTTAATCGATTGGTATTTTAGGGTTGTGAAATTGTCTCCTTGTTCAATTCTACGCATATGCTAACTTCCTACTGTTTTTAATTAAAACGACAGTACCTACTTATTTTAATTCAGTAAGTACTTAGTGTAATTTCCTGTTACATTGAATATGAAAGCTAAAAACCCTCCTTTTGGGCTTCGCCGCAGTCGGGTAAAAACTAGACCAAAATTTATTTTGCAACCGAAGAGTCGAAAGTTTTCGCAACTAAGGTACAAAAGTAGGCAATCTACTTAACTCGTGAGCAATTCTTCAAGTTTGAAGTGCTTCCGTACGCTTACAGTATTACAGTCATGCAAGATCAAAAAGTAAATTTTAATGACTTTCAAATCTCTTGCCTACAATTACAACGATGACTAATGGGTTTTATTGATGACTTTTTGTTTGGAATGGAACATTTTATTACCTTCTCAGTATTTGAGTTAACTATTTTACTATCAAATTATCGAACAATAGTTTCTTTGTTTGATTTAGCGATTGAAAGCAAAATCTTGTAGTCTGTTTTATTAGGTAGTCATTTGATAAATAAAATTTAGATAGTCTTCATTATAAGACAAAATAATAAAAGAATGTAGATGTAGATGAACTGTCTGTGTTCTTCTCATCAGTTCATGGGAGGAAATATCGCTTAAGTGCACAAAATGATGCATGGTCTTGGGAATATTCAGGTCATGCACGACTGATATGCGGGGCTGTGACGAATATAATAATAAATCTTGATCCAGTTGCTAACAAGTAAATTTATCTGCTGTGGAAATCTGTAAGGAATTAAAAATTTCCTCTCATAGTTTCTCTTCATAGAGCAACATTTTGCAATAGGTTTGTTAAACTTCCTCTATCAGAATCTGAAATGACTATAACCGCTTTTCTCTCCTCCTCAGGCTAATTTCGCGTGAGCACTAGGACGCTTAAATATGTCGCTTTAGCGGAATCATAACAATAATGTACGTCACAAATAGTAAAACCGTCGCAGACGCAGACAATATTATGAGTTGTCACTTTTTGACCATCTACAACAGTCTAGGTAGATGATTACCTAGACTGTTCCAACTATGTTGGAGTCGGCATTCAGTCTAACCGGATGCAACTGAATGCCAGTATTATACATGGAGCTATGGTCCGTGGATATACCAAGTTTCCTGCGTGCCTTGGAAAACACGCTATAATAAGCAGTTGATCCTGGCTGCAGTTTGTTGATCGTTGACAGACTTTACAGGTCCGAAAGTCTGACAAGCAGTATTACCTAGGGATATCGCATTAGCCAGTACTAATTGGGTTGTGGAGGTCTGACAGGCAGTCACTTCATGTAAAATACATTGACAGTAGTGAGTAGAAAGGAGTTGAGGGAACCACTTAGCATGAATATAATGAACATGCGACTTAACGAATTATTTGAACATTTATTTGTTCATTGTCTCCCCGTTGTCTACCTATGTTTGATAGTAACATATTAGTACTAATAAGTAACACTACCAATAAGGTGCTAGTCCAGTCCGATAAAGTTATTTCTAACATTCGAGTGTACTTAATTGTAATCTATGTTTTCTAGCTGGGCTAAGGATTTTAAAACGGTGTTTGATTCAGCATGGATGCGGAAGGCACCGGGACGGCCAATATCCAGCAGTGGACTATAATAGGATGTGTCGACTGATTATTATTAGATTGAATCCAATTCGTCTTCCTGTAGAACCAATAGAGATGTTTAATGTGCCAAAGCATTTCGCTCTGGGCGAGAGGAAATGAGACGCCGCCGTCGCCAGGAGGAAAGAGGTGGCAGAATATGAGAGGGAGAGAACCTCTCGTCCTAGCCGCTGTAGGAGACGCTCCGTGCGTCGGGGGTCACACGATGACTTCCAGCCACCGCGCCGTAGGCGTCGACCTGTGGACGGCGAGTAATGGGCTAGCTCGCCGCTCTATGACGACGACAGGGCGTGTCGACGGACGGCGCGTTCGTGTTCCACGCGGGCCTGTCAGGCAAGTGCCGACGCCTGTCGCGGTTGCGGGTTGTTCTAAAGAGATACCGTGGCCTCGACACAAAGGGCTAAGGTGGACATGGGTGGTTTTTAGTCAGTAGAAGTCTTACACTCCCTACCGCACTGAGCAGAGCGGGACGGATTATTTGATGGTATCCCCCCCCCCCCCCCAAAAGTACTTTGCAACTAAAGCTTAATACTTGTTTCAATCAACTTAGAAGATGCTTATGGTGTTTTTTATCTCCATACACAAGTTGGCCGCAATTCAATAAAATGAAACAGTCACATTAATTAGTTCATAGACCCAAGCACGAACGGGCGGTGAAAACGTAACGTAAATAAGTCGATCTTTGTTTTTTTAGCTGTTATTATAGCGGGAGGAGTCATTTGATGATTTCCCATAGCAAAAAATGCCATTTCGTTCTTTATCTTTGTTTTTATGGGTTCATGTGAGCGTATGTTATGCTATCTTGCATATATAGGCCTGTTCATACGCTGTCCCTGCAGGGATTTTTATCTTCTTGCCAAAATACAATCGATTTATACTAAATAGTACCTGTACGAGTACCTTGTGTAAATAGTGGCCGTTTCGGGAGTCATAACTTTTTATTGATCTCTAGATTAATAAGGATTGTTATTTGTTTAATGTGTAATGCACTTAAAAAGTTTTTGCAAATGTTTCAACTCAATCAAAATTTGAAAGATTTCACGAGAATGATTCAATATAAATTTATACTATTATACGAAAATATTTCTGATCTCAAAGTAGTGCTGAATATAAAAGAGAAGAGGTAAATAGCGAGTATAATGTGTTATTTAAAAGATGGCACAATACATCAAAGAATTGAATTCTAATAATTTTAGATATTTCATAAATTGTAATTGGAGGTAAAATTTATGGAAATATTAGTGTTATCTAAGTGACCGCCTCAATGTTGCGCAGGATTGCCTTGCTAGCACGCTCGTCTCGCCGCCAATCGCTTTGTTTGTCAATACGTCAGGGGCGGGGCTTAGCACAGTAAGCCTGTTGGCGTCATCTGAACCAGCACAAAGTGATTCAGAACTCTATAGTTACGAGCGTAAAGTGTTTTCTCGTTTGTCATCAGGCAGCAGAAGATCTAAACATTTTACAGAAAAAGAGGTTCTATTTTAAGGCTTTATGAAAGGTTATCGTGTGCTGCATTCAAATTGTAGTGGGTATGTTGTGCTGTATACGCGCTAATGAAGTATAGTGCGGTCGAGTTTACGGTAGTTGCTCATGCAGTTGGCACGCCAGCACTGATTTGTGATTTGTGACAGATATAGGAACAAATTTTCAGCATTTTCAGAATATTGAAAAATTTTGTTTATTCTTTTTTGTAGCTTCTATATATTTCTGTGTAAAAAATAGAGCTATGAATAAAATGTATTATAGATGAGTTAATGTGATAAAACGTGGACTGTGAACTGGAGTGGTATACAGGACTTTTATTGTTTTAAATGTGTTTTATGAACCGTCGAAATTGAGGAAAAAGTAACAGGAGACGGAAGGTAAGAGAAAATATGTTTTATAAACTAAGTTAGGTAACAAGGGTGGAGGCAAAGTGTTTGCTATAAATACATGATTTATATAAATTTATCTGTGAAATGAAAACTCTGGTTTTTTATAAACATAACTTGCTTTTATGATTCGAACTTTTAGAATAGATTGCTTGTACAATATTCAATTATTGGTCTTGAGTTCGATACCTAGATTGCAAATTTGTTTTAGAAACTTTCTGTGAGTGCTATTTAACTTAATTTGTAGTTTAACTCAATATCTATAATATTTACCAATCAACCTAAGGTTTTTGTTGATATGATTCTATGACATGGAATCTGGTAAGTAACAAAACAAACCTATTAGTATTGATTAAATAATCATAGGTACAGATAGAGGTCCAGGTCTTTTTTTTGGGGGTGGGGGGGGGGGGGGGAATCATCAAATAACCCCTCCCGCTCTTGGGCAGAGCAAAAGAAAGTGTCAGACTTCTACTGACTAAAAACCACCCATGTTCCTTCTTAGCCCTATATGTCAAGGCCACGGCATCTCTTACACCATCCCGAAGCCCAGAGGTCTAGGTCTTATGTGATCTATTAACAAATCAGATAGGTTTTAAATTTTGCTGCTACAAAAGTGAGTTAAAAAGCAGAAAAAATCAGCTAATGCAGTAAAATCATCAACCAGAACCGTAATGTCTTAGCGTACGTACGACGAACAATCAAGCTAGGTATAGCTACAAAACTAGTCTAAGCGGATGTCTCATTGTACAAGAAATCTATATAAAGCCAGGCCATGTTATACTGGAAATGTATAGCTGGATGTGTCTCGTGTGTATCTAATAATTCCTACACAGAAACTAAACGACAGCTAGTTTGGGTGCAGCTAGTTTGGGTTTAGAAAAGCTTTACGGGTGGATGCCAGCTGTATGATAAAACTTTTATGACAGTTTACGGTCGCTGGTATCCTTATGGTGAGGCAAGGCATTCTTAGTTCAGTGTATTTTTCACAGTTAGAGGGGGAGGGGGGACACATTTTACCAGGAACTTCTAGGAACCTCAATGTCATTTTTAAAGACCTATTTATAGACCACACGAATAGGTTTTAAAATTGTAAAGCGGTTCACAGATTATATCTACCTACCAAGTTTCAACTGTGTAGTATTAATAATTTGCAAATAAAGAGGCTATGATGTATGTCAGAGCCTCCAGCTGTCCGTCTGTCTGTCCGTATCGACGGACAGACAGGCATGACGCATCTATAAGGGTTCCGTTTTTTGTCATTCGGCTACGGAACCCTAAAAAAGACTATTTTAGTTTATTAGTCACCTTCCATACTCTGTTGGGATTCGCATGCGTCTTGCCATTTTTATTCACATCTAACCAGCACATCGTTGCCAAGTAGGTATATTTATACGTTGGTTCATCATCTACCTAGCCATGTTGGGGTCCACTTTCTGTCTAACTGGATGCAGCTAAATACCAGTATTTTACATGGAACGATGCCTGCCTATATGATTTTGCTTAGTTTTAGGCTCTCTTTCATCACATATCGTGAGTTACGTTTAGCGCTAAACTTGTTTTAAACATCGTTCTGTTGAAAACCTCAAATGGCGCAAATGGCGGTCACGGCTCCAGAAAAAGCAACTTCCTAACAACACCAGACGTGTCCAGTGGTATCGGTTTCTGTGTGTAGCCCTTGATTCAGCTGTCTGTTGACAATTAAGCCATTTACTGAAACGACTATCGGCACAATGATGGCTAAGTTTACACCCCACATATCGACAACCTCGCGAGCAAGGTCAAGATACTTGATTTGCTTATCCTTCTCAACAATCATTGCGCGTCGGTCTGATTGATCCACCACCACTATGTCAGGCTTATGGCTGGCCATTTTTTTTGCCAAACGTTCAGCGTTGCCATCCAAAGTGGTAATACTGTCAACCTTCTGGGTACATTGGTCGGTAGACTGGCCTGTTGGTCTAGTGGTTAGTGACCCTAATTGCTATGCCGGAGGTCGTGGGTTCGATTCCCACCCAGGACAAATGTTTGTGTGATGAGCACGATCATTTGTTCTGTGTCTGGGTGTAATTAATCTATAATATGTATGTATTTAGAAATATATAAGTATGTTTATCAGTTGTCTAGTAGGTACCCATAACACAAGCTCTGCTTAGCTTGGGACTAGATGGCGTTGTGTGATAGTTGTGGAATATTATTATTATATTATTTATTATTATTATTATTACTTTCCCCGTAGACAGCGATGCGGACCAATTTTTTGACATCCTCTAATTTTAGAATTAAAAACTCTGTTCCGTATTCTGTATTTAAAAAAAAAATCTATTTCTAAATTAGTCATATATAACAATTTATAATATGGCCGTTTGTGAAACAAACAGTTTTATGTTTATAAAATTACCAGCGGACGTCACACGGTTTCACCCGCGTAGTTCCCGTTCCCGTGAGAATACAGGGATAAAAAGTAGCTTAAGTTACTCAAGGTGAATGTAGCTTTCTAATAGTGAAAGAATTTTTGAAATCGGCGCTGTAGAGTTTTTGACTTTATTCATTACAAAAATACAAATCTTTAATCTTTATAATATTAGTATAGATTAATAAACTATAAATTAAATCACAATATGAACAAAAATATGTAAAAATATTACTTGTACATATTTTTATTGGTACTGGTAAAACTGTTTGTTTTACAAACGGCAATTTTATAAATTGTTTTAAGGCTGACTGTACATTTATTAATTAGCGAAGAAAGCAGGCCTAAGTATAAACCTAGTCGTATTTACACTCCGAAACCCATAAATTCAGAACACAGCACAGGAGGAGCTCCTTTACAAAAATCACAAAGAATTGCACTTACTTTGTTTACGAGCATGTCCAATCTAAGCTGCTATACAAGAATAGTGGAGTGCCTAGGGACTAACATTAAATAAACGCTCATAAGGCAAGCAGGCTGTTCAGAAAACCTAAAATTATTTAGAGTAGTAGGGTATCAGGAAAACCAAGCTTCTAGGATTGTATGAAAGTACCGCTTCCACTAAACACTACACCGCATCTATTTCTGCCACGACTGCCACCAACAGCTATGAAGTATTCTGATTTTAAGGGAGTCAGTTTAATTTCATCTGCAGGAATTTTATCTAGCATGCATATGTGATAATCGGGAAAAGATTGGGTATATTTATAAGTTGTGAGTGAGCTAGAATTTTGACGATTCTGTTCAATTTCATTGAATATTAATCAAACAATTTCAATATATCTATCATAATGTATTGCAGGTAAGGACTGATTAACCGGGATAATGGATTACCCGAATAGACCTGATAAATCGGTTAACCATTTAAAAATGGCTGAGATTAACCAGAACAAAAACCACTTTCCGAATAAAGTGGCTGTGACATACGCACTGCCAGACAGAACATGACGAATCTATAAGGGTTCCGTTTTTTGCCATTTGGCTACGGAACCCTGAAAATTAATGCTGTGCAAAAAAAACCAATTGATTAACTAAACTACAAAAAAACTAAAACAGCACACAAAACGAGATGACCTTTTTTATCGAATTGACACCAAAAAATACTAACTTTCACTCTAAATCGCAGGTTAGATAGGTTTTTTTTTGCTTTTCGTGACTACATTTCCGCAGACATGTGAGTCAATAATGGTGGTGAATAATTTTTTTTTTCATTAGGTTATAATTTAGGTTGTTATCAGTTAAAATTCAAATACTGTTTAATTCAACATTCACTTATAATACCACAAGAGTGAACAATATGAAGAAAATGGATGGAGAAGACTATAAGGAAGGTACAATAAAAACAATGTGGAATTAGACTGCCAAATTAATTATATTATTTGTTAACTGTACATTTCGTCTCATGGTGCAATTCTATTGGCCGACATTTGGGACGGAAAAATAATCCCCCGAATACCACACGAGCTTCAAAATTATCTGGCATTTCCCTCAAGGTTCCCTGCAAACAAATAAAATCGTCAAGTTTTTAACCTGAAAAACTTGACTCCTTCATTTGTTTGCAACGAACCTATCGGGAAATACCCGATAATTTTGAAGCTCGTGTGTATATTTCTTAAATTGTAAAAAAATTAAGTTACCCAAATCGATGCAATAAAGACAGGTAGAGAAGTAGGTAGCTCTAAAGTCTACTTGTTACCCGCTTTCCTCTTATTCGTCATAACCTGAGAATAACGGCATTACTCTATTTTTAAATTTTACTTTATTTTTGATCAGACTACTCTCTGTTGTAATCATCATCATCAGCCTATAATGTTCCCACTGCAGGGACTCAGGCCTCCTCTCTAGGAGAGGGATGGGCTATAATCCATTGCACCACGAGGGCCCAGTGCGGGTTGGTAGATGTCACATGTCTTCGAATTTTTTGACCTTTCCTTCACCGTTTTGAGAGCAGCGGTGATGAAATAAATTTCACAAAGTAATGCGCCTGCCTGGATTCGAACCCACGACCTACTGTTCGTAAGTCGGGGCCGACACCACTGGGCCACCGCTGCTCTCACTCTTTGTTAGGAAACGTATTATACCCATTCATTAAGCTATTGTTAAACTTAGTTGCGTTTATCTTATTATCCAGAAATGTAGAGTTAGTGTCCACTTCAACTGACCACTTGACTTCTGGAGGTAATGTTGGGTCACTGTAGAAAGATCTAGTCGGTTTACTAGCTCACACAACAAAATACTAGGGTCTACCGGGTTTGCTCCACTTGATCATCATCATCCTAGCCTCTTCGTGACAGAGTTGGGAAAAGGCCGCTTTATTTACCAGTGTAGTCAGTATTGTAACATGGTGTGACCGTATATCTGACCACCACCACTCAATTACTGGGTAACACTGGTACCTCTTGGTAAGACTTCGACAAACTTTTGGGCTCCTGCAGCTTCTAGCTACCCGCAATGTTTAACATCATTTGCGAGGTAGGTCGTTTCTCAAATTCAACTACCGTTGGTGATTATTAGAAATGAATATTGTGAGTTATACTCTTCAAATAGTGAAACCTGACTCGTCACGCGCGCAGACACAGAATCATCTACTGAATAATGACACATTTCGAACCTATAAAACTGAAATGAAATAAAGACATTCTACATATTTCTGTTGTAAAATGTCAATAACTTTAACGTTGTATTTGTAACAATGTATTTTAAAATACATAAGAATAATAAGTAATGGTCCTGATGATAAGCGTGTTCACTAAAATGATTCTTATGAGGGATACACTTCATATATAGTAGGTAGGTTTATTTGTTACACTGACTAGTTATTGAATTTGTACAATATGTCATTGGGTTAGTTCGTTTTACTAATTCCAGCTACATACAATTACGCTGCAGTAGATTCTGGTTTAATTTATTCGCTAAGCCATATTTATGTATGATGCCAGATCCGGATAACCAGATCTATAAAACTCTAGATTTGCAAAGCGCAAAGTGATAAAGAGGGTGTTGACGTACGTAATAAAATTTTGTAATAAGACGCATCTTTTTATATTGCCTACCTACCTTCTACCTAGGCAATTTCTTCCTCTCTTATTTTATGGTACAGGTTCGCAACTTAATTACATCACTATCATCTCGTCGATGCGCGGTGCAGTACCCGTCTCCAGTTTGGGTTTTAGTTGCTGCAATAAAGGTGCACTATGCGGCGTTAGGTAGCACCTGATGTCGGGATTTATAGAGTGAAGGTGAAGACGCGTGCGGTATTGTACCCTGTTCGGCGCGGGCGCAGGCACAAAGGCAGCGCGGCGCAAGCGCGCGGCTAGCGGCGGCGGTGGTTCCGTCATCGACGCGAGGCCTATCGGCGCGTCCGGCTCGCCACAAAGCCCTACAATAAACTTTTACAACGCGCATAAAACCCTGACTTTTTAACCCGAGTTATTTGAATTAATATCAATTCGGAGTTCCTCAATGGGCTTTACTCGTCAAACTTTAAAGTTTTATGACAACCACAGAATTGAGGAATAAAATTTAATTGAAATGTAGCCCGAAAAAAAGTTTGATTGTGGTTATCAGCTTCCGAATTTGAATATTTACACTGAATACAAATAAAACACAACAAAATAAGTAAATTGTCTATGAGTCGAAGTCAAGAGTATTCGTTGCGTATTTTACAGACAAACATACAGGGATTAACATAGTTACGTTAATACTTGTTATGTGTATAATTTGTCAAATGTTTTGTGTTAAATTTTCTATACGCACTCAATAAATAAAAAAAAAACTGTTCTGTATAAAACTGGTTCTGACGCAAAATGATGGCCTTAAACAAATAAAATTTTAATGAAATGACAAATAAATAAACCAAAATGTTGTAAAACTAGCTTTCATTAGCAATTCAAACGGTGCGTATGTTTAGCGATAACTTTTATTTAAATAATTTCGTTTTTCTTCTAAACACATAATTTTGCCAGTGTCCCATTTTTCATCCGCGTACGAACTTTTCCAAGTGGAATATTCCTTTTTTCTCAGTTTGGCGAATAATATTCACAATTTCTTTGTTCTAATTAAATATGTTTCTAATGTTTGTAGATACTCTGTATTTAATTAGAATATTTAAAGTTAGAACTATCTGAACATCGAAAATTGTAGAGATAAACTTTCGTAAATAATCTCTAATCTACATCTAACTTTTCTATAGTTGATGATTGTGATAGCAGGAGGCCTAAAATGGCCACGTTAGCAGATCATAATAGAATACTAATATTAGGTCTTTACCTATGAAATTGCCGTTCTGCAGTACTGGCCATTTCAAATCAAAATAATTTTTGTTTGGCTAAGAATTCTAATTTCAAATTAATTTTATTTTAAAAACATGGTTTTTTTTTCCAAAAGTAGTCATTTGTTTATTGATTAGTGTTACATTTTCATCGCATTTCAATCTTTTTCGTCATCATGGATACGTTAAAAATTCGAGTAATTATGGAATATGAGTACCGTCGTGGCAGCAACGCGGCACAAGCGGCACGCAACTTCAACGACGTTTACGGAGCTAACACTACAAACCAACGCACCACCTGTTATTGGTTTGCTCGCTGAATTAGCAGCAGCTTTCGACGTTAGCGTCAAAACAATAGTGGTCCATTTGCGTCAAATTGGCAAGGTAAAAAAGCTTGACAAATGGGTGCCCCACGAACTCAATGATCGCCAGCGCGAAGTACGCGTCGAGACGTGCCTTGCACTGCTCAAAAGACACACAAATGAAGGAATTTTGAACCGCATTGTTACCTGCGATGAAAAATGGATTCTGTTTGATAACCGCAAGCGCTCAGCAAGTTGGTTGGATCCTGGTTCAGCACCTAAACAATGCCCTAAACGAAAACTTACCCCTAGAAAAGTGATGGTCACTGTTTGGTGGTCTAGCGCCGGTGTGATTCATCACAGCTTCTTACCAAACGGGGTGAGCATTACTGCAGATGTGTACTGTGAAGAACTGAACACAATGATGGAGAAGCTGGCACATCTCCAACCAGCATTGGTCAATCGCTCGTCTCCGCTGCTCCTGCACGACAACGCGCGACCTCATACTGCACAGCAGACGGTCTCCAAGTTGCAAGAACTGGGGTTGGAAGCTCTCCGTCATCCGCCCTACTCATCAGACCTTGCGCCTACAGACTACTACTTTTTCCAGAATTTGGATAACTTCTTGGCGGGAAAAAAATTCAATACCCGAGAGGCAGTACAAAATGCCTTTGAAGAATTGGTTGCCTCCCGACCAGCTGATTTCTTTAAGAAGGGCATCAATAAACTGCCACTGCGTTGGCAAAGATGCATTGATTGCATGGGTGATTACTTCGATTAATACAAATAAAAAATACATGAAAAAAAATCGTTTAAATTTTTTCATACAAAACGGCAATTTCATAGGTAAAGACCTATTATTAATTTCTGACATTACGTTTTAATAAAATAGTTTTGTGAACCTAATTCAAGATTTCGATTGTGAATTTACAATACGAGGTGAAATGATAATATTTGTTAAGTTACTCCTAAGTGTCGATCCAAAATGTTAACAATGAGGAAAATACCAGTACCCACACATGTAACATTAGACTATTTACATACATAGTCGTATATGTGGATACTTTATCATGTATTCAGGCACGTCTTATGTATTTATGTACATAGATACGCGTCTGCGCACATCAGGTACTAAACTAATCGAATATTGTGTCAACAGTAGAAAAATATATTTTATTTGTAAGGTCGAATCTTATTGATCGTGTGTTGCGGCTATTTGATTTTAGTCTATTGTTTGATTAACATATCAAGGCTGGTGGTGGTAGGTATACACGTAAAGTGATAATGAAAATTCAAGTTTGAAACACGGATGACGCAAGACCATTAAAATACTTAGTTGAGTTTTCGGCATCGTTTCGTTTGCATAGCCTTCTCGGCCTTCATTACACAGCCATTCCGCAAACTTTGAAATTGGAAAAGAAAACACGAGATGTATTGTTTCAATGGTTTCAATATCGGTTTGGTCGGTCTTGCATTTGATAATTAGCACCTCTGCGGAGTTCGGGCGATGTGCGCGGTCGTCGGCGCGGGACAATTGCGCCTCGACATCGCCCGCACACATAATACGTACATTTATCGAAGCGAACGCCATAAACGTCCAATCACTGGTCCCTGGTTCTTTTCGAAACAGCCTTCAGAGCCACTCGTTGTTATCTTTGATATTTTATAGGATCTGTAAAACGTCGGCGCTGCGACGCGATTAAGCGACATTCCATGCGCCCGCGCCGCGCTCGGTGTCCAAGGCGCGAGGGATGATACGACGCATGCAGATAAAAACGTTATTACATGTAATTAAAAGGCGATAACTATTCACATTGTCCGGCACACTCCCAGCGGGCGCAGCGAGCCACAGTTTGTTGCAGCTCTATGACGCCTGGAACTGAAACCGGGGCCGACATTCGCATCGCGCATCATATTATTTAACCTCGCCATTAAAAAGAAAATGTTCGCAGTACATCTATACGACTAAGTTTAATATTTATAACTCATGGAGTCGTAAAACGATGAATAATGACGCTGCAGTCGAGTGGGCTAACGCTGTAATTACTTCGCCTTTATACATACCCGTTGGTTGCTTTCTTGTTGTTTAATGCTGAAATGTTGTGGAATACAATCTGGACCTTCGGATCTATTCTCTGATGTGGACATAAAAACAAATTACGAGTTCTTTCTCCTTCGCCGAGCTTTTATGATGATAAATATATAATTTTCAATAAAGTTTTGCGTCTCGGCAGACAAGAAAAGGTCTTTCAATATTTGCTATACTATTTTGTAGTTTACTGTAAGTACCTGTGTACCTCCGTCGGGGCCGCGAGTTGTACACTGGTTATCGCGGCCTCGACATAGAGGGCAAAGATGGAACATGGGTGGGTTTTAGTCAGTAGAAGTCTGACACTCCCTTTCGGAAGGGGTTATTCGATGATTTTACACCCGCCAAAAAAAAAAAAAAAGTGCCTGTGTACCTATCCTTCCCTACCAGGTGAAACAGTATAATATGTCCTCTATTAAATAGAACCTTACCCTTCTTTGAGTGCCAAAAGTTCCATTGAACTCAGGTTGTTAACATTTTGAAATAAAACATTTGAAAGTTATGTCGAGAGAAACTAAATAACTGCTTGCAGAACGACTTAAGTTGTCCATCGCTTGCAAACACAAGGTCTTTGACTCTGGCTAGTTTTTAATTTACTCATTTCCACTTCTAGGTATCTTGCATTTAGGGTTACAAGTTGGTTATCGGAATTCTGAGATAGGATAATATTTTCAGTTTTCAGTCTTTTTGGTGGAGCAGCCAGCATCTGTATGATAATAAGCTGGGAATAAAATATGAGTATTATACAAAAAATATTGGTTTATAATACGTAAGTACACCCCGCAAAAAATGCGTATGCAGTCACATACAGGATGAAACCCTAGCACAAATGTACATCCAGGCTAGGATGTGCGGAATGCTAATAAAATATAGGAACTAAATATTCTTGCACAATAATAGACAATTTATAGACGGCAATAATGTCCGTTAGGATCAAAGTAACTCCTGATTTTATATCTTAATGAGTTAGGACACATATTGGATCGAAATAGGACTTGACGTATATCCACCGATTTAACCTGGAAGATAAACTAAAGATAGACTGAACAAATAAGAAAACTGTACTTCACAAGATTTTGTGATGTTTCATGTAGTTTTTCATTTTACTAGCTTCCCTTTTTTATTATCATACATTATGATATTTTTGTTTTTACTATTATAATTTCCTTTCAGTTTGAAATAATGACTATTACATAGGTACAATCACGAAATAACTTATAAAATTGATTGTCTCCTACTGTGATTAAACGTTTAACGTTCCCGAGTTTTTAATTTTGCTAAGTATATACACATTCGTGCCCATGACTGCACATAAGAAATTCATTATTTAATTTTATGGTAACTTAAGGAACATTAAAACAGTGTTAAGAATTATAACAAAATTAATACTCCCTTGCGATTCTGGCGCGCGTTGATGTCTTTAGTTCCGGGATTTGATGTGGGGATGTAGTCGCACTCGAAAAGTGAAAACGGTAATTTTCTCGTAAAATGATGGTTCAAGATTATAGTCAATCATATTAATTGGTAGTTCTATATGAGTTTTAACGGGTCTGTTTTGAAATAATTATACTTTTACAAGATCCTCGCGGTTATTGTGGTAGGTTTAAGCGGGTCGGTACAAGAACGACGGATATAATTTTAACGACTATCTGCGGTGTAGTTCTGAACCTGAGTACTTCGCGTATAAAATGTACTGGCGAGAATTACATAAATATTGAAATTTTATAAATTAAGAAATAAAGAAAGTAAACACGGTGAAGTATTGTCCAACCTAACAACTAAATAATAACATTATTAATGTTGCAATCAGAACTTTTAACCGGTCAACACTTAACCCTTATTCAGCTAAATTGCCCATTCACTATAAATTTTTTGTAACGTTAATTCGTTCATTTACTAACTGAAAATACTACAAAACAATATTTTTCAAAGCGCCACAATAACAACTAACAACCTATGAGTTTTTGGGCAAAAGTTAGAGATTTAAAAAAGTTTAATCGATCTAGGTTTTTTGAATGATCTTTGCAACTAAAAGTGGTTATGACTAATAAACCGTATTTAACCGTGACATTCCATTAAAATAAACTTCACAATAAATCAAATGAGGTTCCAAAGGTAACTCTAATGATAGATTCTTGTAAGGTTCGTTGTCAAAGCTACTTTTAAAATATTCAAGTGGGATTACAGTCAGCGCTTTATAGCGAACGTAAACTTTGATATTTGTTTTAAATACCAATGAATATTTAGGATTACAACAAAGTCTTTACACGAAATAGTCATTAAACAGTCTGTGTATGTGTCACGTAGGCAAATAGGCATCAAACATGATCTGAGCGCAGGATGAAATGGTTCGGTGTTTCAGGACAGTTCATAAGATCGGTAAAGTTCTGGTCAGTTATATACAACTGTGTCATCTGTCACTGACATGCTACTCAGTTTTAAGTTGCGGATTTAGTTTCATTGATACTTTCATTTTAAAGTTCTCTTCCACAGTCCTATAGAACAGTGCGAGCAGCATTAAAAATTCACGAGAAATTGTCACATTCATTTCATGTGACAATTCAACTAATAACCCCAGTCTTATTTTTGACACCACTTTCTAAAACTCTAATTTAGAAATCGAAACTCTTGTTAGGAGAAATAAAGGAGTGATAAAATAACCAAGCGATTAACAAGTAATATGGCATTTTAAGCACAAAAGTGTAAAATTCAAGCTACATATAACAAGAACCTGAATTTGTCAAAAATACGGTGTCAGAAGGATTGGGACGTTGAACCGACGTAGCCGGTGATAATAGGTACAATAAACATTGGACGGGGATCGTGCTCGAGACAAACTTACAATAAAATATCGGCTTATTTGCCACTGACGATGGATTTCGTGATGCCTTCCGTTCGGCGACGAGTTTCAAGAACTGTATAGTTACTGTGTATTTTCCTTTACTTGTCTTTTTGTGAACAAATATCGCGTTGGTAGGCACTGAGGTTTCGATGCGGACCAGTGTTACCGGATGCAGCTAAATACTAGTATTTTACATCGAGCGACTGCTATTGAGGTTAAGTTTAAATTGTTTTGAAACAGTTTTTAAATATTTAATTTAAACATCATCATCAGCCTATAATGTTCCCACTGCAGGGACATAATCCACCAGGCGGGCCCAGTGCGGGTTAGTAGATGTCACATGTCTTCGAATTTTGCTGCTTTCTTCACGATGTTTTTATTCACCGTTTTGAGAGCAGTGGTGATGAAATAAATTACACAAAGTAATGCATCCGACTGGTTTCGAACCCACGACTCACTGTTCGTAAGTCGGGGCCACCACCACTGGGCCACCACTGCTCTCAAACATACAAGACTTTATTTCACCCTCTCTAAAATGCACATCCTACATACAGTCCAATAAATGCTTCGTTGGCTGCGTAGTCGCAAGCACTAGTTTGAGCGTGGAGTCTTAGCTTAGATTATCGAGTCGGGTAAAGAGTTTTTGGGTTTTTCTATTAAGAATTTCAATCAATTCCATGCACGTAAAGCCGTTGCTTCCGCGCCCCCTTCTTCACAATTGTGTCGGCTTTCTATCCCATTACCCTACCGCTACTGACAGAAAAGGAACATAGAGTGCACCTGTGTTTGCGTACGCCCTGTACTATCTCCTACGTACTTGACAGAATTTCAGCGACTGCGACTAATCCTTAAACGTTCTGTGTCCTAAATTCTGTCACGATGATTATTATTATTATTACATACAAAGCCTATAAAAATCTTACAACTATAATATATTTTTTGGCCAAAGAATCAGCATTGCCATCCAGCGTGGGAATGCTGCCAGCCTTCTGGGCACTTTTCCTGTTGACAGCGGTGTGGACGAATTTTTTGACGCCCTGTAATTCTTCTCTTTTTGATACTTGTAAATATTTTATTATAGGTTTATTTCTGTAAATTGTAGTTTGTAAATATTGTAAATAAAATATGCGGAGAAGTTTTTACTATAATGCATGCGAAAGTTTGTGAGGATGGATGTTCATATGTTTGTACGGATGATTGTTACCTACTTCTTTACGCAAAACTGAAAGGATTGGGTGAAATTTGGCACACAGATAGTTTGTAACCTGGATTGTATGCATAGGATAAATTTTATCCCGATAGTACGATCCAGTTGGGCAGTTACCAAACTCTACGCGGGCGGAGACGCAAACATCAGCTAGTATTACGTATCTTGGTCGTCTGGCAAGTTGTAGGAATCCTAATTTCAGAAACAATGTATGTAGCTTAATGTACGGTTCGATATTCCAAAATGAATAAGTAAACAAATGTTGTAATATTTGCTAGTTTTACAACAATACAACTTATTAAATTCAAGGACTTTGCCAATCATTTCGTCAAAAATTTGTAAATTTATAAAACAAACACATACCTTCACTAGACATACGAACAGAAAATCAATGATGCTACATTGCAATAAAAAACATGTCTTGCTTACAAAATAAACATATTCGTCGTTTTTGATATTCTACACATTGTACATTTTTTTAATTGATTGAGATTGTTTGATAGGGAATGTAAGGAATCGCATCAATTTGCATCTATAAGATTATGATTCACTTGTCTTTAGAGATGCTGATGACCTGAAGAAAATATATTTAAGACCCAAATTTTAGAACGTTCTAAAATTAGCTACTATAATCTACAAAATTTGACAGATACCAACATGATATCAAACTACCTAAAGGTCTACCCGAAGGTAGTTTGATATGCTGGTATCTGTACAATCGATATTCACACTTCAGAATTCCTTTAAATCAAGACATTCATTTTGTTAGGTACAATTGCTTACATAAAACCTCTGTTGCCAATTTGTTTGCCAGCAGATAACATTGATGTCGTAATAGAGTAACTCGGTAATGTTTGGTTCGTAATTGAATTGATACAATGTTTGTTTTATGACAACGTTTGAGTCGTGTTGGGTGGGAAAAAATCTGAAGGCAAAGTTTGGTATTACGAATTCCAATCAAAACGGTAGTATAATATTACAATTACAACAATTATATATTAGCTTAGTAGATTATAAAAAAAAACATTAAGCATTATAATTAAATGGATAGCCTAAACTGATTTTTGTAGAAAAAACTTTAGGACTTGGCATTCATTAACTGAATACCTAGACTCCTAGAGAGTATTTGGAGTACTACCTACCTACTAGGTCACTTTATGTAAAGTATTGGTATTCAGCCGCCTCCGGCTAGTTTGAAACCCGTCCCAAACGTGGTTGGGAAAAAGCAGATGATGAGATGAGAGTATTTGGATAGTGTTAATAGGAACGAATTTGGTATTGAGTAGAACCTGAAACATGAATGCTGCCTCGTTGGTCTAGTGGATGCAGGTGCTGCTCAGCATGAGGGTATGGGTTCGGTTCCCAGGTTGAAAAAAGTGTAGAAGAGACAGAGTTTCTCAGTATCAATCCGCAGCTTGAATTTGTGTCCCGTTAGAGTTTTGGAGTTAACTTGTCTGACCGAAGGTAGGCGTACTATGTGTCATTAACCTCTGTCTAACCTTCCTGAAAATATTTTTTTATGGTAATAAACAATCGTGTTTGATCCCTAGGATGGCAGCATCGCACATCCTGAGCGCTGTGGAGCCGACGGTCGGCGGCGGCAGTTCCCGCAGCGGCCGCGAGAGGGAGGTGAATGTGGCGCTCGACGACAGAGAGCTGTGGGTGCGCTTCCAGACGCTCACTAACGAGATGATCGTCACTAAGAATGGAAGGTAACTAGCAAAACAACTATGCAAGTAAGAAGTGAAGTATGCAACTATAGGACACGCCACGATAGTGTCGGTAAGTACCCTCTTTGAGAGGCGCCACGGCGCCCTCACCTTCCGTCTGACGCCGATCCTCACTGGACACGCTTGTTTTTTGAGGTACCAGCACCGAATTAGGCGAGAGGGAATGCCCGGATGTCACCAGTGTGAGGATTGGCCGTAGGACACGGTGGAGCACGCCGTGGACGTCTGCCCCGCTTGGGCGGAGCCCCGTCGTGTTCTCGTAGCGGCGATCGGCGGCGGCGACCTCTCGCGTCTGGCCCTAGTGCAAGCCATAGTCCGGGGCGAAATAGAATGGGACGCCGTCGTCTCCTTCTGCAAAGCAGTGATGCTAGCATAGGAGGTGGGGGAACGTGAAAGACGCTCCGGCGTCGGGGGCCACGCCACCGTAGGCGCGGGCCTATGAAGGTGAGTAATGGGCTAGTTCGCCGTCCGTCCGTCTTATGACGACGACAGGCCGTGTCGACGGCGCGTTCGTGTTCCACGCGCGCCTTCGACGAGAGAGTAGAGAAAGAGAAGAGATGCCAGCAACATGGAAGGGGCCCGCAAGTGCCGACGCCCGTCGGGGTTGCAGGTTGTTCGCAAGAGATACCGCGGCCTCGACATAAAGGGCTAAGAAGGACCATGGGTGGTTTTTAGTCAGTAGAAGTCTGACACTCTCTTTCCCTCTGCCCAATAGCGGGAGGGGTTATTTGATGATTTCCCCCTCCCAAAAAAAGTATGCAGCTATGAACGTAGACAGCATAGCATAGCATAATTAGCCTATAAAGTTCCCATACTGGGACTCCAGGCCTACTCTCTATGAGAGGGAATGGGCTAATCCACCACGCGGGTTGGTAGATGTCACATGTCTTCGTAAACATTCCTAATAATATGTTATGCTGTGTGGCCCATTCTTTTTAAAACTCTTTTCAGAAGCTTTCCGTTCAACCCTTAGAGGTCATGTTATAGTATGTGAGCTAATCAATTAACTTTCATAGTGGAATTTATTATTGATAACTAACTGCGGTACTCAGAGATTTAATGATTACTTAAGCCGTCACTCAGTAAAGGTATGACATACTTTTGTATGACAAAACTGTCAAAACCTTTACTAAGTGATGGCCTAAGTAATCATTAAAGCTCTCTGAGTGCGGCAGTAAGATAATAAATTATTCCCATCCTGCTGATTTTTCATAATCAACCGACACTAAAACGGGCACGGCAGCGCTGTCATTCAGCCTTAAGGATCATGCCATTGTATTCATTTTCATCGTTATAAAGACAACGTGTTTAAGATTGATCATATTGTATTCTGTACTATTGAGCAATATTTGTAAATATACAAGTTGTAATGTAGGGGTGAAAAATCGATCTAGCTAGGTCCCATATCTGAGAAAATACGTTTTTACTATTTCCACCCGAGTCGAGCTCGGTCGCCCTCGCTACTTTTTATTTAACTGAGAACTGAAAAATAAATAATAGAGATTTGCTACACATTAGCAGCATAGTGTTATATAAACAACAATTCAAAAAGTAAACAACGCATTTATTGTAATTATATTAGAGCAATATAATGTAAATGTAGCCCAGTCAGGTTATGGGTATTGCAATTTCATCGTTATCTTTTTTGTTTTAAATTCGAAATTCCCTAGTATGCTGAAGAGTTGGTTATAGGAAGTTTAGGTGGTTAGATTTTAATGTCAGTCAGTTTAGATATTGGATTGTTAGGCACAGGGCTCATATACCAGGGTAGAAGAGACATAGACAAACGGCTACCTACCATGGCACGTGTTGAATTCATCACACCATACCTCTGATGTACTGAACACGTGATAACCGTTTGGGCGTCAATATCCCTTCCATTCTGTATATATGCATGGCTTGCCTTTACATTTCATATTACTCTTAGAATCTCGCAGTGATGAGTGATGACATACTTACTGAATTTAGCGATTATTCTTTCTGATGGTGTTCGTTACCGTTATTTGAACTCGGATGATCTTTTTGCGTTTTCATCTGAGTGAAACAAAAACTGACCGACAAATATAACTCCGAGAACAATGATGGTGTACTTGCACGGTCACATTTTGCCAGTGCTAACCGCTCGCTGGCCGGCGGCTAGTTTTCAGCTATTAACGCGGTAGGTCTTACTCATTAACGCTGGCTGGCTAAATGATACCGCCCGATGCCGATGAGCAATGACGGAACCCTTACCCTTGACGAAGTGACGTTTTGTTCTACAGTTAGTTGGTTATAAGTACTATTGTGTTTTCCAGTTGCTGAGTTGTTAACTTTTATTGATGTAAACATTAAATCGCGAAACAAAACATTTTGTATTTGAAACATGTAGGTAAAACACATAATACTTGTATTTAGTTGATGCACTTTTCTCAATGTAAGCTTCCGAGAATTCTGCGACATCATTGTGTTGCTTTTTCGACAGATCAGGTATTTAAGGTAGTTCTTATACACACTACTTATATGCTCATTATCACCCTGATTCTGTAATTTTAAAAGGCTATCGTGGAAGAGTAAACAGTTTTTCCGTGTAAACTGTGGGGACCAGCTGTTTTACCTACCAGCATCCATATTTGACCACTACCTGCTCGCAGTAGTATCTAGCCTAAGATAACAACAAAAAACATTTATGTTATCTCGCTGATATAGCTTATCTAAGTCCGAAACGTTGAAACCATCTTTTGTGTCTAAAGTAAGGAACGTAATAAATTCATTAAAGCTTGTATATTCAGGGTTTTATTTGTTGTTTTGTTTCAGACGAATGTTCCCCGTAGTCAAAGTAACTGCCAGTGGCTTGGACCCGACGGCAATGTACACCGTGCTCTTAGAATTTGTGCAAGTGGATTCGCATCGTTGGAAATATGTCAATGGAGAATGGGTATGTAAAAAGAGTATTCGTTTGAAATGGAGCTCATTTTGAAAGCAGAGTTATCATTTTTCTTGCAGTACAGCTATAACATAAATGCAATCTGTGAATCACTTACAATGTAATGTAAAGTTTTATTAGCTAGTTTTATAAATAAATGTTTACCTCTTCATAGGTTCCTGGTGGCAAGGCGGAAGTCCCACCATCAAACGCAATTTACATTCATCCCGAGAGCCCGAACTTTGGAGCACACTGGATGAAAGAACCAATCTCTTTCGCTAAAGTTAAACTTACGAATAAAACTAATGGAAATGGACAGGTAGCTTTTGTTTAAAATATGAATTATTATAAACTAAATCATGAACAGATGTCTGAACGTTTTCGATCGTTATGTTAATAGGTACTTGTGTAAATTATAGTGAAAAATTCATATTATTTGAGAAATGAGTGGTATACGGACATCAACAATTAATAGCTCAATAACATGCCCCACTGCATAAATAAAAACACATTTGCGAATCAGACGTCTGTTTATGAGATACTTTGTGGAGTTTACTGCTAGCATTTACATTGTTTCTCGTGAACGTAAATGAGTTTCGAGCAGGATAAACACAAATTACAAATTCAATATTTATAGCGGGATCCACGCCAGATTATGTGCCTGACCGAGCATAATAATTAGTTCACAGTATTGTCAGAATACTAATTTTATAACAGAAAGCTCTCGATGGCAAGGTGTGAGTGTGCTACAGTTTCGTGGCTACCGCTACCGCTAGTTCGGAGAAGGTAGTTCTCACGGTTGTATGTGGTGCGAATGAATATGAAAGCAAACATCTGATACATCTAGATCCATACGTTGACGGCTCGGTGTGAAATCTGTAGCTTTACCAACTGTTTAGCGGCTGTCTGTACGCACTATCATTTGTAATAATTATTGTCTCTGCGCTATGTTTACATTACACATATCTTAAAAATAAGCTTATGCCCCTGTGGTCGTCATACTAACAGTAATTTATACGTCTCTTTATATTGCATTTATAACATATTTGTAAGACACGTGGCATAGCTCTTTTGAGGAACGTCAATAACTCAGTACCTACTTGTAACGTAATTTGAATACAAATATTTTTATTGAAATAACCCTTCCTTGGCCGTCGGGTAAAAAGGCTACGGGTCTACGGCTTACCTGAGGAAAACCTAAGCTTTTATTTTATGACGTAGTAGCCAACGAGTGAATAATGCTGAAGCGGTGTTTTTTTCATACTTATTTTTGTTCTAAAATAACTCTACAGCCCCGCGTCAAGTAGGTATCATAAATATAAATATGACGGCACGGTTAGTGCAGTGGCTGAGCGATTGGACGTGTAGCGGTTTCGAATCCCCACACGGAACAAATATTTGTATGGCCTGCAGATAGTTGTTTCGGGTCTGGGTGTATATTGTGTATGTGAGTTTAAATGTTTGTAAACGGGCCCGCGATACTTACAGCAGAAATTTCTTGAGTGAGACAACGTTTTTTAAAAAAGAAAAAGAAAGAAGGAAGATGATGAAAGAGGATGATTATAATAAGATCGCCTTTGTACGATTTTTGTGCATAAAGTTTAATAAATAAAAGAAAAGAAATTCTGCTGTAAAATTTGAAACCGACTATTGTTACAGATAATGTTAAATAGCTTGCACAAATACGAGCCCCGGGTCCACCTGGTAAAAGTCGGCACAGACCTTCGGCGGATAATGACTTACCCATTCCCGGAGACGCAGTTCATAGCTGTCACCGCTTACCAGAACGAGGAGGTGACTTCGCTGAAGATTAAGTACAATCCGTTCGCTAAAGCTTTCTTGGATGCAAAAGAAAGACCTGAGGGTTATTATCAGAGAGATTTCGTGGGCACGCATTATCCTCAACAAAGTTCTTCACCACATCAGTATCCCCAATGTAAGTAATTAACAACAACAATTAAATGGATAAGATCCAGTTCAATCCACTAGCGGAGCTACGACGACGACGACCGCTTCACCAAGACTAAGCAACACCGAATTAGTGCCTAGACATTGAATTAAATTCATACTGGGCTGAGAAGAAATAGAGAGAAGTTCGAAGTATTCCTTTTATATGAGCATTAATCTATTTGGGTATTTATTTAGCTTCGTCAGTGTAAGTGAAAACTCTGGAAACATACAATTAAAACACATCACAGGTATATATGTACATGACTGATTAATAATATTATTTTACAGTCGGTGGATGGTTTGTGACGTCCCAGTCGTTATATGGAGGTAGTAATGCCGCTTCCAGAAGACCAGCGCCATATCCTCCGCGACCACCGTCGCGTCCACGAACCTTGTCTCCTCCTTGTAAGTAAACCTAATTATTTACCAGTTACCTTATGTTAAAACACTTAAACCAATGTGTAGGTTATTCTGCTGAATTTGCATTTTTTTGACGCTTTTTATATTAGGTCTTTACCTATGAAATTGCCGTTCTGCAGTACTGGCCATTTCAAATCAAAATAATTTTTGTTTGGCTAAGAATTCTAATTTCAAATTAATTTTATTTAAAAAAAATGTTTTTTTTTTCCAAAAGTAGTCATTTGTTTATTGATTAGTGTTACATTTTCATCGCATTTCAATCTTTTTCGTCGCCATGGATACGTTAAAAATTCGAGTAATTATGGAATATGAGTACCGTCGTGGCAGCAACGCGGCACAAGCGGCACGCAACATCAACGACGTTTACGGAGCTAACACTACAAACCAACGCACCACCTGTTATTGGTTTGCTCGCTTCCGTTCTGGAAATTTCGACCTGAAAAATGAACCTCGCGGTCGTCCGAAGACTTTGGTCGACAATTACGAATTAAAGGCGATTGTGGAAGCTGATGATACACAATCTACGGCTGAATTAGCAGCAGCTTTCGACGTTAGCGTCAAAACAATATTGGTCCATTTGCGTCAAATTGGCAAGGTAAAAAAGCTTGACAAATGGGTGCCCCACGAACTCAATGATCGCCAGCGCGAAGTACGCGTCGAGACGTGCCTTGCACTGCTCAACAGACACACAAATGAAGGAATTTTGAACCGCATTGTTACCTGCGATGAAAAATGGATTCTGTTTGATAACCGCAAGCGCTCAGCAAGTTGGTTGGATCCTGGTTCAGCACCTAAACAATGCCCTAAACGAAAACTTACCCCTAGAAAAGTGATGGTCACTGTTTGGTGGTCTAGCGCCGGTGTGATTCATCACAGCTTCTTACCAAACGGGGTGAGTATTACTGCAGATGTGTACTGTGAAGAACTGAACACAATGATGGAGAAGCTGGCACATCTCCAACCAGCATTGGTCAATCGCTCGTCTCCGCTGCTCCTGCACGACAACGCGCGACCTCATACTGCACAGCAGACGGTCTCCAAGTTGCAAGAACTGGGGTTGAAAGCTCTCCGTCATCCGCCCTACTCACCAGACCTTGCGCCTACAGACTACTACTTTTTCCAGAATTTGGATAACTTCTTGGCGGGAAAAAAATTCAATACCCGAGAGGCAGTACAAAATGCCTTTGAAGAATTTGTTGCCTCCCGACAAGCTGATTTCTTTAAGAAGGGCATCAATAAACTGCCACTGCGTTGGCAAAGATGCATTGATTGCATGGGTGATTACTTCGATTAATACAATTTATAAAAAATACATGAAAAAAATTCGTTTAAATTTTTTCATACAAAACGGCAATTTCATAGGTAAAGACCTATTATTAGATTTCTGCTCTAGTGCACTACATCCTGGATTTGAAAGCAGGATGTGGACAAACCAGCTCTAACAGCAACTACTGAGGTTTCTCTGTGATGATGATTATGATGATGATGATATCTAGCCGATTTCGGCCACAGCGACTGTATTTGCTGACTTTCTACAGACTTAAGAACTTTGTTGTTCTGGTCTTTAGTATGCTCTTAAGTGGCTTGCATAATATCCAACTTTGACCCAAAAAGTACGAGGTGTTTCTGTTCTCTATGTCTCTATGATCAACAAAAAAACCATAATGAGCATAATATGATTTTTTTTTAACTACTCGTATATCGCAGGCTTCCACCACTAAGGTAAATATATAAATTCTTTGCACCAAAAGCCATCACATTGCAATGGTGTTCTCATCGTTCTCAAGTTTGAATTCACAATTATTCAAATTGATCTAAAATTCAATAGGACAAAGTGTGTTGAGTTGGATCGGGGGTGTTCATCCATACTTATATTTCCATTTTTGTTCACCAGCCTCCTACAGTAACCCAGAACGTACGACCACAGCGACGAATGGCAGTGGCAGCTATACTTGGGTGAGCAGCAGTGGCTACTGGAACTCGGCGCAAGGCGGCAGCTCGCCGCAGCCGAACACCTCCCCTGCCCCTTACCGGACTCCTCCACACGCATACCCAGCCCCGCTGGAGTATGCCCCCGCGCCGCCGACCAGCACCTCGGCGCCATCGTCGGCTCCCGCTCCCCTTTACCCACTGCAGTACGAAACTCCGGCACAGCATCATTCGCCATACTACCAACATGCATATGCACCGTATGCCCATCATGCGATTGAGGATATATCATATTGGCCAAACAGGTATAGTTCCCACAAGTTATTTACCTATTTTTCAACGTAGAACAAAATAAATCCAAAACTTTACTTTTTCCAGTCTGAATAGTTACGGTTACCAGCCTTCCGAGTACGTCGGGACAGGAGAAGTAGCGTACGGCGCAGAAGGCATGTCTTTCGGGCCCACAGGGCCCACGCTCGAAGCTGCCACTGCTAGCGAAGGCAGAGCCACGCCCCCTGGGCAGGAACACCCACAAAGCGAGCGAGAGTATAAGTTTAGCACTGAAGAAGAACGCCAGTCGCCGTGTGAGGAGTCCGCACTACCACCGCGCTCACCAACCCAGTGATGATGTAGTTTAAAATATAGTTGCAAAACATTTTATAATAAGTATGGATTCCGAGGCCTTCTGATTATATTTTTTTATTCTTCTACAAAGTTAGGGTTGAAATTGAAAATATTTTAAGTCGCGTATACTTTCAGGAGATATTTTAGTGTAAATACGAGTAGATTTAATAATGTATTACTAAATAAGATAAATATAAATCTATGAAAGTGGATACCCTACGTATTATAATAGTTCCAATTTAATGTAAGTATTTTTTGCACTCAGTTAAAATAACTTACACAAATTTATGCAAGTTTCCAGTGAATTGATAATGATTAACCTAATAACTCAATACGTAGATTCTGCAACAACATGGAATTTACTATGTTAGTGCTATAAAGATACATCAAAATAAATCCGACAAAGTACCGGTAGTGTTTTAACGTCCATTGCAACAGGCCAACTGACCTCTCCAATAAAGGTCCTGTCGATAAAGGCGTTTTTTAACTGAAGAAATATTGAAAGTATGGTATTGATTAGGTACATACCAGGGTGTAAACGAACCCTTCCCCACAGCCTTCACGAAGCCGTCAACCAAGCATTTTGTACATCAAACTAAGTAGGTACAACGCAAAAAATAATGCTGGGAAACGACTTTTTTTTTGGGGTCAAAATCACATTTTACGTTAAAACTCAATGTAGAACCACAGATAGAACTTTTAAAACATTGTGCCAGTGGATGCTTTGAATAATAAACGGGTCATGGAGGTAGTTAAGTAAAGTTATAACCTGAAAAACTAGTATTTACAAAAAACAGCTGTGAAAATTTTGGAACTTTGACCACCAATGTCTCCGTAACTTGGAGGTTCCCAGGTATGGTCTAGAATCTAGACCAAAAATATGATCGCAGTGTCCATGTCGGGAGTACAAGTGCCCTTCGGCTTCGTTAAGGGTACTTTTACACCCTTAAAATACTTTATTTTCGATGTTAAAAGAAAACTCCTCTATTAAGTAATCAGACCAATATGCATTATAATTCAAAACAAAAAGTAAACACAGTAAATACCCCGTTTTCAGTATTAATAAATGCATTATACTTTATTGTTTTTTAGTAAATGCATTGTCATTGTGTTTTGGTCTATTTGTACATAAAATCAATTTGAGCCACTTATAGCAAGGATCAAAATTTTGGTGTAATAAAAACATGTTTCTGTTACAAAATATATGTACATTTATTTTCCCTAACCTAGCCGAAACCGATTAATCGGCTTTGCCCACAACCTCAGCCAAAGTCGAAAGTTATGAAATAACTCCTAAAAAAATCAGTTCAAGATTGTATAAAGTGAACAGAAATAAACCGTTACTGTTAACCCGTGTCATCCCACAGCTGGGCAAAGGCAGAGGTCTTTGCCCAGCTGTTGGCCCTTTGATGACTTTCAAATCCTTCGAAAAGGGGCCAACGTGGAACACTAGTTGTTGGCCGTCCAGCTCGTCTTGCCCTCTCCTGCGACGTCTACCGCGTCATCTCCTTTTGTATTACATTATGGGGGCCTTGGTTTGCTGTCTTGTAGACGCGGGCATGTGGATGGCGGGTAAAGGGCTAGCTTACCGTCCTTCCGTCTTATGACGACGACAGGCCGCGTCAACAGCACGTTCGTGTTCTACGCGCGCTTAAAGAGATGTCAGCAACATTGCAGGATTCCACAGTTTCCTGCCGGCGCTGCGGGATGTTCGAAAGCGATACCCCAGCCCCGTAGGCCCGGACACAAAGGGCTAGGTGGGAACATGGGTGGTTTTTAGATTGTACAAGTCTGACACTTTCTTTCGCTCCGCCCTGTGCGGGAGGAGTAATTTGATGATTTCCCGCTCTTCAAAAAAAAAGCATATACTGCCTGGTATGGCATACCAGTTATATTACAATATACATACTGAACATGGTTTTGCAGTGTTTCCTTGACCTTTCAACTTATAGGTAACGTGAATAGTTGTTTGATAGATTTGAAAGAGAACAAGTTGGTGGCCTGTCCAATGATCAAGTTTTTCTTTCAGCGTATAACGGTCACGATTCATGTTATAGTCAACATACAACCCGATACTGACCTGTAAATCACAAAAAAGGGTAGTTTCAATTTTGCTTTCACCGTAATCTACGCTTGTTGAGATTAGTCGTAGCTGGGTGAGCAAAGAGTAAAATAATACTGTGAGCATTCATTTTCGATCCATACTATTGTAGTTTTTGATCCATTACGTACTGAACAAGTACTGAATTTAGCAGAAAGCATGATAACCCGTTGGTCCCGACTGTCATTTGGCAATCGCTACAGTCAGTTGTCCTAAAGTCCAAAAACCAGTTTTATCAAGGGTATTATAATACCTAGTACTTAACTGGGTCGAAGTCAGGTAGGCAGTTGCTCCATGAAAAATTATTATATTATATTCAGCTGCATCCAATAAGTACACTGGAAATCTATTCAAATATAGTTTGGAGAAAGCTAGTTAGATGATATTGTCTATGCCTTATAGCCTTATGTTATACTTCGTATTGGCAACACTAAGACACTGCTTTCTGTGGTCTTGGCTTAAAGGTCTTGTAACCAAGCCAGTGGCATAGCCACAAAATATTAAAAAAATAAAAAAAAAAAACTGTGGTCTTGTCACTGTCACTGTCACCTATCGGTACGTCGATTATTGTCGTCGTTGGTGTCAAACAAATGTGTCAATTGGCGCGTGTTTAAAGGATGGACGATGGAGTCAACTGTGTCGGTTTCGAAGGTAAATAAATTATTATTAACTTAACATACAATTCATGCCTGCTTTTAAAGATAAAGAATTTTTAAACGTTGCTATGAAAGTCAACAATTGTGACACAATAGATTTTCATACTTGTAACTGACTATGCAGCCTTTACGATGATGCTCCTACACACATTCGCCTTAATAACAAATTGATATTGAATAGAATGCATACGGTTAACTTACGCGTGTAGTTATCGTCTTGGAGCCGCGTTAAAATGCCAACAGAAGCTTGCTTTTTAGCAAATTAACCATTTCCATATTTTAACAAGCCATCCACAGGAGTAAACAACACCTTTTAAACATACAAACAAAACGTATTGTTTATTGGGTAGTATAATAATATTTTCCCCCGACCGATATTCGGATACGGCGGGCAATACCAGAGGATTGAGACATGTATGCAGGAGATAATTTTATTAAAGTGCCATGTTTTTGCAGAAACAGGTTCATAGTCCAATGAAATTTGATGGCTAGTATACTATTGTAGCCTGTTATGAAAGGGGAATTAATGTTTGTGTATGCTTATTTAAAAGATAGATAACTTACACTACATCAATACTAAACACAAAAAAACATTCAGGGGCAGTCATATAATTAACTTTTTAAGTTGACAGAGCTTCAAATATTTCCCACATTCGTAAAATCACTTTCAAAATTATTACAAGTATTGGGATGGTTCTGATAATATGAGACTTTAATTCCAGGGAGTATTCCTGTTCAAAAATGGATTTAGAAAAGGAAAAGCAAATAAGAATAAAAGTGGAAAAGTATTGTTCGAAAAGATATTTTTCAAAGAACTTTGGTATGAAACATATAAACAAAATTGGAACTACATTGAAAATGAACTGCAGGTAAGTCCATATAAACTGCATATTCTAGATAGCCAAGAGTGTAAACCTCTAGTGAACATATTGCTGGCAAATGTATACCAATTGGTTTCAGGTTTCATGTGTGTTAGTTAACTGGGCCATTTGCTAATTTGTGTTAGATTTGCGTTTGTCAACATTTTTTCAATCAGAAATTGAGAAGTAGTTACTCGTATTCATTTGAATAATGGAAGAAGAATGAATTTCGCCTTATCAGAAACTATGATAAACAGCTAAAAATGCTCAAAGGAGTCTTGTTCAGTCTCTGTAAAATACTGGTAGGGTCATTGCGCCGGCTAGCGACCTGCTAGCTGGACAGAGATAGCCTGCGTCTGGTGGCGGGGACCACATAAGATGAGGAAAAAGCAATGTTGTCAATCACAACACGGTAATGCTACAATGGATTAGAGGTCACAGTGAATCACTTGGAAACGATGCGGCTGACAAACTTGTCAGAAGAGGATCCAGCACAAGACCCTACAGACCCGAACCCATTGTGCCCATCCCTTTCAAGCAGCTAAGAAGCTGGTTAAGAGATCACACTCAAATACAAGCGGAGAAATGTTGGACCTCGAAACCAGGATGTAGGCATTCCAAGGAAGCTATGCCATCCCTGGATATAAAGCTGGAAAGAGATAGCCTGCGTCTGGTGGCGGGGACCATTACTGGACACTGCAGCTCACTGAATAAACACTTCCACACCCTAAGAATCACTGACAGTCCCCTGTGCAGAGCATGCATGGAGGCGGAGGAAACGGTGGCACATGTTCTCCTTGAGTGTACAGGCATTACCAAGATTCGTTAAGTGACTCTGGGAACACCAAGATCCCTTGTCTTGCGGAGACCGGAAAGTTTTTTTTGCTTCTGGAGGGAGGTGGGCTGGTTGGAGTAATCGGCCACCATGGCTCACACACAATGGTCCACTTCAAGGACTAAGTGCGTAAACTAAACCCCATGAATGAATGAATGAAAGAAATGTTGTTGTTGTATATACACAAAATAGTAAATGTTAATGTGAATTTGTCCCAAGTTTGGATACAAATAACATAAAATACTTTTTTAGCAATTTATATAAAATATTTTTGTATAAATACAAAAATATTTTATATACATTGCTAAAAAAGTGAAAATATAGCGAAAACATCGGTTTACGAAAATTTTTATCAGTTTCTGACCACCAGTGAGCTGGTTTGCTACCGCTATTTTAATATGAAAAATATGCCTATAAAACAATTATAATTGTTTTAAAAATATTTTAATTTTTGCCTCTTAATAAAAACAAATATGGGATTAATTTGGTTTAATGTCTTTTGAATTTAAAAAAATAACAATCTTACAATTCATAGAAATTAGTCATAGTTGTAATAGAATTAACAATCATTAGTCAAACAATATCCTAAAACTTAGTTTATCATTTAAAAATAAACAACAAAAATAAGTAATATGTATAAAATAATTTAGGTATTGTTGATTTTATTACTAATTTTGTTTTAAACTGAAAAATAATAATATTTAATTTCCACAGATTATGCACAACCATGGTTGCTTGCTTAAAAAAATATTAAACAGACATTTCAAAAACCAACTAAATTATAATAATTAAATTACTCATGTTTTTGTAAGAAATGTTAAAAAATGTAGGTAAGAAATATTTAAATTTGCATAAAAATAAACAAAGGGAATAATAAAATTACTCATAATTATGATTAATAAAAATTCAATACTTACATTGAATGAACAAATTAAATTACTTACATAGTAAATAATACATTTCTGGACACATCTATTGGCCCACCTTAGAGTTTAGGTTTCGATGGCCCCTACCGAAATATGATTGCTAGATTGAACAAAAACTGTTGATGCTGTTTAAACCTGATACATTTTACCATCTTTTTCGATCGTATTGTTTTAAATTTGAATTCAGAATAAGTCGGATATAAGGCGCATATCCGACTTGTTAGGCGTTAAAGGCAATTGATTTTTGAATAAAAAACATGTTTTATCAAATAAAGGTTTAATTTAATAACGCGTGTTGCCTCCATGGGCATCTACCACAGCTCTCATACGATTAGGCATAGAGTTTATCAACAGCTCTATGAAATTTTGAGGGATCATCTCCCATTCCTCTTCTATAATAATAATAATAATAATAATATTCCACAACTATCACACAACGCCATCTAGTCCCAAGCTAAGCAGAGCTTGTGTTATGGGTACTAGACAACTGATAAACATACTTATATATTTCTAAATACATACATATTATAGATAAATTACACCCAGACACAGAACAAATGATCGTGCTCATCACACAAACATTTGTCCTGGGTGGGAATCGAACCCACGACCTCCGGCATAGCAGTTAGGGTCACTAACCACTAGACCAACAGGTCGGTCAGGTCGGTCAGTCAGTCTATGGCAATTATCAACTCCTGCATCGTCTGGGCAACTGGCTGACGAGCCCTAACACGTCTTCTTAGCTCGTCCCACATGTGCTCAATGGGGTTCATGTCTGGGCTTCTGGCTGGCCAGTCCATAACTGTGATGTTCACATCCCGAAGATATTCCCTGACGATGCCGGCCGCATGGGCTCTTGCATTATCATGCATAAAAAGGAAATTTGGGCCCACATAGTCCGCGTATGGTATCACGTGAGGTTCTAAGCACTCACGAATGTACCTTTCAGCATTTAATATTGGCAGCCGTGGTCCTGTAACAACCTCAAGTTGAGTTTTGCCGCAACATAAAGTTAACCGCGACATTAGCTTACATGGAAAAACCCGACTTATATACAGTGTGAGTCTTTATAATGTGCACATACCGAAATGAGAGAATCTATGCTTAATTTTATCGATGGAAAAAATATTTAAAAAATTTAAATATTTTTTTTATTTTTTATGGAATTTTTAAAAATTTTGTCCACTACTGTGACCCCAGTGTAAACAAAACGGTGTAACTTTTAAACTGAATTATCTATCGCGATGAAACAAACTCCATAATGATTGCAAGTAATTAAGCTTCCTAATAAAATTAAAATTCTGGAAAAAAACTACCCTCAATTGAAAATAAACATCTTTTTTTGGCAAAAATCTGTTTTTTTGTCATCAATTTTTACAATAATTGTAAAATTTCTCAATAAGACGCCCCCATTACCTACCTTTTTTATTACTTTTACGTATTTTTCATCGTATTAGCTACCTAATAGTAAAAATGGCATGTTTATAACTCAAACATAACATTTTATATCAAATGTTAAAAGATGGCACTCCGAACGCGCCATTTATACTTCCTTTTTACCGTCGATACTATGGATGGACGAAGCGACATTCACTAGAGACGGTATTACTAGCTGTCGAAATTTACACAGATGGTGCCGTGCACGTGAAAACCCGAGATTGAAACGTTCGTCAACTTTTCAAGTAAGATTTTCAGTAAATGTTTGGGCTGGTCTTATCGACGACCAAAGTCTTCGGACGACCGCGAGGTTCATTTTTCAGGTCGAAATTTCCAGAACGGAAGCGAGCAAACCAATAACAGGTGGTGCGTTGGTTTGTAGTGTTAGCTCCGTAAACGTCGTTGATGTTGCGTGCCGATTGTGCCGCGTTGCTGCCACGACGGTACTCATATTCCATAATTACTCGAATTATTAACGTATCCATGATGACGAAAAAGATTGAAATGGGATGAAAATGTAACACTAATAAAAAAAAACCATGTTTTTAAAATAAAATCAATTTGAAATTAGAATTCTTAGCCAATCAAAAATTATTTTGATTTGAAATGGCCAGTATTGCAGAACGGCAATTTCATAGGTAAAGACCTAATATATAGAAACTTACGTCGTACGTACGTTACTAAAGTAACGTACTAAGGTTACGAAGGTGGTCGCGAAATGACCCTATTCAGCTGCCTCCGCTTAGTCTGGAAGCCAGTTAGCCAGATGATGATGTTGTTAAACTAGATATCTTGACATCAGAAGCATAAAGTTGGATGTACAAAGTCTGTGTGTCTATATTTATACATCCGAGTTTATGCTTCTGATGTCGAGAAATAGAGTTTAATTTCCTTCTTTTTGTTTAGTTTGTTTCCTTTTTCTAAATTGCAGTATTTACCATAATTTCCAGGAACTTCACCAGAAGACATACAGCCTACTGCTGAATGACATTGTGGATTATATAAAGAACCATGGTATCAGTGAATTGTCTACTTTGGAAGGGATCATTCCGAGTGCCACTTTACTGACTGGTGTTAGTCAGCCGGACCATGTTTCCCAGTTTACTACTCTTATTGATCTTATCAGGTAATTCATGATAATTATGTTCTAACAAAAAAAAAGTAAAAAGTTCCAGCTTCATGGCAAAAGGCTCACACTCTATTACATTTTTTTTTTTTTTTATTTTTTTTTTTTATTTATTTTTTTTTTTGGTGGGTGTAAAATCATCGAATAACCCCTCCCGCTCTTGGGCAGAGCGAAAGGGAGTGTCAGACTTCTACTGACTAAAAACCACCCATGTTCCTTCTTCGCCCTCTATGTCGAGGCCGCGATAACCGTTGGACTACCCGCGGCCCCGACAGGCGTCGGCCCTTTCGGGCCCCTCCCATGTTGCTGACATCTCTTTGAGGCGCGCGTGGAACACGAACGCGCCGTCGACACGGCCTGTTTTCGTCGTGAGACGGACGGACGGCGAGTTAGCCCATCACTCACCGTCCACAGGCCCGCGTCTACGGTGGCCGGAGGTCATCGCGGGACCCCCGACGCCCGGAGCGCCTCCCGCGGCGGCTGGGACGAGAGGTTCTCTCCCTCTCGCGTTCCGCCACCTCCTTCGCCAGCATCACTGCTTCGCAGAAGGAGGCGACGGCGTCCCATTCCTCCTCGCCCCGGACCATGGCTTGCACCAGGGCCGGGCGCGAGAGGTCGCCGCCGCCGATCGCCGCTACGAGAACACGGCGGGGCTCCGCCCAAGCGGGGCACACCTCCACTGTGTGCTCCACCGTGTCCTCCGGCCGATCCTCGCAATGGTGGCATCCGGGCGTTTCCTCCCGCCTGATTCGGTGCAGGTACCTCCCGAAACAACCGTGTCCGGTGAGGACCTGCGTCAGACGGAAGGTGAGGGCGCCGTGGCGCCTCTCAAGCCACTCCTCAAAGAGGGGACTTACCGCCACTATCGTGGCGTGCCCTGCACGGGGTTGCGACAGTCGCTGTCTCCATGCCGCCATGAGATCGCACCGGAGGTCTGTCCGCCGCGCAGCAATTTGCCGCGGCAGCGGAGTGACCCCCCGGCGCAGCGCCTCCGCGCGCCATTGATGCAGGCGCGCGAGGACTATCGCCTCCAGATCCCACGGCGGCAATCCGGCAAGGAGGTTCGCCGCTTCGCGGGAGATCGTGCGGTACCCCCGTACCGTCCTCACGGCCATGACCTTTTGGGGCACGTTCAGGTAGTGGGCGGCCCGCTTCCTCAAAGCAGGCGCCCACACCGGCGCCCCGTAAAGGGCCATGGACCGCACGATCCCCGCGTAGAGCCTCCGGCAGGAGGCGTTTGGCCCCCCCAGATTGGGCAAGAGCCACCTAAAGGCAGCCCCGGCCCGCTCCAGTCTGGGAGCCAAACGTCGGAAGTGCTCCACGAAGTTCCACCGGCTGTCGAGGACGAGTCCTAGGTACTTCAAAGTACACTCGACGCCGATGGGAACCCCTCCCACCATTAACTGGGATCCCGACGGCAGCGCATTCCCACGTCCTCACACTCTATTACATGGAACTTAAAAAATAACAGGTGAAATGTGGGTGTAAGTACATCTCAGCCTAATAAAGTTGCCTAGTAATAATATTAGCAGTTTATAGGCTGGTGATTATTTTATTACCTACTGGTTTATGCTTATGGCTTCGCCCGCATGGATTTCGATTATTGACCCACTGGATCATACTAACGGGATAAAAAGTAGGTATCCTATGTGTTAATACTTTCTTTAACCATTACTGTCGTGAAATAGAACTCCCTAAACACAGTCGTAATTCATTTTTCAATACATTTACTTCTAATTGAAAATTTGATTTATTTGTGTCTTTTGTGATTATTGTTGGATCTCTTTAGATGTAATAACGTTTTTTCTTTTTTTAATGCCAATTGTTATTACTGTAATTATTTAATTATCAGAATAAATATTGGGTAATCATCATAGCGTTGTGTTTTATCCATAATATTTCACCAGCAGATAACAAACACGTCTTCATAAACAATGCTGTATGTTTTCCGGAGGCACATCAATATAGCGGTTTTACATAAAAATAAAACCGATATTATGTGCCGAGAGGGAAAACATACAGCATTGTAGGAAGTCCTTCCTGGTGAAGACTATGAATCCGATAAGTGACAGCGGTTCCCGCGTCCTAGCTGGCATAGATTAAATATAACAACTGCGATAGCTGCGCCCTCTGGCGTCATTAAATTAAACTGAAATATCCGTACTATTGACCGCGCAAAAGGCTAAGTATACACTGCTTCTTCATAAACAATGCTGTATGTTTTCCCTCTCGGCACATAATATCGGTTTTATTTTTATGTAAAACCGCTATATTATGAAATATAACAATTTCAAGTCAATTAAATACATATTAGTACATTAATTTTTTTATGCATTCTCAGACATTATTTAAATAAGAATATTTTACATACGCCAATATTAATTCGTACTAGTAATTAACAAAATAATTGAATAGATATTTTTAATTTTTCAGAAATGAAGTGACTCCACATGTGGCATTAGTAAATTCGCAAGATGCACCCACCGTTAAGCATTTAGTTGAAAATGCTGTTTGGCAGTTAATCCATGGAAATCAAATGTTGGTAAGTCCCATACAGTTTCCCATAGAGTTTTGTATTGTGAAATGTTTTCACCCCATTGTTTTGTAATAACCTATTTTGAAAGTTTTACGGAACCTGCACTTATTGATTTATATATATTTTATTTAAAAATAAATATATTTTCCAGGATTTTGAAGATGAATCAGGAGACATCATCAGTCAAACAAAAAAACTAAAAAAGAATCAATGCACAATGAAGACTCTCAAAAATTGGTATCAATCAAAGTGCATGTCTTCACCAACGAAGAAAAAATCAACCAAATCCAAAAGAACATTAGTTATTATTATCCCTGATTTTGAGAGCTTTAACTGTAATGTTTTACAAGACTTTGTAATGATTGTAAGGTAATTTAATTTGTTCAAGATTTTAATTAAGTGATGTCCTGTGTAAAGCATGAATAACAACAACTTTTTAAAGGGAACTCACCATTTCCATCTTAAGTTCAGTAGCAAATAAATCAAATCAAATAAATCATTTGCAATTTACCAGGATATAGGAATAAGTATAAAACAGGAGTGAACTGGCATATTCTGGGCACTCATTCTATCATAACCTCTTCTGTGGTTTTCCAACAGGCATGATTGAAAAAAAAATAAACCAGCAAATGTCAGGTGGTCTACTAAGCAAGGGAATCTTTATCATGCCCATATCAAGCATTGGTATTTACGATGCAATATGCAATATGTTGCATATAGCAATATTTTAACCCTTTAAAACTAAATCAATCAATAATGTGATAATCATAGAGGTTGACTAGTAGAGAATGCCTAAAATTTTACGTCTCTCTTTTGTGCCTATTATGGGTTCAAATGTTTAAATATAATAGCCTTCTTTCAATTTTTTCAGTTCGTATGTATCAACAATGCCGATAGTGTTCGTGTTTGGAGTGGCGACGTCGGTGTCAGCACTTCATAAGTCGTTTCCTTACCATGTGTCGTCCAAACTGCTGATCAAGGTGTTCCATTCGCATCCATCACCTGTTTATATGAATCAAGTAAGTTTATATTACAACTGGGTTCTAACAGGGCCGTTGAAGTTATTAACGTTTCCTTCTATTTGCGAAACCGCGTTTTTTTGTGTTGGAGTAGGATGCGATGCGTCATGGCCAGGCTGAAAATATGTTCCAGCCTTGGAATTACTGTCTAATAAGCATTAAAATCGCCTTAGATTACAATAAACTAAAATAGAACATCAGAAAACTCCTAACCCTGTCTACCGATAATATACCCAAGAGGCGGAATTATAATAATAATATTCCACAACTATCACACAACGCCATCTAGTCCCAAGCTAAGCAGAGCTTGTGTTATGGGTACTAGACAACTGATAAACATACTTATATATTTCTAAATACATACATGTTATAGATAAATTACACCCAGACACAGAACAAATGATCGTGCTCATCACACAAACATTTGTCCTGGGTGGGAATCGAACCCACGACCTCCGGCATAGCGGTTAGGGTCACTAACCACTAGACCAACAGGCCAGTCACTCACAACACAGTAATTAATTGTCACGTTGTACAGCAATGCTTAGCTCTCCTCTGGTAAAGGTAAAAGCCAGTCATTGGGTCAAGAGAAGCATCAACTAAACGTTCTGGTATTTCCTTATAAAAGCTTTGCGCACTCTGGCTCCACGGCCGAGCTCGAAGATATAGTTACTCACAAGGCCACTATATTTACACTGCTTGAGGTTCTCCGCAGTCGTTTTGGCAACTCCAACATAATGAAATCAAAAAAATCTGCATATTTCGAACGTCCAAATTTACGTTACTTGTTTACAAGAGACAGTCCCCCTGTGTTTTAGCTGGAAAGAAGTGGCGGAACAAACTCCCCAGCAAACACGCTGAGCTAGCAAGATTTGATGGCGCAAGAGTATTGACACTGGTTTTGTCTCACACTACCTACCCTAACAAATACATGCCGTCTGATCTTTTGCCATCGTCGCATGCAATTTAAAATAAATACTTTGCTAATATTTTTTTGCTCTATTTCAGGTATTGGAAGATATTTTTTTAACACACACAAGTCCATTTCATTTGTCAGGCAAGGCTTTTGAACTGCTGACGGATGTCTTCCTGTTCTACGATTTTTCTGTTACTGGGCTCATTCAAAGTATTAAGGTAGCAATTTCAAGTATCTGTTTGTCCTGCGGGCTGTTCGAGAGAGATACCCTGGCCTCGGGCACAAGGGGCTATGAAGGAACATGGGTGGTTTTTAGTCAGTAGTTAGAAATCTGACAGACCCTTCCGCTCCGCCCAGAGCGGGAGGAGTCATTTGATGATTTCCCATCATCCAAATAAAAAGGTGTCTGTTTGTAATATAAAAATAACAAAATGTTCTGGTCCGTCTTCAAAACGCCTGGATCGGCGGGGCATTTACTGGCAGATAGCTGATGATGTGAGGTCTAACTTAGGCTTCTTTTATTTTAGAATAAGAATCTAGGGTTCCGTGCAAAAAAATAAAACCCTTCATACAAACAAGAGTGCTACATTGAGTTTTACCGTCACGTTATCAAGATATTTGAAGGAAAGATCGACATATGAGTACAATGACGACATAAAAAATAGACCTTTTTTGTGTCTTTAAGCATTGATTATTATTATGACTGTTTATTGGAAGAGAGTAGGTACATTACATACTACTAGGAGCACGAGAAAACTATTCTTTGACATAACACAGCGTTTCATTGCAACGCAAAGCGATTTTCTCGACCGCAAAATAATAATCCACCTGGGAAAGATTATTTGGATACCATTAACGCCTATACACGTAATAAGTCTATTTTTAATTATTGTCGTACTCATTTGTCGATCTTTACCTTCAAATATCTCGATAACGTGACACTTTGGGGTGCCATGTTACTGGACATTTTTTGTTCGTCTATACAGGGTGTAAATTAACCCTTCACACATACGTCAACCAAGCATTCTGTACATCAAACTAAGTACCCCTACGCAAAAAAATTTGCTGAGAAACGACTTTTTTTTGGGGTCAAAAATCACATTTTTCGGTAAAACTCAATGTAGCACTCTTAAAACATTGTGCTAGTGGATGCTTTGAATAGTAAACGGGTCATGGAGGTAATTTAAGTAAAGTTATAACCTGAAAAACTAGTATTTACAAAAACAGCTGTGCAAAATTTTGAATTTTGACCCCCAGTATCTCCGTAACTAGGGGGTTCCCAGGTATGGTCTAGAACCAAAAAATGATCGCAGTGGTGGGGAGAACAAATGCCCTTCGTTTGCGTTAAGGGTACTTTTACACCCTTTATGTCCTCTATCTATACATACCACTTTCATCGTGGGCCGCGATTTCTAAAAAAATGGCGGGCTGGTTGATACGCCACATCGGTTTTATCTCCTTTCATTCTTCATCTTTATTAACTATGCTTTCAGTATTGCATGATGGATCATTTTTATGGAGACAATTTAAAGTCGCTATGCTGTGACCGGGACAAACTTGAAAAAGTCATAATAGAGCTAACTGCAGAAGATCTGGAGAGCATACGGCAGTTAATGTCATTTAGGCCGTTTTTAGAACAACAAGATTGTAGGACTAAAATCAGTCTGTTCGAAGACGACAATTTCTTCAGAGAGGCTCTTTACAAGGAGATGAACAGACTTCACGATTATTTGTATAGCTTTTATATGTGCTTGAGAACGCTTTGTGTGTTTGTGAAAGACTTGCCAAGGAATATGCTTGGGAAATCTGTGAGTATCTATCTAATATACATAGGTTCTGTTTTCTTTGTTAGTAACGAACGAAGCATGCACATACAAAAGCGCCTGCCTGAAATCGAACTGACAAAGCTGCAGGCATACGTTGCCTTGGTTTGATGAAATCAACTTATTAACAAAAGTTTAATAATTGCAATCAAGTCAGTTTACCTATAAATGTGCAAATGATTGTTTAACATTAACTAAGAATTTCCTAAAAGTAAAAATCATCTGACGGCCTACATGAGATTTTTTTTTCTAGTTTGTTAATATTCATTTTTATTCTAGGTCCGGGAAATCTATACAAAGTGTGCTTTAGAATGTGTAACAGACACACCAGCATTCAAAGACTGCATGCAGCTACTAAAATTTCAATCACAAACAAAGTTGGTTGAAAGTATTAAAAGTGCCCTCAAGATAGTGAACTCATACTTGCAAGTTGTGTCACCAGTCAGGCCTCTGAGGTCATCTCCAATGAAAAATAATCTCAATAATTCATTTCTCAATGATGATCTTGGCGAAAACTTCGTCAAGTCTTTGAGAGTGCATTTATTAACATTTTTGCGACAAATAGAACGTGCCAGTACTGACACGACTGTCGCTACAAATGTTTCACCAGAGGCTGAAAATATTGATGAAAATGTACCTGGGAATAGATATAAGTTGAAGGAGGTAAGACAGTTTTTTAGGGTTCCGCACCTCAAAAGGTAAAAAAAGGAATCCTTATAAGATCACTCTCTTGTCCGTCTGTCCGTCTGTCTGACCACCGATTTTTTTCAGAAACGTGTGGACCTAGTTTATATGACAGCTGTATTAGATACATGTAAATAAATTCTGCATATTTTGGGTCTGGTCGAACGAACGAATGCTTATAATTAGGGAAACCATGGAGTTTCTTGCTGGTTCGTGTCCATAAAACGACCAACCCGAACCACCTTTTCTTAACGTTTTAAAAGTGCCCATGCAGACCTAAGTGAAATAAAATAATTATTTAATTTTGACATCAATCAATCTATCAACGACAGTAAAAAATAAATGCTTGTTCTAGAAATTACTAAAAGCAACAAGAGTGGACCGCGTGCAGTCCGAGTTTGAGATGGTTCGGTCTCGCTTCGTGAGTTACTTGGAGGACGTGTTCAGTAAGGGTTTGCAACCGGCTGGGTCGCGCGCGCTGCACGAGGTGTTGTTGTTCAGCGACGTGACCAACGTCAGGAAGCACATCGTGGGCTCGCCGCGCGGGGCCGTGCACACTGCGCTGAGCAATCCTGTGCATTACTTACAGGTAAGTGTTGTTCCTACACTGTTATGTAGAGTGTTGTTGTTCAGCGACGTGGCCAACGTCAGGAAGCACATCGTGGGCTCGCCGCGCGGGGCCGTGCACACTGCGCTGAGCAATCCTGTGCATTACTTACAGGTAAGTGTTGTTCCTACACTGTTATGTAGAGTGTTGTTGTTCAGCGACGTGGCCAACGTCAGGAAGCACATCGTGGGCTCGCCGCGCGGGGCCGTGCACACTGCGCTGAGCAATCCTGTGCATTACTTACAGGTAAGTGTTGTTCCTACACTGTTATGTAGAGTGTTGTTGTTCAGCGACGTGGCCAACGTCAGGAAGCACATCGTTGCGAGCAGAAGGGATTGTCAGGCTTATACTAACTAAAATTCACCCATGTTCCTTCTTAGCTGTTTGTGCTCCGGGGCCGCGGTATCTCTTTCGAACAGTCCTGCAGCTCTGGCAGGTAGTATACGCCTAACGCCCTATTTTTGGTTATGTGCAAATATAAATATACTAGCGGACCTGGCAGACGTCGTCCTGCCCCGACAGCAGCGCCACCTACCGGGTTCAATAGTAAATCTAAACCATTCTCGAATCCACTTGGACACATACAGAAAGTTTCATCCAAATAGGTCCAGTCGTTTAAGAGTTCTGTGACAAACACACGTACAGAAGAGTTATATATAAAAAGATATATGCAATAAAGCTTAAAAGTATTTACTAAAATTATCTTTTACTTCGTTTGCAGTGTTCTTGCTGTCACCTACCCTCATTGGACAGCGTCATAGACACACTGCCTGACGTTTGTCTGGCGTACAAGCTACATCGCGAGTGCGGTAAACACATCAACTTGTACGACTGGCTGCAAGCGTTCGCCGCGGTGCTGCGGCCCGATGAAGACGATGAGCAACGACATCAGGATCCTAATACACAGTTAGTGTCATCTCATACGTGCCCACATTTTAGAGCCACAATATTTCAATCTTAAAACCTCTTGAGGATAGCCAAGGGGTTGCGGATAAACCTAAGTTTAGCTGGCTAATCCTAAGTTTATTTTCACACCTATTTTAAACCTTAACCCTATTCTTGGCGCTGTGCACAATTTGATACACTGAACTTTATAAAATCTGGGGACGTTCCAAGACGTATTTTCAAAAAAAAAAAAAAAATAATATGGTCCAGAATATAATCCCAATTCCTCAAAAAAATACAATTTCATCACTTTTTAATTCAAATTTGCAGTAGAAAACAAGATAGCTAACCGACTGAAAGCGTCTGCGCGTTGCAAGATAAAAACACACAAATTTTATTAGATTTCGGTGAAATTATTTTCAAAAGCTGTTTAATTCAAATAGGTTACAATATTTGCTACTTAAAAACGGTACTTTTGAGTACCAAAAGAAAGAAATCGTATGTAATGTTCTGTTTTTTCTGGGTGCATCAGATATGATACACTGCCAGAGCCATCTTACTAGACAATGTTTAGCTTGTATCAATTATGGGACATTGCTTGATTTGTACGGTTACAATTTATTATGTAATTATTACAATATACAAAATATTTTATATACATATTGTAGTTATTATTGTTTGTTTTCATTTTCGTCACATGTGGTTCATCGGCTTAGTATGCAAAAGCAAAGAAGAACTCGGACACTTTCAAATAGCCGACCTTTTGTACCGGAACCAAGAACAAAATCGAATTTATATGAAAGTGAATTAACTGCTGAGCTTGAACTGAAGTATTGCTTCCATCCATCGGACTCCTACACCAGTTCGTCGCCTCTAGCATTGTTAGTTTCAGTAATCAGATGACGACAAATCAAGTGGTTGTCTCTCTCTCTCTCTCATATCCTTAGTACTGTAACGAGCTGGGTATGGGATAAATAAAAACACTACCAATTGAACACACAAAGTAACTTTAATACTCGCAAAACACTATTGAACACTTTATCGCACTAGATATCTCTTCGAACCTTCCGTTGTCTCGCTTCAAAGTAGACTGACTCGCTGCGTCCTCTCTCGGTCCTTTTATACCACTAACAAACAAAAGATATTCGAGAAAATTCGCTAAGATTCTAGATGACCGGCGTAACAGTACTATACCCTCATCCATTGTAGTCAAACCTTTGTTTGCCATCAATTTTATCGTCTAATCCATCCGTCTACATACAATATCAGTATAAAAGAAAGGAAATTAAGAAGGCAGGTTCATTGTGCTGAGCCTAGGCCATTGTCTCCGGTACCACCCTTGTTACATCAAGTAACTTCACCGTTTCCACTGGCACCCTCTTGTAATTGTAAGTACCTTTATGACTGACCACCTCTTCGCAACTACCTTAACATGAGCCAGCAACTTGACACGATATAACCAGGTGTTGTCACCATTGTTTGTAGCTTGTCTCTCAGCAGCTACTCGTCCTAAAATACTTAAGAGTGGTCGTTATAAAGCGAAAAGTATATATACCAGCTAAAAGAATACAACCTAATTGGCGTTGCTGTAAGTTTACCGGTTCTGCAGAAGTGGAATAACTCGTTTGACCCTCGGGCAGAGAAGAGTGTCACTGCAAGCTGTTTATTTAGATTACTCTCTTATAGAACAACAAACAAATATCTATAGCACACAGACTATTGGGAGCTCAATAAGTAACTCGGTAGATGATTTTCTGGCGATACTTTTATTTATGGGGGTATAGTAAAAAAAAGCTAAAAGCCTATATTTTTCACGTTCAAGTGTATTTTTATATTTTTGTTTTGTTAAAATAACGTCGGAAGCCTGGCAGTGTAGCAAATATGATACATAGATTTTATAAGATAGATTGCTAAGAGCCTGGCAATGTATCTTATGTGATACATTCAATAAATCATAAAATAATATTATTAGATTTTTATTATAATTTTTTCTTCTCTCTATAAACACCTAAGAATGTATCTATGCAAAAAATAACAACATTTTAAGAAAAAAATTCACATACAAATATATATGCCAGTAGGGTTGACAGTAGGGATGTTTCCTCACTAAAAAAATATGATTCTGTTTAGTCCGTCTGTTAGATTATCGGAAAATATAAGATACGTATTTTTTGTTTTATCAAATCAATAAAAAATTACGAAGCTAAAACGCATCAAAGATTTGAGTAGGGGCTTGTGACGTCACTCGCTGGTAAAAAGTATCACACTAATGTCTCACAATATGACGTCACACAAGTTTTCAAAGCACCCGATGCTTTGAAAACTCGAATCATCAAAAAATTATATAAATAACGAAATATAAATAGGTGTTGCTTCCATATCAAAATGTTCAAACCCCTTTTCAAATAAACAACATTTCACATCGGTCAAGCGTTTATGCGGAGAATAATTCCGGGCACACGCACAACTATATTTTATATCTTTGTTTCAGGTTAAGATTCACCCGTGCAGTGGCCGAACTACAGTTCCTTGGCTTTATCAAGTCCTCTAAAAGGAAAACAGATCATGTTATGCGATTGACTTGGTGATTGTATATGTTCTTCGTTTCTTTAATTTATTAAACACATTTTTGATAATTCAGTAGTTTTATGTATTTCTATCGTCCCTCTCCCGTGGCGACATGGATAAACCCGACATACAAATGTTAAAATTTTCGTTCACGAAAACCTTCCTGTTTTTTGTTTATGGGACATCATAAAATGTCCTCTCCCGCTCTGTGTGGAGTGGAAGGTAGTGTCAGACTTCTACTGACACAACCCACCCATGTTCCTTCTTAGCCCATTGTATTCCGGGGCCGCGGTATCTCTCAGTCAACAGTCCCGCCGGATGGAATCCAGGGCCGGATGCGAGAGGACGCTACCGTAAATCGCCGCTACGAGAACAAGGTGGTGCTGTGCCCAAAAGGAGCAGACCTCCACGGTGTGCTTCACTGTGTCCTCCGGCCAATCCTCGCATTGGAAACTTCCGAGCGTTTCCTTCCGCCTAATTCGGTGCAGGTACCTCCCGAAACAACCGTGTCCGGTGAGAACCTCCGTGTCACAGAGGAAGGTGAGGGAGCTGTGGCGCGTCTCCAGCCACTCCTCAAAGAGGCGACTTACCCGCCACCACCGCCACTATCGTGGCGTACCGTGGTCCCGTGTCAAAGGTCAAGGTTAGGGGCTCCTAATGCTCCGTCGGAAAGTTTTTTGAAGAAGGAGTTCATCATGTAGAGGCCTTCCTTCTCCATAAAACTAGCCAGTTGGTGACCCCGGCGATTCCGATGTCCAAACCCAAATTGCCTTACTAGCAGCTCATCCTCGTCTTGTTTTGCCCAGTTTCGCGTTGAAGACCCCATGCCGACGGTGGATTGAGTTTTTAATCCATGCATGGCTTTCGAGATATCTTCATACATGGTCTCCACAGTCTCCACTTCGTCGTTGGAGTGTGTCGAGGTCGAGGCGTACACCTGTATGAGCTTCAGTGAATCTTTTGAGGATATTCTGAGTATAAACGTTGTGAAAATCGAGAGTGTATCGACCAGGGTGACACTCGATTTTCACAACGTTGTTCACAAGGGACTTGTGGACGAAAAACAAAACACCATTCTGGGACTGCCGGACAAACTCTCGGACATAAAATAAAGTTGCCGGATTTTAGGATTATCGTGTCTGCCCGTCTCTTCGAACTTCAGATAATCTCACAATACTCCTTCGCAACCTGCTTAATTCTTCTTCCACCAAACCGGAGCTTCTGAGATTCTATGGACAGCTGTACACGTCAACCAGCAAACCCATTTTTTTTTTGTGGTTGGGAAATCATCAAATAACCGAGATGGGTAGAGCAAAAGGGAGTGTCACACTTCTACTGATTAAAAACCACCCATGTTCCTTCTTAGCCCTATACAGTGTGATTCTTTATAATGTGCACATATCGAAATGAGGGAATCTATGCTTAATTTTATCGATGGAAAAAATATTTAAAAAAATCTAAATATTTTTTAATATTTTTTATGGAATTTTCAAAAATGTTGTCCGCTGTTGTGACCCCAATGTAAACAAAACGGTGTAACTTTTAAACTAAATTATCTATCGCGATGAAACAATTTTATGTAAAAAGTTAAAAAACGTGTTTATTTTCAATTGAGGGTAGTTTTTTTCCACAATTTTCATTTTACGAGGACGCCTAATTGCTTCCAATCATTATGGAGTTTGTTTCATCGCGATAGATAATTTAGTTTAAAAGTTACACCGTTTTGTTTACACTGGGGTCACAGTGATGACACTCGGAACCAGCAAAGCCCTTTGAAGATCTATCTCAAGACCCAAGAGTTAGACTGACCCGACACTATACCGAAGACATCCCGTATGTCAGTCTGTACGAGATTAGGATGGCTCTGAAATAGCTGATGAACAACAAGGCACCGGGTGCTAACGGAATCACGGCCGAAGTCCTGAAGGCGGGTGGCAAATCGGTCCTTAAAGTCCTTCAGCAGCTGTTCGGTTCACAGGTGTGGTGGTACTTTTCTTCAAGAAGGGCGAGAATGCTCGGCTGAAGAATTATCTAGGCCTATCTCACTTATGAGTCATGTCTACAAGTTGTTTTTCAAGAGTCATTATGAATCGTCTCGCGCGAAGGTTTGACGACTTTCAATCTCCTGAACAAGCCGGATTCCGAAAAGGCTTTAGCACCGTAGACCACATACATACGCTGCGGCAGGTTATACAGAAGACCGAAGAGTATAATCTGCCTCTCCGTTTAGCGTTTGTTGACTCGAGAAAGCCTTTGATTCGATCGAGACTTGGGCTGTACTACACTCCAAAGGTGCCAAATCGACTACCGGTACATCGAGGTGTTTGTACAAAAACGCCACCATATCAGTCCGAGTTCAAGACCAGACTTCGAAACCTATCCTTCTGCAGCGAGGTGTGAGACAGGGAGACGTCATATCTTCGAAGCTGTTCACCGCTGTACTGGAGGATGTTTTCAAGGTTCTGGACTGGAGAGGACTGCGCATTAACATAAATAGCGAGTACATCACTCACCTTCGGTTTGCCGACGGTATCGTGGTCATGGCTGAGACCATGGAGGACCTCAGTACAATGCTTGATGTAGAAAGTAGAGTAGATGTAAATGATAGTAGAGCTTCCGAAAGTCTTAAGTCTTTAAATGAACATGGACAAAACCAAGGTCATGTTAAATGCCCATGTAACACACACTCCTATCAAGATCGGAGACTCTACACTCGAAGTTCTAGATGATTATGTCTACCTGGGACAAACGGTCCAGTTAGGTAGGACCAATTTCCGAAAGAGGTCAATCGTCGAATCCGAGTCGGCTGGGCAGCATTTGGGAAGCTGAGTAGTGTCTTTTCGTCAAATTTACCACAGTGTATCAAGACGAAAGTCTATGACCAGTGTGTGTTGCCAGTGATTACATACGGGATGCTCACTACAAACGTGGTCGCTCACAATGGGCCTCATCAGAAAGCTCAAAGTCACCCAAAGGGCAATGGAGAGATCTATGCTCGGAGTTTCCTTGCGTGAACGAATCAGAAATGAGGACATCCGCATGAGAACCAAGGTTACCGACAGCCCGAAGAATTGCCAAACTTAAATTAGCAGTGGCAGTGGGGAGGGCACATTGCTCGCAGAACGGATGGCCGATGGGGCCGGAAAGTTCTGGAGTGGTGACCGCGAACCGGAAGAGGCGATGATATTATGTACCTGCAACTACTGGTGTATATGTACTTTTAAAGGAGAATGAGCAAAATGGTACCCGGCTCCAATAGATATGATTGTAGTGTCGTTTAAAAGGTCTTACCAAGAGGAACAATTTTTACTATAGCCGCCACTCTCAAATCTGATTGCGTTTGAAGATAAACGACAGTCTTACTAACTAATAAAAACCCTGTTCCTTCAGTTTCCCTTTGCTTTCCAGGGCCACAGTAACCTGTTTAGACAGTCTCGTGGCCCCGGCGATAAACATACATATACGAGTATATTAGTTACCACTTATTTATGTAAGAAAATGAGTACCAAGGTAATATTTTCGGCATTTCCGTTCATGTTTTCTATTAATAACGTTTTTACGTAAGACTTTGCCATGCACTCCTCATTTTAACTCGAGTCCCGTTGCTCCTGAGCGCGGGGTGTGCGCAAGAGCAGCGGGGGAGGGAGAGGAGGGGATCGACTGACACCAGACGTGTTCGCGTCCTGCGTCAGTCGCTCGTTCGTTTTGCGCTCGTGACGACGTTTAGCTGCTGTTTGAGTTTCTTTTGTGCTTTCATAACTCGGTTTTATTAACTACTGACCCCTGCGCTCCTACTGGACTTTACTGGTATTTATCTAACAAAACTGCGTTCTGGGGAGCCTCTCTTGCGGCAAAAATATTTTAATAAGTCACTGCCCAATATGTTCACTGATTTTAAGATTGCCGCAGCTATCACGAATCACTTCCACCAACCCATCGTGGATAGCGTACACGCAGACGAATTCGTCCATATAATAAGGCAGAAAATAGATACCCCGAATCTTCTGCATATGTATGTAGAGAGAAAACGGCTTAACCACAGAAGAGTACATTTTCAGAGGATGGAAGCGAGCCAGATTGAAAACTTCCCTTCAATGACGGAGGAGGATATAATTCTATTAGCGCTAGGTACATACCAACTCAAGCTGGCAAGATCTTACTGTGCCGAGCATTTATCAAATGGTCTATATATAATTGAAACGTACAGAGAGGGAGCACTTGATGATCTGCCAGACTATGGCATACACGAAGATGCCTGGCTTTTGCGTGGACGAATCCAGTCGCGACATGTCCGTGTAAAAACATATTTTTGTTATATATTAATCAGCAGTGCAAATAATATTGTCCAACAGTATTGCACATGTTTAACCGGGCGACGTACGATCGGCACTTGTGCACATATAGTGTCCATCGTATGGTACTTAGGCTATGCGAGGCATACGGGATTTACTGCTCCGGCATCTTTCCTCAATGCTGTTATAGTTGATACCGATATGTAATGTTTTAAATCTACTCACTTTTTGATAAAATATATGTTTTGTATTTAAAGAATGCTTGTTTTCTTACTTCTTTTAATAATAGAATCCTAAATGTGTTATATCATGTTATTCTAGCTTTATTTTACTTATATAAGTAGTTTGTAATAAATTCTTCATCATTTATAAAACACAAGCTGTTCCCCGTGGTTTCACCCCTGCTGCTCGGCTCCTGTTAGTCGTAGCGTAGCGATGATATATAGCTTATAGCCTTCCTCAATAAATGGGCTATCTAACACTGAAAGAATTTTTTAAATCGGACTAGCAGTTCCTGAGATTAAAGCTTTATAATAATAAGTATAGATAGTGAGATTACTGCTTTCCAAACGTGAATAGGGACAGGCGCCATGGTAGACGTTTTTCTGCATCAAAATGTCTATTCAATGATATATTAATGAGGACTATTGGAGCGGGTACCACGTTCCATACATTTTTGCCCATTGTCCTTTGGTTCATAGAAGTGACTCCGATGGTTGGCTAGTTATTTTGAAAGACAGCACTTAATTGAGTAACCGCTATATATCTACCCAATAATTAATATTGTCATCTGTGATGAGGTAGGATTGACACCCCGACCGACCCGAAGTCAGAAAGTTAAATCCGTGGCTCGCCAACACTCAACGCGCTAGCTAGATACATAGGGAGAGCATATAGGGGATCGGACAATAAAAAACTCATTAGTCCGTCAGACAGATTTCCAAAAAATATTGAACATATATTTTTTCTTTTTTCACATAAACAAAAAATGAAGACGATACAGTGCTTCGAAAACTCGTGAACTCCTCGAAAACGTCACATGTCAGTACATTTTTTACCTACAAATGACGTCACAACCCAACGACCCCACTCATGATCTTTCACGCTTTCTATCTCCGTCAATGTTTATTCACTTAATAAAACAAAAATCACCTCGTATCCAATATTTTTCGATAATCTAACTGACGCACTAATTCTAATCATATTTTTGACCCAGTCCGATCCTTTATTTGTCCTTCATCATCAGCCTATAGCAGTCCACTGCTGGACATAGGCCTCTCCAATTGCACGCCACTTTTCTCTATCCTCGGCAACTCTCATCCAGCTGCTACCAGCCACCCTGCGAAGATCGTCGCTCCACCTAGCCTGAGGGCGTCCCACCTTACGTTTCCCAATTCGCGGTCTCCACTCAAGAACACGTCTACCCCAACGGTTATCGATTCTGCGACAGATATGGCCGGCCCATTGCCATTTATTTGTCCACTCTTGTTTTATTGTAATTAGGCAGTTTTTGGTAACTAACTGCCGCACTCTGAGAGATTTAATGATTACTTAGGCCATCACTTAGTAATGGTTTTGACAGATTTCTCATACACAAAATATGTCAAACCTTTACTAAGTGACGGCTTAAGTAATCATTAAACCTTCACGTGATTTACTATTATTATTAAATATACACCTTTGGTATTACATTAATCTTTTGTATCTTAGATTTAATAAATAACCGGTTCTAAGTAGCTAATCCTCGTCAACTTCGAGTGATCGCCCAAACCTGAACATTTGCGTACTAAGGCACGTTTACATTTGTGTCATATTTACTTATTATTTGTTTTCCAGATTTGATCTTCTTGATTGGGTCTAATAATTTAGTGATTGGAAAAAGCTATAATTGCACTATCTTAATGTATCTGAGAAGAAAATAATCCAGACCCATTACTAAGGAAGGCGGGTCATCATCATCATCAGCAATAAGACGTCCGCTGCTGACGCTGCTGCTGTGACAAAGGCCTTTCCCATAGAATGCTATAACGAACGGCAACCTGCCGCTTGTATTCACCGGACGTCGCTCTCGACTCTCACGATGTCGTAGGCCTCCCAACGCTGCGTCTTCCGGTTCGTGGAAGGAGGGTAGGGGTACCTAATTTTGGAGAGTTGATTTCATGAAACATACCGTCAAATGGATGTAGGTAGTTGAGTAGGGCAGTATAATTGAGAACCTTAATTGTCAAGCCTTCCCACCGTCTTTTGCACAATGCTTAAAAACTAGGGACTGAACTAGCTTGCTCTGAATCATAATTATAGGTACGGTAACAAGTCTCGGACACTAACACTGAGTTGGTCCACGAATTAAAGGTTCAGCGTAGCAGTTGCGTACCTATTTTGCCTAAGACCAAGATTTACATGGTCAGAGCGGGACACTAAGAAGAGCCCTTACCTAATAGCTGAAGCCCTGATCGCCGATAGCTTGAATCCTGTTCCCGATACCGGTGGGCTACAATTTATATATTGTTTGCCTAGGCTGTCTCATTGTTGGGGAAAGGCCTCCCCAAATTCTTTCCAAGTGCTATTTTCCTGTGCCACCGCGAACCAGCCTTCGTGGTGCGCGTCCAGATCGTTGCGCCACCTCTTCTGGGCCGGCTTCGCAGACCATCGTGTGGAGGCCTTTGCCCAGCGGTCATCGTATATGCGGCTGGCGTGACGTCACATGTCAGACCCGCCCAATCCCATTTTAACCCAACAGCATTCTTGCCAACGTCCTCTATGCCCGTTTTGGAGCCGAGCGTCGTGTTACGAATCCTATCTTGTCTATTGACACCCAAAATGATGCCTTCCATTGCCCTTACCTATTTCAAGGCGAAACTTGTGAGTCTCGGTGAGTGCCCAAGATTGAGCACCGTACCGGTTAGGACGGGCAGAATGCACCTATGAGTTTGCTCTACGAGGAGACGGGAAGATTTAGAAATGATTTTTATAAGACATAATTAAAAAAAAAAAAAAACTTTTGTAAGTGTTTAGGGACATTGTATTGCTCATGACTTGTCCTATTTACACTTTGTACTTTCATTAACAAAACCGTATACACAACATAATGGGTCAGAAGAACAAATAAAATTAATGATAAGTGTGATCGCAGCATTACATTCGGTCGACAATTAGTTACCTAAGTAGGTATGAGACAACTTCCATAGTTCTAGCATTTTACTATATAATAGTATCATACTTGTCTACTACGTACCTACAAAAGATATTGCTGATGGCACATGGAGGCCTTGATGTTTAATTAGTGGTTAATAAAACAGCCGCAATATACACATCCTCCTACCTACCTGTGTTGTAAAAAACAAACCGACCTTGAATTATAATTTCACGATATTAAGTATGGATCCGACCTCTGGAAAGGTTAAGAGCACATCACTTTTATTCGTGTCGTGCATACCGCCGGACAAGTTTTAGCCTATTTACACCTGTTTTATTTTCAGACTAATAATACGTTTCTAGACTCCAGCCATTTTTTATAGTTTGACCTTTTAAATATGAATTCGCTGGAAACATCTCTTGTTGCCTTTTGTTTCTTATTCCTATTTTAATTTATTTTTTTCATTTGTTGTTATGAGGGCAGTTATAGGAGCGATCATGGAGCGATCGTCAACTCGGTATTCTTCGCATGGCTGTACACTGTGCAGTGTGTAAAAAATAAATAGTGTTTCATGAATTTCCTGATACTTGTTAATGTTTTAAAAAAAGTAAATATTCAAGTCCATAGCTATAACTCCATAATAAATTAAAATAATAGACACAATGAAATGAACGTTACTGACGTTTTAAATTTAGAAATGTTTTTATTTCTTCCTAAAGAGTTGTCATTTTTCTCTTACACGTTTAGTCGGTGGGGCCATCGAAATATTATATATCGGTTTAGTGCCCTTTTTTGTCGACGTTTTATAAGTGCCCATGTAGGAGGCATATGTGGAATAAAAATATTTTGATTTGATTTGATTAGAGGTTTTAAGAGTTAAAATCGTCTGCAAGAGATTATAAATTAATCAATAAAGTACTGTGCTATCCCCATTATAACTGAAAATCATATTTAATGATTACAGTATCTCCATCATCTGGATCATATTTGGGGTCCACGTAGCATGTCTTTATATTCCATACTTGTCTATTACTCGTCGTTTCGTCAGACACTTTCTTTCTTCCCATACATATTTTACACAGTCCATGCTCCATGCATTCTTTTTTGGTTTATCTCTACTCTGAGGAACATGTTGTGATTAATTTCCGAGAAGTTACAGAAATTGATACAGGAACTTAAAAATACGACTTTACCTCGTCAGACTTTGTTATAGGGGAATAAAAATCCTGCATGCCCTTGTAGGTAGTCAGTATAAGAAGTCCTAGTCTTCTGGGACATCCATAAGAAGCGATGCACTGATCCATTGGTTTCAGTACCCACTCAATTTCAAAGCACAGAAACCAAAATGGGACGGAGGACGTTTAAGTTATTTCCCTTACCAATTGACCATGACTTGACGATTGATGTAAGCTTGGATGACTGATAATACAAATACAAAATAGTTTATTGTGCCAATTAGGTACTACATTACATGAGCCCCCGTTTAGGCAAACAATGCCTGTATTAGAAGGCTCCACTCTCTCAACAATTTTGTCGTACACGTCTTATCTATACTAATATTATAAAGCTGAAGAGTTTGTTTGTTTGAACGCTATAAACTCAGGATCTACTGGTTTGAATTAAAAAAATATTTTTGTGTTGGATAGTCCATTTATCGAGTAAGGCTTTAGGCTATATAACATCGCGCTACAACCTTTAGGAGTGGAGCATAAATGAATAATGTTGCAAAAACGGGAAACGATATTCCTTATTGAGAGCTTCCGTTGCGTGCGCTGCAAAAATGGTTTAAGTTATGCAGATTTCATGTATCAAGGAAATGTCTCTCTTTAAAAGTTCTACAATAAAGTCTGCGACAGCTTATATCTAACTATTAAGATTGACTCACTGTAACCATTTTTTACTATTGAAATGTTAGGTTAAATAGTTTTTTTTTTGCGAAGCTTATTTAACCCATATGGTATTAATCTATATCTAAATAAATGTATTTGTTAGAAAGGAAATTTAATAAAGAATATTTGTGCCTTTTACTCTATTTAGTTTAAACAAATATTTTTAAAAGATATCGCAATGTAAAAATGTCCGCGCGACAAAATAATTACGCGGTCCGCCCTTGCGTCCCAATGTAGGTACGTGGAGATTTTGGCCTCCGGGAAATTCAAATTCAAAATATTTATTGCACCATAATATTTACAAGGTGTTATTGTTTATTGTTTTGTGAGCAGTGGTGGCCCAGTGGTGGCCGCCCTGATTTACGAATAGTTGGTCGTGGGTTAAAACCCAGGCAGGCACATTAATTTGTGTAATTTATTTAATCACCACTGCTATCAAAACGATGAAGGAAAACATCGTGAGGAAACCGGCTATATCTTAGAACCAAAAAATCGAAGATATGTGACCTACTAGATGTGTGATCTACCAATCCGCACTGGGCCCGCGTTATGGATTATAGCCCATCCCACTCCCAGAGAGGAGGCGTGAATCCCTGCAGTGGGAACAATATAGGCTGATGATGATTGTATATTTAACAGTAAGAGATAGGTAGGTACCTATAGCAATTCTTACTTTAATAATATAATCAAAGGTAATCTAAACTAATATTATAGAGAGGAAAGTTTAGATTTTTTGTTTGTTACGATTTAACTCAATTTTTTTTTTCAAATTCTTTCAACATTAGAAAGCTAATTGGAAAAATATTACTATGTTGGATAATCGATCTATCGAGGAAGGCTGTAAGCTATATAATAATATTATTAATAATAATAAATAATAATAATAATATTCCACAATATAATATTGTTGCGTGTGTAAGTTGCGTGGGTCAGCTAGTATTATATATACTAACTAGAGTTAATATTATCATGTACTTTGACCTTTATTTACTTTTCTTCTTTTGTCGGGTGGGAAATCATCAAATAACCGCGGGCAGAGCGAAAGGGAGTATCAGACTTCTACTGACTTAAAACCACCCATGTTACTTCTTAGCCCTTGTGCCGAGGCTGCGGTATCTCTTTCGAACAACCCGCAGACCTGACGGGACCCGCAGCCCTGACAGGATGTACATTTTTCTGTATTTATATTCAGCTTATAAATACTAATGTTAATTGAAAACAAAAATAATTATAAGTAAAGTTACAATAAATTTAAATTTAAAAATAAAACTTAACTTATTCCCAGTGCATGTAAAGTGTGGTGTGGTTTTTTGTAGGTTATGTGGTAAGGCGCGAGATGCAGTGTGATGTGTGGTATGGTTTGTGGTAGCACACCACGTGTGTATGTGTGATGTGTGTTATGATGTGTGTTATGAGGTGTGTGGTGAGGTATGGTGTGTGTAGTTGTTTTCCAATATTAGCTAAATAATTAGCATTAACATAGTTTATTGATTCTATGGGGGTTGTTTTATGTTTAGTAATACAAAGACATTTAAGACACAATTCGTACGTTTATATTAGTTTTATGTCTATTCACTGATGGCGTCACCGGTACCACGTTAATGGTCAACTCTTGTAGACCATCCTGGTTATTTGTGTGTACCCATGGGTTGGAGGCAATGAGCTAAATTTAAAAATGTGCTGTTTCTGAACATGTCATCTGTTGGAATATATATCATTTAGTTGCAATTAGGTAGTAACTAACCTAACCTACTATTAATAATTACAGGTACTTAATAAAATATTTTGATTTTGAATATTAGGTGGCCGATCAATGAACACTTCAGCCATACTCCTAGGAACCTGGAGGCGTATTTTATGGGTGCTGGAAACGAAACTATTTTTAAACCAAGCCTTACTTAACACATAATGTCTATAAGCAGATAAATGATTAGGCAATAACGATAAAATAGTTTATAATAATATCACTTGCCTTCATACAAACTTCCTTGGCCCAGACGAATAAATGTAGGTATGTATGTACCTGTATTTAAAGTTCAAAGTTTAAACTAATTTGGTATTCAAAAGGATTTTGTTTCTGAATGTGTGTATTAATTTATATTGAAGAAATAATAAAAATATATAAAATTGAAGACACCAGGTAATTTGCGCGTGCAATGTGTGGTTTCGGTAATACTTGAGTGAACACATGTGTTGAAACTGTATGGCATGATCGTGTGATCCTTCTGTCATTAGTAGACCTTCGCAGAAGATTTTTTATGTATGTAAAGTACCTGTACCAGCTGTGTGCATCAGTAACTGAGTTTCTAGGAACTTTACATTTGAATAGTCACCGTGAACAATGTTATTGTAGGTGTAAGGAACTACCTATTGTGTCTTTACGGACCTCAAAAAATATTTGCATAATAGTTACTTCTCGATTTATTTTCTTAAGAATTTCTACCAAACATGCATAATATCCTTATCCCTGCCGGTAGTTCTTCAACCGACTTCTGACCAAAAAACCACGCTAGGTTTTAGTATTTGAACGAACTGCAGCACAGTACTTTAAAAATGTCATTAGTGCCTACCACTTTTCATAATCCTTGTCATGTTTACAAGGCGTGACGCGTATAAGGTGCACACTAATATAATGTGGTCAAACATACTCATCCAACATGTGTGTGTGTACTCAAGCTTATGTGTGCCTGTGAACATTGATGACCGAATCCGGAATATCGACATCGAATATTTGCTGTCATTTGACATTACGTTAGATGCCGGAGAAATGTATAAAAGATCAGGTGGCGTCTGGTGATGCATCAGTCGCTCATCAGCCACCGAACCAAACTAAACTTACCAAAATGAAATCGGTACGTAAAAAATAACATTATTACGAAAACATTTTATTTGTTATTGCCAGCTTTTGTTTTAATTTTTATTTGTTAGATGAAAAGATGGATTTTACCCATTGAAATCGAAGTTTTGAAGATCCCATGGCAGTATATTTACCTATTTTGAAGTGATGCTCTAACCGCTAAAGTGCCTTTTTTGGAGGGTGGGAAATCATCAAATGACTCCTCCCACTCGGGGCGGAACGGTGTCAGACTTCTACTAACCAAAAATCACTCATGTTCCTTCTTAGCCCTTTATGTCCGCGGCCGCTGTATCTCTTTCGAACAACTCGCAGCCCCAGCAGACAGCTAAAGTGCCTTAATGTCTAAGCTGGAACCGTATTTGCAAGAGGGATAAAATTATTGATAGAATCTAAAATGCCTGTTTTGTTTAAGTTTCTTTAACGAATTTTAATGTGACCGTATTTTCTTCACTTTTCTCACTCTCATTGTTGTTCTCACAATCAATATTTTCGATAAGACTACCTGGAAGAAATAACCTAACTAACTGTTTTGTTTGTGGTGTCATTAAGCATTTTAATTCTATACAATATGTAATAGCATTTTTTTTGCACCTACAGATGATCGTTGTCGCCCTCGCCCTTGTGGCCATCGCCGCCGCCGTCCCCGTCGAGCCCGACCAGGTCCCGATTGTCCGGTCCGAGTTCAATCAGCAACCTGAGGGTGGATACAATTATGGGTAAAAATTAGTTATTTTATGTCTAAACAAATATACAACTACTTTACAAGTATAAAGTTCGTCTATATAGTTCGTTAAAAAACGAAATGTTATTATTACATATAAGTCAATTTGTGGATATGTACTCTTTTTGTAATAATAAATTATATATTAATGTCTAGCCGATTTTAATTTAATTAAATATTATAGCATATCGCTTGTCCGGAAGAATACAGTATCATGTCAAAATTTGGCACTAACTGACTTAATAATACAGTTCGACTAAAAAAAGTACGTTCTACGAACTGTATTATTAAGTCTGTTAGTGCCAAATTTTGACAAGATACCTACTGTATTCTTCCGGACAAGCGATATGTTGTAGGCGTGACACGAAATATTCTTTTTTACAATATTTATTTTTGTCCACAACTTCTGATGGCGGGCCTCAATCACAAAATAAAACATAGCACTTATACCGCGAAACATGGCAACATGTTTGTATCTGTTTCTTACATGTTTGTATTTTTTACAGTTATGAAGCCGGAAATGGCATCGTTCGCGAGGAAACTGGTGAAGTTAAGGAAGTTGCGGATGAGGAGAACAACCTTCATAAGGTCGTCGTCGTCCGCGGCTCTTACAGCTACCCCTCAGAGGAGGGCAAACCCATCAACATCGTCTACTACGCTGACCAGACCGGCTACCACGCGGAGGGAGACTCCATCCCCAAGGTCGCCAGCAGATAAGCTAAAAACAACGGCGCACAGATGAATAGTCAATTGATATATAGCAATTAATTGTTTGTTCGTCAGCTAACATGATTTGAGACTCTGATAACGTTTAAGGAATGAACATAACGGTTACCGCGACGCAGGACTGTGGTGCGGAGTATCAGCCGTGCTAACTTCTTGTAGCTCATTGTTGCTTGACGCTCACTGCCATATTTTTGTACGTTTTTATATTATTTGTTGTGTTTTAATGACGTGATTTACATAGTAATTAAAGTTCAATTGAAGTCATTTGTGCTCTTTTTATTTCAACAAGCTTCGAAACGCGACTTCTCCCGCATGTAGAACACTTTCAATGGCATCCGGCATTACTTTACATTAATAGTTTTCTATCAGTAAAAGAATTACTAAAATCGGATGAGTAGATTCCAAACTTACTAAAATGTACCTCTTTATAATATTTTAATGGAGAAGTTTGTTAGGACGATGGATGGATAGATGGATGTTTGTTACTATTTCACGAAATAACGATAAAAAGATTTGGATGTTTCACATAGATTGTTTATGACCTAGATTAACACATAAGTTAGCTGCTATCCTGACAGTATGATCCGTAATTGCCCCGAGCAATTAACGAACTCCACGCGAGCAAAGCCACGTTTATTACCTAGTATTTTTACATTTAAGATAACTTTAGATAGGTATATGTTTTGGATAATATATACCATCGTAGTTATTCACGAAGCTATTAAATATGGTAATAAAACACTGAAGTGTTTCGTTCCATAAGGCACCTATTTATTGATAGGCACAATGGCTAAGAAGGAACATGGGTGGTTTTAGTCAGTAGAAGTCTGACACTCCCTACCGTTCTGCCCGGGAGGAGGCATTTGATGATTTCCCAACCGCCAAAAAAATAAATAAAAGGTGTAAGCGAAACGTCCACGAACCCGTAACCAAGCATTCTGTAAGTACATCGATGCATCGAAAATCGTTTTGTTTTGGTGGAAATCGTTTTTTTTAATATAAATACTTATCACGTTTTATGTTAGATCTCATTGTAAGGCACTCAAACTATTGTGCTAATGGTTGCATTAAATAGTATGGGGGACCTGGAGGTATTTAAAGTAAAGTTATAATATTAAAACTAGTATTTTACTTAGACCCCCAATATCTCCGTGTCTAGAAAGTTTCCAGATATGGTCTGGATTCTAGAACAAAAACATTATCGCAATGACGGGAAGAACAAGTGCTTTTCGGCTTCGTAAAGGGTACCTACCTATGTTTACACAATTGGGTGTTTCACCAAAAAAATCTTATTAGTCCGACAGATAGATATCAAAAAATAATGGACACGTATTTTTCCTTTTTTCACGTAAACAAAAGATGAGGACGATACAGTGCTTCCAAAAGTCGTGTGACGTCACAAGGTTAGTACTTTTTTACAAAAAAACACGTATCCAATATTTTTCGATAATCTAACAGACGGACTAATTAGTTTTTTTGGACTATTATTTTTTTACGTTTTTATTGTATACTTATTCTACATAAAGAAGTACCTATTCATACAGGGTGTAAATTAACCCTTCACACATACGTCCACCAAGCATTCTGTACATCAAACAAAAACGCAAAAACTTTTGCTGGGAAACGCCTTTTTTTTTCGGGGTCAAAAATTTCATTTTACGGTAAAACTCAATGTAGTACTCTTAAAACATTGTGCTAGTGGATGCTTTGAATAGTACGTATAAACGGGTTATGGAGGTTTTTTAAGTAAAGTTATTACATGAAAAACTAGTATTTACAAAAGCTGTGCAAAATTTGGAACTTTGACCCCCAATATCTCCGTAACTAGAGGGTTCCCAGGTATGGTCTAGAACCAAAAAATGATCGCGGGAGAATAAGTACCCTTTTTTTTTTTGGGGGTTGGGAAATCATCAGATATCGGGGTCCCGCTCTTGGGCAGAGCAAAAGGGAGTGTCAGTCTTTTACTGACGAAAAACGACCCATGTTCCTTCTTAGCCTTTTATTTCAAGTCCGCGGTATCTCTTACAGCATTCCGCAGCCCCAACGGGCGTCGGGCCCCTTACATGTTGCTGACATCTCTTTAAGGCGCGCGTGGAACACGAACGCGCCGTCGACACGGCCTGTCGTCGTCATAAGACGAACGGACGTCGAGCTAGCCCATCACTTACCGTCCACAGGCCCGCGTCTACGGTGGCCGTTATGAGGCAACAAAGAGACAGACATATATACAAACATGCACGCCAAACACATAACCCTCTTTTAGAGCTTCGCCGCAGTCGGGAAACAAAAAAGGTAAAATAGTTAGAAATCCAATAGATGTCCAAAACTCTACAACTTATTAGCAAAACATGTATAGAAGTGTATATATTGTATCGTAATAGGCGCGAGCCGGTTGGCGGTCAAGGTCGCAGCACTGTCTGCATGGCAAGCGACTGATCACCTACGTGTGTGCATGGCGACGAATAACTGGCCAAATTAGGCACTTCCCACATCATTACAGCTTTTATCGGACGATCGACTTCTCTTAAAAATATCATAGTTTACATGATATTTCATAATGATCTAATATTCGTTTTTTAAATGCTTTTATTTTTTTATATTGAATGCTTGATTATCATTGGAACTTTTGGTGCTATGCCGCTTTGACAAATTCAAAAGTATGTTTTATTCAGACATTAATTTAAGTGTCCCTTAGATTTTAGGAAAACGGGTCATATGTTAATAATAGATAGGCCATTTGTTGCTACGGACGCCTTGCTACGCCGTAGCTTCGTAGCCGGTGGGCGTAGCAGCAATCCAGTCGTCCCGTGACGTGACAATCTTGCCGTTGCGTTTTTGTATGTGATAAGACTGCTTTAGCGTTTTAGGGATATACTCGTAGATCTACTAATCCAAGTGTTAACGGACCCTTCACGAACGTGGGTCTACCTTTTATAGAACTTTTTGAGACCCCAATTTTATTTTGTATAGCAGTGGATGGCAGAATCGTCATTTCGCCGAAAACCATTTGGCGTACACTCATTTATCATAAATTCAATACGCATAATTTTGTAAGTCATCTTTGAGCATGGACTTCATTTCCAGAATCATTTAAAAGTAGAACCAGCATATTGCCTATTATTATTGTTGTAGGTACCTATATTGTGGCGAGGAGAAATAAATCATTATTATTATTATTATTGCCGAAATTTCACCATCAGAATCGTCTTTTGGCAAACATTTAATTTCATACATACGTGTAACATGCAGCAGGCATGGTTTATGTCACGGCTCCGGCGCGGCGGAGCGGCACTGCGGTGCTTCGGTGGCCCCACGCAAGCTTATCGTCACAGAAGGCTTTAACACATACCACCGTAGCTTCACGGTAGCTTGGCGCGCGTTTAAGCCATCTGCTTCTTAGCTTGCGGGCCGCCTCGCCCCTCTGCGCCTACGCGGGCTTAAATTTCACTCTCGGGGTAGGGCAGAAGAGACTGCGTGGAGTCGTGGAATTTTATAGCACAAAATATTGTAATACAATTCGCAAAAAAATATTCCAAATGAAATTCAACCATCTTCATAGTGTGCCATGTGAAATTCTATCAAATAAAATTCTGCCATCTTAAAACTATGCCATTGTAAATTCGGATTTTAAACATTTGGCCAAACGATAATTCTACTAAATAATTTAAAGAAGAAGAGGCCAAGTGTGTCATACCAAATAAATTTCGGAGCATCAAGTTTCTGCCAGATAAATGGTACCCCAAATAACTAACTCTACGCTAATATCATTGGGCCAATGAATCCATTGGATAGTTGTCATGTCAGTCATGGAAGTGTTTAAATAAAAGTAAATCGAGTTAAACTAGTATTAAAAAGAAAATTTGTAACTGTCACCTCCAATACCTCCCTAACTAAAAGGGTTATTTAAAGGTCTATTTATTCCCCTTATGTAGGTGACCGAAGGGTAGAATATTTTTTCTTATGCACGCGTAATATAAGTGGGGGTTAAACATATTGTTTCAAAATTTTTTTTGCCTGTTGCCTAGAATTATTTTTAAGCAATTTTTAAATAATATTCATCTATGTTTCATTTTTATGTCGCCACGATCATTGGTCGTCTGGACAGGCACTTAATTTATTTAAGCAAATTAAGCGGATACCTATTAAGATTCATGTCATTATAAGACCAAAAATAGATGTATTACCAGTTTCCATCTTATCTATTTTAATAAGGTTTGAAGACAAATATTTTATTATTTTAGAGAGAATAAAATTGAGTTACCAATGCACAGATTATTACCGATATACTTAAGTTACCGGGGAGTCTCGGAGAGTTTTTAAAAGGCACAACTTTACTTGACGACCGTTTATTTCAGACTAACTTATTCTATCTTAATTAACAACTGGATAAACATTCACTTATTATCTAGCGTATAGAGTTACACTCTAACAATATTGAGAATGCTTGGTCAGCAGAGCCCACCCGTCGCGGCTGGAATCAGCGTACTGTTATCGTTCCCACCGGACTACTTGCTAGAGATAAGACAGGTAGAGCATTCATAACGCCTCCCCCCGCAGCTTCAAAATTATCCGAGGGACTGTTATCGCTCGGATTATTTTGAAATTTGAAATTACAGTACTTATATATTAGAGTTACAGAAATGCCTAAAATTATGATTATATATAATAATAGAGTTCCGATGCTAACAGTTTTCACATTTACCACCGCCTCACGGTTATTTTCCACTTCACTTTCACTGATTTTTAACAGGCCATTAAGTTGTTGTAAATTCACTAAATCACTTGTATCCAAGTTAATAGGTTTTCGCTGCATCTGAGATTCGGAGAGCACGATTTCAGGAAGGTTAATGATAGGTAGTTTCGGCAGGTTCAAGTTACTCGTGGTGCTATAGCGGGTTTTAAGAGTCATTTCGCCAATCTGGACATTGCAGTTATCGTCTAATATCAAGAAGTAAGTACCTCGTATCTTTTCTTTGGTTATTTCATTATTTTTGCAGATCTTTGATAGGATGGTTTCCGCTTTACTGTAGAGTATCCATCGGTCTTTCCCCACAGGCTGGATCTTTAGGTTATTGATTTCAACTGGAACTGAATTGCAGGAACTAATGTTGTTGGAGAACTTCATCAAGGCCGCTATGCAAGTATCTTCTTCCACAAAAGGCATCATACCTTCATTACATAGGTATGTCTCCTCATAGAGTTCGGTGCATGGCTGGGAGAGCGAGACCATTTTCGACCCTTTTACTAGCAGGTAAGGATATTTTGGAATTATGAGCGTAGTTTGGTTAGAAGGATTAGTTGTAGGAATCGGGATTGCTTGGTAGTAGTTATATATATAATTTTTTACTATAGGTACATCTAAAACGAATGTTATTTGACTTCCTTTTGAAAATGTTTTTATACTTATACACTGTTCTAATTTTACTAGATTATCGTAATTAACTGGATATACAAGTTTATTAGTTTGTTCTATTACTTTTAATAATTCTAGTAGTTCATCTGAGTTTATAAGAGACTGATGCAACATACCTAGTTTACTGAAGGTTACCGAAGTTTCAATTACATCCCACCGAATGTAGAGTAATTGGAAATGATGTAAGAATAAATTGTACACGATAACGAAATTATGTATTGTTATATTAATATTAGTTTTGTGTATCCAATTTTGCATTTCCCATAACTCTTCATTTATGTGGATGAAATTATTCATAGTAGAATTCGCCACGTTAATTAGCGATCTGGACATTTCTGAAATAACGATTACTTTTTTTGTTAAAGTGTCTTGACGTGTTTTTATATCCCCAATCAATTGTTCGTACCTGATAGCATCGTCATAGTCTAAATTACCACTAATTATCTTAATAATAGATCCTAGGGGGTTAAAGATCCCTCGCTTAATTCTAATCGACGGAGATACCTGGTTGAATTTTTCTATACTGGAATTCATGACATAATCGGTTTGAAACTTCACGTCCATCAATTGTCGATCGAATGTTTTATTTCCAAAGTAACTCCTGACTTGGTTATTGAAATTTACATATTTTTTTATATTCAACTCTAAGTCTTCTCGCATCGAACTTAAGTCTAGAACCTTAATAATATTCCACTTATCATAACTTACTCTAGCTTGACCTTGCTTCGTAAGAATCACTCCTGGATTCTTATTAATTCTGTGCAGTTGAAGGGCCTGGGTCCTGAAGGTCAGGATCAGGAGCACGAGCAGGTACCTGCGAAGGTCGTTTAATGTCCTTAATAGGTACTTTGGTATCGCGGGTTTTGATTTTAACTGGACAAGTGTTCCTAGTAATATCTCCGGTTACTGTAGCTTTTTGGTAGCGAGGTTTATCTTTGCTACGTCTGATGTTGGCCCCTTTTATGTATATATCGTCCCCTTCTTTTACATCAAATGACGTCTCTCCGCCACGTTTTTCTTTTACCTTTTCCTTATTTTGTATTATTTTATCTGTTAGCTGTTTATAGAGATATTTCGTTCGCTGAACATGATCTTTCACTAACTGTTGTGTGTATTGTTTCTCGAAATTTACGGCAAAAGTACTATTAGATTCGGTATGGCCAAAAACAACTTCAAAGGGTGTAAGACCTGTCGTGGAATGAATACTTTGATTGTAGGCCATAATCGCATATGTCATGACGTTGGCTGCGTCTGTTATTTTATGTTCATATTTAGCGCTACGATATATCTCTGCTATAGTAGAATGAAAGCGCTCTATTATTCCCATGGAATTGGGATTATGTGCAGTGCCTATGTGCAAGTCTATTTTATAGAATTGAAGAGTTTCTTTCAATAAAGTGTTGTTGAATTCTGACCCAGGGTCAGCACTGATTTTATTTGGTACGCCATAAAATGAGAAATATTTGATAAGTGCGCGAACTACTTCAGGAGTCGAGCGATTGGATAATTCAAAGGCTTGTCCTAGTTTGCTGAATGCATCAACTATGGTAAGAAAGTATTTCCCTTCAATGGAATACAGGTCTATGAAGATTTCGGCAAATGGTTTGGTTTGGGTTTGAGTAAGCTGTAATTGCGGTTTAATGGGTTTGCGGTCATATTTCATTGTCTTACAGATGTCACAATTATTAATCACAGTAGCAACAGTTATAATTATCCATACTTGGCCAGTAGTATGTCCGTTTAAGGTGCATGAGCGTTTCTTTAATTCCGCGGTGACATGTTTTACCGCGATGATACGTAAGTATAACTGCGCGTTGCTCGTCCTCGTCTTCGATGTATACAACTCTTTTAGTGCATTCATAAATTTTAACTGTATTCTTTTTAAATAATCGAGTAACGGCATCCGTAAACTGACTTCTGTGTATTTTGTCTTCGAAATAAAAGAAGTATTTAGTTTTAGGTTTTATGTATTCTAGTAAGAAGTTTTTAACTAAACTGGGATTATCAACAGGTAAGTGAACCTCTAAAACTTTTTGTTTATCTCGTGATAAATCCTTAACTAATGTCTGGTTTCTGTTCCAGGTAAAGACAAGAACTTGGTGGGGCTTCGTGTCTACTGCTTCGTTTAATATGGGTATTCCGTCGGTATCAACATCCTCGGCAGAGTGAATTGTTTCAGGTAATGACGAGGCTGTAATAGTACTAGATGTTGCAGAGCGGACTGGATAAGAGGTAAGTGAAGGCGCACTAATCGTTTCCGATGAATCGGAGATAACTATTGTATCGTTATCTTTGTTCGTGTCACTTGCGTTACACTGCATGGATTCGTTATCATTATTATTGGTGAGTATATTTAATTTTATGCGTGACAGGGCATCCGCGTTACTGTTCTGTTTCCCATTTTTGTAAATGATATCGAAATCGAATTCAGCCAATCTAAGCTTCCATCGAGTGAGCTTACTGTCAGGCTCTTTAAATGAGGTAAGCCAGGCTAGAGGACGATGGTCCGTGTAGATAATGAATTTACGCCCATATAGGTACGGACGAAAATGTTTTGTTGCCCAAATAATGGCTAGCATTTCTTTCTCTACTGTACTATAACGTGTCTCCGCGTCATTTAAAGTGCGGCTTGCGTAGGCTATGGGCTTGTCACTTCCAATAGGGCCTTGTGAAAGGACTGCTCCTAGAGCATAATTGGAGGCGTCCGTGGTTAAGACAAAAGGTTTGGAAAAATCGGAGAACTGTAGAATAGGCGCGTTTACTAGCAACTCTTTACACTTATTAAAGGCATCGATGAAGGATTGGCTGATCTGTACTTTGTTTCGTTTTTTTAAACAAGAGGTGAGTGGTTGCGTGATTTTAGCAAAGTCTTTTATAAATTTACGGTAATAACCGACTAAGCCCAGGAAACTTTTTATTTCAGTGGGCGTTCTCGGTAACGGGAAGTCTAGTACTGCTTTTACTTTGTCATTGTTGGGTTCTAGTCCGTCTTTGGTAATTTTGTGTCCTAAATAAAGTACTTCTGTACGTAAAAATTCGCATTTGTCAAGCGTCACCTTCAAGTTGGTTTGTCTAAGTCGATCAAAAACTTTCCTAAGTTTATCTATATGTTCCTGCAAGCTGTTTGAAAAGACTATTATATCGTCTAGGTAAACCAGGCAATGGATACCCTGCAATCCCCTCAACACGTTATCCATTGCGCGTTGAAATGTTGCAGGTGCGGTCTTAAGGCCAAAGGGCATGCGGGTGAATTCAAAGTGCCCTGATGGGGTAGTGAACGCAGTTTTGGGTCTATCCTGTTTATCTATTTCCAGCTGGTGGTAGCCACTTGCGAGGTCCAGTGTCGTAAAGTAGGTGGACTTCCCTAATTTGTCAAATAAGTCGTTTATGTTAGGTAAGGGATATTTATCGTCCGTAGTTATGTCATTCAAGCGTCGATAGTCTATAACCATCCTATATTTTTGTTCACCCGAGGCGTCCATTTTTTTTGGTACAAGATGTACGGGTGCACTCCAAGGCGAAAAAGATTCCTGAATGACGTCATTTTGCAATAATTTTTCAACTTGTTTTTGTACTTCTATATTTTGCGACGGTGGAAGTCTATAGGGGCGGACATAAATGGGATCTTCATTTTTAGTTCTAATCTGATGCTTTACCTGATTGGTAAAAGTAAGAGGGAGTTCATCACAATGGAATATGTCTCTGTATTCAAAACATAATTTGGTTATAGCCTCACGTTCTTCCGCATTGGTGTGGTCCAGTCGTAATTTAGTTAAGTTATTTTTAAGTAAATCCTCGATTTCAAAGTTGCTCAATGGTTCGTTATTTGTCATATTTATCTCACAAGTATTGTCATTTAATTTACATGTAATCAAGGGTTGCCGAAACGTTAATGTGACGCTATTTTCTGAAGCATTCTGTATAACTGTAGTTGCAAATGAATCGATACATTTCACGAGAGCACTCGGCATTCTAACACCCTGTCCGAAATCTGTAAAGTTTAATATAGCATCTCCATTTTTCATATCGGTCGGAACTTTAACTCGCGACTCTGTCCTTGGTTCTAATGTGACCTCGTATGGCGGTTTATATAATATACGAATGTCTGTCGTGGGTGTACGTAATATTTGGTTTTTCATATCAATAGAGGCTTCTAATTGTTTTAATAAGTCTGAGCCTATCAAACCATCATATCTTTTATCCACGTCATATACGTAAAACTTATGTTTACCTAAAGTTTTAAAGGTCTTTAAAAGTGGTATATAAATTATTTCATTATGTTGACTACGAGCGTGTGTACTTATGACCTCAAATGGTTCGTATAATTTATATTTTGAAAAATATTCATTTGCTTTGACAGGACTTATGAAAGACCGCGTACTTCCAGTATCTATCATGAAACGGGCCTTGATTTCGGGAATTTCTATATGCGGGAGTTTTAGGAGTGAATCACAATTCAGCTGAATTACTTCGGGTGAAAATTGGAGGCTTGTACCTGAAAATTTTCAACATCGTGTGGTTTTTCATCATTTTTCTTTTCGGACGGTTCATTGTCAATTTGAGTTTCAGGCATTTCTAAATTACAAGCATAATTTTCTAAATAATAAGTGACATTTTGATTGGATTGTTCTGACGGGGTCTCTACGGGTTCAATATTGTAGAATAGATTATTATCGTCATCGAGTAAAATATTTAACATGTTTTGTCTCATCGGGCGAGCTGTGCGCATAGAGACATCACTTTCCTGTAACTGTGGTGGGTTACGTTGTGGTTGATTTTGTGGGGGTATGCCAAATTTAAATTGTTGATTTGGTCCATTGGAAATTGGCTTGGCCTGATTTGGAGTATTATTATTAAATTGAGGTTGATAACCTTGCTGAGGAACGATTCTAAATCTAAAATTTTGTTGACCATGTAAGTTGGGCCTAAAACCTTGCTGAGGAACTATTGGAATACCAAACTTAAAATTTGTTGGTGTGAACTGTGGTGTGCCGAATCGATTAGCATTATTAAAACCAGGCCTAGTATTATTTTGCGCTTGTTGCGGGATTCCAAATTTAAAAGGCTGGCTGTTGGGCGATAAAGAGTTTTGTTTAGGCGATCTAGGATCTACAGAATTATTAGGATTAGGTAATGAAGTTTGTTTCTGAGCTTTGTTTTTATTTTTGTACTGATACTGAAAGTTAACTTCCTCCATGACAATGCTAAGTGCACTTTCTAAAGTATTAGAGTTTCTCAAACGTACGATTCTAATTAGATCCTCCGGAAGATTGTATAAAAACACATTAAGACACATATTATTATATATTATCATTTTAGCAGCTTTTAAACCTTCGTCCGTGAGCAAGTTTACCTTAGAGAAGAGGGTGCTACGCGTTTGTTGAATTCTGTTGCAAAATTGTAAGTAGGTTTCATCATTTTTAATTTTTAAATTCTCGAGCTCAATCGCTACGCACTCCTCTGATCTAGGGTCTCCAAAATGCTGTATGAGAGTATTTTTCAATTGTTCCCAAGAATTAATGTCGTCTCTTTCACTTAGTAGAGTTGCGGCTCTACCGCATAATCGGCTAGTAATACAATGAAATACGTATGTTGATTGTATCGCATTTACCGGTCCATTAAAATTTCTCAATATATATTCGCTCTTTTTGATAAATGAATTTAACATGTTTTGGTCCCCATCAAACTTAGGGATAAGGGAGAGCAATTCTCTTGGAATAACTTGTACTTGGTCTGCCATTATTAAAATTATTAATATAAAATTTAAAATACTTAGGTATAAAAATATAAAATTCCGAGAATAATGCTCAAACACTTCACACTTAAAATAATAACCTAATTAACAAATATTGATGAAGTCAAATAACTTTCGACGATTTTAGTTCGAAAATTACGATATATATCTACTTTCGTAGCCACAGGAAATAACAAGGACAAGACAGGAATCGTAAGAAGGTCTACTTACAGTTCGCTCGATCCCATGCCTTCCCGTAGAGCAGCAATCGTAGAAACAGGAACTCTCGGCACCCGGTTGACAGGAATTTGTTTGGTTCGAGTTTACCCAATACCACGCGCACAGAACCGATTTAGTGTCCTTCGAAGCACAGGCTAAATTTTGGGTATCCTACCGGCTGCGCCACTTAAGTTACCGGGGAGTCTCGGAGAGTTTTTAAAAGGCACAACTTTACTTGACGACCGTTTATTTCAGACTAACTTATTCTATCTTAATTAACAACTGGATAAACATTCACTTATTATCTAGCGTATAGAGTTACACTCTAACAATATTGAGAATGCTTGGTCAGCAGAGCCCACCCGTCGCGGCTGGAATCAGCGTACTGTTATCGTTCCCACCGGACTACTTGCTAGAGATAAGACAGGTAGAGCATTCATAACGATATTGCTTAATGTATACTAATTATGTTTGTGGATAAAGTAAATAAATAAGTATATAAGAAGTCGCACCTGTTACTAAAAAAAATAAAGGAAGTCATCTGTTTCGGGATGGACATGTAATGAGAAGGGGTGAAACACATGTGACAAAAAAAGTGATGAATATTAATGATGATGGAGAAGGGCCAAACAAAAGATCGTGTGGGGAATGATATGAAGGAGAAAGGAGTAAATGATGCCGTGACATCTGACAGAGGAGAATGGAAGAAGTAAACGTATTGCACCGACCCTAAATGAAATGGGACAAGGGCAGGAATATGATCAATTAGGTTTGTGACAGCCATAAAAAGGTCTAAAAAGCAACATGGGTAGGTTTTAGTCAGTACAAGTCTGATTCTCACATACGCTCCGCCCAGAGATGGAGAGATCATTTGATGATTCTTAAAAAAAGGAACAAAGTCTAGCAAAGTAAGCGAGCTGAAGTTGCAGTGCGCTGGCTAGAAAGACCGACAGCCGGTGAAACAAACGAGTCCTGGAGTGATGACCTCATGTCGCAAGCGCAGAGTTGGACTAGGGAATGAGTTCAATTAGGAAATGTAGAACCAGAGCAATCATTTCATGCTTTCGGGAATTTTGTGACTAGTTATTTAAGTAACCGAGATTTTTGTGACTTGCGGTGCATTTTCATTTATTAATGTTGACTCCATGCATTGCTGAGATGAGGCAAGACATTTAGTGCAGATAATAAGTGTCAATATTGTTTTGTATTTTGGCACGATACGGTTTGCTCGTTGAAATGGGGCTAAACGTCGCGGCAGGGTAACTTTTCTTTTTTTTTGTATGGTGGGCCCCTCGCTTTTGCTGACATCTCTTCGCGGCGCGCGTAGAACACGAACGCGCCATCGACACGGGCTATCGTCGTCATAAGACGGACAGACGGTTAGCTAGCCCACTACCCACCGTCCACAGGCTACGGTGGTCGGAAGCCATCACGTGGCCCCTCAGGCCCGGAGCGTCTCCCGTGGCGGCGAGACGAGAGGATCTTTCCCTCTTACGTTCCGCCACCTTGTTCGCTAGCATCACTGCTTAACCGAAGGAGGCGATGGTGCCACTTACATACGTGCAACATGCAGCAGGCATGGTTTCTGTCACGGCTCCGGCGCTGCAGTGCTCCGGCGGTCCCACGCAAGCTTATCGTCGCAGATCGTTTTAACAAACACCACCGAAGCTTCGGCCGCGGTGGCGGGCGTTTAAGCCACCAGCTCCTCAGCTTGCGGGCTGCCTCGCCCCTCAGCGCCCGCGCGATCTTAAATTACACTCTCGGGGTAGGGCTGAATGGACTACGTGGAGTCGGTTTTGCAGCGATTCGTTTCTGTCACTAACTTTTGTAGCTTATGATATCGACTTTTAATGGTAAATTGGATCAAAAATATTGTAATAGAATTGGCAATATGCCTTATAAAATTATCCAAATAAAATTTAACCATCTTCATAGTATGCCATGTGAAATCGTACCAAATAATTGGCGCTCTAAATAAAATATGTTATCTAAAACGAAAAGATGCAAAATTTTAACTTCGGCAAAGGTACCACATAAAATTCTGCCATCATAAAAGTATGCCATTGTGAATTCGAACATTTAAACATTCGGCCAAACGATAAGTCTATTAAATATTTTTTTTGCCTTAAACACATGCGTTCAAAGAAGAAGAAATTCGTCATAACACATGACGAATTTCGGTGCATCAAGTTTCTGCCAGATAGATCGTAAGTACCCCAAAATATTCAAGCGATTTGTCTATTGTTCGTTCTGGTTATTTCCGGATATTGATAGGTTTTTAACTCAAAAAACTTCTATTGGGTAATGACTGATTTATATAGCATATTCAATTTAACAAAACATAACATCTAACAAATTTTATACAACAGTTGAGGCAATGGTCCACTTTTACATAAATATCATATTCATGTATTTTTGTCCCCTCATAGGAACCTATCGTAGGATAGGTGACTAAAATAATGATTATTGTCAACTTTAAAATAAAAATATCACGCACACTTTGCTATCAATTAACGAATCCGGATTAGCGACATCGGACATCAAGCATTAAGTTAGAAGTCAGAGAAATGTATAAAAGCTCATTTGTGATCGATCTAGCATCAGTCGCACAGCAGCCACCGAACAAAACCTATCAACATGAAATCCGTACGTATATTAACATATATTTTTAAATATAAATTTATATTTTTTTTGTGCTAACAAAATCTTATACGAGTATTTACATTTAATCAAAAGTCAAATCTACGTGTTTATTGATTATCAATGATTGGTCTGCAGATGATCCTTGTCGCCCTCGCCCTTGTGGCCGTCGCCCTCGCTGCCCCCGTCGACGAGCCCACCAAGATCGTCAGTTACAGTTACGTTCCCTTTAACATGAAACGTTGTTAATGTATGCAATATCAACAGGTATGAAACCGAAGACGGCAACAAACGTCAAGAACAGGGTATCGTGAAGGAAGCTTTGGATGAGGACAACAAGGTCCACAACGTCATCGTCGTCCGCGGCTTCTTCAGCTACCTCGGACCAGACGGCAAGCCCGTGGTGACCAACTACTCTGCTGACGAGTTCGGTTTCGCCGCGGAAGGAGACACCATCCCCAAAATTGCCCGCCGATAAGCTACCCAATGACCACACGCTCATTAACAATTTGATTGATCCACTAAAATGTGAATTAATCGGTGGTTCATCAGCTGCTTTACTTAGTCACTCTGATAACGTTTAAGGCACACACAGGAGCACATGGTGGTCCGTCAGCCACCCTCTGCTTATTGCTCTTTGTTACTTGATGCTAATTGGCATATTTTTGTTACCTGTTGTTGAGTTTTATTAATGTGATTCATACTGTAAATAAAGTAATATTGAAGATTTTGTACCATATTCTTTTTTTTGTGTAATTTAATTTAATTTAATTTTTCCATATTAAATTTTGTCGTAACAAGTAGCTGAAAGTGGCCTTAAAGTCGAACAACCAGTCTCTCCAACAAACTGGATAGTGGAAGTCAGATAGCCAGTCGCTCCATTTATAATACTGGTGCTCAGCTGTCTCGGGGGTAGACTGAAAAACGACCCTCAAGTAATTAGGAAAAGACTAGGTACAAGATTAATGAGTCATCATTACAATGATTTTCTAAATAACCCTAGAAACGAAAATACTATGCATTAGCAAATACTACTTTAGCGCATTGACACGCAAACTGAGGAAGTCGAACTGGAGTCGAAGGACTATGGTAGGTTCCTCTTAATGCCGATTACGATTAAAAGGTTGTAGAAGTGAAAAATAATAACCTCTTAATTTTTGAAGTCGGTTAAAGAAGTTAAATCGTCTGTAAAATATTACACATTATTAAACAGAAAAGCTGGAAATAAAACACGATCCATTACGGGATATCTGTCTTTTCTTTTCCTTTTCTTTCTTTTTTGAAAAAAAAAAAACGTTGCCCCACACTAGGAATTTCTCCAGTATCGTGGGTGTGTTCACAAACATTTAAACTCACATACACAAATACCCAGACCCAGAACAACTATCTGTAGGCCATACAAATATTTGTTCCGTGCGGCGATCGAACCCGCGACACGCAGCGCAGCAGTCCAATCGCTTAGCCACTGCGCCAACCGTGCCGTCCGTCGTCTTCCGTGAATATTGTGAAATACCGGTGGGTGTGTAAACTGTTGGTTCCATGTGTGTAAATATCGGGAGCTCAGAATAATGAATGAAATAATCATCACGTAGGATATAGTTAGTATCATCATCATTACTAGCCATAAGATGTCCACTACTGGACTAAGGCCTCCCCCATAGAACGCAACGAAAAACGGCAGCCTGCCGTTTACATCCACCAGTTGCCCGCGACTCTCACGATGTTGTCGGTCCACCTGGTGGGATGCCTACCAACGCTACGTCTTCCGGTTCGTGGTTGCCACTTGAGAACCTTTCTTCCCCATCGGTTGTCGGTTCTTCGAGTGATGTGGCCTGCCGATTGCCACTTCAACTTGCATATTTTGAGAGCTATGTCGGTGACCCTGGTTCTTTGGCGAATTTCCTCATTTTGGATTCTGTCGCACAAAAATACTCCGAGCATAGCTCTCTCCATAGCAAGTTGCGTGAATCTTTACGCTCAGAGGAGCTTCTCTAAGAGGTCAGCAGTTAAATACGATGTCTCTGTGCCATAAGTCTTGACTGGCAACACACACTGCTTATAGACCCTCGTCTTAAGACACTGCGGAATTTTAAACGAAAAGATGTCGCGTAGTTTCCCGAACGCTGCCTATCCGAGTTGGATTCTTCAGGCGACTTCTTTGTCGAAGTTAGATCTACCTAATTTAATAGTTTGTACAAGGTAGACATAACTATCGACAACAGCGAGAGCATCGCTCCCAACAATTACTGGTACATTTTCGATGAAATAAAAACCATGGAAAATACACCTAACAAATAATATTCGTTATAAAATAATTCTAAGGTTTGATAAGTTTGTGAAATAAAAAAATGAGATTATAAAATTCATTGAATTATTTTTCTGTAAAATATGTTTCATTCGACTAAATAGTAATGGAAACAATAATATGTGAAACAAAAATTACAAGAACCAAAAATTATTAAAAAAAAAAAACTGGGGAACAAAATTCTTTGTTTCTGTCTGCGAAACAAGGGGATACCGGGTGGGCCGCGGATTGTACACTAGTTATCGCGGCCTCGACATAGAGGGCTAAGAAGGAACATGGGTGGTTTTTAGTCAGTAGAAGTCTGACACTCCCTTTCGCTCTGCCCAAGAGCGGGAGGGGTTATTCGATGTTTTTCCACCCGCCAAAAAAAAAAAGGGGATACCGGGTAAAATGCATCTGATTAATTTTTAAGAGCCGTGCGCAGCGGTGGCCCAGTGGTGACGGCCTTGACTTACGAGCAGTAAGTCGTGGGTTCGAACCCAGGCAAGCGCATTATTGTATTTAATTTATTTCACAACTACTCTCAAAACGGTGAACGAAAACATCGTGAACCGGCTGCCTGATGTTCTAGAAAAATTCTAAGACATAACATGGGGTGGTAATGTGGGCCCACTGACACGCACTGTACTCAGTTAAGGATTCCTCCCTACTTAAAATAATGCGTTAGGTAACTTATCGTTAGAAATCAGGCCTGTGGACGGTGAATATGGGTTCGCCGTCCGTGAGTCTCATGACGATAGGTCGTGTCAAGAAACATGAAGTAAGTATAGTATATTGTTAATAGGAATCTCATTATCCGACCTATATACCTTTTCGACAGATTGAGGTCAAGAGAAGGCCCATTTAATATTTAAAAAAAAATACAGAAAACATTCACATTCGTGTTTATAAAATTCATATCTGCAAGATTCTAGCATTAAGTATATTGAAAAGTCTAAACAATAAAAAAATAATTAACTAAACTAACACCAAATTATAAAAGGGCATCGAAAAACTCCTCCTCAACGCTGTCAGCAGGTAGTGTCCTTAGCCTCTGGCCAAAGAAAAGGTCAGCCCTTGGATCACAGGAAGCGTCTTGTTGACGCTTCCTGTGATCCAAGGGCTGACGTTTCGTTTCGAATTTTGCTTAAAAAGATTTTGGGCACTCGGCTCCAGTATTTCAATCCCAAACGGCTCGAAAAATATAAGTGTTTTATTTCGGCCATACTTAACTGTAAATTAAGTCCAACGTATTGAGTGTTTTTAGGTTTCCGTAGCCAAATGGCAAAAACAGAAACCATATATAACCTTTCTTTCTGACTGTCTTTCTGTCCGTAAGTAACAGCCGTTATACTCCGAGGCTGTTGGCAGCAGCAGTATAAATTTGAAGAGCAGGCCTTTTGTGAACTGCCTACACAAAAGTGACGTCATTTTACTAAACCCGCTATTTACTGGATGATTAGACATCCACGGACGCATCCAGGCAAGCGCGACTTAGCTTGAAAATTGACCCGAGCGTCTGTTATTTATAACTTAGCCACGAGCTCGACCTAAGCGATATGAAGAAACTCTGTAAGATCAATTATTGAACAGTCTCATAAACTGCAACAGTAAAGCGAAATGCCTTTTTTATTTTATAAAGAGTTAACTTTTATTCAACTGTGTGTTTAAAATCATTTGCATACATTAATATAATGTTACATATGGCGGAATGTGTCCTTGTTCTAAAATAGTAGAGTGTTAAAAAAAATCAAGACGTTGTAACGTCGCACGTTACATTTTGCACAAAACAAAACATATAAACTAAATTAACAATAAAAACAGCAACATTCCAATGTTTACTTTCATCCACCTGTCAAGGAACCGCAGACGTCAAAATATAATAACCATAGAAAATTACAAGTAGTGCGGTAGCAAATAGTAATTACTAAAAGCACAAGATGCATCAACTATCGGGCGCGCGAGTGAGGATTTATCTATGGGCTCGCGTATGTCCCATCTCTATCCAACGCTGCCAACGCGATCTTTTCGTTTGACATTAGGAATTTTGGTTTTTCCCGAAGCGGTCACACGTCTCACCATATCTAAATTATATGTGATTTCACACGTGTCTTAACTCGCCATTATCCGGGCCTAAAACAATTGCCTACCTAATCAACATAATTCTCCGCCATCGAGCAATTAAATTCGGTGTCTTTGAAACCCCCATACTGGGTAAGTGTTGGATAGCATGATATGTGTATATTTTGTGTTCTTTGTCCTTATAGGTTAACTTGGCATGTATGCTTAATTTTATCTATTTTAGTGTACGCTATTTCATGTATTTCATTTCAATCTAATGCCTTCAGCTCAATGCATTTTGATTTTTTCGTGCTTCACACTCAAAATGTGCTATCATGCCGTATTTTCACTCTTCCCACATGTAAACTCCGTCTGATTGTGACAATCCACCAACACCTTCATTAGTGCATTATTATTGCTGTTCGCTCTGCTTGGCTTGGTGTCGCAATCAGCGGAGTTGGCCTTTGGTCATCTCGTGACACGCTGGACGTCATGTTCCAGGGTCCAAAGTTCCGGCTAGAACACCCGCAAGTTCGCGTTAGTTACGCGGCTGGTTCCGTCGTGCGTGCTGAAATCGGGCCGGCATCGGACTTCCCACTTGTTGGCCATACTTGCCACGTGGGCCGAGCCGGGCCGACGTAAAGAAGAGCTGGCCATCACCCCTACGCATCCAGCGTGGCACCTCGCTGCGGTCATCGCCACGCCGGCTATCAGGGCAGTACAGCACATCCCACAGGGATGCCTTAGGAGTTTGTGTCCGTAGACCTTCCCACACCCATTTTTTATATTAATATATTTTATGTAGACTGGTTGCGTGGTCTTATTTATAATAACCTGCGCCACGCACCCCTTTTCCGTCACAACGTTTTGACAATTAATTAAGTATATTTACCTCTAAGGTACTTTGCAACTAAAGCCTAATAGTTGTTTAAATCAACTTAGAAGATGCAATGCTTAAGGTTGATGCGACAAGGTAGACCGAGAAATTGCAAAAAACATAAGAATATTCGAATTTCGGGTTACCTTGTCGCCTTCACCTTAATGCATAGGTATGCTATGTTTTTTTTTTCTTCATATACCTACAAATTGGCCTCAATTCAATAAAATGAAAACGTCATAATTATAGGGATGTTTACCGACTTAATAAAAATGTGATTCTAATTAGTACGTCTGTTAGATTATCGAAAAATATTGGATACAATAATATTTTTGTTTTATCAAATTAATAAAAAATTACGAAGATAAAACGCGTCAAAGATTTGAGTGGGGGTTGGTGACGTCACTGACCGCTAAAAATGTCATACTAATGTCTTAGAGTACCTCTGACGTCACACGAGTTTTCAAAGCACTGTATCTTCTTCGTTGTTTGTTTACGTGAGAAAAAAAAAATACGTGTCCAATATTTTTTGGTAATCTATAAGACGGACAAATTAGTTTTTTTTGTTAACTACCCTATTCTTTCTTACGTAAAAACGTCGATCTTTGATGTTTTTAGCTGCTGTTATATACCTGTAGCAAATATTTATTTATTCCTACCTACTTATACAAAGTATGGCTAAACAAGCGACAAAAATGGGTCATAATTATGTAATAAGAAAGGAAGGAAGAAGAAGGTGTAATCCAATATTAATAACACGGCAGTAGGTACTCGCTGTACAACTGCGGAACAGTCGAAGTAGACCAAATAGTAGGCACTCCTAGATTTGACATAAATAATAATGAATTCCCTAACGTGCATGTCTCTAAAACATCATCAGCAGCTTGAACCATGTTCCTGATGGTGGCCTACTATTTAAAATTTTGTTTTTTTTTTTAGAATTGAATCATTTTCAAATATAATTTATCGTTACACATTTTTATTTTTTTTATTTCAACAAATCTGCCAAACTGCAGGACAGTACATTATATTGATTTAAGTATACCTACGGATTAACAAAAAAAAAATACCTTTTAAAACTGAACATCGCATCGCGTACAATATTTATATGTATTTTTTTTTAAAGGAGATGGAAAATGGTGGGCTCAAATGTAATAAGTTGAGATATGATCTTAAAAATTAGTCATATTTTTTTATCTAAGAATATGAAAAAACACTTCAATTCTCAATCTGGAAGCGGAGAAATATGAAAAAGATAGTTTTCGTGATATTATCGATTCAGTAATCGATTACACAGTTATGAAAATAAATATTTGCATTAAACAATTAACTCAAAGTTATTAAATGCACTATATATACTTATATGCAATATATTGCATATAACTACAGTCATATTAAATAATTACTGAAAAATATCAAATATATAATCAAATATCAATTAATTACTGAAAAACTAATATTAATGATTATCGATTTCATATCGATTCAAATCTCTCTTATATTATTGGTATATGTCATTGACATGACAGCTGACTGACATTGACACTAGACAGTTGCCGACTGTTCTTTTTTGTTTACTCGTTTCGTGTTTTCCGATGCGTTTTGAGTGCTTTCCCGATTATTCGTCATGTTTCACGACCACTGCTTTCTATTTTACGGATTTTGACCCTGCCTACCTTGTACGACCCTTTTTTTTTTTTTTTTTTTTTGGTGGGTGTAAAATCATCGAATAACCCCTCCCGCTCTTGGGCAGAGCGAAAGGGAGTGTCAGACTTCTACTGACTAAAAACCACCCATGTTCCTTCTTCGCCCTCTATGTCGAGGCCGCGATAACCGTTGGACTACCCGCGGCCCCGACAGGCGTCGGCCCTTTCGGGCCCCTCCCATGTTGCTGACATCTCTTTGAGGCGCGCGTGGAACACGAACGCGCCGTCGACACGGCCTGTTTTCGTCGTGAGACAGACGGACGGCGAGTTAGCCCATCACTCACCGTCCACAGGCCCGCGTCTACGGTGGCCGGAGGTCATCGCGGGACCCCCGACGCCCGGAGCGCCTCCCGCGGCGGCTGGGACGAGAGGTTCTCTCCCTCTCGCGTTCCGCCACCTCCTTCGCCAGCATCACTGCTTCGCAGAAGGAGGCGACGGCGTCCCATTCCTCCTCGCCCCGGACCATGGCTTGCACCAGGGCCGGGCGCGAGAGGTCGCCGCCGCCGATCGCCGTTACGAGAACACGGCGGGGCTCCGCCCAAGCGGGGCACACCTCCACTGTGTGCTCCACCGTGTCCTCCGGCCGATCCTCACAATGGTGGCATCCGGGCGTTTCCTCCCGCCTGATTCGGTGCAGGTACCTCCCGAAACAACCGTGTCCGGTGAGGACCTGCGTCAGACGGAAGGTGAGGGCGCCGTGGCGCCTCTCAAGCCACTCCTCAAAGAGGGGACTTACCGCCACTATCGTGGCGTGCCCACCTTGTACGACCCTTGCTTTCACCTTGGACACCGAAGATCGCTCAGGAATCAGCTGTTAGTTAAAGATTGTAACATAACCTCACTTTTACTTAATCTCTTATATCTCTGTTCTCAGATTGACAAAATCCGCAGAATTTTCAGTGAAAGGTTGTTAATATATAAGCTGTTAATTGACACTTTCATCTTCTTACACCTAGGCCCAAGATTGCATGAAATCGTTTCAGTATCCTTTAAATAATAAGATAAAATAATTATCGGTTCAAAATGAATCGTCTCAATCCGACCGATTATAATATTAATATTGGACTAAGAGTGCTGTAAATTAAAATTAGTTTCCATATCAAGTTTATAATTTAAATTCTATAATAATTTAACTTTTCTTAATATTTCTTGTTTTTGTTACTAACGCCCACGTAGATAGCATGGAACGATTTACACATGTGTGTGTAGGATCCACATGCTAACATAGTGATCGTGTTTCAAATAAAAATATTTCTCTACACGCATCTATATTAGCATAGAAATGTATAAAAGGTTACATTAAGATCCAAAAAGCATCAGTTGCTTATCAAGTAGCCACACAATCAAATTCAAAATGAATTCGGTAAGTTAGTACTTACACCATTTTCATATTTTGTGCATGCAGTGCTACGTACGTTGACTAAGGCTGCGTCTGGCAATTTCTTAAACCAAACTCAAAGTACACGTTGTCCACATTTGATTACCGTCTGTTTTTATGGAGACCATAGTTAGTAGTAGGTAAAATAAAAAACCGAACATTATGCGAGCTTCTTTAGCATAACAACATCGATTTTGTTTAACCCTAGAGAGATAACCTACGTCGCAGAGGCGCCTGCACGGGAAACATATTGCTGTAGTTTTGTATCCGACGCGTGTATTTGTTTGTCCTTCTGAACTAACTCAGTCGTCGGTTAGCCCTTTCACGGGATAGCTGTTTCCATGCTGTAAATTTAATAGTTTTGTTTAGACGAGTATGTGCGCTCGCAAGGCGTATGGTTATCTTTAGTGAAACTTTTAAGAATTGATTAATTTGCACTGGTAGTGATGTTGAAATTATTTTTTTTGATGACAGATTTTTTTTTAAACTTATTTTTTTGTAGTCAAACAGCTTGTAAGAAAAATCTCAATTTTTATAGGATGATTATAAATGTTTTTGTTTCTGAAGCATACGGCTGTTGATTTTTATTAGAGGTCTACTCATTTAGTTTTAAATTATTTTAAATAAACAAATAAAGACAAAAATGTATTTAAAATTTATACTTTATAGTATTACCTTGTAAGAGAATATCATAAATTATAAATATTATTTATTACATCATTTAAAAACACGTATTAAAAAAGGTTGCGCCTCTGAAGCGTATGGTTATCTTTAACGTCTGCCGCGGTATGGTTATCTTTCTAGGGTTAAAAAATCTCAGGGTAGGTTAATTATAACAGATGTTGACCACCCTTTTTCGAACAATCGGAATGAAATAGGACAAAGGAAGAGAAAGTTTTAAGTGTTTATAGCGGCCGGACCATGCAATCGTCCTTACGGTGGTCAGACGAGCTGCATGTCGCAGCACCCAATGTTATCGCGATAATTCTGTGAACTAAATGATAACAAAGTATTTACGATTTTGTGAAAAGACACAGCGAGAGCATGCAATATAATATAACAAACGTTTAAGTCCAATTATGTTTAGCCGTAAGTATCGGCGTATCAATTACTTACATATAATTATATTCATTAATTATTATTACTTACACATAATTATAAGAGTTAGCAATAAGAAAAAATAATCTAGATAAGCCTGTTATAGTGGTGAAAGATCGATGGGAGCGTCGCGCAATTATCTACACTAATATTATAAAGAGAAAACATTTGTTTGTTTGTTTGTAACGAATGGGCTCCGAAACGACTAGACTGATTTAAAAAATTCTTGCACCGTTGGGAACCGCTGTTCTTAGAACAGGCACACATAGTTCGTCATTTAGAAAGTTCAAAGTGTCAACAATATAACTTTACTATGAAATTTTTGTTTAAGCTCCTCCTCGTTTTTTGTTCTACTAACTCTTGTTGACATGTTTTGTTTTAGTTTATCTTCGTCGCCCTCGCTCTAGTGGCCATTGCCTCATCTGCACCAACTGAACAGAAGCCAACGGTTGAAATCATTAGATACACCTCAGAGCGGAAACCAGATGGCTCATATGCTTACAGGTATTTTTATTTATGCAATCTGCTATTCGTTTTACTCTGGTCCCATCATCATCTACCAAGCTATTGCCTAAACTTGCTAGGGTATATTGTATCAAATGTTTCCTCATGTAGAACTAATTCTAATAAAATCAACAGTTACACGACTTCCGACGGCAGCTCCAGGCAGGAAACAGGCCTCGTGAAGCAAACTCTGGATGACAAGAACCATCCCCAAAACGTCATCGTAGTCAGCGGATCCTACTCTTACCTGAATGAAGAAGGTCAGACAGACACCATCACGTACTTCGCTGATGAGACCGGCTACCACGCTGACGGGAAAGCCATCCCCAAATTCGTCTGAAGGAGATAAAACTACAAATAACCACTCAACTTTCAATAGCCAATGGCTGATAATATCAATTATACAGACAATGATTAAGATTTAACAATTACTCGCATGTACTTCTCGTAGTTTAACATTTTAAGATTAATAAATCAATGTGATAAATATGATATACGAGTATCTATTATAATTTCCTTTATTTAAATGTCGTCCACCGGTGTAAGGGCCCAAGCTACCGGTGGTTATGGCTCCAAACTCACTCCAAACTTAGAGATCAAACTCAAACTCAAACTCAAACTCAAACTCAAACTCAAAGCATTTATTTCAATTAAACCATTACTGGCACTTTTGAATGTCATAAGAACAATTCATAAAACAAAACTACGAAAAACTACGAGTGCAATACGTCATTCCGAAAGCCACCACGCCGAACCACACGCCGCCGAATGCCCGCAACGACGAACACTGCAAGCAAAAAAGCACGCAGCGACGCACACCGCAACAACGAATGCACAAGACCTCGAATCACGGAACAACGAATGCACGCCGCAACGCGCAACCGCCGCCCCGCGACCCGGAGCCCCGCGCACCAGCCACCACGGCACGCGCCGCCGCGCGCCCCCGCACCCACAGCACTCGCCGCCGGTAACATCCGGCGCCGTGCAACCCGACGCAGCAACCCCCGAAACAACGTATTGCACTCCTAAGCTACAGTCACAGTCACAAGGCATAATAACTTGTGAAAGTACTGTAGTTGCCAGTTCCCTAGCGTAGATCTCTATGGAGAAGAACGGGCAAGAAACTCCATGGACACTCTTTTAAATCAAAATATTGTTACAAAATCTTGGTACATTACATCATTCATGTTGAGATGGTATATTATGTGAGAACTATGTAGCAAGACGTGCAAGTTAAGAGCGTCCGGAGTAAAAAGGTATAATAAACAAATCAAAAAACTTTGTATATACACACATCAAAAGTGTCTAGGGATCAACATATATTTTTGCAATAACTTTTCTCCTGATTGATATTAATTAAAATTTTCTTTAAGGATTCATCAAATAAAGTGTTTTCGTTTGTCACAGTAACGATAAACCAAGTCACCTTTGCATTAATAAAGAAATTTGCCATTTTCCTAATAAAGGGATTTTTGACATTTGAACCACTAACATTAAAGTTCGAAAAAAACACTGAAATAACAGTTTTCTTTAAAATTTTATTGGGTAACTTAAACAATTAATAATCCGTGTTTCTACCGCGAACACTAACAACACAAGAACATCGGTTTGGCATACTCAAAATGAGTTCATCCAAATCACGCTGTGGAATGGCCGCCCATGTTCGTTGCAACAACAAAAAAAGGTCTTCTTGCGACTGGATACCCTCCATATTCGGCAGAGCTCTTCTCTGTAGCATATCCCATGCATGCTCAATCGGGTTCAAGTCTGGCGACTGAGCAGGCCAGGGCAGGACATTGATGTTAGCTGCGGCGAGAGTCTGTCTTACAACTCTTGCGGTGTGCGGTCGTGCATTATCATGCATTAACTGAAATAAGGGACCGATTTGCACTTGTAGAGGAACGATGACGTCTGATACAATCGTCTCAGCATAAATTTGAGCGTTGAGGTTGCCTCTGATCCAAATCAACTCAGTTCTTCCGCCGATCCAAATACCCGCCCATACCATGATGGTTCCACCACTATAAGGATGGACTTCCTGGCAGGATTTTAATCGCTGTTGGCGTCCAGGGGTTCTCCAGTGTCGTATACGTCTTGTATCCGGTCTCATACCAAAACGAGACTCATCAGAAAAGCACACGAAACGCCATTGTTCTTCTGCCCAATTTCTGTGTTCAAGAGCCCATTGATATCGAATCCTACGATTGTGCATTGCTATAGGTGGTACCCGTAGCGGTCTTCGGGAATGAAGGTTCACTTCATGCAAGCGGTTTCTGACTGTTTGGTCGCTAATTAAGTTCCCTGAAGAGTGATGAAGCCTCACGGCTAACATCATGGCGGTTATTGTTGGAGCTCTTCGAGTTAAGATTTGAATGTATCGGTCTTGTCTCCGTGTGGTGCAGCGATACCGTCCTCCATGGCGCTCAGCCACGGTACCAGTGCTTCGGTAACGTGTCCAAAGTCGACTGATAACACTCTGACTTGTATTCAGAGCTAAAGCCACAGTACGTTGCCGGGAACCAGCTTCTATCATTCCCACGGCTCTGAGCATTTCTTCCCTGCTTAAATGACGTCGCCGCTCCATAATAACGTTGGTTTTAATCAGTAGTAGGGAAACAGTAGCACTAATAATGTCTTCAATGCGTTGTATGTTTTTATAGGGAAAATATTGACAGCTGATTTTCATCTTTTACTCGAATTTGATTCACAGTTCCTGATTCAAATTATGAAATGCACCAAAAAGGATCCATATACATTTATAAAATCATAAATTTATTACAAAGCCACATCTCAATCTCAAGAAATCCGCATAAAAATGCTTGATCCCTAGACACTTTTGATGTGTGTATTTATAAACCATGGCAACTAAGAGATGACTAGTCTCCACTGACAGCGCCCGTTCACGAACATGACGGATGGATCAGCACCATTCAACTCAACCATTTTGAAGGGAACTAAATGATCCGACACACGCGCCACCATCAGCGAGACATTTGAGTGAGCATGACATTCTCTCAGCCACCAGGGCATCGTCATTAAAATTAATATATCTAAATTCATTCATTCTCGTGTGAGCACACACCAGCACAGTACGCCTACGTTAAAAAAAATAGATCGTCAACCTTTTAACGATTTCATCAAGTTGTAAATACCTCCCTATAACTATTTCATTCACGATGAAGACGTGTGAAATTTGCAATGATCAGTTTAACGACGGGGTGCAATGTGAAAGCTGCAAGAAATTCCTGGACTTCTCTTGTGCACATGTGTCTGAAGCGGGTTGGAGAAAACTGGGACCCGACCGAAGAGCACAATGGAAATGTCCTGCTTGTAAATCGTCACCTGCTCCGCTCTCACCGCAACCTTCTGCTTCATTGGATACAGTACTGGGTGAGATTTATTGAGCATCTGCTGAGTTTGCCAACTTTAGTCAGCGACATACGATTGATCAAAGACGAGTTGACCGAGCTGAAGAAAAGTTGTGATTTCTCTAGTGGTAGACTCGACGAGTTCGACTCTAGACTTGCTGAACTGGAAAATAAAGCCTCCGACTTTGAGAAGCTTCAGGACACTGTCTCGTCATTGCAGACAGCGTTGGCTTCAACAAAGGTTGAGCTTTCTTCGTTTGATCAGCGATCCAGGCTAAATAATGTTGAGAATAAGGGTGTCCCCCTACAGAAGGATGAGAACTTATTCGTCATCATTGACGCCATCAGCAGCAAAATCAACTACAAGTGTTCGAAGACCCAGATTAACTATATTTCGCGAGTGCCTATTCATAATTTAAAGGAAAAATTAGTGATAGTGAGCTTTCTCAATAGGTATATAAAAGAAGATTTTATTGCAGCTGCACGTTCTGATAAGAGTCTCTCCACTTCGGACATTGGTTTTCAAGGAGCACCACAACGTATTTATGTCAACGACCATTTAAGTATAGAATCCAAAAAGCTTTTAAATATAACGAAAATTGCCGCTAAAGAGAAACACCATGAATTCGTTTGGGTAAAACATGGTAAGATTCATGTGCGAAAGAATGTTAACTGCAAAACGTTTATAATAAGAAACGAATTGGATTTAAACAAAATAGTTTAAACCACTTCTATTTACATCTTAGATTGATTTGTTGCTTTTCTATTTTTAAAATGTATCAAAGTTCGCATATAATTGGTTATTTGCTTTGTTTTAGCAAAAGGTTTAGCACCTCTGCACAGCTGATGAGCTTCTATTGTATTCCTTATCGCGCTGTTCGCCTTCCAGTACCAATACTTAAATACATGTTTGTCTCGCTTACGCTTATACATGTGACATATTGCTGCTTGCTTGCTCGCACAGTCATGTCCTGCCTAACATCGGATGATTTACACTTTCTTGCTAAATGTTTATACCTGTACCCTCATAACACATTTATACCTCTTTTAAACGTAACTAAGTTTTATTGTCTCGAAATGAATTGGCTAATTTTAGTATCTAATATTATTTTTGATGCTTATTTAGTTATTGTTGGATATATGTTCGATGGCTAACAACAGTGAACAGTGTCTGAGCGTATTTTATCAGAACGTACGGGAATTGCGAACAAAGACGGACTCGTTCTACCGTCAGGTTTTACATAATTCCTACGATATTATTGTTTTAACGGAGACTTGGTTAATAGACGGCATGTTAAACTCGGAGTTATTTGATGATCGTTATTTAGTGTGGCGCCGCGACCGTGATTATGCTATGACTGGACAGACGAGAGGAGGTGGTGTGCTTATTGCGACGCTTATTGTTTGTCCCAGTGAACCCCGCCACTAGTGACGAATGTTTGTTCGCGGACGAGTTATGTACGCTTGACTTTGCACAGTATAATGGTGTAGCTAATAGGTACGGGAAACTGTTGGACTTAGTCCTGTCAAATAAGTTAGCTTGTGTTAGTGAGTGTGTTGACCCTCTTGTGCCCTATATATATTACGACTATCTTTACAGGGTATACCCTTATGCGATAGTGTACACAATAATAATTTAAAATTAAATTTTGTAACTAATCACAAACATTGCATTTTTTGTGAACTCACTCAGAGAACAATGAAATAAATCCACATCACCAGCTACAAGGTTAAGAGTGCGGAGTGCCCGCGTCATTGGCGCCTCGCCCAATAGATTGGTCCGTGCGCGAGGCACCGCCAGCAAGCGTGGCTGTCGACGTCGCCCCACGTACCTGTCCGGAACACACAAACCTATCTGCCCTAAAATATCCGAATGATGTACCCTGCCTCTAAGTACCTTGAATATGTGCGAGATGAGTGTGAGATGCCTCCTGACGCTCAGCTCGTTATACCCAACCATACCCAAAATAAATAAAGTCGGGTACATGAGCGGATAAAATGGGTATACACCATATAATTTTAAATATAAATACCTAACAAACTTGTTCTGTACTTTCTCCAGCATGATCCTATATTTAGATTCATGTGGAGCCCAGATAATTGCGTTACACTCTAATTGACTTCTAACCAAAGCATTATATAAAGCTATAACCGCTTTTATGTTGGTAAACTCACGTACCATACGGAGCATAAAACCCAAGTTGCGGTAAGCTTTTTTGCAGCAGCTTATGATGTGACTACGAAACGTCAGCCCAGTGTTGAATTTAACCCCTAAATCCCTTACTTCTGTTGCCCTAGCCATATCCGACCCGTCCAGAATGTAATTATATAGGATAGGAGCACGCGTGCGAGTGAAAGTGATGGTTACGCACTTTGAGGTGTTGAACTGCAAGAGGTTGTCCTTGCTCCAGGTCACCACCCTGTCTATGTCTTTCTGAAGCCTCTCGCAGTCATCCACTCCACTTATCTCTAGAGATAGCTTGAGGTCATCTGCGAACAGCAAACACTTGGTATCTTTAACAACTTCTGGCAGGTCATTAATGACCAGAATGAACTGCAAAGGCCCAAGGTTACTGCCCTGACTCACCCCAGACCTTGTAAAATATGGCTCTGATCTGTGCCCCGCATATTCCACGTATTGTTGCCTACCACTTAAGTAACTGGCAAAAAATTTCAGCAGATGCGGAGTAAAACCAAATGCTGCTAACTTTTTTAGCAATACATCATTATTGACTAGATCGAATGCTTTCTTAAAATCGAAGTAAGCAGCATCAGTCTGCCCCCCACTGTCTACCGATGGTACAAGACTAGACATATGGCTCAAGAGGTTGCTAGTAGTACTTTTTGCCGGTCGGAATCCATGCTGAGCGTCTGACAACTGACCGCGGACCTGTTGAAATATTATCTTGTGAATAGCAGCTTCAAAAACTTTAGCCGGGGTCGACAGCACTGCTACCGGTCTGTAACCATCCACCGTCATCCCTGAGCCTCCCTTTTGAACTGGAACAACGCGGGTAATCTACGGGTACTAACAGAACTACATCTGACATTATGTCACATTGAAGTGAATGTGGATGTTGTGACCGGTTTACTTCGTAAACTGGATCCAACTAAAGGTGCTGGCCCTGATAATATATCATCTAAATTTCTAATCAAATGCGCGTCTTCCATTGCCCTACCTATTTCAATATTGTTTTCCAAGTCTTTAACTCAAGGTGTTGTTCCCAAAGTGTGGAAATCTGCTTTTGTAACACCCGTACATAAGAAGGGGTCTAAAACCGAGATTACTAATTATAGACCTATATCAAAGCTGTGTATTATAGCTAAAATAATTGAGAGGGTTATCTATAACCAGTTATATCCTGCCCTTGCTCGCTCATTCAGCTCCTTTCAGCATGGATTTTTAAAAGGACGGTCTACCACTTCTAATTTGATTTTATTTAATGATTTTATTACGAATGCTATGGATAATGGTAAGCAGGTCGATGTGATTTATACAGATTATAGTAAGGCATTTGATCGGATCGACCACGATACTCTGATTAAGAAGCTGAGCTACATGGGCATTCGTGGAGACCTCTTGAGGTGGTTCTCTTCTTACATTGACAACAGGTCACAAGCCGTAGTCCTCAACAATTATATGTCTAGTTTGGTAAACGTGCCCAGTGGGGTGCCTCAAGGATCGTTGTTGGGTCCCTTTTTATTTGTAGTCTATGTGAATGACATCGATCAGTGCCTCCATTCATCCAAACTACATATTGTGTTTTGCCGATGACATGAAAATTTTTGCCACTGTTTCAACGCTTGAAGACAGACTAGCGCTTCAGGCTGATTTGTATCGGCTTGAAGAGTATTGTCGGGCTCATAGACTAGATCTCAACCCATCCAAGTGTCTCTCTAAGTGTTTTACAAACGCTAAAACATTAAAAATATTGTATTGCACTTTTGTAAGAAGTCAGCTTGAGTATGCCTCTCAGATATGGAATCCTCGTTATCAGAAATACATTGACCGCATTGAAAACATCCAAAGACGTTTCATAAAGTATCTTTGCTTTCATCAAAGGATTTCATATCGGTCAACCGATTACCTTAGACTCTGCAAGAAGTACCACCTACTACCACTGGTGGAACGACGTAAAATTGCTGACTGCTTATATTTGTTAAAAATCCTCAATAACGATATTGAAAACCCTGAGTTATTGCCAAAATTTCATTTTAATGTGCCTTGTAAAACGTTTCGATTTAATCCACCCATACTTGTACCTCATACATCTTCGAATTATAGGCAGAACAGCTATATTGTGCGTGCAAGCAGACACTTCAATGATATATGCAAGGAATATAATTTAGATCCATTCACAACTAGTGTGAATGCGGCCAGAAGGTGCTTAAGCCTCAATTTTTTTTCAAGTAGAGCGGTTAGCTAATTTATTTGATGTTAGTAATTTATATAATATTTCACTTAGATAGTTTTTTTTTGCGAACTATATTTTTTTTTATATTGTATTTATTTTGTATAAGGCGTTTTTTTTTGTGCTCACACCATAAATAATTTTATTATTATAAGTCTATACGTGAGGACTTGTAATTGGCTTTCTGGTGACTACGATTTCTTCTTTTTCTTTGTATTTATTAGCTGTAAGTTCTCCATGTACTAAATAAATAAATAAATAAATAAATGTAAAAAGTGGCTTTATAGTACATAGTACTCACACATGTGCCATGCAATTATATAATATTAAGATATTGAATCTATACAATGCAAAGAAATAATTACAATCTTCTGCAGCCTCTACAATAACTTCACATGAGATATTCTAATAAAATATAAAATAAGGTAGTTAGATCAGATAGTCGATTTATCGAGAAAGGTTGTAAGCTACATTTATGTGACGCAGACGAAGTTGCGTGGGTCAGCTAGTAAAAAAAAAAAAAAAATGTACCATGGCAACTAAGAGATGACCAGTCTCTACTGACAGCGCCCATTCACGAACATGACGCACGGATCAGCACCATTCAGCTCAACCATTTTGAAGGGAGCTAAATGATCCGACACACACGCCACCATCAGCGAGACATTTGAGTGAGCATGACATTCTCTCAGCCACTAGGGCAAAGTCACTAAAAAAAAAAACTAAATGTAAAAAGTGGCTTTATAGTACATAGTACTCACACATGTGCTATGCAATTATATAATATTAAGATATCGTATCTAAATAACGCAAAGATATTTTTACAATCTTCTCTAGCTTCTACAATTACTTCACATGATAATCGATTTATTTGCCCCTATGGTTGTGGAGCAGGACCAGCATTGAGCCAAGCATTTTTATCATCAATGTAATCCCCCAACTTATAGTATGCTTGCCTACATAGTGTGCGTTTTATACAAGATTTAAATTTCGTCTCATTCAGTTGAAGAATGTGAGGGGGTATTTTATTGTAACATTTTAAACAGTACCCCATGAAAGATGTGTCTACTTTAGCTAGCCTGAAACCTGGCTGAACTAGTTGGTCCCTATTTCTCGTATTATAGTGGTGTCTATCACCTCTTTTGCTAAATAAATGCAGATTTTTCCTAACGTACATGATGTTTTCATAGATGTATTGACAAGGTACTGTCATGATGTTAATTCCCTTAAACAGCTCTCTCAGAGAATCGCGTCTTCTTAGACCATATATGGCTCAAATGGCTCTTTTCTGCAGAATAAATATAGACTCGATGTCTGCAGCCCGTCCCCATAGTAAAATACCGTATGACATAACACTATGAAAATACCTAAAATAGACTAGTCTCGCGGTATCTACGTCAGTAAATTGACGGATTTTCCTAACAGCATATGCTGCTGAACTCAGCCGTCCTGCAAGAGATGTTAAATGCGGACCCCACTGTATGTAGCCTTGAGTCAACCGTTATCCCCAAGAAAACAGTTTCATCTACAAACTCTAGTTTTTCTTGATTCAATACTATGTCGCAATCAGTACTTTTGACGTTTGGTAAAGCAAATCTTATGCACTTCGTTTTTTTCCCATTTAATACTAAATTATTAACGTTGAACCAATTATGAACCTGCAGTAGGGCGTTATTTACGTCATCGAGATTTGTGGCACGTCTGTTTACCTTAAATATTAAAGAAGTATCGTCGGCAAACAATACCATTTCAGGTTGGTTTTTAAATAAATGGGGTAGATCATTAATATAGACTAAAAACAGAAAGGGACCTAGTATCGAACCTTGTGGCACACCCATACTTACTTTTAAGCCCATTGAATTGACACCATTTATTTGTACTTGCTGATGTCTATCGTTTAAATACGATTTCATTAAACTGAGCGCAAGTTTCCCTAAACCGTAATGTTCAAGCTTTATGAGAAGGGTTTCGTGGTTGACACAATCAAATGCTTTCGAGAGGTCACAGAAGATCCCTATGGCATCTTGTGACTCTTCCCACGCAGTAAATATATGTTTTAATAAGGTGACACCGGTGACCGGCGTCAGTTGTACAACGTCCTTTGGTGAAACCATACTGTTTCGCATGTAAGATTTTATTGGTGTTAAAGTGGATGAGCATTTGATTAAGCATTACCTTTTCAAACACCTTGCTGAAAACGGGCAAAACGGATACGGGTCTATAGTTATTGGTGTCTTTACTGTCACCGGATTTAAAAAGTGGTATTACCTTGCTGTATTTCATAAGGTCCGGGAAGACTCCCTGGTCCACGCACAAATTAAATATTAAGGCTAAGTACGGGGCTACAGTCTCAATAATAGCTTGACAAACTTTAATCGACAGTCCCCATAGATCTTCGGTTAATTTGACTTTAATTTCTTTAAAAGCTTTAATGACTGCTATGGGGTTTATATGTTTAAATTGAAACTCAACCGGACAGGCTGGAACGTTAGCTCTTAATAACTCAATAGAAAGCAAGGGTGACGAATTTAAGGTTTCAGTAGTTTTCAGTGGGATACTAGTGAAGAAATCTACAAATTCTTGAGCAACCTCGTTTTTACAACTTAAAAGGTCACGTGAAGTCTCTAGAGTGATATCATTATTATATTTTTTATTTCTATTCGTTTCACTATTGATAATTTTCTAAACCGTCTTTATTTCTGGCTGACTGGCCTGTTGGTCTAGTGGTTAGTGACCCTAACTGCTATGCCGGAGGTCGTGGGTTCGATTCCCACCCAGGACAAATGTTTGTGTGATGAGCACGATCATTTGTTCTGTGTCTGGGTGTAATTTATCTATAATATGTATGTATTTAGAAATATACAGGGTGTTTGGAAGGGAGCTGTACATACGCCTAGGGTAGAAACTAGGGATAGTCTGCTACCTACCCCCGCCCATTATATTGACCTTGGCCTCAAGGTTTTTTTTTAATTTAAAATTATTTCTTTACCTTACTACGGTACTTCAGGCCCCATAACTTTTCTTCTCCACAATTTTCTGGTGTAAATAATTTTATTTTTTGCAGGACCCTAAGACTCTAACGATTAAAACAAGACCATTAGCCGACCGGTCCCATGGATAGATTTTGAGCTACAGGTAGTTTTAGTCAAAAAATCAAATAAAAAATAATAATAAATTAAAAAAAAACCTTGAGGCCAAGGTCAATATAATGGGCGGGGGTAGGTAGCAGACTATCCCTAGTTTCTACCCTAGGCGTATGTACAGCTCCCTACCAAACACCCTGTATAAGTATGTTTATCAGTCGTCTAGTACCCATAACACAAGCTCTGCTTAGCTTGGGACTAGATGGCGTTGTGTGATAGTTGTGGAATATTATTATTATTATTATCGGCGGATTTAATCTTGTTGCTAATAAATAAGGCTTTAGCTACTTTGCAAGCATTTTTAAAAATTTTAGAGTAAGTTGCAACATATTTATTAAAAGTTTCTGAGTTAATGTAAGGCTTAAGACCGTACAGCTCAAACAAGCGCTCTCTACTTTTCCTAATGCCCTTAGTTGCCCAGTCACTGAACATGAACTTAGGGCAAATAGATTTAGATTTCGTTTTTATTGTATTATTGAACTCCGTGTGAATTACCGAAAAGAATTCCTCATAAAATAGATTTACATTGTCGATAATCTGTCTTGGAATGCCTAACTTACTAATTAAATTATCATTAAACTTATTTAAATTGCTGGGTGTTATTTGTCTAGATTTTATTTGGATTTTTTGTACTGGTGATTGAAAACAACGATTTGACCGCTGTGATCCGAAGGAAGGTAATTTACTATGAATTTATCCAAGTAGTTGCAGCAACAAAAAATATTATCCAGACATGAAGCAGTATTTGTAGTAATTCGGGTTGGTTCCGAAAACACGTTTAACAAATTAAATGATTTAAAAAGATGCAAAAATCTACTGCTATTTGATTTTTTTTCTAAAATATTAACATTAAAGTCGCCACATATAACTACTGATTTATTACCAGTTACAAGTTTTGCTAGAACATCTTCCATTACTGACTCAAATGTAGAGTAGTTTTGATAATTTGGGGGTCTGTAAACGCACACTATTACATGCTTATCCAGCTCAACACAAGATAGCTCGATATTATGTTCAACCGATAGTTTAACAATATCATCACGAGTCTTAAATTGAATATTTTTTTTAATTAAGATTAATGAACCCCCACGAATCTTAGATTTACGGTTAAAGCAACTGCCCACACTGTAATTTGTGTAATTAATTAGCATCTCATAGTCTCTTAACCAATGCTCAGTGAAACAAACAATTTCAAACTTTGTTTTTTCTAAAAACAATTCAATTTCAAGTTGCTTTGAAGCGAAACCTTGAATATTTTGATGAAATAATTGCAAGTCATTCAGCTTAGCCCCTTTTTTACATTTAGGTCTTTGAGAGCCAGAAGGTACATTGTTATGGTTTGGTATAACATTAATGGTCCTAGTATCTTCTGTTGTCTTACTAACTAGTTTAAATTAATATTATTATCCGGAGTGAGAACTGTGACTCCCGTGCAATCACCAGATGACAAGATCCTATTAGTAATAGACCCTAATTGAGAATTATCCATGGTGACATATGGATCCTCCTCAGTAAAAAGTTTGTAAACATTAATAGCACTAGTGCTATAGTTATCTAAGGTCACCTCCTGTACATTAGAATTAGTACTAATAGTTGCAGTATTAATTATAGAAGAAGACTTCGACATATTACATATGTCTGCGTGAATACTAAAACTTAATAGCCTAGCTATTTGATGTCTAAATCTGAGAGGCAGATACACTGTATTCCGCGTCGACCTAAGATTTTCAACTAAAATGTTGATGTCTAAAAACAAAAGTTTGTCACAATAGTGACTGACCAAGAAATGTACATGCTTATTAAGCATGTGTTTATAATTGTTTGATCTAGTACTTAATTTTTCAAAATAAGGAAAAGCACATAATATTATTTTACCACAATTTAACTCTAACAACTCTGATACACAGTCAGTAATGTCTTTCTTATTAATCCTAGAACTATTCCCAACAAATATGGTAATAGTTGTACTTGGATCACAAACAGTTTTTGTTACTGATGCCATAATCTGTTTGTATGTTGACCCTGGCATACAAACATTTTTAGTAGAATAAGTCATGTTGTTACTTATTAATTTACCTAGCCCTAGATCTACTAACAATACGACCTATATTGAGAAATACAGCCTTCTGACTAGATGAAGTAGTCCCACGTAATAGGCGCGACAACAGCAGGGTATTCACTCATACTGCGAGAACAACTCTTATGAGCAAAAGTGTTTTCTGTTGGGCTCCTAGCATATTTAATAAATTACCTAAAAGTTGGAGAGAACTGCCCTTGTCACTTTTCAAAAATAAATTAAGAATATTTTTAGTTAGGGTGGGGTGAAAAATGAAAAGGGTTTTTTCTATTCCGACTTCTACTAAATGTATACATAGTTAAGAATAACAATTGAATAATATAATTTTTAATTAATTAACTTTTGAAGGATTCTAATATATTTAAATGCGTAATAATGAATATTCTGGACATAATTTTTTTTTTGTTTACTTTAAGGTATACTTATAATCTTGATATCAATATTATTTTTTTGTTTTGTATTTTGTAATGAAATTTTGAATGACTATAATTATGTAAATTGCAATTAAATGTTTTTTTTTATAACTACAATTTTTTTTAAACATGGACGCTCACAATATATATTAATTCAATACCTTGCATGTCTCATTAATTAGTTTATGTAAACGCATGTTTGACAAATAAATCATTCTTTCTTTTTTTCTTTCTGAATCAGGCTATTGATCGGCCGTCAAGCGAGAGCCTAGAATAATGGTCATAAAGGCTCTTGGCCGTCACACCATAGGTCGTAATGAAAATCGGTGCAACGACAGCTGAGCTCATATTTAACTTTTAACTTATTGAACTTTTTATTTTATTGTCCTTAGTTGGAATCCAAAGCAGGTTTATTATAATTTAAACACGTTATTACCAAAACAATGAAGTTTCCTGATGAACTCATTTGTAAGTTTCGAGGTGAGTTAATGTCAGCCATCTTCTACTGCCAACAACATAATTATTCTGAAGAGATAAATGTCGCTTATTGCGTGTATGTGTGTTAGCATCATCAAAGGATTTTGTACAAGCCAATGCGACGTGATCGATCGATTTCCACTTCACCGCCAGACCGCGTGAACAAGTAAATGCCAGGTCCAAGAATCCCCCGTCGCCGTCGGGGCTGCGAGTTGTACTCTAGTTATCGCGGCCTCGACATAGAGGGCTAAGAAGGAACATGGGTGGTTTGTAGTCAGTAGAAGTCTGACACTCCCTTTCGCTCTGCCCAAGAGCAGGAGGAGTTATTCGATGATTTTCCACCCGCCAAAAAAAAAAAGGTATATTTCAAATTTCATTTAATTTAAACCAGTAGTTTAAGAATTATAACTAATTGAAGTTTCTTAATTTTGTCACTGACTGACTGGCTGACCGATCATCAAAACTCTAAGGCACTTCTAGCAGACATAGGAACTTCAAATTTAAAATACTTATAGCGTTTAGTATATAAATCAAGGAAAAACTAAAAATATTTTGCAATTTCAGTCTAGTTTTCTATATAAATCAATTGCATAAATATGCGATGGCGATTAACCATTAGAATGGCCTCAAATTCAAATTCAAATTGTTTATTGCAATCCATAATGTACATTAACAGGTGTTAAGGAAATTAATTCTAGACACAATTATGGACCCTGTCGGGCACATCAAATGTTTGTACAAGTACAGAGCGGAAGAGCGTTTCTTTTATTATTAAGTTGGCTTAAATATCTATTTTATAATTATATTCTATTAATCTAAGTATACATATAATATCTCTATTCATATACTTATTCTATTAATATTTTTATGCAATCTATGTATTCTTTTATTTTTTATTAAGTTATATTTTTAAATTGCTTATTTGTTTACGGAACTTTTTTTTTATATTAGTTATGTAGGTACTTTAATTATGTATTATTATTGGATTTATCCATTAAATATTCGTTCGCTTTAACTTATTTACAAATGTATTGGTTTTCTTTTGTTGGTTTATGTTTTCTGGTAATTTATTAAATATTTTTATAGACATTGAGTATGGACTAGATTGGTGAATTTAAGACGGGAAGGGGGCAAATTCAGTCTGTTCTTATGTCGCAAAGAATAATTTGTTTGTACGTCTCCCCGTGTGCTGTAAGAATCCGGATATTTGCGTACGAGTTAACATAATTCCAATATATAAATGCTGCTTAACATTGGCCTGTTTAACATTGGCGAATGCGATGCGATGGCCAAATCAATCTATTTATTTAAAACATCAAAGATTTTTAAGTAGGGACTGAATAAATTAACTGACTTGGTATTACATGGATCTCACTACTTTTTACGGTAGAAGAACTGGAGTTGTGCGACTTGGTTTTTTTACAAGTTTTGTTTTTAGTGGGTAAAATGTACCTACTTGCATAATCATCATCATCATCATCAGCCATAAGACGTCTATTGCTGGACAAAGACCTCCCCCATAGAACGCCATACAGAACGGCAGCCTGCCGTTTGCATCCACCGGTTGCCTGCAACTCTCACGATGGCGTCGGTCCACCTGGTGGCAGGCCTACCAACGCTGCGTCTTCCGGTTCGTGGTTGCCACTCAAGAACCTTTCTTCCCCATCGGTCGTCGGTTCTTCGAGCGATGTGGCCTGCCCATTGCCACTTCAACTTGCATACTCTGAGAGCTATGTCGGTGTTCCTGGTTCTTTGGCGGATTTCCTCATTTCGGATCTTATCGCACAAAGAAACTCCGAGCATAGCTCTCTCCATGGCTCACAGCAGCTGTCAGACAGCTTTACATTCTGTCTGTCACTCTAAGGTTCCACAAAACCTCCCTGAACACTTGTCTCCGATCAAGTAGACGGGTACATTGGGAAAGAGTTCGATGCCGTAAAACAATCGGTACAAGGTCTTACGGATTCATGGGACCGCATCTTTATGCGAAACTCAATGACCGACACGAAATTTTGCATCTTACACAAACTAAATGTAGAATTAAGGTAACAAAGTGGCTACTTACACTGGACTATGACTTGACTGAAAGCCTCCTATCCTAAAGGTCCTTGCGTTTATACAGGGTGTTTGGAAGGGAGCTGTACATACGCCTAGGGTAGAAACTAGGGATAGTCTGCTACCTACCCCCGCCCATTATATTGACCTTGGCCTCAAGGTTTTTTTTTAATTTAAAATTATTTCTTTACCTTACTACGGTACTTCAGGCCCCATAACTTTTCTTCTCCACAATTTTCTGGTGTAAAATAATTTTTTGCAGGACCCTAAGACTCTAACGATTAAAACAAGACCATTAGCCGACCGGTCCCTTGGATAGATTTTGAGCTACAGGTAGTTTTAGTCAAAAAATCAAATAAAAAATAATAATAAATTAAAAAAAAACCTTGAGGCCAAGGTCAATATAATGGGCGGGGGTAGGTAGCAGACTATCCCTAGTTTCTACCCTAGGCGTATGTACAGCTCCCTTCCAAACACCCTGTATATTGACAACTATATATTATAATTATATTACTATATATCACAAACTTCCGTAAACGGTTATAACATTCAGACACACTCTCACAACACCAACACGACTAAATTTCAAATCACACCACACACCACACACACGCACACTTAACACTCACACAAATAACAATACACGTACAGGCACACAGCACACTCGTTTTCTTTGTGTAATTGTTTAGAAAGTAGATTACTCTTAGATTTAGAAAAATATTGTACAGAATATTATTTGTGTCACAAATATGTCAACGGAACGAAGGAGCCTGGAACTCACGACCCAGGGAATCCTAGTGTGAGTTTCAGGAATCAATGTAACGTATTTAATTTTTGGAACAATAAATTATTCTTATTCTATTCTTATTCGAACTTTTCATGTTTTGGAACCTCAGATCAATGTCCGAATCCTTGTCCATCTTATTCTCGATTTTGATCAGTATACACCACCTACTGGAAAAAATTAAGGGTTAAAGGTAATTTTCAACAGGCCGTAACTTCGAGAGAAATGGTCGTATGGAGGACCGCCGTAGTCGCATGCCACTGATACCTGATGCTTCTTCATGGCGTTTTCATTAAAACATAAGTCAGCTGCTGTTGCCGATCATTGGCTGCTGAGATATCGATATTAAAGACAAAAGGATCATTTCCCATTTGAAGACCGATCGATATATCGGCGGGAAGTGAACATATCAAGGTCTATAGATAAATTAAAGCTAAATGAACAAAATATTCGATCAATATAGTGGTTAACAAAAACCAAAAATCCACGCACGCACCAAAAAAAACTTTTTTTTTTGTTGCTGGTTTTTCTAAGATTACTCAAAAATCGCTGAAGCTAACAAATAAAGTTCCAATCCAGAAACTTTACACTTGGAGCTACGATTTCCTTTTTATTTATTTTTGAACGACCATTTCTCTCGAAGTAACGGCCTATTAAAAACTGACCAAAAATTTGATTTTTTTTTGATCCCCTAATTTTTTTCAGTAGAAGAAGCAGAGTGATCACAAAAAAATTACATACCACATTATGGTTACAATGAGTGAATAGATTACAGATTAAACCAGTTGTGATGGCATTAGGACCCATTTAATAGAGGCATTCGCAATAGCACTTGCACAAGTAAATCACACTCTGTTCAATAGATTTATGATGAAAGACAGATTTGAAGAACTGTTCAAATTACACATGTCGATGATTTAAAGCCTCGTTTGGTCTTTCGTTTTGATGGATAGTAATATTCGTCAGGGGTCAGGCAAAAGCGGTTTTCGCGCCATAATGTGACCTTGACGCGAATATTATGCGACGTTGATAGCATATTTGAGTTACAATGACCTTTTACACAGTACTAGGAACTTGACATAATTTGTGCCTAATTGTATTTTCTTGAACTCAAAATCTGTCTGAAATTTTGTTTACGGGAGAAAAGTGTATAATTATTATTATGATATTCTTTCATTTCTTTAAAATATATTATTATTTTGTTAGTAGTTAATATACATAGTATATTCAGTAATCCCAATCTCTAATTAAAATTATCGTAAAAGAGTTTTTAATAAAAATAATACATTTTGATACAAGTGGCGAAAGGGGTTTGAACTTTTTTGTTTGGAAACTGGCATGTCGGCCCGTCGCCATTATGATTTTTTTAGGAATCACGGCTCACGATGTAATTGGTATTTTTGGGTAGAAGACACCTACCCGAACAAAAAATGTCAAGTATCATGGTACCCCAAAGTGTCACGTTATTGAAATATTTGAAGGTAAAGATCGACATATGAGTACAATGACTACATAAATAATAAAATAAGTTTAAAAACTAAAACCCGACTACAAACTACGGTCTTAAAAGAAGAAAACAAGAAAAGAATTCTTGTCTGATATTCATAAATTGAATTTGTATATTTCTATTTAAATATAAGTGAAATTATAATAGAGGACCGCCGTAGTCGCATGCCACTGATACCTGATGCTCCTTCATGGCGTTTTCATTGATACAGAAGTCAGCTGCTGTTGCCGTTAGCAAGGTGGCATGTAATTATTTTCTTGTTTTCTACTTTTAAGACCGTAGTTTTTAGTCGGGTTTTATTTTATATACTTATTTTTTTATTTGAATTTTATTTTAGTGTTATATATTATATTATGGTTTTAGTCAACATACCGCGTTTAGACCGCAGTCTCAACGTGACTGCGGTCAAAAAGTTCTCGCGGTCTAGTCTGCTATTTACTCGTACTATTTAAAAAGCAAACGAACATTCAATAGAATTTTACATCATAAAAGTAATAAGTTTAGTTTAACGGATTTATTAAACATATTTGTAATGTGCTCGCTAAGACCTCTCATTTGATACCAGACATGTTACGATTATCTCAATTTAATTTTTTTCGAGCTTAGAATTAAGGGTAACGAAGAGGACTTTGAAATACAACAGCGTTGGAAAAGACGATAATTATAGTTAAAAAAACAAAAAAAAAACCTGCAGGCGAATTTTTTTAGGAGTATAATTCGTACAGTAAAGAAATTTTTTTTGAACAATATATACATTCTATTTTTTTTTGTGCATTAGTATTTACGCTTAATATTTAAGGGCTAAATGCGGTATTCAGAGATATTAAATGATTACTTAAGCCGTAAAGATTTGACTTACTATTGTATGACAAATCTGGTAACACCTTTACTAGTGATGGCCTAAATAATCATTAAAGCTCTCTGAGTGCGCCAGTAAGAGCTACATAATAAACTCTTACTTAATTAAAAGTCGAAGAATCTTGTGTCATACACAGTTACATTAAAAAATTAACAATGAACATCAAAAAAAGAAAACACATAAATTGCAATTCTATCAGCAAAAAACCTTGGCATCGTCATATATGATATTATATTGATTATTTAGAAAAAAAAGTTTGATATACATAATGCTTTGTTGATGGCTTCGTGAATCAACCAAGCATTATGCACCTGATCATCACGTTTACTCGTGAAAATGAGAAAGCTTTTTCCATAAGTATTTTCGATACGTGAGTACTTACATTCCTAAAAGCGTTCAAACGAATTCAAAGTTAGATAGCATCGCCAAGTACATGGTTAATTTAATTACCTACTTGGATAAATGGCGAAATCGACCTTTACAAAACCCGAGCCTCTTTCGAAGTAGTCGGATTATTTAAACAGTGAAGTGACGACAGGTCATATTTTATTTAGCAGGAGTACAAAAAAAAACAAATTAGTATGAGTTAGCGCATCATACAAAGATACAGAGGTATGCGCTTTCATATTTGATAAAGGTCAACTAAAGATGTGTTTTGCGACATAATGCGGCCTTGTTGCTGTTGCCTAAAAGTTAAAACAATTCCATATTCATCATGAATACAAAACTGCTGAGTATAATTACAGTAATATGATAAGACATTAAAATATCATTTAAATTAAAAGTCATAAATCAACATGAAAACATTACTATTCGTGCATAAAAAAAGGAGAGCAGCTTGGAAGTTTTTTTCAAAGTTGGTTCAGACTAGTTATCCGAAACTGTTAAATTTTCAAAATCAACATTGAACCATGCAGAAGCGGTAAAATTGAAAATCTAGTAAAGAAACTTGACCGAGTGTAGTAGTTTGATGTGCTGGCGTCTGTGCGTTCATAAATGAGTACGCCTTTTATAATTTTACCAGCCGCAGATCAGCCACTTACACTCAATGCCTGTCAGTATATGAAACCGGCCAAGTGCAAGTCGGGCGACGCACAATGTGAAAAAAAAGAAGTATTTTTCTGTTTTAAGACCTGTGCTCCCATAAATTATGTTCAGGAATATCTTATATATAGGGTGTAAATTAACCCTTCACACATACGTCAACCAAGCATTCTGTACATCAAACTAAGTACCCCTACGCAAAATTTTTGCTGGGAAACTTTTTTTTTTGGGGTCAAAAATCACATTTTACGGTAAAACTCAATGTAGCACTATTAAAACATTGTGCTTGTGGATGCTTTGAATAGGAAACGGGCCATGGAGGTAATTTAAGTAAAGTTTTAACCTAAAAAACCAGTATTTACAAAAACAGCTGTGCAAAATTTGGAACTTTGTCCCTTAGAAGCAAAATATGATCGCAGTGGTGGGGAGAATAAGTGCCCTTCGTTTGCGTTTACACCCTTTTTAAGTACATTTTATAACTTGGTCGACTTGTGGCGACAGCGACATCTATTGCAACACTCATGTGCACTAATTGACGAATCCTACATCGCGCTATTTTTTTTTTTTGTTGGGACAAGCCCGCCACACTATTCCTAAACCACTGTAACACCTGTAAGCCAGAATCAACAGTGGCGACCACAAGAAAAGCGCCGAGACAATGAAGCCCGACGAAGTCCCGGAGAAACGATTTAACTGTCTTGGATCCTGCAACGAAATTAATCAGAAAAGAATAGCGGAGGAGTAGGAACTTCACTTCCCTCCATATCAGCAGGAGACAGAACTGAACAAGGCCAATAGGCACACAGGGACGTATACAACTGGGATAAGCCCAGTTGCCTAGCACCACGGATATTATTGTCATTAATATTACTGGGTCCTAAGTTGTGAGCTGTTATATTTGATTCCAATAATAGGTATGACAAAAATGCTTGAATGCACGGAAATTTGTTCTAGTTTCTACAAGGTCCGTGTAATAAATAACTCCGGAAGTAACCTGTACACTATTTTACATAATATTACGTTCATTCTCCCAAAGACTACACTCCCATAAGATGATCACATCTTATGGGAGTGTAGTCTTTGGGAGAAATTAATAATAAGATGATCACATCTTATGGGAGTGTAGTCTTTGGGACTATCAGTAATCTATCAGTGCAGATTGTTCATATTCGCAGTCAGATACAATGTAGAACATTGACAGAAAGGCGAGGCAACAAGCTTGAAGGAAAACAATTTACTGTTAAAGTTACCATGACCTGTGAGAAATTGGGCAACACAGTGATCCACCTCCAGATCCAGATCCAGATTTTCTATATGAGCTCATATTTTCTATATGAGACAGACAGTTCAAACAAATTATCTTTGCTGGTCCGAACTTCGTGCAGAACGCTGCGCAGTAACATCTAATAGGAACCAAATGGTGACATGAGGCGGGGTTCGGGGGGCGGTAGTCTAGGCTAGAGATGCACCTTATATAAACACAATCAATCCTTTATACAATCAAATATCGTAATCGATTAGTTTTATTTGGAATACGTTATTGTTAATGTTTGGAAGATATGTAACTAAATACATTAACTAATAAAGTGAATTTAATCATTAATAATTGAGTTCTCGTCTTTACTTGTCTTTGTTTCGGTCTTCCATTGCAACTGCTTAAGGATTACTTGAGTTGTAGGAAGCAACGAGTGAAAATAGACAACTGGATAAGTGATGAACTTTGTGTTCATTATGGCGTTCCACAGGGCAGTTTCTTGGGTCCTAGTCTTTTCCGTGTCTATATTAATGACTTGCTTCAACTTCATCTTAATCATGGAAAACTAATATCTTTTGCCGATGATACTGCGCTATTTTTCAGTGGTAAAAACTGGGAAGAAGTTTTCCAAAATGCTCAACAAGGTTTCAATGAGGTTTGTCAATGGCTTAAACATAATGCCTTGACACTAAATCTGTCAAAAACCAAATATGTTGCTTTCGCACCCAGGAGAAATCTTCTTCCACCTACAACTCTCAACATCATGGCTCACACTTGTTCTTTTTCCAATTCCTCTTGGCTTTGTTCACCCCTTCAAAATACGGACGTCATTAGATATCTTGGAGTGTATAATTATAGATCAATATGGCAGTGTGTGCTGTGACTTTTTGGGTGGAAAATCATTAAATAACCCCTCCCGCTCTTGGGCAGAGCGAAAGGGAGTGTCAGACTTCTACTGACTAAAAACCACCCATGTTCCTTCTTCGCCCTCTATGTCGAGGCCGTGATAACCGTTGGACTACCCGCGGCCCCGACAGGCGTCGGCCCTTTCGGGCCCCTCCCATGTTGCTGACATCTCTTTGAGGCGCGCGTGGAACACGAACGCGCCGTCGACACGGCCTGTTTTCGTCGTGAGACGGACGGACGGCGAGTTAGCCCATCACTCACCGTCCACAGGCCCGCGTCTACGGTGGCCGGAGGTCATCGCGGGACCCCCGACGCCCGGAGCGCCTCCCGCGGCGGCTGGGACGAGAGGTTCTCTCCCTCTCGCGTTCCGCCACCTCCTTCGCTAGCATCACTGCTTCGCAGAAGGAGGCGACGGCGTCCCATTCCTCCTCGCCCCGGACCATGGCTTGCACCAGGGCCGGGCGCGAGAGGTCGCCGCCGCCGATCGCCGCTACGAGAACACGGCGGGGCTCCGCCCAAGCGGGGCACACCTCCACTGTGTGCTCCACCGTGTCCTCCGGCCGATCCTCACAATGGTGGCATCCGGGCGTTTCCTCCCGCCTGATTCGGTGCAGGTACTGTAGCATAAATTAGTCGATTCACTAAAAACCGACTAATTCTAAAAAGTTGTCACCTCACTAAATTATAGGTACAACCCTAAATGTTATGTAATGTCACAATGGAGGGAGAACGTCGCTCAGGACCTCCTTTAAAAACGGCTGCACGCATAGGTTCTGCCCTTTTTACATCAAGCAGCAGCCTACTAGATAAGTCCCCAGTTATTGGGTAAGTGAACTCCGCCATTGTGTTCTTTTGCTGCTAAATTTATGTCCCGGCAAGCCATATCTATTTGTAATCTTTGTGTCGATTTAACATGGCTGCCGGCAATGTATTCTGTATTTAATATTAATTAGCACCTAGCTATTCACTATGCACATGTGCTCTAATTAGTTATATGGTTCTCCGCATGGCATGCGTCCTATTCTATTCTCTATAAACTAAATCATGCTCATCCATGCTGTATCATAAACCGGCGACGCGAGTCAACGGTCAATGAGAACTACCTACCTACCACCAACGCTGCCTAGGGCTAGTTGCCCTGAGCCCGCTGCCCACCTGGTCGACCGCCCTGCCGCGCGTCCCTACCGACGCGTGAGGCCGCCTGACCCAGCCTACCTACCGTGCGTGGCGATCGCCCTGCCGCGCGTCCCTACCGACGCGTGAGGCCGCCTGACCCGGCCTACCTACCGTGCGTGGCGATCGACGTCTTCTGGTTGCTCAGGGCAGTACCGTTTTCCTACCTTCAGTGACAGTGCGTGACCTTAGACCTTAAGAACCCCTATTTTGTTTGTGTAGTGCTAAGTAAATGTATAACTAAGTCTTCCTTGTCTCATTTCTCCTACCACAAAAAGCACTACGCCACAGTACCTCCCGAAACAACCGTGTCCGGTGAGGACCTGCGTCAGACGGAAGGTGAGGGCGCCGTGGCGCCTCTCAAGCCACTCCTCAAAGAGGGGACTTACCGCCACTATCGTGGCGTGCCCTGCACGGGGTTGCGACAGTCGCTGTCTCCATGTCGCCATGAGATCGCCCCGGAGGTCTGTCCGCCGCGCAGCAATTTGCCGCGGCAGCGGAGTGACCCCCTGGCGCAGCGCCTCCGCGCGCCATTGATGCAGGCGCGCGAGGACTATCGCCTCCAGATCCCACGGCGGCAATCCAGCAAGGAGGTTCGCCGCTTCGCGGGAGATCGTGCGGTACCCCCGTACCGTCCTTACGGCCATGACCTTTTGGGGCACGTTCAGGTAGTGGGCGGCCCGCTTCCTCAAAGCAGGCGCCCACACCGGTGCCCCGTAAAGGGCCATGGACCGCACGATCTCCGCGTAGAGCCTCCGGCAGGAGGCGTTTGGCCCCCCCAGATTGGGCAAGAGCCACCTAAAGGCAGCCCCGGCCCGCTCCAGTCTGGGAGCCAAACGTCGGAAGTGCTCCACGAAGTTCCACCGGCTGTCGAGGACGAGTCCTAGGTACTTCAAAGTACACTCGACGCCGATGGGAACCCCTCCCACCATTAACTGGGATCCCGACGGCAGCGCATTCCCACGTCCATGGAAGCCCATGGCCTCCGACTTGTGAAGCACCACCTCGAGACCCAGCTGCCGGATCCTCTCTACGACTATCGCAACCCCGCGTGTCAAATTGTCGGCCGCCGCCTCGTACGACCCACCCTGAGCTAGCACCAGCGTATCGTCCGCGTAGCAGACTACGCTGACGCCGCTAGGGAGGTCGGCGCGCAGCACCCAGTCGTAACCGATGTTCCACAAGGGCGGCCCCAGAACCGATCCCTGTGGAACACCGCACGACATCTCTCGCCGGTTCCACTGTCCGTCTTGACCAGGGTAGATGACAGCCCTGTCTGTCAAATGTTAATTATGACATCGAGTAACGTGACCATGACCGTAGTAAGTAAACAAAGCTGCGTAATTCTGAACTTACAATAGCACGGAATTACTGACTTGAGTAAGACCAATTAATTAAGAGCACCCTGATCGTGAGAAATAAACATGGATTTAATTAAATTTTGGTTTAAATATAATGCATCTGTACCATTGACTTATATTACGTTATGCTATTTCATCTCCACAATGTATGTTTGACAAATGATTCGTTGACTAAACGAAGCCTAAAGTATTTATATTATACCAATCTTCCTGAGATTGACTATGGAATGCTCAGTAATAGAGTATTGTTGCAAACACTTTTGCGTCATTGTCATCATTTTTCTACAACCGCAGTGGTAACTCTTTTCTATGTTCCTGTTTCTATGCTCCATGTCAGCAGGAGAACGAACATACTTAACAAGGCCAGCAAGCACTAAGGGCCGTATACAACTGGGATAAGGTCAGTTGCCTATTATTATTCTGAATGGGTTCTTAGTTGTGAGCTGTTATATTTTGTTCGTCTACTAGGAGTTGTGATACTTAAGCACAGTACTTAAGTATCGCGTTGACGGGACCGACACGCAGCTTTACTTAAGTGTACAACACTGAGTAGATAAAGGGTGTAAAAGTACCCTTAACGCAAACGAAGGGCATTTGTTCTCCCCACCACTGCGATATTTTTTTTGTTCTAGACTATACCCGAGAATTCCCTAGTTACGGAGATATTGGGGTCAAAGTTCCAATTTTTTCACAGCAGTTTTTGTAAATACTAGTTTTTCAGGTAATAACTTTACCTAGATTACCTCCATGACCCGTTTACTATTTAAAACATCCACTAGTACGATGTTTTAAGAGTGCTACATTGAGTTTTACAGTAAAATGTGATTTTTGACCCCAAAAATAAAAGTCGTTTCCCAGCAAAAAAAATTGCGTAGGGGTACTTAGTTTGATGTAAAGAATATTGGTTTGACGGCTGAGTGAAGGGTTAATTAACACCCTGTATCTACGTTCGATTAAGAATAACCATTAAATGGGTATTACCATGTCGTTTTCATTTTAACTTCACCTGACATTTCGTCAATAAAAAATATTAAATTTCAGGCGATTTATGGATCGTTCACACATCCAATGTTTTGCATTTTATGTAGTATGATATAATAGATAAACTTTCGTCTAAACTTTCGTCTACCTAATTTATTTATTTTTATTAATTTTCTACCAAAACTTTTTATTTCATCAGCACTGCTCTCAAAACGGTGAAGGAAAACATCATGAGGGAACCGGTTTTTTGGTATTATAACCAAAAATTCGAAGAAATGTGAAATCTACCAATCCGCACTAGGCCCGCGTGGTGGATTATAGCCCATCCCTCTCCTAGAGAGGAGGCCTGAGTCCCTGCAGTGGAAACATTATAGACTGATGATGACATTAGAACGGATACACATTATCCTAATCAAAAAGTTAATTTAGAGATCCGTAATAATGTACCAAAAAAACTACTGGTATAATTAGTTGGTTAACGTTGATGTAATCATGTAAATTAATTGACACTAAGATCTGTATCTTTTTGTGAAGCGTAATGAAAACCAGATTTTTGGCCTTACAAACTGTAAGTAATGAGTGCAAATAAGATATACATTGCCAAGTACATTAGCTTCTACGCATCTGTGCTACGTCTGCACGCGTTACAAAATATTGCAGGTTATGGGAAAAGTCTAAAATAATTTAATTAATTAGATAATGTTTTTGTTTCATAATATTATAATTAATGTGGGATGGTAAAAATAGACCAAGAAACATTTGCTAATGAAAGTTGTTTTTGGGGTTTCGTATTATTAACGTTAGTGAGAGCATTCAGTGTCGCTCGAACTAGCACGATTAGTTTTCGATTTAGTTTCAGCCGAACTGAAAGCTCTATTTTTCTTAATCTCTTATACATCATTTGATAATTCAGAGAAAAAAGTAGTACAAGAGTTAGGCAGATGTGTACATGAGTACACCTCTGCCTTGGTTCTGTTCGCTGTTAACATATAAGCCAGCTGATAAAACCATGGCTCATTTCAGTAACTGTAAGATGTACAGATCTTTTCATTTTCCTTCGTCTTCTTAGCCTGTCGATGACAATAACAAACAAAATAGAGTCAACCCAAAATTTGGCGACGTGTTTGGCACTTTTAATAGCGTCCATTGGCTCCTGTGATGTGCAAGTAACAGGACAGGCAGAATATGGTATCAAGTGTCCCATCGTTTGTAGGGCAATACCTAATTTACCCTCCAGGGCGGAGTCATCTACGAATCTCCACATGGCATGGCATGGCATGTCTAAGAACTAAAAAATCAAAGATATATGACATCTATCAACCTGCACCGGGCTTGCGTGGTGGATTATAGCCCAACCCCCAGCCCCCCCCGGTAGAGAGGAGGCCTGAGTCCCTGCAGTGGGAACGTTATAGGATGATGATTAGTTTCAGAAAATAGAACAATCAAGGTATCTAATAAAGGCGCGCTTTTTCGTAAAAGATTGGGAAATACATTGCAAACATTATCTAGTTCTTCTGTACTCAATTACACTATTCCTTATCCTTAACACATTTAAATTGAAATTCAAATAATTCAAAACTATTAAGTAGTACTAGACTAATAGGTAGTTTAATGTTCCAGGCGCTTTGTACACGACAGCCGCTGTCTAATATACCACCATGCCATTATTCTGCAACATACTAATTGAGTTGATGCCTATAAGTAACAGCGCCCTGTAACATTTTCCATAATTTTGGCTTAAAATTGCTAAATGATTACAACCATCGTGTTCGTGTTGAGCTTTGGTGGGTACTAGCAACTTTAACGCGGCTAATAACAGCTGATGGGCTCAAGAGACGTGTGTAACACTCACGTTTGAACGATGGCACAACAAAAAATATCAGCTCAGAGCAACCCTGCCGCCTATAAATGGAATATTCGGATCCCACGCTAACAGTAACACTTTGTGTACAACGAGTGCAGTCCATTTGAGCATTGTTGAGGTAAATGAAACGAGTTGTAAATTAAATTCTGTTATTTATTATATTTCATTTAAGTGAACCTAACTTTGGACTTCGTTGATAGGATACAGGAACTATCAATATGGGATTTGTTATAAAAAGGAGTGGGTTTTGAAATCCTAGAAAGCATAAAAGTTTAGGGCGTGAAGCGCGTACGGTAATTAAGTTCCGAATACTTCGGGTAGATTCGTGGAACCTGAGCGGGACACAGTTTTGCTTTGTTTAGCATTTACAATATATTAACGACTTATTAATTATGTGATTTGATTTAGTTTTTCTCAATTATTTTTTATTGCATGTTTTTTTATTTATTTCGTCACCACTGCTCTCAAAACGGTGAAGGAAAACATCGTGAGGAAACCGGCAAATATAAGAACCAAAAATCAACCAATCCGCACTGGGCCCGCGTGGTGGATTATAGCCCATCCTTCTCCCAGAGAGGAGGCCTGAGTCCCTGCAGTGGAAACAATATAGGCTGATGATGATGATTGAATAGACTTACAAAATATTGTAACCAGCAGACATTTTGACGTTCATAAGTCTGAGTATCGTGCTTAACTTTTCAAGTCTAAACCAAATACAACACTTTGCACCTCAATACTGTTGCTGTTTCAGAATGTTCCGTCTCATTAGCTGTGTGCTGCTGTACAGCACTTTCACCGCTGGATATCCATTCCCGTTCCCTGCAGCGCCGGTTGTCGCGCCAACATCTGTGGTGCCGACGCCGTTCCCATTCGTACCGGGGTCTACGCCCATAGTGCCGACTGCCATTCCCTATGGTCCGGGAGTAAGCCCAGCAGTGCCATCTGCGATTCCCTATGGCCCTGGGGTGAGCCCGGTTGTGCCATCTGCCGTTCCCTATGGCCCTGGAGTGAGCCCGGTTGTGCCAACTGCCATTCCCTATGCCCCGGGGGTCAGGCCGATAATGCCGACTGGGCTTTCCTTCGCTCCTGGAGCCACATCGATTGTGCCTGGTGTCAATAACCCTTACTATAACTATGCAGGAGCCCCCGCTATTCCCATCGTGTCGTACTCTAGCGAGCATGCCCCAGATGGAACTTATGCTTTCAGGTAAGTAACTTATAGAAATATCGCAAGATCACTTTTTACTGCTGATGATCATTTCCTTATTTAAAGTTTTCTTCTGTGGCGAAGCCTTTCCTATTCAAAATAATAACGTGACTTTATTTTATCAATAAATGTTTTCAGTTTCTCCACTGCGGACGGCAAGCAAGCTCAAGAAAGTGGATACTTGAAAGATGCTTACATTGACAATACTGGAAATCCTCAAGGGACTCAGGTACTTATTGTGTTTATTAAGTTTTTATTCAAATCAATACATTCCTTTTACATATTATCCCACTTTCCTTAAATCGTTCATAATTCCTCGAAATCAGCAGAAGATTGTTCATTGTTTATAGTTGTTGTTGATTGTTTATAGGGTGTACGTGACTTTAACTAACTTGTGATGAATGAATTCGTAATTTGTTCTTTTGCAGGTTGTTCAGGGTAGTTATGCTTACATCTCGCCTGACGGTACACCAATTCAAGTTAGCTACGTCGCTGATGAGAATGGTAATTATAATTATAATAATTATCAAAACATTAGAAAAATTCACTACACCGTAAGTATAACTAGCCTATAATGTTCCAACTGCTGGGACATAGGGCTATTCCTATGAGATGGAATAGAATCGACCACGCGGCCCGCGGGCCCAGTGGGGATTCGCAGAAGTCACATGTTTTCATTTTTTTTGTTCTAGGACATGACTGTTTACTTACTTCACAAATATAGCCAGAGAATTGTTTCATAGGTTCAATGTTTCAAACAAACTGGTTATGTTAAATGCTGTTTTGCTAAATGCTGGTTTTTGTTTCCTTTTTTTTATTTAATTTGTTTTTAGTTCTTTCATTATCTTAAAACAATGTTTGTCAAGTACAGACTTTACAGCTAAAAGTAATGTACATAAGATAACATCACGCCTGTAATCACCGAAGGATTAGGCAGAGGTGTACCTAATAGGTCACCCTTTCACAGTTGTGCTTAAGTCACATGTAATAGGGGCAAGCCTTTTGCCTTCAACCGGGCTCAAATGCAGACTCCGTGGCTGCTTCTAAGAGAAATTACAAATAGAAAAACCCAATAACAGATTGCGCGACCCGGGAATCGAAACCAGGTCCTCAGGACCTCATGCTCAGCAACGCTTGCGAACACTACATAACAATGCGGTTTTTTTTGTAATTGTTGCTCCACTGAAGGCATTACTTTTTTATCATGGGTGCGTTTAGAAACATTTTAACTCACACACACACAAATCAAACACTCAGACCCGGTACAACTATCTGTAGGCCATTCAAATATTTGACCCGTGTGGGAATCGAACCCTCGATACACAGCGCAGCCGCTTAGCAGAGTGCTGTCACAGTCAGTTACACCGATTATCCATATTTACATTTTTCAATTCAATATTCCAGGTTTCAGACCATCAGGCGTGCATATTCCTGCTGACGGAAAAGTGGTTGCTCCCATCGTGCCTGCAGTGGTCGGACTCAACAAGCAAGTCTTCGACCCAGCGTACAACCGTTACGATCCTTACTCTAACCGTAACAGATATAATAGCTTTGGCCAGTACAATAACCGACCTTATGATCCGAGATACCCTTACGACCCAACAAAAGTTAACCCCTATTTAAACAAGAATAACCAACTTTATGATCCGAGATACCCTTACGACCCAACAAAGGCTAACAAACAGCAAGAGGCTAATAAGCAGAATTCTGCCTAGGTTATTGATCGGAAATCGAAAAGTATTACAAAGTAGTAAGTAAGATTTAAGAAATGTATACAGTGTGATTCTTTATAATGTGCACATATCGAAATGAGGGAATCTATGCTTAATTTTATCGATGGAAAAAATATTTAAAAAAATATAAATATTTTTTAATATTTTTTATGGAATTTTCAAAAATGTTGTCCGCTGTTGTGACCCCAATGTAAACAAAACGGTGTAACTTTTAAACTAAATTATCTATCGCGATGAAACAATTTTATGTAAAAAGTTATGAAAAAAAAAAGTTTTTTTGATCAAAAAACGTGTTTATTTTCAATTGAGGGTGCGTCATCAGTTCGCTCGGAGTTGTCGCGATGACCCAGATACTGTTTGTGCGAAATATGCTCGATCATCATTACATTTGTTAAGGCGAAGACATATTTCACCGACATGGCTTCGCAAACGCAGACAATAAGATTAACCACTGAATTGGAACATGAGCTGTTTAATTATTACAGCGAAGAAAAGAAAAAGCGACAAGAATTACAATGTCAAGTAATGGAGCTTAAAACCGAAATGGAAATGCTACGGGAAACTTTGAAACACCAAAGTGACCAGGAGAAAAATAAGCCTACTAAAAAGGTCAACAAAGAAAGTTCATCCAAACCTATCGAATATGAGACGGACGAGGATGAACTAGCCAGAGAAACGGAGTGGATTAGGATAGAAAATAAAAGAAAAAAACGGAAGCTGAACCGTACGCTGACTCCCCCCTCCCTACATAATGCTAACAATGAACAAGGAAAAATAAATCCCAAGAAAACGCCAAAGCCACCCCCAATAATAGTGCAGGGTGTTAAAGATTACCAGTCATTCTATGACTCAATAGCCAGTACTCAGGGCGACACGTTCACCATAAAAATGATGAACGGGGATAGCGTCAAAATAAATGCAACTAATGAAGATGCCTATAGAGAGATTACGAAGCTACTAACTTCAAATAATTCACTCTGGCACTCGTATGAGAACAAACAAGCCAGACCAATACGAGTGATGGCCAAAAAACTGCATCATACATGCCAGCCAGAAAGAATTGTAGAGTTCCTGAAAACCAAGGGCTACAAAATTGAAAATGCTGTGAGCAAATTAAGTTGGAGGAAAAAGGAACCACTCAACATGTTTATGTTGACATTTGAAAAAAATGAAGATATAAACAAAGTTTATGGAATCACTAATATTCTAGGGTGTAAAGTTGAAATCCACCCACTTAGAGCATCTAAGTTAGTCCCACAGTGCAAAAGATGCCAAGCCTATGGACACACCCAGAAGTATTGTTCGAAAGAACCAAGGTGTGTCAAGTGCACCGGCAAACACCTCACAAGAGACTGTGTGAAACCGGCACAAGATAAACCAAAATGCGTTCATTGTGGTGAGCCACATCCAGCTAACTATAGAGGGTGCATAGTAGCAAAGGAGATGCAAGTGTTAAAAAGTAAATACACTAAAAAGCAAACTGCATCCCAACCAAGGAAGCATACCGAACCATCAGCTACCAAAGAAGCTAATGAAAAGAAGGAAATGACCCACCAACAACCCAAGCACTCTTCGTACTCTCAAGCAGTCAAAAACAATATGGAGGCAAGCTCGGAGTCAAAACTCGACAAAATTTTAAGTCTAATGTCAACATTTGATGAACGACTTAAAAAACTAGAAATGAGTGCCAAAAAAGCTCCTATTCATCTGCAAAAATGATTAATAACCTCAAGATCATGACATGGAATGCTAATGGACTGCTGCAACACCAACATGAGCTACAAGTAGTCCTAGATACAGAAAACATAGATATATGCTTAATATCAGAATCACACTTTACACGACAATCATTTGTAAAATTCCAAGGCTACAAGATATATCATGCCCTGCATCCTGATAACACTGCAAGAGGAGGCAGCGCCGTCATAATTAGAGAAAACATACATCATTATGAATATACCAAATGTGAAGATCAGGAAATGCAAGTGGTCGGTGTAACTATCCAAATGAAAAGATACAACTCGGCTACTATAGCAGCTATATACATCCCCCCAAAATACGCACTAAAAAAAGGGGAATACAAGATACTCTTAGCGCGACTTGGAAATAGATTTATATTAGGTGGAGACTTCAATGCCAAGAATACCTACTGGGGCTCTAGACTAACTACAACGAAAGGCAGAGAACTACTAAGTGCCATACAAGAAACCAAATCAGAAGTTCTATCAACTGGAAAACCGACATATTGGCCAACAGACTCGGGAAAAATTCCAGACTTAATTGACTTTTTTATATATAAAGGAATACCCTCTGACTTTATAAGTGCCGAAGAAGGATTTAATATGAACTCTGATCACTCACCAATAATTTTATATATTAGTGAACATGTCAAACAGAGAGAAGACAATCCCTTTCTCGTGAACAAGTTCACAGACTGGGAATCCTTTAAAATAGACTTAGAAAATAAAATAGACCTAAATATTTTCATCAATGATAAGCACCAACTTAATTTCGAATTAAGCAAATTTATTGTAGATGTTCAACAAACTGCATGGGCTAATACACCCAAGAAAAAAAGAACACTGAAAGTTAATAGTTATCCAAAAGAAATAACAGATCTAATCAGAGAAAAAAGAACCTTGCGAAAAAAGTGGCAGCGAAACAGGTTTCCCCAAGATAAGACACTATTAAATGGAATAAGTAAACGAATTACGAAGGCAATCCAGAAAGTTCGGGACGAAAACCTGACTAGGCATCTTCTTCAACTGACTAATGATCGATCGACTGATTATTCACTATGGAAAGCTACAAGAAATCAAAAACAACCTATTGCTCACATACCGCCAATAAAAGAACTAAACGGACAATGGGCAATAAGTAACGAGCAAAAAGCATCAAGGTTTGCCCAACACTTAGAGGAAGCCTTTACACAAACCGAGAGCGCTGACCAAGATCTCCATTGGGAACAAATACAACAAGTAGACCAAGAGATAAAACTTGTAACACCAAAAGAAGTATCTAAAGAAATCAGAGATCACATCAGTTCAAAAAAATGCCCTGGTTATGACCTTATCACAGGGGAAATCCTAAAGAATCTACCGAGGAAAGCCTTGGTAAAACTTACTAAGACAATCAATGCTTCTTTTAAACTAAAGCATGTTCCAGACCTATGGAAGGTTGCAGAAGTGATCATGATCCCCAAATCAGGGAAACCACCTCAAGATGCATCATCATACAGGCCTATCTCTTTGCTACCAGTGATGTCAAAGCTATTCGAGAAATTACTTCTAAAACGACTAAAACCTATTATAGAAAATAGCAACATTATACCAGACTATCAATTTGGTTTCAGAGAAAAACATTCTACGATAGATCAAGTGCATAGAATTACAACAGTTATTGAAAAAGCTCTTGAAGATAAGAAAGTATGTACCACTGTATTTTTAGATGTAGCCCAGGCTTTTGACAAAGTATGGCATAAGGGATTGATTTACAAACTAAGAACTATGTTGCCAAAACAGTTCGCAGATATATTAGAATCATATTTATCTGGCAGAGTATTTAGAGTAAGGCAAGAAAATGCCTATTCGGAATTAAAAGAAATAAAAGCTGGTGTACCACAAGGAAGTGTTCTAGGCCCGGTCCTGTACCTATTGTACACATGTGATATACCAGAGCTAGAAACTGCAACTATTGCTACTTTTGCTGACGATACCGCAATAATGACCACGGGATCCACTCACAAAGAAGCTGTGGTAAAAGTACAAAAAGCAATAAATCAATTCTATGATTGGACCAAAAAGTGGAGGATCAAGTTGAATGAAACAAAATCTATTCACATTGATTTCACTAATAAGAAATCAGAATACAACCCAGTGTACATAAACAAAGAAAGTGTACCGTACGAAAATACTGCCAAATATCTTGGTATGACCTTAGACGCAAAGCTTCGCTGGAAAGCTCATGTCAAAAAGAAACGAGAAGAATTAGAAATTCGATACAGAAGCATGAACTGGTTACTAGGAAGGCATTCCGCGTTGTCAGTTCCTAACAAAATCCTGCTCTACAAATCTGTCCTTATGCCAGTATGGACCTATGGTATACAACTATGGGGTTGCGCCAAAGAAAGCAATGTAGAAATTATACAAAAATTCCAGAACAAAGTACTCAAGAACATCGTGAACGCACCTTGGTACATAAGAATTGACGACATCCATCGGGACCTGAATATAGAGTTCGTTAACAACATAATCCAAAAATATGCAGAAGCTCATGAACATCGGCTTCATCATCATGTTAATGTCGAGGCCATCCAGCTCCTCGATAACACGGACATAGTAAGAAGGCTCAAAAGGACTAAGCCTTTTGAGTTAGTGTAGTGTAACAGTGTAACTTATTAGTGGCTTTACCGCGAGTGTAATATAGTACCTAGCTATTTAGATGGTCACAGGAACAAAGTGACTTCCCCTTAACAGACGCTAAGTAAACGCAATGGACGTGTTCTTAGAAATAATTTTACTTTTAGCAAATTAAGTTAGATTAAAATTGCTTATTAGCCTTTTTAGGCTAGATTGTAATATAATAAAAATAAACAAAAAAAAAAATTGAGGGTAGTTTTTTTCCACAATTTTCATTTCACGAGGACGCCTAATTGCTTCCAATCATTATGGAGTTTGTTTCATCGCGATAGATAATTTAGTTTAAAAGTTACACCGTTTTGTTTACACTGGGGTCACAGTAGCAGACAAAATTTTTAAAAATTCCATATAAATTATTAAAAACAATTTAGATATTTTTTAATAATTTTTCCGTCGATAAAATTAAGCATAGATTCCCCCATTTCGATATGTGCACATTATAAAGAATCACACTGTATGTCAAGGCCGCGGTATCTCTTACAGCATTCCGCAGCTCCGACGGGCGTCGGCCCTTGCACATGAAACACGAATGCGCCGTCGACACGGCCTGTCGTCGTCATAAGACGGACGGCGAGCTAGCCCATCACTCACCGTCCACAGGCCCGCGACTACGGTGACCGGAAGCCGTCACGTGGCCCCCGACGCCCGGAGCGTCTCCCACGGCGGCTGAGACGTGAGGTTCTCTCCCTCTCACGTTTCGCCACCTCCTTCGCTAGCATCACTGCTTCGTAGAAGGAGGCGACGGCGTCCCATTCCTCCTCGCCCCGGACCATGGCTTGCACCAGGGCCGGACGCGAGAGGTCGCCGCCGCCGATCGCCGCTACGAGAACACGGCGGAGCTCAGCTTAAGCGGGGCAGACCTCCACGGTGTGCTCCACCGTGTCCTCCGGCCGATCCTCACAGTGATGACACTCGGAACCAGCAAAGCCCTTTGAACATCTATCTCAAGACCCAAGAGTTAGACTGACCCGACACTATACCGAAGACATCCCGTATGTCAGTCTGTACGAGATTAGGATGGCTCTGAAATAGCTGATGAACAACAAGGCACCGGGTGCTAACGGAATCACGGCCGAAGTCCTGAAGGCGGGTGGCAAATCGGTCCTTAAAGTCCTTCAGCAGCTGTTCGGTTCACAGGTGTGGTGGTACTTTTCTTCAAGAAGGGCGAGAATGCTCGGCTGAAGAATTATCTAGGCCTATCTCACTTATGAGTCATGTCTACAAGTTGTTTTTCAAGAGTCATTATGAATCGTCTCGCGCGCAGGTTTGACGACTTTCAATCTCCTGAACAAGCCGGATTCCGAAAAGGCTTTAGCACCGTAGACCACATACATACGCTGCGGCAGGTTATACAGAAGACCGAAGAGTATAATCTGCCTCTCCGTTTAGCGTTTGTTGACTCGAGAAAGCCTTTGATTCGATCGAGACTTGGGCTGTACTACACTCCAAAGGTGCCAAATCGACTACCGGTACATCGAGGTGTTTGTACAAAAACGCCACCATATCAGTCCGAGTTCAAGACCAGACTTCGAAACCTATCCTTCTGCAGCGAGGTGTGAGACAGGGAGACGTCATATCTTCGAAGCTGTTCACCGCTGTACTGGAGGATGTTTTCAAGGTTCTGGACTGGAGAGGACTACGCATTAACATAAATAGCGAGTACATCACTCACCTTCGGTTTGCCGACGGTATCGTGGTCATGGCTGAGACCATGGAGGACCTCAGTACAATGCTTGATGTAGAATGTAGAGTAGATGTAAATGATAGTAGAGCTTCCGAAAGTCTTAAGTCTTTAAATGAACATGGACAAAACCAAGGTCATGTTAAATGCCCATGTAACACACACTCCTATCAAGATACACAATGGGCCTCATCAGAAAGCTCAAAGTCACCCAAAGGACAATGGAGAGATCTATGCTCGGAGTTTCCTTGCGTGAACAAATCAGAAATGAGGACATCCGCATGAGAACCAAGGTTACCGACAGCCCGAAGAATTGCCAAACTTAAGTGGCAGTGGGGAGGGCACATTGCTCGCAGAACGGATGGCCGATGGGGCCGGAAAGTTCTGGAGTGGTGACCGCGAACCGGAAGAGGCGATGATATTATGTACCTGCAACTACTGGTGTATATGTACTTTTAAATTTGGTTCATAGAAGTGACTCCGATGGTTGGCTAGTTATTTTGAAAGACAGCACTTAATTGAGTAACCGCTATATATCTACCCAATAATTAATATTGTCATCTGTGATGAGATAGGATTGACACCCCGACCGACCCGAAGTCAGAAAGTTAAATCCGTGGCTCGCCAACACTCAACGCGCTAGCTAGATACATAGGGAGAGCATATAGAGGATCGGACAATAAAAAACTCATTAGTCCGTCAGACAGATTTCCAAAAAATATTGAACATATATTTTTTCTTTTTTCACATAAACAAAAAATGAAGACGATACAGTGCTTCGAAAACTCGTGAACTCCTCGAAAACGTCACATGTCAGTACATTTTTTACCTACAAATGACGTCACAACCCAACAACCCCACTCATGATCTTTCACGCGTTCTATCTCCGTCAATGTTTATTCACTTAATAAAACAAAAATCACCTCGTATCCAATATTTTTCGATAATCTAACTGACGCACTAATTCTAATCATATTTTTGACCCAGTCCGATCCTTTATTTGTCCTTCATCATCAGCCTATAGCAGTCCACTGCTGGACATAGGCCTCTCCAATTGCACGCCACTTTTCTCTATCCTCGGCAACTCTCATCCAGCTGCTACCAGCCACCCTGCGAAGATCGTCGCTCCACCTAGCCTGAGGGCATCCCACCTTACGTTTGCCAATTCGCGGTCTCCACTCAAGAACACGTCTACCCCAACGGTTATCGATTCTGCGACAGATATGGCCGGCCCATTGCCATTTATTTGTCCACTCTTGTTTTATTGTAATTAGGCAGTTTTTGGTAACTAACTGCCGCACTCTGAGAGATTTAATGATTACTTAGGCCATCACTTAGTAATGGTTTTGACAGATTTCTCATACACAAAATATGTCAAACCTTTACTAAGTGACGGCTTAAGTAATCATTAAACCTTCACGTGATTTACTATTATTATTAAATATACACCTTTGGTATTACATTAATCTTTTGTATCTTAGATTTAATAAATAACCGGTTCTAAGTAGCTAATCCTCGTCAACTTCGAGTGATCACCCAAACCTGAACATTTGCGTACCAAGGCACGTTTACATTTGTGTCATATTTACTTATTATTTGTTTTCCAGATTTGATCTTCTTGATTGGGTCTAATAATTTAGTGATTGGAAAAAGCTATAATTGCACTATCTTAATGTAGCTGAGAAGAAAATAATCCAGACCCATTACTAAGGAAGGCGGGTCATCATCATCATCAGCAATAAGACGTCCGCTGCTGACGCTGCTGCTGTGACAAAGGCCTTTCCCATAGAATGCTATAACGAACGGCAACCTGCCGCTTGTATTCACCGGACGTCGCTCTCGACTCTCACGATGTCGTAGGCCTCCCAACGCTGCGTCTTCCGGTTCGTGGAAGGAGGGTAGGGGTACCTAATTTTGGAGAGTTGATTTCATGAAACATACCGTCAAATGGATGTAGGTAGTTGAGTAGGGCAGTATATTTGAGAACCTTAATTGTCAAGCCTTCCCACCGTCTTTTGCACAATGCTTAAAAACTAGGGACTGAACTAGCTTGCTCTGAATCATAATTATAGGTACGGTAACAAGTCTCGGACACTAACACTGAGTTGGTCCACGAATTAAAGGTTCAGCGTAGCAGTTGCGTACCTATTTTGCCTAAGACCAAGATTTACATGGTCAGAGCGGGACACTAAGAAGAGCCCTTACCTAATAGCTGAAGCCCTGATCGCCGATAGCTTGAATCCTGTTCCCGATACCGGTGGGCTACAATTTATATATTGTTTGCCTAGGCTGTCTCATTGTTGGGGAAAGGCCTCCCCAAATTCTTTCCAAGTGCTATTTTCCTGTGCCACCGCGAACCAGCCTTCGTGGTGCGCGTCCAGATCGTTGCGCCACCTCTTCTGGGCCGGCTTCGCAGACCATCGTGTGGAGGCCTTTGCCCAGCGGTCATCGTATATGCGGCTGGCGTGACGTCACATGTCAGACCCGCCCAATCCCATTTTAACCCAACAGCATTCTTGCCAACGTCCTCTATGCCCGTTTTGGAGCCGAGCGTCGTGTTACGAATCCTATCTTGTCTATTGACACCCAAAATGATGCCTTCCATTGCCCTTTGGCATACCTATTTCAAGGCGAAACTTGTGAGTCTCGGTGAGTGCCCAAGATTGAGCACCGTACCGGTTAGGACGGGCAGAATGCACCTATGAGTTTGCTCTACGAGGAGACGGGAAGATTTAGAAATGATTTTTATAAGACATAATTAAAAAAAAAAAAAAAAATTTTTGTAAGTGTTTAGGGACATTGTATTGCTCATGACTTGTCCTATTTACACTTTGTACTTTCATTAACAAAACCGTATACACAACATAATGGGTCAGAAGAACAAATAAAATTAATGATAAGTGTGATCGCAGCATTACATTCGGTCGACAATTAGTTACCTAAGTAGGTATGAGACAACTTCCATAGTTCTAGCATTTTACTATATAATAGTATCATACTTGTCTACTACGTACCTACAAAAGATATTGCTGATGGCACATGGAGGCCTTGATGTTTAATTAGTGGTTAATAAAACAGCCGCAATATACACATCCTCCTACCTACCTGTGTTGTAAAAAACAAACCGACCTTGAATTATAATTTCACGATATTAAGTATGGATCCGACCTCTGGAAAGGTTAAGAGCACATCACTTTTATTCGTGTCGTGCATACCGCCGGACAAGTTTTAGCCTATTTACACCTGTTTTATTTTCAGACTAATAATACGTTTCTAGACTCCAGCCATTTTTTATAGTTTGACCTTTTAAATATGAATTCGCTGGAAACATCTCTTGTTGCCTTTTGTTTCTTATTCCTATTTTAATTTATTTTTTTCATTTGTTGTTATGAGGGCAGTTATAGGAGCGATCATGGAGCGATCGTCAACTCGGTATTCTTCGCATGGCTGTACACTGTGCAGTGTGTAAAAAATAAATAGTGTTTCATGAATTTCCTGATACTTGTTAATGTTTTAAAAAAAGTAAATATTCAAGTCCATAGCTATAACTCCATAATACATTAAAATAATAGACACAATGAAATGAACGTTACTGACGTTTTAAATTTAGAAATGTTTTTATTTCTTCCTAAAGAGTTGTCATTTTTCTCTTACACGTTTAGTCGGTGGGGCCATCGAAATATTATATATCGGTTTAGTGCCCTTTTTTGTCGACGTTTTATAAGTGCCCATGTAGGAGGCATATGTGGAATAAAAATATTTTGATTTGATTTGATTAGAGGTTTTAAGAGTTAAAATCGTCTGCAAGAGATTATAAATTAATCAATAAAGTACTGTGCTATCCCCATTATAACTGAAAATCATATTTAATGATTACAGTATCTCCATCATCTGGATCATATTTGGGGTCCACGTAGCATGTCTTTATATTCCATACTTGTCTATTACTCGTCGTTTCGTCAGACACTTTCTTTCTTCCCATACATATTTTACACAGTCCATGCTCCATGCATTGTTTTTTGGTTTATCTCTACTCTGAGGAACATGTTGTGATTAATTTCCGAGAAGTTACAGAAATTGATACAGGAACTTAAAAATACGACTTTACCTCGTCAGACTTTGTTATAGGGGAATAAAAATCCTGCATGCCCTTGTAGGTAGTCAGTATAAGAAGTCCTAGTCTTCTGGGACATCCATAAGAAGCGATGCACTGATCCATTGGTTTCAGTACCCACTCAATTTCAAAGCACAGAAACCAAAATGGGACGGAGGACGTTTAAGTTATTTCCCTTACCAATTGACCATGACTTGACGATTGATGTAAGCTTGGATGACTGATAATACAAATACAAAATAGTTTATTGTGCCAATTAGGTACTACATTACATGAGCCCCCGTTTAGGCAAACAATGCCTGTATTAGAAGGCTCCACTCTCTCAACAATTTTGTCGTACACGTCTTATCTATACTAATATTATAAAGCTGAAGAGTTTGTTTGTTTGAACGCTATAAACTCAGGATCTACTGGTTTGAATTAAAAAAATATTTTTGTGTTGGATAGTCCATTTATCGAGTAAGGCTTTAGGCTATATAACATCGCGCTACAACCTTTAGGAGTGGAGCATAAATGAATAATGTTGCAAAAACGGGAAACGATATTCCTTATTGAGAGCTTCCGTTGCGTGCGCTGCAAAAATGGTTTAAGTTATGCAGATTTCATGTATCAAGGAAATGTCTCTCTTTAAAAGTTCTACAATAAAGTCTGCGACAGCTTATATCTAACTATTAAGATTGACTCACTGTAACCATTTTTTACTATTGAAATGTTAGGTTAAATAGTTTTTTTTTTGCGAAGCTTATTTAACCCATATGGTATTAATCTATATCTAAATAAATGTATTTGTTAGAAAGGAAATTTAATAAAGAATATTTGTGCCTTTTACTCTATTTAGTTTAAACAAATATTTTTAAAAGATATCGCAATGTAAAAATGTCCGCGCGACAAAATAATTACGCGGTCCGCCCTTGCGTCCCAATGTAGGTACGTGGAGATTTTGGCCTCCGGGAAATTCAAATTCAAAATATTTATTGCACCATAATATTTACAAGGTGTTATTGTTTATTGTTTTGTGAGCAGTGGTGGCCCAGTGGTGGCCGCCCTGATTTACGAATAGTTGGTCGTGGGTTAAAACCCAGGCAGGCACATTAATTTGTGTAATTTATTTAATCACCACTGCTATCAAAACGATGAAGGAAAACATCGTGAGGAAACCGGCTATATCTTAGAACCAAAAAATCGAAGATATGTGACCTACTAGATGTGTGATCTACCAATCCGCACTGGGCCCGCGTTATGGATTATAGCCCATCCCACTCCCAGAGAGGAGGCGTGAATCCCTGCAGTGGGAACAATATAGGCTGATGATGATTGTATATTTAACAGTAAGAGATAGGTAGGTACCTATAGCAATTCTTACTTTAATAATATAATCAAAGGTAATCTAAACTAATATTATAGAGAGGAAAGTTTAGATTTTTTGTTTGTTACGATTTAACTCAATTTTTTTTTTCAAATTCTTTCAACATTAGAAAGCTAATTGGAAAAATATTACTATGTTGGATAATCGATCTATCGAGGAAGGCTGTAAGCTATATAATAATATTATTGTTGCGTGTGTAAGTTGCGTGGGTCAGCTAGTATTATATATACTAACTAGAGTTAATATTATCATGTACTTTGACCTTTTTTTACTTTTCTTCTTTTGTCGGGTGGGAAATTATCAAATAACCGCGGGCAGAGCGAAAGGGAGTATCAGACTTCTACTGACTTAAAACCACCCATGTTACTTCTTAGCCCTTGTGTCGAGGCTGCGGTATCTCTTTCGAACAACCCGCAGACCTGACGGGACCCGCAGCCCTGACAGGATGTACATTTTTCTGTATTTATATTCAGCTTATAAATACTAATGTTAATTGAAAACAAAAATAATTATAAGTAACGTTACAATAAATTTAAATTTAAACATAAAACTTAACTTATTCCCAGTGCATGTAAAGTGTGGTGTGGTTTTTTGTAGGTTATGTGGTAAGGCGCGAGATGCAGTGTGATGTGTGGTATGGTTTGTGGTAGCACACCACGTGTGTATGTGTGATGTGTGTTATGATGTGTGTTATGAGGTGTGTGGTGAGGTATGGTGTGTGTAGTTGTTTTCCAATATTAGCTAAATAATTAGCATTAACATAGTTTATTGATTCTATGGGGGTTGTTTTATGTTTAGTAATACAAAGACATTTAAGACACAATTCGTACGTTTATATTAGTTTTATGTCTATTCACTGATGGCGTCACCGGTACCACGTTAATGGTCAACTCTTGTAGACCATCCTGGTTATTTGTGTGTACCCATGGGTTGGAGGCAATGAGCTAAATTTAAAAATGTGCTGTTTCTGAACATGTCATCTGTTGGAATATATATCATTTAGTTGCAATTAGGTAGTAACTAACCTAACCTACTATTAATAATTACAGGTACTTAATAAAATATTTTGATTTTGAATATTAGGTGGCCGATCAATGAACACTTCAGCCCTACTCCTAGGAACCTGGAGGCGTATTTTATGGGTGCTGGAAACGAAACTATTTTTAAACCAAGCCTTACTTAACACATAATGTCTATAAGCAGATAAATGATTAGGCAATAACGATAAAATAGTTTATAATAATATCACTTGCCTTCATACAAACTTCCTTGGCCCAGACGAATAAATGTAGGTATGTATGTACCTGTATTTAAAGTTCAAAGTTTAAACTAATTTGGTATTCAAAAGGATTTTGTTTCTGAATGTGTGTATTAATTTATATTGAAGAAATAATAAAAATATATAAAATTGAAGACACCAGGTAATTTGCGCGTGCAATGTGTGGTTTCGGTAATACTTGAGTGAACACATGTGTTGAAACTGTATGGCATGATCGTGTGATCCTTCTGTCATTAGTAGACCTTCGCAGAAGATTTTTTATGTATGTAAAGTACCTGTACCAGCTGTGTGCATCACTAACTGAGTTTCTAGGAACTTTACATTTGAATAGTCACCGTGAACAATGTTATTGTAGGTGTAAGGAACTACCTATTGTGTCTTTACGGACCTCAAAAAATATTTGCATAATAGTTACTTCTCGATTTATTTTCTTAAGAATTTCTACCAAACATGCATAATATCCTTATCCCTGCCGGTAGTTCTTCAACCGACTTCTGACCAAAAAACCACGCTAGGTTTTAGTATTTGAACGAACTGCAGCACAGTACTTTAAAAATGTCATTAGTGCCTACCACTTTTCATAATCCTTGTCATGTTTACAAGGCGTGACGCGTATAAGGTGCACACTAATATAATGTGGTCAAACATACTCATCCAACATGTGTGTGTGTACTCAAGCTTATGTGTGCCTGTGAACATTGATGACCGAATCCGGAATATCGACATCGAATATTTGCTGTCATTTGACATTACGTTAGATGCCGGAGAAATGTATAAAAGATCAGGTGGCGTCTGGTGATGCATCAGTCGCTCATCAGCCACCGAACCAAACTAAACTTACCAAAATGAAATCGGTACGTAAAAAATAACATTATTACGAAAACATTTTATTTGTTATTGCCAGCTTTTGTTTTAATTTTTATTTGTTAGATGAAAAGATGGATTTTACCCATTGAAATCGAAGTTTTGAAGATCCCATGGCAGTATATTTACCTATTTTGAAGTGATGCTCTAACCGCTAAAGTGCCTTTTTTGGAGGGTGGGAAATCATCAAATGACTCCTCCCACTCGGGGCGGAACGGTGTCAGACTTCTACTAACCAAAAATCACTCATGTTCCTTCTTAGCCCTTTATGTCCGCGGCCGCTGTATCTCTTTCGAACAACTCGCAGCCCCAGCAGACAGCTAAAGTGCCTTAATGTCTAAGCTGGAACCGTATTTGCAAGAGGGATAAAATTATTGATAGAATCTAAAATGCCTGTTTTGTTTAAGTTTCTTTAACGAATTTTAATGTGACCGTATTTTCTTCACTTTTCTCACTCTCATTGTTGTTCTCACAATCAATATTTTCGATAAGACTACCTGGAAGAAATAACCTAACTAACTGTTTTGTTTGTGGTGTCATTAAGCATTTTAATTCTATACAATATGTAATAGCATTTTTTTTGCACCTACAGATGATCGTTGTCGCCCTCGCCCTTGTGGCCATCGCCGCCGCCGTCCCCGTCGAGCCCGACCAGGTCCCGATTATCCGGTCCGAGTTCAATCAGCAACCTGAGGGTGGATACAATTATGGGTAAAAATTAGTTATTTTATGTCTAAACAAATATACAACTACTTTACAAGTATAAAGTTCGTCTATATAGTTCGTTAAAAAACGAAATGTTATTATTACATATAAGTCAATTTGTGGATATGTACTCTTTTTGTAATAATAAATTATATATTAATGTCTAGCCGATTTTAATTTAATTAAATATTATAGCATATCGCTTGTCCGGAAGAATACAGTATCATGTCAAAATTTGGCACTAACTGACTTAATAATACAGTTCGACTAAAAAAAGTACGTTCTACGAACTGTATTATTAAGTCTGTTAGTGCCAAATTTTGACAAGATACCTACTGTATTCTTCCGGACAAGCGATATGTTGTAGGCGTGACACGAAATATTCTTTTTTACAATATTTATTTTTGTCCACAACTTCTGATGGCGGGCCTCAATCACAAAATAAAACATAGCACTTATACCGCGAAACATGGCAACATGTTTGTATCTGTTTCTTACATGTTTGTATTTTTTACAGTTATGAAGCCGGAAATGGCATCGTTCGCGAGGAAACTGGTGAAGTTAAGGAAGTTGCGGATGAGGAGAACAACCTTCATAAGGTCGTCGTCGTCCGCGGCTCTTACAGCTACCCCTCAGAGGAGGGCAAACCCATCAACATCGTCTACTACGCTGACCAGACCGGCTACCACGCGGAGGGAGACTCCATCCCCAAGGTCGCCAGCAGATAAGCTAAAAACAACGGCGCACAGATGAATAGTCAATTGATATATAGCAATTAATTGTTTGTTCGTCAGCTAACATGATTTGAGACTCTGATAACGTTTAAGGAATGAACATAACGGTTACCGCGACGCAGGACTGTGGTGCGGAGTATCAGCCGTGCTAACTTCTTGTAGCTCATTGTTGCTTGACGCTCACTGCCATATTTTTGTACGTTTTTATATTATTTGTTGTGTTTTAATGACGTGATTTACATAGTAATTAAAGTTCAATTGAAGTCATTTGTGCTCTTTTTATTTCAACAAGCTTCGAAACGCGACTTCTCCCGCATGTAGAACACTTTCAATGGCATCCGGCATTACTTTACATTAATAGTTTTCTATCAATAAAAGAATTACTAAAATCGGATGAGTAGATTCCAAACTTACTAAAATGTACCTCTTTATAATATTTTGATGGAGAAGTTTGTTACGACGGATGGATAGATGGATGTTTGTTACTATTTCACGAAATAACGATAAAAAGATTTGGATGTTTCACATAGATTGTTTATGACCTAGATTAACACATAAGTTAGCTGCTATCCTGACAGTATGATCCGTAATTGCCCCGAGCAATTAACGAACTCTATGCGAGTAAAGCCACGTTTATTACCTAGTATTTTTACATTTAAGATAACTTTAGATAGGTATATGTTTTGGATAATATATACCATCGTAGTTATTCACGAAGCTATTAAATATGGTAATAAAACACTGAAGTGTTCCGTTCCATAAGGCACCTATTTATTGATAGGCACAATGGCTAAGAAGGAACATGGGTGGTTTTAGTCAGTAGAAGTCTGACACTCCCTACCGTTCTGCCCGGGAGGAGGCATTTGATGATTTCCCAACCCCCAAAAAAATAAATAAAAGGTGTAAGCGAAACGTCCACGAACCCGTAACCAAGCATTCTGTAAGTACATCGATGCATCGAAAATCGTTTTGTTTTGGTGGAAATCGTTTTTTTTAATATAAATACTTATCACGTTTTATGTTAGATCTCATTGTAAGGCACTCAAACTATCCCGGCCCTGGTGCAAGCCATGGTCCGGGGCGAGGAGGAATGGGACGCCGTCGCCTCCTTCTGCGAAGCAGTGATGCTGGCGAAGGAGGTGGCGGAACGCGAGAGGGAGAGAACCTCTCGTCCCATTGCAGCCGCCGCGGGAGGCGCTCCGGGCGTCGGGGGTCCCGCGATGACCTCCGGCCACCGTAGACGCGGGCCTGTGGACGGTGAGTGATGGGCTAACTCGCCGTCCGTCCGTCTCACGACGAAAACAGGCCGTGTCGACGGCGCGTTCGTGTTCCACGCGCGCCTCAAAGAGATGTCAGCAACATGGGAGGGGCCCGAAAGGGCCGACGCCTGTCGGGGCCGCGGGTAGTCCAACGGTTATCGCGGCCTCGACATAGAGGGCGAAGAAGGAACATGGGTGGTTTTTAGTCAGTAGAAGTCTGACACTCCCTTTCGCTCTGCCCAAGAGCGGGAGGGGTTATTCGATGATTTTACACCCACCAAAAAAAAAAAAAAAAAAAGGGTACAAACCATACCAGCTCGTTCCTTTACCTAGAGTGTACTGGCCTGACCATTTAGGAAAACAGATCCTTTTGTATTTTATCTTTCTCAGGCACCACCTCCAGACACAGACTGCAGGCTTCTCCTGCATATCCATGAACCAGACTCCAAAATGGGCGCGCGTCCTAATCATCTTGTCACCTCTTTCCAGGCCGCCGTGATGCTGCCTGCTGTCTAGAGACTACTTAATTGATTTAATGTACTGAACCTCAACTTACCTACCGCAACTGACTAAATTAGTCAGTACCGGAGACATCAAGATTTCACCAGAATACCTACACGTATATTTTTCATGTCGCGTACAACATGCATAAGATTTTTTATACTCGTGATACCAGTCATAACTTAACAGAAGTATGAATGCAGCGAGGCGTGGTGTTGCGATCAATTGCATGTTTTATGTACTGGTTTCTTAAATCATTCCCTTCGTAGTAACCTCAAGTAAAATATTAAAACTACATGAAATTAAAAATAAGTTGTGTGTGTGACACCACACTTGTGCCAAAATGTTATGACTAAAGTCTAGACTAGACTAAACTAAATTCGTCCGCACTTTCTTTATCATAATCATTATGGTAATGACGTATTGTCCGTTTTGTTATTATGTTCATTTATCAATACGAAGTCTGAATCATCATTTTAAGCACCGGCGATTTGATCTTCATAATATATAATACATGTGAAGATAGAATTAATTATAATTTCAGTTGACAATAAGTTACCAAATTAGATAACCAAACTATTTTAAATTTTAGTTGAGAATTCGTTACAATGTTCTATAATTATGATGTAGAACTGTAGATCAATAATTTAGAATGATGAACCCGTTATTATTTACTAATGTAGTAAACACAAAAGTTTGTGAGAATGGATGGATGTTTGCTACTCTTTAGGTTCTGACCGGATTGGACTGAAACTGTACAGTAATATAGCTTATACATTAGAATAGCACAGAGTCCACGACGCGAGCGAAGCCGCGGTCGGAAGCTAGTCATGGAATTAATATGTATCGTATTGTTCGAAAAACGTATTTGAGTCTGTGTATGTCATATACAGAGTATATCGACTTGAATTGCTCTACCAAACATTCAAGTACCTTGTTTTTACGTAGATTTTTTATCCTCATGCATGAGTAGTAACTAGGAGTGTACAGTGATTCCCCAAGTTACGGCACTAGGCCGGTTTTTTTCTTTGAACCTCGTTGAAGTGTGTCACAAGCGTGAGATGCGACTGGTTTCTGAGATCCGCCTCCGCTGATGTGCCTAAGATTTAAGGTTAACTTTACTGCGACAAGTTGCATCATATTACTTTATTCATTAAATTGTTTTGTTTATTTTTGGGTTCCGCATGATATCTGGGAATCCATACGTGGTATTATAGAATATAAAAAAAAAAAACACTTCCATATATTATTACCCGACTACGGCGAAGCCAAAAGGAAGGGATTCAGCTAGAAGGGTAATGACTTTGGCAGTCTATGTATGTAGTCGTAGTCGCATGCCACCTTGCTAGTGGCACAATCAGCTGAATTCTGCATCAATGAGAACGCCATGAAGGAGCATTAGGTATCAGTGGCATGCAACTACGGCTGTCCTCTATAATAATTATCAAATTATCCACTTACTAGACAATTTTTCTTGTCTTCTACTTTTAAGACCGCGATTTTATTAGTCTACGTTTTTATTCGTAGTCGGGTTTTAGTTTTTAAACTTATTTTTTATGTAAGATCGGTTTGGTACAATTAATTAATTGTACCAAACCGATCTTACATAAAAAATAAGTAGCAGAATACATAATTACGACATCAAGAATGTACCTTACCTAATCCTTACGGGATTAGGTAAGGTTAGGCCGAGGTGGACCTGTACCCAGAGTAAGTCCCATGTTATATGGGGTGGGCCTTCAACCGGGCACAAATCCAGAGTCCATGGCTGCTACTGATAAATTCCTGATGGGATAAGAAAATCTTAAATTCAGAACTAGCTTTAATGTGCGGATGCAATGAAAAAAAAACTGTAAATCTGGCTCTCATACCAGTCGGAATCGACTACTGTAAAAATATTTAAACAGTCTCGTCTTAACTTTTTCTCATCCATCACACTTTTTTTTTTTAAATTAGTTAGTAAAATAAAAATGTACCTATATTTTCACACTAAGGTTTCCGAAAAGTAATGCCGGGTTAAAGAAGTGACTATACAGGGTGTAAATCAACCCATCACACAGCCGTCAACCAAGCATTCTGTACATCAAACCAAGTACCCCTACGTAATTTTTTTTGCTGGGAAACGACTTTTTTTTGGGGTCTAAAATCTCATTTTACGGTAAAACTCAAAGTAGCACTCTAAAACATTGTGCTAGTGGATGATTTGAATAATAAACGGGTCATGGAGGTAATCTTGGTAAAGTGATAACCTGAAAAACTAGTTTTTACAAAAACCGCTGTGAAAAATTCGGAACTTTGACACTCAATATCTCCGTAACTAGGGGGTTCCCAGGTATTGTCTAGAACAAAAAAATATGCAGTGGTGGGGAGAACAAATACCTTTCGTTTGCGTTAAGGGTACTTTAACACTCTTTATATATTTAGTACTATAATAGGTATCTAGTTAATCTTTTCTGAGAGATGTAAGACCACATGCTATAATGAAGACCAATAATTCCCGTCGTGTATTTAATTAGCACGTTCATTACCGTTCGACTTGAACATTACAAAAAACTATAGCAATAAAATTAAAATGAATGTTTTAAAATTTCACGCAAAAGCTATAATTTCCAATTTCATCTGCAGCTACGGTGTAACATTTCAGTCTTAACTGCAAGAGAATTAAGTTCTTATTCCATCGTTACTTGCGATGTTTCGGTAACGTAAGGGACGTCCCAACTGTCCTTCATTGTTCAGATGATCATAAAATATATACAGAATCCGCTGCGATGTGTAATTGCTACAAAAGTTTTCGGTATAAATACTCGGGGTGCATCCAAAATGCATCATTACATTCCTTTTGTTTCATACGCATCCATCTTGCAACTGTTTTGTACTTGGTTCAACATGAAGTGTGTTGTAAGTTTTAATAGCTTTCTTTCTATCCTAGTAATCAGAGTGAACATTTGTCAGTGTACCCTTATTTTTGTGTTAAAGTTACTATAATCTTTTGTCATACTACCAACTGTTGCTTTTAAAACTGAATACATTATGGATTACAATAAATGATCAAATCGTTTACTTATTGGAATTTTTAATTCAGTTTCAAGCGATGCCAATTATATAACATATCGTATTAAGTATATTAATATATTATTAAGTAATTTTTTTATCAGTTTTTTCAAATCATCCTGTTGCCCTGTTAAGATTATTAATAAAATAAGTGCTTTTTAATTCATACAATAATTTCTGTATTGTGGGTGCGTTTACTCACATGGACAAACACTCACCTGTAACAACTATCTGTAGTCCATACAAATATTTGTTTCGTGCGGGGTTCGAACCCGCGACACGCAGCGCAGCAGTCTAATCGCTCAGCCACTGCGCCAAACGTGTCGTAAAAAAAAATCATTCATGTAACTTTTTATAACAGTTTCTCAGTAACGATGGCACTCCGAAATATATTTAGGAACAGCATTTAATACTTACTCTGTCATTGAAATAGATCCTACTGGCGTTCCTGGTTGGTGCAGCTTTCGCTGACGTCAGCAGCTTCCAGCAGTTTCAACAACAGCCCCTATATCAACAGCAACAACAACAACAACAAAATCCACAGTACACCACAGAACCTATCCCCATCATCAGACAGGAACAAGTACAAAACCCCGATGGATCTTATAAATGGAGGTTAGTTACCATCATTATTTTTTGTTGTTTTTTTTTATTTTTTTTAAACTTTGCCCCACACTAGGATTTTTTCCTGTATTGTGGGTGCGTTCACAAACATTAAAGCTCACATACACAAATACCCAGACCCGGAACAACTATCTGTAGGTCATACAAATATTTGTCCCGTGCGGGAATCGAAAACGCGACACGCAGCGCAGCAGTCCATTGCTTGAGCAACTGCGCCAACCGTGCCGTCAGTTATTGACAACCTTGTTCCATGCATTGCCGTGTAAGCCTCCTCTTTTATGTCATGTTTCCTTGGACAACACTTGTTTCTCTTCCAGCATTTCATCTATCGTCTTAAAACAACCTTGCGGTACATGCCTTGCATTTTTTATCACGTAGAGAATAATCGCGCAATTCTGTGCAAAAAACTTTCGCGGACGTGCCAGTAATTCCAGAAATTATCTTTTATAAGCCCGTACCTACAAGCTTGCACACAACTTGACCTCTTTATACTCGTAATATCAATTTGAGTCAGAACTGTTCAAGTTTAAGTGGATAGGTCAAATAAATTAGTGTCATACTCTGATTTAATTGATCGGCTGATCTTTGTACGTTCAATTGACGCATCTAAATAGGTACTTAATTAGATACTTGATACGTTAATTAGATAGGTTATTTTCAAGGTACACAAGTCTAATTATTTGCGTTATAAATCATCAATGTTTTGTATTTTTATGCCCTCTTATCTGGTGGGTATTTGTTGATTTGATGAGTTACCTATTTTACTTTTGAAAATGTTCAGTGACAAAGTCACGAGGGTCAATTTTTTGTCTTTTTATGCTATCTGCAGATGAGCATCACCAAGTCCGCTATTAATTGCTGGCAGCGTAGGTATTTAAATTGTATCAAAGATATTCAATGTCACTATCACGTCTGTATTAAAAACATATATATATATTAATGATTTTCAATTAAAATAACCACCTTTGACATTCTGAACTTCTACAATATTTGTCCATCAAAGGATGGATTCTATCATTATGTAGAGTTTATTTGAAGTTTTATATAAAATGTTCATGATTTTAGCTACGAGACTGGAAACGGTATTTCGGCTGAAGAACAAGGGTACGTAAAGAACCAAGGCATCCCGGAGCAAGAAGCCCAAGTCGCCCAGGGGCAATACCAGTACACCGCGCCCGATGGACAGGTAACATGATAATTATGTAATACTAGCTAATTTCTGCCGCTTCACCCCGTGGTGGTTGGAAGTTACTTGTAGTTAGGATGAACGGTCAGGTCAACGCTCAGGTCATGATCAATCTGTCTGCCAATTTGATTTAAATTCATCTGTTAACACAAATTACACATTTACAACATGTTGCTAAATATAGGAAGAATGATATCTCTACTAAAATCATGAGAAGCTGTTAGGACCTCTTTTATTTTTTCTAAACCAGTAACTTCTAATAAAGAATGAGCGTTCATGAATTTCTTTAATAAAATCTTCCATAAATCATAAGATTTTTGTAATATTAGGATTTTACAAGGATTTATGTAAAGTTGCGCCTACACAAACAGGTAGAGCAGCATTTACTTTGTTAAGCTGTATAGCTAAATTGAAAAGTTTCGCAGGCTTAGTTAAACTCTAGTCGACTCAAATCCACGATATACGACAATCTAAAGAACTTCTAGGTTGTACTTCTTTTATTTTAATCAGAATTGACATTATTAAACAAGTTTATAATGTATTTTAATTAATATTATGTTTACTTCTAAGCCAACTTCTGACAAACGTCTAAAAATATCAAATATTTGTTTAGTGGTTACCGATTCATACTAATCTTTAATTTTAGTATGATGTCGTCATGTATTATATGTCTTCCGCCTGTCTTACTATTAATCAAATTATAAATATTCTGTTCATCTGACTGATTGCTAAACATAATTCTTTGGATTGACAACAATCGCCAGTGTATTGGCTCACCGCAAATAATAATATGTTGTCTTTGTATCGATTTGTGTTCTATTTAAATAATAACAACCGCTCGGTGTACTTATTTATATAGGTAGGTCGGTGGATAGGTGACCGAGTTTCCTACGTAACTCGGAAAGCACGCTAAGCCCATTTGTAGATCTTAGACAGTCGTTGCAGTTTGACAAGCAGTCTTACCAAAGGGTATCTTTATATCCAGTACTAAATGAGTTGTGAAGGTTAGATAGGTTGTCATTTCGTGTAAAATACTGCTTCTCAGCTGCATCCTGCTAGACTTAAAGCAGACGCTAACATAGTTGGGAAAAGGCTAGGCAGATGATGTGGAATATATGGTGTGTTCTATTTCCGAATTGTATTGGTGACAAAAATGTCGAAATTCCAGAATCCTTAAAAAGATGATAATTAAAATATCCTTGTCAAATCTAAGAAGCGGCATGACCGGATACAATTTGAATAAACAAATAATGTTAAGGTCTCTAAGATTTATGCTAACGACAAATAGCATACCTATTGTTTGCTAAAATAGTCAATAGTCTGAAAAATTATCGTATTTTTACAAAAAGATATTGACTTTATGCTGATGACAAAATACTTAAGAGCATTGAATAAAAAAATACTATGAAGGCACTTATATCGTTCTTAGTAGGTTATAGTAGGTACATACTTTTATTTTATTAGCATGCCTCAGTGATGACACATTACCTCAATACTACTTATTACTTATCAAGGCAACCGTTATTAAAAATAGATTCCTTCCATAAAATGTTGACCGTGAAACGGTAATTATGGAATTCTCCGTTTTTTTTTTCAAACTCAAGTAAACAAAAACAATAATTTAAAAACGTAATTGAAAGAGAGAGAACTAGACCAGTGCTGAAGCCTTCAAAAAAGGTATTGAAGAAAGTTATAGTAGAATGAAACCCAATCAAAAAGGTGGAGAATATAACAAAAATTAATGGAAAAATAAACTACGGTCGATCCGAGGTCGGGAAGTGGGAAGTCGGCAGTGTGTGTGGGGGGGGGGGGGGGGTTGAAGGGTGAAAAACGGCAAAGTTGTAGATAGTAAAAAGTTCTACAACTTTGCACTTCTTTTCACTTTTTTCACATAACCTCAAAATGTATGTGAAAAATTCAAATTACCTAGTTTATGGTTTTTAATTTTTATCTTTTACAAAAAACATTTTTTTTCCCGAAATTTTGTGACAACTTACCCTTTTTTGTCTTAAATACACTATAATTTTTTTGATTAAAAATTCTTATTTTTCACCTTTATATATTACATATTAAAAATCAGCCATATTTTCAATCGAAAATGCACCTGTCAAGTCAAAGTCGGCGAGATTTTTGTTCGTTAAAATCTCCACTTTAAGATGATGTAAAAAAAAGGAGCGTAATTTAATTTTCCATTATTTTTTGTTATATTCTCTTCCTTTTCAATGGGTTTCGTCCTACTACAATTTTATTTCTTTTCAAAAATTATTTACCCTGGTCTATACCACCAAATAAGAGAAAAAAAATCCTTACATATTTTGTCTTTAAAATTTTCACCCAAATGAGTCTTTATGAAGTGGTCAAATCTAGTCCTTTTATATAAAGTCGTATAATAATTACAGAAGCTTATTAGCAACAAATTGATTTACTTTACTAATTTATTTTAAAAAAAAAACATGTCAGAGGATAAAATATGATGCTTATGGTAATATTTTATTTTGTATTTAATTTAATTGTATTTGGTATTTTGTTCTAGGTGATCCAGTTACAGTACATAGCTGATGAGAATGGTTTCCAGCCCCAGGGTGCTCACCTCCCAACTCCTCCCCCAACCCCACCAGAAATCCAGAGCGCCCTGGAATACCTCGCGACGCTGCCCCCACAGAACCCAGAAAATAGAGAATATGCCCGGAACTAGATCACTGCAAAAGGAACTATTCGCCCTAAGTAATAAAACACGGAATCAAGTCAAAGGGTAACTTTTGTGATACCCAAGATCTAAAAAAAATACAAAAAAAATAAGATGTTATGTAATGTCTAATATCTGTTGATAAGTAGCTAAGATTAAATATTTTTTTGTAAATTTTTGCATAATATATGGTTTTATGTTAAGCTTATCTCGTTTTATTGGAATTTCTATGAAAACCAGTTTTCGATTTATGATTAGCGGTAAGAACTTGATTCTTTCATCTTGATTTGGATGAAAAATATTAATTGTTTTAAAATGAATTTACATTAGGATATAATTCAGTACAAAAGCAAAATATTGATCTTATGAGAATAACGAAATTGTTGTATTAGGCTTGCGCAAGCAAGTGTATAGCCTGTTAAAGCTTCAATTAAAAACCGTTTATTTTGATCCAATAATTTCATTTCGCAACTCGAAGATTAAATGTTTGTTTGTTCATTTACAAGGTTAGAGTTTATAATAATAGTTTGTGGTGATTATCGGCTCACGGGCTGTCAATGGTAATTACACCCTGCACGTGTCCGTCGCTTGCGCCGCGACGGACACGTGTTTAGCGAAAACTGTCAGTTGTCTAGTCAGGAGTTAAGCTTAACAACTTGGACGTTGAATGACAGCAAACACATCACATACGTTGTCATTTCAGTAATATTTGGTCGAAGGACTACCTAATAGCATTTATATTTAAACCACTCTGATGTGAAGAGTAAGAATAAAATAAATTATTCAACGGCCCTGATGCTAAGACTCTTACCAATCTCAGCATCTAGTTATTGTCTGGCCCTCTAAGACTTTGAAGGCGATTTTAAAATAAAAGGTGTGACCATTTCAAGTGTTAATTATACAGGATTGGCATTTTCAATAATAATAATAATAATATTTTCTTCAGAGGTAAAAAAACACATGCAAAAGATATAAGTTATCTTCAGATCTTTAAGCGCCTACTGCACGATATAGTTTCTACTCTTTGCCAAATAAATAAAAAAATGGAAAAGAATTTGTATGGTGTCGTCCAGGTTGTGATGGTTCAGGGGTTGAGACCACATTGATGTAATGTTTGTTAAAGTTGTAGAAAATAAAATGTCTTAAAAAATTAAAATTATATATAGGGGAAGGTGGGGGGACACCGGATAGTTAAGAAAAATACACAATAAATAAATCACTATGTTATTTATTGAGGTAATCAATGTCATAAATGTTTAAGTATACCTTGGGCATAACTTTGGCATAAAAATGTTTGAGATCAATCTTAGTAACTATAAAATATTTTTTTTTTAAATAAAAATTATAAATCCGAATTCACCCCATACCTATGGGTCAAACCGGATAGGCATTTTTTCTTCAAGGGGTGAATACAGATAGTAACAATAAAACGAAATAATCAAATTATTCGCAGTTTTTGCATACAATAAATAATAATTGTTGCTCAGAACAACTGATGCAACTTTCGTGAGCCCATTTAAGACAAGCAGTGCATTGGTACCATTCATCTGTGGACTTAGTTTGACTGTACTTTTCGCCACAAACCAAACACTCCGAATCCTCCTGATAGTTTTCTTTATGGGTCTTTCTACCGATACCTTTACCTTTGCCTTTTTTTGTTTTAACTACTGATGACATAGCCAGTTCATTTTTATACGGTGATTCAGTCAAAATTGCGGTTTTTCCTCGACGCGCTGACGGCCGCATGCTCTTATTAAAATGAGGAATCGGCATGATATCTTTCGGTGATACAAGACTTAAAGAATCTGAAAACGTTTGTCCTCCTGTAGATGTTCCTGCTTGCGGGGTCGGAGTTCTTTCACGAGGCAACGGATCTTGAGAGAATTCATTTGTAGTTGGTGGTACAAATGATATGTCTGTAGTCTGTGATGGTGCAAAATCTACATCTGTAAACGTGTTGGGATTCAGAGGGCAAATTCCGGTTTTGGTAAAAGCAGACACTGCATTTTGCATAGTAGCGGCACGATTATAAGCAGTTCCAAACAAAGATGCCATTTGAAATTGGGTGACAACACGCCCTGGATGATTACGAAGCCATAATTGGACTTCTTGCGAGTAAAACGTGCTTAAAGGCCCCATAAAACCAACATCAAGCGGCTGTAAACGATGCGTGCAGTGAGGTGGCAAGCAAAGCATTATGACACCATGAGCACGAGCCAACTCAATAGCTTCTAGGTTCTTAGTGTGAGTGGCGTGACCATCTAAGACGAGAAGCACAGGATCTTCATTGCTTGGTTTGACATGGCCGATAAAGTGACGCACTGAATTTATGGCTAAAAGCATGTCTGACTCCGACCACTGCAGCCTATTTGACTTTCTCACATATGTTCGTGGCATGTTGACGCTCGCACTCTGCAAAAAAATAGTAATTAAACAGAGGAATAAAACAAACGCCCGCAATACCTACATATAAAATCAATCGGGGTGAAACCGGATAGTCGAAATCACCCCGTCCGCTTGTACTCCACAGGTGCCATGTTTGAAATTTAATAATAACAGAGATTATGTTTACACTCATAGCAACATCAAATACCGTTTTAAAAGGTTAAATATGTATTACTTCATAAAAAATACAACTGTATATGATAGCACATAGCTAAACTTAATGATAACACTTTAAAAAAGTCAAAATATTAGTTATCTTACCTTTGTTTACAATTTTCGTTTATAGACACACGCGCTGAGACGTTACCGTCGCCGCTATTTGCAACTGCACTGAGTAAGCGTTCGCGCGTATTTCACCACTAGCTAGAGCGAGACAGCTGTACGCGGAGTAATGAAATAGCAACTATCTGGTTTCACCCCCTGTCCGGTTTCCCCCCTCATTCCTATATAAAATGATCCGCCAAGTAAGGTGGTAAATCAGACCCTAAAAATAATTACCTTTTTCGAAAACACAACACCAACACCTTTTCTGGAACTACCATCATTCCAATCCACAGAGGTCCGTAATACGAAACGCATCACATGTGTGTTCTCGTCCTAAGCGGCTGAAGTTCGTGCGGCGCGACCCCTTGCTCAACAACCGGTCGGTTCACTTTCCCCGCACCGGCGTGTCAAGGTCGGCCGTCCATAGTCGCCATGCTTCACAAAGGTAGCCAAACATACGGAGAATACCCAAAATATGCCTGATCTGTGTAGCATGCCTAATTGTGAAGGTTCAACTTGTACTTTGCGCAACCCGTAATTGGCCTAGCCTTTTCCCAATTATGTTCGACTTCCAGTTTAATCGAATGCAATTGAATAACAGTATTTTACATAGAGTGACTGCCACCGGTGCCTAACTACCCTGCACAATGCAGTTATTTCTGGGTACCCCTTGGTAAGACTGTTTGTGACGGCCGAGAATAACGGCTTATCGTGTTTTCTGTAGCACAAAGGAAGCTCGGTATGTATTGGATGAACTCACCCAACTACAGAGCAGGTAACCGCGGCTTTGTTTGAAGATTGGTCCGAGCGGCTGGCATTTTTTATTGGTCTTCGATTTTTTCATGACGAGTGGCGTGTGACTGCTGAGGATGGAGTCCCAGGTTCGATCGGTCAAAGTGTTATTGAGTTATTCCATCATACATTTCTAAGTACACACACAAGTAGCCACAGAGAGCAGCAAACAGCCAATAGTTGAGTCCTATATGATTTGAAAACAACATAACGGGTGATATTTTGGGTGTACTTCAGGGTACATCTCTGCTTTACCCTTCGGGAATTATAGGCGTGATGTTATATTATGTAATTTTTTTTTTGTAATTAATTTGTTTTGTCATCCAGTTTGTATCCGGGTTGGATATTTTATAATGCTTTTTTTATGTCTCTAATAACTTATAAAAATAAAATAAAACTTCCTATCGGACCAGTGACCAGCGACGAGTATAAAAATAATGGTTATTATTTAACATTTCGTTTGGTCTTCATCGTATATGAGCTAGGCTATGATGTTGACGACATTCTTGGCCGAGCTTCGTTTTATTATGCAAATGTGACTTTATCACGACGCCTGAGCACCTTGACAACGATTTAAACACTTGATGGTGTCTAGCGTAGAACCGAAAAATGTAATAACTTGAACTCGTAAATATTATAATATATCATATCTTCACAACATGCCGAACTTTTTTTATATGAACAACTTGAGTCTTGTGGAAAATTTTTTCAGAAGCGATAATTTATCTTTTGACCTTTAAATTAATCTTTGGATAATAATAGCTATGTTCAGCCATGTATCAAATATGAATCTATTTAGTAACACTTGAGCCTAATTTAAATCGATGATACCAAACAAGCAGCTGTGTGTCATGGACGTCTGTGTACATAAGGTGACACGTCAAGCTATACAATTCTAGTAGGATGTACTGGAATTGTATAGCTTGACGTGCTTTGTATAGAATTCCCGTATACTGAGGGATCCACATATTGTTATAGTAGCATTGTATAGCTTGGCTACTTATTGTGTGTAGGTGTACGTATGATAATAATTTAAATGTAATTAATCTATTCCTTTAGAAGTCCCTGACTAAGGAGCATTTTGGGGTCGGATGCAAGCAGGTGAATATCAGTATTACACATAGAGCGACTAACTGTCTGACGTTCACAACCACGTTACTAATTAATACGATACCTGTGCCATTTTCTCCCACCTGGACATGAGTTGCCATGGCTGAGCTAAAAGTATTTAAATAGACTCCGGGCCAAAGTCAGCTGCAGCAAGGAAAACCGGTCCAGGTGGAGGTTTATAGATGGCTCTACCCTTTAGTGTAAATAAGTACTTGCTACACAAACGATGAGGCATTTGATGCCGTGTCCTGTTTGTGCTGTTGCTTGCACATCACAGGAGTTGATGAACGCTGCTGATTGACTTTGACTCAAGCTAAATTTTGGGTCCTTTCGGTTGTCAGACTTTTATCTTTTGGCTACCCATAACAAATGTCATGGGTCTATGAAATACAGTGGGACTATTAGCTTATCGTGCTTTCCCAGGCACGGCAAGGTCTCGGTATGGTTCGGTGGTTGATCACCGACTGAAGATTAACCTGCGTGACTGTTACCACCCGAATTGTAGACACGCCCCCCTAGTATATATCCAAAAGCTACCAACTTTATGATAAAGGCCTGTTAGATTTGCTAAAAGTCGTAGGTATAGTCACTATTTCATCATCATCATCATCTGACGCCCTTAACATGTTATTTGGGGTCGTTGCAACACGTTTTTTTCTTCCATCCTGACCTGTAAGTTGTCACGCTATCATTTATTCCATTTATATATCCATGTTTTCATTGGTCTTCCTCTCCATCCATCTACATTTTTATTCATCACTCATTTGGTCATTATTAAAATTTTTGTAAATCCAACAAATTATTTTGTATACTCCACCTACATTTAGATGCTAATCAACCGACCGACATCAGCGTGTATCGAATCTTCAAATTTTAGAGCTTAGTACTTCCACGAAATGTGAAGAGACGCGTAGACCTGTAAAAAATCATTGAATCATTCTCAAGAAAAAATCTTTAGTTGAACAAATATGTACTAGAGCTTTATATGTCAAATGACTTCATCAAATTATCATAGCCATACATAAGTCACTGGTGGGCCACTCCCAACAAATAGATGTTAATGCAGCAATATCAGAATTTGCCTGAAGACATTCTATTCACTAAAGTGTCTACAATACGATTTACATAAGAGATAGGAGTGAAATCTTTTGTTGTCTGAATACCTATTCATAAAGGACTACCATGGATGGTATCACTTGCATAATAACGTAGGCTGATGACTATTGATCCGGTGCCGACGATTTAAAATGATTGAGTTCTTTTCGTCAGCATGACTAAGCACTTATTGTTGAAATGTACATAAGTATTTAATTGTAATGTATGCCATGAAACCAATACACATGCGTCCTGTTCACACAATTTCTGATAGCGCAAAAATATGCAAGAAGCAGTTTAGGAACTTCTATGTAAACTTGTGCAAAATACGTATATGCCATAGTAAAGTGCAGATGGATACACCAAAACATTAAAATTCTAAAGAAGAGGAATGGCACAGACAGTCTTTGTGTGTTGAAAAATCGTACTCACCGAAACGACCGTCGCCGGTGAAGGCAGATGGTCAAATCAGCTCTACAGTGTCAAAAAAAGAAAACATTGAAAGTACTTAGTGAAATTAGAATGTAACATCTTAGCTTCTGCAAATTGATAGAATAAAGACAGCACTTACGATACCGATAGGTTTACTTTATCAATTTACAGTTTTATTTCTATGGATTGGTAACCTAATGGTTTTATTGTGTTGTTGTTCTATTTTCTTAAAAAATATTCATGATTGTATTTTATTGACGTATTTATCTAGACAAGCAAGTCTTTTAAATGAATTCTGGCAAAACACATTAACTTTGGGACTGACGTACTAAGTCGTTAATTAAAGCAAAGCTTTTCTTAGACAGCTCGCCTGTCTGTGGGTAACTTAGTTGTAATCACATTGTACCCACCCATATTTCTAACCTTACCACCAAATTTTGATTCTGGTGTGGTCTACCATACTAAACAGGAGTTTACAGTCCACCTGGTAAATGGCTTGCCAAGGTACAACCCTTCCAAATAGCTCCAGATGGTGTATTTATTTCAGTTACACATCAAAGCTATAAGTACGTAATGAATACCTAGGTAGAGAGGTTAATAACCACGCTCATTATTTGCGCACAAACGATGGCGAAACTATAGACTCGATTGGATCGGTGTGTCATGGACTCATGGATCCCCTCGAGAGCTTTACGTAATTGGCGTAGTACGTAGCACGCTAGGTACTTGAAGTTCGCCTCGAGCCATTGAAGAAATTTTGCTATCACGCACCCGCTTCGTGAACTTCACCTCGAAAACAGTCGGATCGCGTGTACGTATGATAATTATACTAGTTTATTGCCTATTCAACATTATACGTCTGTTTTGATAAAAATAGATAATCTTGTTAATTCAGTTTGGAAATGTCAGTTATAAAATCGAATTCAAGAAAAGTAATAATGGAATCGTATTGTTTTATGATGATGCTTTTGAGGATTTGGGCAACTGTGACAAATTCGGCCGTGGGTAATTGCCAATTTGTATGAATGTAAATGTTTTGTGCAAACAGCACGATGCTTGCGCTACTAAGGCCGCACGAATGGAAGATCCGTTATGTTTGTTGTTTACCATTACGTCGCAGGCCAAGTTGACATACACGAGGCGAGGTAATGCATCCAGTGTTTACTTATCTCATAGATTTTGCGACACCACAATGAATTGTGAAACTAGAATGCAGGGAGGTGGGCAAATGTGATAACTATAAAAACTAAAATTTTCAGGACTGAAAGCATCAGTCGACAACAGTTCTTATCACTGCTTGTTCCACCATCACCAAATACTACAAAATGAAATCTATTGTAAGTGGTTAAAAATCAGTGCTTAAAAAGTTTCCTTTACGTTCCCATCAAACCATAGTGTGCCCAAATAAGTTTAGTGACATTGGCATAATGCCAAGTTGAGTGTTGGGCTCTAACATAAAAATGTTAATATCAACGATTAGTTTTGCCTACAAAACGTTATACAAATTCGAATCAGTTTTTATCTATAAATTATTTAAATAAATCATCTATTAACGCAGCACATTAAATCAAATCTGTTGGTAATGTTGGTTATGTTTATTTATTTGCAAAATATAACTATAGTTTTTGTGACAGGTGTTGGCTTGCATGCTGTTCGCGGTGGCGTTCGCTGCTCCTCAAGGCGGCCCGGCTGAGCCCATCCCCATCGTAAAGGATGACAGCCAGATCAACGGCGACGGATCTTACCAGTACGCCTATGAAACAGGCAATGGTATTTCTGCTGATCAGAAGGGAGAGCTCAAGAAGGTCGGAGAAGTCGACGCTTTGGAGGTGCAGGGAGAGTTCTCTTACCCCGGCGAGAACGGTGGTGAACCCATCCACCTCACTTACACCGCTGACGAGAACGGTTTCCACCCGGTTGGCGCCCACCTGCCCACCGCACCCCCGGTACCCGAAGCCATCCAGCGCTCCCTGGCCTACATCGCCACCGCTGCACCCCCGCAGGGAGCTGCTGCCCCACAATAGATTTCATGTTGGCTGATGCAACAATACTCAAAATCACATTTTGTGATGTGTATTTTATAATTTTTTACCATAAATAAAGCTCAATTTGAATCCAAAGTTTCATTTCTAAATCCCAACTGAATCGAATATTAATAATATCTCGAGACTTGATAATGATAATTGAATGCATAGAACTAGTCTAGCCACAAATCATCATTAGAAATACATTTTACTCTCTTTTCTTGTTTTGCCTAAGTTGAAATGTGAAGGTCAGATAGTTTGAATAAGAACTATTTGACCGACGAACCGGACAAACCGGCAGCCGCTATATTATGTAGGAAGCACTAGAATAAACACACATTTGCAAAAATATTCACTAGAGGGAATATATTATATAAGGAGGTTTCCTTAACGATATTTTCTTGACTTTAGAGTAGGTACTGCTACGGCTGTTTAACTTTGTCGATTACTTTGAGCTGGTGGTCGAGAGCGGTCAAGAGGTTCAGAGCAGATTGGAGGTGTGATGGTAAACAGTAGAGAATGTCGGCCTGAAATAGACCAAAATCAAAATAGAATACTTGTTTTGCCATTTCGGCGGCCTCTCCAGTCCTGTGCCTATAACTCATGCCCATACTGATCTGCTACAACTTCCGATACCTCAGCTCGCTTGTCTAAGAGGATAACATATAGACCGGGATGAGGATCAAATCAGGATGGATGAAATGTATAGTGACTTGTCGGCATTACACACACAACACACAAGTCACAACAAAGTCACAAGTCACAGTTGTTGGCACAAGTCACTGGAACAACTTGTGTTCCAGGGATGCCCCTCAAGTTAAAGGAGAAAATATACAAATCCGTGAGTGTCGTAGTGTATGGATAGATCCGAGTGCTGGGCTTTAAAAAAGATGCATGAAAAACGATTGAGGAATTGATTAAGTAAGGAATGAGTATATTAGAGGAAGTTTGAAAGTGTTGCATGTTACGGAAAAATTAAAAGGAAGTCGTCTATTTTGGTATGGTCATGTAATGAGGAGGAAAACGCATGTGACTAAAAAAGTGATTGATATAAATATTGATGGAGGGAGAGGGAGAGGAAGGCCAAAGAAAAGATGGATGGATTGTGTGAGGAATGATATGAAAGAGACAGGAGTAAATGCTACCGTAACGTCAAGAATGAAAGAAGAAAACTTGTGTCGCCGACCCCAAATAGAATGGGATAAGGGCAGACAGATGATGATTAGAGTGCACACGGCGATACATCAAAGTATACATTTCCAGTATAACATGGCCTCGCTTTGTATAGATGTTCTGCACAATGAGATTCACACAAAACTGGTTCTGTATAGCTTGATTGGGCGTTGTGCGTTCATTACATAGTCACCTAATTTAAGGATTCCTCAGGTATATAAATTTTTTTTGCAAACATTTATAGCAGATTGCAGTGTGACCGATTACCCCTGACATTATCTCAGCAAGAACAGTTAATTGGTATAATCACCACACCCAGTGTTCATGCATAAATTTTGTTAATGATGTTAACAATCTAAGTTGGTTAATCCAATCAACAAGCATTTAATGAGAAGCGCAAGATAGTATCACTTCATGAACATGTCGGGGTATAAGGTCGTGAATTTGTAAAGGATTCGAATACATTGATTGTTATTAAGCCCACCTAACATTTCTTAAATTTTACACAGGTGAAACAAAAAGAACACAACTATCGATATTATTTTTATTAGAAAAGTAATTCTATAACACTGTTACTTATAGCCATGACTTCCAAATCTTTCGATCTAGGACTAATGGACACTGGTCTATAGATTGTCCAGCTCATCTGTGTCAAGGCTCCACATCGTGATTATTTTGGTAATATCATTGTACTTCAGATTAGCGCCTTAGCGGTCGGATAGTTTGACACCTAGGATATTGCGCTCCATTGCACGTTGGCGAACCTTGGGGTTGGACTGTTGGACTTTTGAATGTTTTTCTAAGATCAGGCCTGTGATCCATAAGTCAAGTTAAACCGAAAATGGGTCGACAGTCGTTGTGACAAAGAAAAATTTTCTTTCAAAACACTGTAACCTTAATTCCATTCATTTTATTTGAATGGGATAATTTATCAATTTATATAAGTAAAGATTGTATGTCAACCTAGCGTAACTTAATTTTTAGTCAACTGTAGCCAAAAGTCACATTAGCAAGGGATATAAACTATAATTAATGGTAAACATTAATGAGCACCGGTGCGAATCAGACGTGTCGAAAGGTCATGGTGCAAGGTGAATAAAACTTTGCACATAGTCAAGACAAATATTTTTAGGCCACGTAGGCAAATGAGAAATTAAATACATTTTGTGTAGCAACAAAAATACTAACAATGTGTTAATAAATCGCTGTCATTCAGTAGTCAACTAAAATATAACTGTAAAATACCTCTCTCTCTCTCTTCAACCTTTGGTCACTCGATGCTGAGTGTCTCTTCCAAATCTTTCTACTTCTCGCGTTTTTATGTCTTGGCTGTACAGTTTCTTTCTACATAACACACATAATAAGTTAACATATCTAATTACCTGTAATATACTCATTAATTCTCGAATTTAATATGTGGTTAGCAAGGCTGTAGACCGCCTGAATAGCAGCGCTACTGCCAGGCACTAACTGGCCTTTTTGGCAGTGTGTGCTGTGGCTTTTTGGGTGGAAAATCATTAAATAACCCCTCCCGCTCTTGGGCAGAGCGAAAGGGAGTGTCAGACTTCTACTGACTAAAAACCACCCATGGTCCTTCTTAGCCCTATATGTCGAGGCCGCGATAACTAGTGTACAACCCGCGGCCCGAGGCACTAACTGGCCTTACTTACGAAAACCTAACAAAATATCGGAAGGGTTAGACAGAGGTATACTTAATGGTTTACTTACATTTCACCAGTGATATTTAAGTCCCATGTAATAGGAGACTAGGTTAGTGCTATCAACTGTACACGAATCCTAATTAAAAATTACTTACGAAAAGTGTCGACGAATGTATGGTCTGATAAAGACACATTCCGATAAAGTCGCGATTATACAAAACAACATAAAAACCACACATTTAGTTAAATATCAATAAAACGAATTGAATCGTCGGTTAGAACAATGATATTACAGCTAGCATAAAAAGTTATGATTATTTACATGCGGAATAAATGTCTAAAAATCGTTTTATTTTGTTATCGTTACCGGTAATTTAAGTTTTGGCGTAAAAGCGCAGAATGACTAGGAACTCGCTATTGTAGAGATGTAAAAAGTCGAAAAATACTTGTTTTCCCAGTCATTGCTATTATTTTTTATACTGGGCCATTCCAAAACATTCTGGTTAAGGAGAAATTGAGAGTCAAAGTTTCATCTTTTTGTCACGTTTATTACGACTACTTACATATTTTACCTTTAAATAACACCTTGACCCCGTCCTGTTTCATCATCCATAAACGCAATGTGCATTGCGCGCTACCATAAAAAGCGACCCATCAAAAACAAAACTTGTAAAAAAAGCAAGACCTTTGATGTTTTAAATAAAAGATTCACTTGGTTACTGCATCATATTGGCCAATGCGATGGCGATTAGCTATTACAATGGCCTGTTTAACATTGGCGAATGCGATGCGATGGCCAAGTCAATCTTTTATTTAAAACATCAAAGGTTTTTAAGTTGGGATTAAATATATTAACTGACTTGGTATTACATGGATCTCACTACTTTTTACGGTAAAAGAACTGAGATGCGCGGCTTGGCTATTTTTACAAATTTTGTTTAAAAAGCGATGTACAACATGAACGACAATAATTTCACAGCAATAATTTTTACTTAATATCTTACTAGGATTAATGTACAGAATGCTTAGATAACGGATAGATGGAATGTTTTACAACAGAAAGCAAAACAATGAAGTTTAAAAAAGCTGTCTTATTTCTTAATGTTTGGTCCTGAAATTAAATTAGGTAATTTCTTTTGAAAATAACTTTAAGTGTTTTTATGCAATAACAGACTTACCGATGACAATCGATAACTTGGACTGCTATCATTCCCGATTAGTATGGGGTTGGGACAGCATGTTTCTTTATTTAACATTTTTATTTTTCGTTTTCTAGTCAGATATATCTTCTCTAGCATTATCATCCTCCATTCATCGTTACTTTAAACTCCTTTTTTTTCAAGGCTTTTGCGCGCGCGATGCTTTCCTCATTTGTCCCCATCACATGCCCGTACTAAGGAGACGAATACGGTTTAAACTTTGATCCAGTAACTGAAATTTATAACGATATCTAGCTAATTCAGTATTAATTGCCTTTCAAACTTTAGCGGCAACATTAGCGCAGTATCTCACGAGTATGCAGAATCGTTTGGCTAACCTTTTTGTTGAGTTTAATTAATTTCAATTCTAAGCCTTTAAGTCGTACAAGGTCTTCAATTATTCATTTATTTGTTATTTTTTAATGTATGAATGCAGCAAAAGAGTTGAGTGAAATGCAAAACATACACCGACTACAGTCTGTTCACTTTCGATAGAAAATACCACTGGGCTAATATTTGTCTTGTGGTATTCTTAGTTTGCCTCGTGTATGTACCTACTATAAATGTACATACAAAATTAAATAAATATTAGCATCAGCATTATCTACTTATACTAAAACGTAATAATAATAGTAGAATGAATATCATTAAAATTAGTGAATTTCATATTTTGTCCAAATGAGGATATCTATATGAGTATAGGTAGGTACTTACCTAAATATAAGACAAGCCTGTTTTAACATAAAAATCCTAGATATCATAATAATTAACGACGACAAAAAAACAACCTACTTTAAAAAATTAAATATAGAACGGTAACTGAATGTCGTTATAATTTTAAATTAATGTAAAATAAGTGTTTTATGAGTTGAGTATCTAATATTACCTCTCCTCTATACTGTAATATTCTGTATATTATGTATGTTTATATAATATGTTAAATTTAAACAATTTATTCATCATTTAAATAAACACAATTATTACGCTAGCAATAAGTATGGGGAAATTATACAAAACTTATTGCTCTTCTTTATCTATGGTCGACCTGGTGTCAGAGTTCGTTTGTCGGCCATAGACCTCTGAGTTAGCTTTACACCCCGTTATGAAATATCTCTCAGGCTTGCTGGTTTGGGAGTTGGTTGGATTTACTGTACTTATTGCGACCACATGACAAGTCTCTAGACTAGTCATGTGGTGGCTTAAAAATAAAAATAACAATTTATATGGTGACATACCAACTGGTCCTTGAGACCTACTTCCATCGACCTAATTACCATTGTTCGGTTTTATGTTTACCGACTATTTTGTATCTGTCTAATATATGCGGTCCAATACATTCTTATCATATATTATCGAAATAAGCCCGTATTTTAAAGACCGAAAGTCTTTTTCTTCTCAACATATCGACATCAATGACAGATTCTAATATTGCTAATAAATAATCCAGTATTGTTCTTATATCATAGAGTTTACCCTACTTCCTACATGACCTTCGTACATAAACCCAGACGTGCTAATGTATGTAACCCCCATCGCAACTGACCATAGATATTCTCCTTACCAACATGGCATTTTACTGCATAGGTACCTACATTCGGATTTAGAGGACCTAATATCTGGTATTGACCTTTTGATTAGTCACATTACGTAATATTGCTTAATTTAACGTCCTTTATTAAAATTCTATGGAGGATAATCTGAGTTCGTAAATAAATAATGAAGGAATCTTTACCTTTGTGCCCATTATTATGAACCTTCGTCATCGTTTTCGTTTAATATTCTAGTTTCAACGTTTTTCCTGTAAGAATATTTTGTCATTTCCCAAAATCTTCGCTTTAAATTGAACATACTCGTACATACTTGATTAGTTATTTATACTTGTATACCTACTGTCTTATAATGAGACGACCTTGTATTACCGGTTTCGTAAAACTGGTAAACTATTGTGTTTTAATGTTTTTAAAAAACATCTTTTTATTGGAATTATTGCATAAAATTATCGTTGTTCACACATGATGTAGAGCTTACATAATCATACAGAAATAGACAAACGAGATTCGTTGTTAACAGAAAAGTTTTTGTGGGTTTATAATAAGAAAGTATAATTAATCGGTCACGAGTAGACATCGAAAGTTCTTTAGCAGGTTATTTTATATAAAAAGTGAATTACTCAATGTGCCACTGGTTTATTAGGGTATACAATAAACTTACAAACCAAATTCGTGACGGCACGGTTGGCGCAGTTGCTCAAGCAATGGACTGCTGCGCTGCGTGTCGCGGGTTCGATTCCCGCACGGAACAAATATTTGTATGACCTACAGATAGTTGTTCCGGGTCTGGGTATTTGTGTATGTGAGTTTAAATATTTGTGAACGCACCCACAATACAGGAGAAATTCCTAGTGTGGGGCAACGTTTTTTTAAAAAACAAAAACAAATTATCCCAGTTAAAACGGCTGATTCGATAAACTGTTGATGAAGTAGAAGAAAAGAGATATTTTTAAAGTAAATTAGACATAACATTTTGTGTAATACCTTACTATTTTCGAAACATTTTCCCGTTAGAAATTATTTAGAATATATCTTTACGTAAGTATGTGAAAATTATTGTACGAAAAGAAAGCTCAGTTTTTGATTTGTCCAGATTTTGTAGGTTCGCAAAAATAATTTGCACTTTTTCGGTGTGTTCTTGTCTGATGTTTAACTACGAATTCGTGATTTTGCGTAGGTTCGCTGGACGTTCCATCGCATCCAAAGGCAAAGAATTAACTGAGGGCCGATTAAAACATGATGCTGCAAATATCACGCAAGCGCACTGACTACAGTACGCACGCATACATATTTTGTTGAATTTATTCTGACGTGCCAAATGGTGCAATACTATCCAGAGGTGGTAGGCGGCATATTGGCCCGTCCGTATATATACCGATAACACTGTTAGATCAACATTGTCTAGTGCCTTCACCGCCAAACAAACACAAACATGAAAACCATTGTAAGTGTCGTGATAGTGCATTCATTCATTGGATACCTAAAAGAAAGTGCCTTGTGATCGCAGTGTGGTGTGGAACCTGACTCAGATTTCCAGAAAACAAACTGATGTCTTCATGGTGAAAGTTAAGTGGTAATATAAAATATAAATAACGTATTGCTTGTTCCAGGTCTTCCTCGGTTTATTGGCTGTCGCCCTCGCCGCACCTCAGGCTCCAACTGAGCCCATCCCCATCCTGAAGCAAGCCAGTGAGATCAACCCCGATGGCTCCTACTCGTGGGAGTACGAAACCGGCAACGGTATTAAAGCTGACGAGAAGGGAGCGTTGAAGGACATCGGTGCCGAAGAGCCTGCCATCCAGGTTGAAGGACAGTTCTCATACCCCAGTGAAGATGGTGGCAACATCCAGCTCACATACATCGCCAACGAAAATGGATTCCAGCCCCAGGGTGCCCACCTCCCCACACCTCCCCCGATCCCAGAGGCCATCCAGCGCGCCCTGGCATACCTCGCTACCGCACCTCCCCAGCCTGAAAACTAAATTCATGTTTGATCTTTAGGTTAAGCACTAAACAATGTATTATAACTTAAATTAAAAAGTATTCCTTAATAACTCAATAGGCAAAGTCTTTTGCTCTATTATGGAATACTTAAACGCCTATTAGAAATTCAGTATTTTATACCTTTTTTTATTTTGTACATAAATTGTTTTGTATGATGTAAATATAAAATCTAAAAGTGTATAATTGCATTTTCTGTCAACCTTTCCCAACTATCTATCATCATCGACATTCACTTGCTGTTACCCCAATTCATCTGGGGTCAGCGCCTCTCTCTCTCTCTCCCTCTCTTCCACAATTCTCTATTGCTCGTCATCTAATCAGACACCTCCTTTCTTACCAAACCATCATTAACACAGTCTATCCATCGTTTCTTTGGTCTTCTATACCAACAGATCCATCTCCTAAAAAATAATAGGATTGAGTTTGAAAGCCTGTGTCCCAGCAATGTGAACATTAATCGATGAATACGCTTCACAAAAACGACAGCATAATTGAGGGTATTCTACATTGTCCATTTCTTTGGTCGGCAGTCAAGTTGCCGAGATGACGAGTAATGAAAAAATGGAAGGCGGAGACATGCTGCTTCGACCCCAATTAAATTAGGATACATACATATATTCACGCCTTTTTCCGATGGGAGTAAGCAGACCCCACATTTACGAGTACTACGCAACTGTCCTTTCTGAAGAACCTCACCAGTAAGGTCTGTGTATGACCTTCTAGGCAGGTCTAGGGCATCCCTTCCAGGCCCGACCTTTTGTTAGACGTTTTCACACCTCCTCTGACACTTGACCAAACAATCTAAGCATAATATTTTTTTTTTTTTAATACAGATTATCATGAATTGGGATAAGGTCAAGAGATGGCACACTTTAACCAGATTTAGAGGAAGTAATCATCACCATAAGCCGTAATCACTCAACTACTGCACATGGTATTCTTAATTACAAGTCAATAAGTTATTATAAGCTTGGAAAAGAAGTATTTACCAAAAAACGTTCAACAACCCAGTACCTATAATGGTCCTGGCAATATTAATAAGCATTGCCCTTTAAAACGTCAAGATAATAGCCAATCGTCCTTGTTCATGCTTTTGCTAATATTAGTTTTTAGATGGCAGTTGTATTAACTTTAGTGTCCATTTTATCACACGAGTGCCTAACATTCATATGTTAACTGTGTGACCTATAGAAAGGTAAAGGAGCAACATCACGCCTGTTGTCCACGAAGGGTTATGCAGAGGTGCACCTAATAGTACACTGACTTTGCACAATTTAAGTGTAAGTTCCATGTATTAGCGGGTGAGCCCACTGCCTTTTTTTTTTATTGGCGGGTGGAAAATCATCAAATAACCCCTCCCGCTCTTGGGCAGAGCGAAAGGGAGTGTCAGACTTCTACTGACTAAAAACCACCCATGTCCCTTCTTAGCCCTATATGTCGAGGTCGCGTTAACTTGTGAACAAGCTACAGCCCCGACGGAGTAGGCTGCTGCCTTCAACCGGGCACAAATCCAGACTTTGTGGCTGTTACAGAACAATTCTTGATGGAAATCTCAATAACACTTTGCACGACCTTCTAATCGAACCCAGAACCTGATCCTCAGCAGTCGCTCTTCAAAGGAGTTATCACAGGTTATAAAGCTTGTAAACATATTAAAGAGCCCTAAGCGCCATGCGCCGGTAACCCTGAGGGGTTTTGACATCACCTTGTATCAATAAACCTATAATTAAATTTTAAAAGCAACTAACGTGTTTTGAAACGTTAATAGGCAATGTAACAGCAGATAAAACATACTAATTACAATATTATAGTTGGACATACAGGGTGTAAATTAACCCTTCACACATACGTCAACCAAGCATTCTGAACATCAAACTAACTTTTTTTTTTTTTTTCGATATGGCATCTCGCAGTTCAGTCCAGGAGACTGTCTTCTGCTTAACCGGGCAAATCCCTGTGGGTGCCTTGAGTTTAAGGCCTCCAGCCAGGGAAAAACTTACAAACTAAGTGACACATCAAGGAGACAGGCTGGATCTGAGTGATGTTATTCAGGGGCTGGTTTAAAACTACTGGCTCAGCATCGCGGGCTGGCTCTGGCGAGGGTCGGGAGGGCTTGAAATGAGATTCCGCGACGACGGACCGCGGCGCGGCGTCGGCGCGGTCGGAATGACGGATATTTATGTCTGTTCTTCCTAAGAGTACTGGTTTCCTTACTACTTTCTTGAAGAATAGTAATAGGGTCATCAGGAGTGATAAGAGTATGCCGCGGACGGCGGGTCTTGCTAATACGCGATGGTTTGTATCGGGCGGCCGATGTGACCAGAGGATTTCTATGCTTGACTGCAGTATCAAAGAAGTGCTTGGAAAGGTGTTTCATGAATTGAAGAAGGGTGGGCATTTTAAGATCTAAATGAAGACTGGAATTACGGATGAACCACGCGGGGCTCCGGTGATCCTACGGGGAATTAGGGTGTTAGGCCTTGTAGGGTATTAATTTCGTCATGAAGACTAAATTTTAGTTAGTTTAGGCGAGTGTTTTTTGATCAAACTAAGTACCCCTACGCAATTTTTATATCTCTGTAACGTTCTCAGGTGTGGTCTAGAACCAAAAAATGATCGCAGTGGTGGGGAGATCAAGTGCCTTTGGTTTGCGTTAAGGGTACTTTTACACCCTTTATGTGTAGGTAATTCCCATTTTTACGCCAATATGTGACAACAGATGATTCAGCATGATAGATCGTTCATTTTTGCATTTCCGTATGTTTTTTTAATTTAAATTCGTTGATAACGGCGTTCAGACGTCAGTCTGAACGTCATCTTACGCTAGCCTACGAAATGATCGAAAAAATAATGCGAAAGCTAATTAATGTTTAGCTTAAAGACGTCCACTGCTGGACATAGCTCTCCTTCAAGTACCTTCCTCGTTCAGTCTTATGTAATTTAATCGGTGTCGCTTGGACAGAGAATTAAATAAAACAAAAAAACTAAACAGTCGCACTTGCACATGAATGGTTTAAACCATCGCAGTAGGGAAGCCCCTTTTAATTTATATTATTTCTTATTATAGTGGCAACAGAAAACATATTTTGTGATAATTTTGTTTTTCATAGTGTTTGTATGAATGAATAAGTTAGATTTTTTAAATGTTTCTCAAAAACTATTTACTATACTCGTATATAATATTGTTCAAACCAATTTTAGTTGAAAGTTTTTATTGCGATCTACAGAACATCTTTATTTTTATTTTATACAAAAATCGTAAAACTGTTCACAGAATACATCTACCTACCAAGTTTTAACCATGTAGTCTTAATAGTTTCCGAATAAAATGGCTGTGACATACGGACGGACAGACAGACAGACATGACGTATCTATAAGGGTAACGATTTACATTCGGGTACGGAACTCTAAAAACCGGCCAAGTGCATTTTGGAACACGCACAATATAGGGTTCCGTAGTTTCCCATTAAAATAAGTGTACTTACTAAACTGATTAACCACGCTGCCTACCTATCTTCGAACTATGATTTTTATTATAAAAATGCAACACATTATTGTGTACATACACTATGTTTGGCAAGTTATTTTATACAGGTACATTTTATAAGTTGGGCGAATTTTACTCGTAAACTTGTAAAGCCTATTTTGCTGTGATAGATTTCCTTTTAACTTAGTTACATACATATATTACTACCACGATTTTTTTCACAAGCCCAAACACAACCCGTTTAGGTGGTTTAGATAGACACACTTGAGTCTAACAATTTGCTCTTTATAGCTTAATATTTCACAAACCAATCCCTTAATCGAAAAAATGTTTGAGCAAACACGCAATATTTTTTAAAAACCTATCCAAAGACATCCAAAAAATGGGCTTTGCGAGAAAAAAATCATCCCCGCTTTAATGTGTACTGGAGAAACCCTAAGAACCACTTTGTCAGCGTAACTCATTTGTATATTAATGCCAAAATACAACTTTCTAGCACTTAAGTCTTTTAAAGTTAAAGGTTATAGTGTGCATAGACGGACAGACAGACAGTCGTGTCAGACAAATATGGCGAAACCATAAGGGTTCTTTGTTGACTACGAAACCCTATAATTGAATAGTCTTTTGAGTGTAACCATTCCCCGTGTGAAGTGTCTGATATCGGCATTATAAAATAAGTAAGCATGATGTGCAATAAAAATCTGTGTTTGGTAATATAGATATTCACGCCTGATTACAAGAAAACGACTGAAACACCGTAGAGAAAGAAGACTGCACGTTTTTTATTCGAATGGGATGATGATGAAATTCAACAGACATCGCAAAGTTTTCATAATCGGAAATTACTTGATAACAAATGTGAGGAATATGTAGTCAAGGATACGGCCTTTATTTATTCATGGTTTATCATTAGTTATTGAAGAAAGTTATGGATGGCCTTAGGCTGTGTTGAAAACCTAGAATTTGTAAGTAAATTTATAAATAAAAACTCCTAGTATCGGAGTTCACTGTACATTCGTACGGTGAACTCAGATTCATGCACTATTCCGGTGATTCCACAACATTAAATACTTCCGTAATCGCTAATTAATTATAGTTTTGGTCGTAAAATATACTTGTTTCTGAATATAGGGTTAATTAGATTTGGCTAATAAGGTGATTTCATAACATTTATTATTTCCTCAATGGCCAATCATTACTTAGGTACATGAGTTCTGCTGTCGATGTTTTTGTATTCATTCCCTTAGCCGTACATACCTAAGTAAGTATAATATAATTATTAAGTAGCTGCGACCCACCGGAAGGCTCCATTTAAATACCCTATGTACCGGGGAGCTAGTAGAAAAAGTTTAAGTTCCTGCAACATTTTGTTCAGAAATCGAACTTTTTAATATGCCCATGCTACTCCTATGCTATGTATTTATATGCCCATTAAAAAAACACAGGCGAATACAGACACTGGACTTACGTATTTTTTTGTTCTTTTGAATAAATAATATTAATTAGCTTCTAGTAGCAACTTTAGTAAATATTTCTCAGCTCCCTCTAGCGGCAGATGCGGGAACCATATAGTATTTGAATTAATTAGAATATCAACGATCAGTTTGATCTCATCTTTGGCATTTTAAACAACAAGCTGTGTTTTCATTTTGTTACTTCTCGTAGAAATAGGAAGATGGCGTTGTTCTCTAAATCGTCCACGCTAATATCCACATATTAGCGTGAAGATGGACGATTGACGAATGGGTATATGAAATACCTACTCCGAATTACAGTTCGTTATTAATACCATCTGTTACCAGTTTCTTTAGATTATAAGGATGACTCGACGATTTCAATGACACCAATCAAAATGATGATTGATGAATGGACAAGTGACAATCAATTGATTTCTAGTAGGTATTGAGCCTTTGTTTTGCAACATGTCTATCACTTGTGCTACACGTGGTGTTAATATCAATACTGTTATGTAAAAGCTTCAATTGGGTCTCTATTTCGCTTTAACCTGTTACAAGACTACTTCTTACATCTTTAGGCTGAAATCGTATGAGCACACAATGTTGTTGCAACCAGCAATAGCCATTAATTGAATGCATATGTGTTTTTAATTAACTTTCTGGAAAACCTAGCTGATAATCATGATCCTGGTTCATCCCTGGCGTGTGTGCAAGTATCAGCAAGCAGTAGTGGTTGCATGCGCTAATGCTGAGCATGAAGACCTGCGTTCGATTCCCGGGTGGCGTAAAGTGTTATTGGGGTTTCCATTATGAATTTCTCAGGAGCAGCCACGGAGTCTTGATTCGTGACCGGTTGATGGCAATAGGCTCGACACCTATTACATAATTATGTACCTGGCGATAATTGGGTGTACTATTAAGGACACCTCTGCCTAACTATCCGAGGATTAAACGGGAGATGTTATGTTAAGCATACGTTCCTATTGCTGTCAACCTTTATCCCAGACTAGCGGACGTCACGCGGTTTCACCCGCGTAGTTCCCGTTACCGTGGGAATACAGGGATAAAAAGTAACCTATATTACTCAGGATGAATGTAGCTTTCCAATGTTGAGAGAATTTTAGAAATCGGCGGAATGGTTTTTTAGTTTATTAATTACAAATATACATACACACACACACACAAAAATACAAATCTTTCCTCTTTATAATATTAGTGTAGATAGTGCAGACTAGCGGTAGACTGTAATAACAATTTTAATTAGCCATATTATAACTACATATCAAACCAATTTCAGCGCAAGCACGTGAGCTTCTTACGAAAATAAAACGGCAAGGCTTCCAAAAAACATAATAACTTAATGCCGATAGTAATAATTGGCGATGGTAAGACTACTATAATAAGCTCTATTTTTAACCATAATCATCATGTCGCTTGGAGCATTGCTGCAAAGTACCAGCCCTCGTAGTTCATCTAGAAAGGTAAAAGGTTAGGTTAGGTAAGCGTCTAGTTATAACTGGCGGAGAAGCAAGGGGGGGGGGGAAGGTATTACCACGTCTGCCATCTTTCAGGTCAAGGTGACGTATAAGTAGGTACTGCATTCTTGCATTTCCGTTGCGTTTCCTGGAAGTTTGGAGAACTTTCTCGACTGTGACTAAGGTGGGTGGGGCGAGCCTATTTATGTGACACCTTTGGTTAAATTATTTCGTAAAAATGATGCAAGGCAGCAGGCAGGTAGCGGTGGCCCAGTGGTGGCAGCCCCGACTTACGAACAGTAGGTCGCGGATTCGAATCCAGGCAGGCACATTACTTAGTGTAATTTATTTCATCACAAATATTCGAAGACATGTGACATCTACCAAACCGCACTGGGCCCGCGTGGTAGATTATAGCCAAAGAGAGGAAGCCTGTGTCCCAGCAGTGGGAACATTAATAGGCTGTTGATGATGATGATAATGATGCAAGGTGGCATAGATAACTAGTGGCAAGATCTTTGGTATCACCGTTTTTAAGACCAACGTAATATCAAGCACACAATCCTCGAAGTGTTAGGCAGAAGTGTACCTGATAATACACACACATTCCTCTTAAGTCTCATATAATTGGGGAGGAACCGGTATAAAGGGTGTAAAAGTACCCTTAACGCAAACGAAGGGAGCTTGTTGTTGAAAACAGTAAAAAAAATGGTCGCAGTGGTGGGGCTGCGACCATTTTTTTTACTGTTTTCTAGACCATACCTGGGAACCCATTGGAGATCAAATTCCAAACTTTGCACAGCTGTTTTTGTAAATATTAGTTTTTCAGGTTGTAACTTTACTTAAATTACCTCCATGACCCTTTTACTATTCAAAGCATCCACTAGCACAATGTTTTAAGAGTGCCACATTAAGTTTTACCGTAAAATTAAATTTTTTACCCCAAAAAAAAAAGTCGTTTCCCAGCAAAAAAATTTGGGTAGGGGGTATTTAGTTTGATGTACAGAATGCTTGGTTGACGTATGTGTGAAGGGTTGATTTACACCCTGTATAAATCCAGACTCAGAGATATCCCTTGATGGAAAAACCCAGTAACACTTTGCTTGAACTGGGAATCGAACTCAGAACCGTTTGATGAGCGGTCGCGCTTGGTTTTGGACAAACGAAGCGGTTTTTAAAACCCTTATATGGAAAGATGCACCTAAAAGCAACGGTTATGACTAAAACTGATTTTTTTTCCGTAGCTAAAACTAACTTGACGAGCTATTTTGTAAATCTTTTTCTGTAAAAAATTGCTTTTTGTCTGGTCCAATGTTTCTGGTAAGAATAGAAAGATATATTTATTTTTATTAAACTGGTCCAATATATTACCTATAAAATTCGTTAACATATTTTTAAGATTTTGGATAAACGTGTCTTATGTAAATGAGTATGTTAACCCCTGAAACATTTCGAATATTAAAAGTAATCATTCTCGCCTTTTATTTTATGTCGCTAGATAAGTAGGACAAAAAAAGAACTAGAAATATGTGCAAAGGAAGGGAAGTATGTAAAGATCGTAGCAGGTGGCTTTCTGTTGTTTCTGTTTACCCCCATAGGAAAAGGGCGTGAGTTTATGTATGTATTCAAAATTATTTTGGCCTTTTGCAATAAAACTTTTTTTTTAATTGTGACAAGCAGCCAGCCAAACTATTCCCAAACCACTGTAACTCCTGTAACCCAGAATTAACAGTGGTGACGTGCGATATAACTAAACATTATTTTAAGTTAGAAGGGACTGCTCCAGGAATTAACAAATTACTGATCTCCTAAACATAAGATTACATCACGATTTGTAATCCCCTAAGGGTTAGGGAGACATGGGCCGCGGGTAGTCCACCGGTTATCGCGGCCTCGACATAGAGGGCGAAGAAGGAACATGGGTGGTTTTTAGTCAGTAGAAGTCTGACACTCTCTTTCGCTCTGCCCAAGAGCGGGAGGGGTTATTCGATGATTTTACACCCACCAAAAAAAAAAAAAAACGGTTAGGGAGACGTGTACCTTATAAACATATTACACCATTTTACAAGTACTTAAATAGAAATGTATCTTCTTTATCTGTACGACCACAGTCGGCACAAGTTCAATCACCAAGGCAAAAGGAATTAATTAGTTAATCTCAAACAAAAAAAAAAAGTTATTACACCAATTACAAAGGTGTGAATGAATAGAATAAATACTCGTACCGGGCAAAAATTTACATAATATTATATCTGTCATAAAAGTATTGCGTGATTTGTGAGCTGCAGATGGCATGGGTCAGACCGTGGTGACCCGTGGAGGTGGTAATAATAGTTGTTGACATTTAGAACATGGGAAACTAGTTTTGTAGAGGCCCTCGTTCGATTCGTGGTTCGTTCACGTTTCCAGAATGTGGCGTTATCATCAAGGTTAACTAGGATGCCTTTAATTTATAGTTTATCTAACATAAGTAAGAGTGGGCGTTTTATCCCACGCCTTATTAAAATAGTATTCCGTGTAAGAAAGGTAAAAATGAAGCCCCACATCTGTTTAGTTTTTCTTAACGAAATAAATCGTTTTGAAAATATTTCTGCAGTAATTTACCTACTTTTCAATTTGAGACACAGGAAGTGAACCGACTGCACGTGCTAGGACAAAATATTATAGTTCAAGGCTGTGGGTAATTGCATTAAAAAGACAATTAAATACGTAGGCAGGTTATCTTTGTTTAAATATGGACAACTACGTAGGATAGCATACATATACAAGCGTGTTTTATTTACCTATTTTTATTTTAGTCTAAGCATTACGTTAGTACATCGGAATTTAAGATGAATGTTAAGGTTCATTCTTGATGAAAACAGACACAGATACTTGTCGGCAGACTACTTCAATAAATCATTTTCATTTTTTACAAGACAAATCGGGAAAATAAATATGTAAATTGGAATTTTATGTTGAACTTTGTGCTTGGACATATAGGTTCTACTCGTGGCTTCGTCTATGGGGAAGTGTAAAAACAATAAAATAGCAATTGGAAGAAAAAAATAGTGAAAGTGTTGGCAAAGAGTCGGAGTGGGTTCAGTTTAGGGTTGACAGCAAAAACTTATAAGTAGAGAGATGACTTCATATTCACTAGAATGTCTCTGACATGAATCTTAAATCAAACTCTTTGACAAATGGCTGATTGAAAAAAAATCTTAGTGATTGTCCCGATATAAAAACTGTAACTCAAATAACTTTATTAAAGTAACTATAACAATGTGTGCACATGCAACGATAAACAGTTCATGTGTGATACAGTGTGAAACGATGATGGTTCTGCATATTTTGAATTATTATTCTACTGTTAGAAACAGATTTACATGAAGTTTATCATAGTACCTACAAGACAACAGTGACATCATGTAAGTTGTTTTACGTTACCGCACCAAGGAGTGACCATATACCAGATGAATAATCGCTGAAAAAAAAGCTGCGACTTAACGACCAGTTTTCAAGAACTTATGGAAGTTTCAGCACCTATAAATTATATCCATAATTTAAAATAATAAATACTCAGTGTTTCTCTCTGTCTGTTTGTATCCTACCAATTATGACATACGCTTGTGTCGTATTTGCTCACTCTCATTCGCGTCACATCCACACGATGCGAACCTTACAAAACCGATTTTTCCGTTGGATCACCGGAGCCCCTTGGTTTATCCGTAATACCAGTCTTCATTTTGATCTTAAAATGCCCACTCTTTGTCAATTCATGAAACGCCTTTCCAAGCGCTTCTTTGATACTGCAGTAAAGCATAGAAATCCTCGGGTCAAATCGGCCGCCCGATACGAACCATCGCGTATTGGCAAGACCCGCCGTCCGCAGCATACTCTTATCACTCCTGATGACCCTATTACTATTCTTCAAGAAAGTAATAAGGAAACCAGTACTCTTAGGAAGAACAGACATAAATATCCGTCATTCTGACCGCGCCGCCGCGCGCGGTCCGTCGTCGCGGAATCCCATTTCAAGCCCCCCCCCGACCCTCGCCAGAGCCTGCCCGCCAGTAGTTTTAAACCAGCCCCTAAATAACATCACTCAGATCCAGCCTGTCCCAGCCAGTCCTCCCCCAGTGACATCCTAAGCCGAGGTCCGTACCCCACAGGGGGTGCCCTTACCGAGTTGTCACTTAGTTTGTAAGTTTTGCCCTGGCTAGAGGCCTTAAACTCAAGGCACCCACAGGGATTTGTCCGGTTAAGCAGAAGTTAGTATCCTAGACTGAACTGAGAGATGCCATTTCGAAAAAAAAAAATAAAAATCACTGTCTGTTTGTACTCTGTGTTTTCCACGGCTTAATGGCTGAACCAGTAAACCATGTCCTGATTTAGGACGTAAGATGGTTTTAATACCGATAACGTAATCCCACAATACTGTAAACTCCACTTACAAAAAAAACTATATTATAAAGCTAATATTATAAAGCTGAAGAATTAGTTGGTTTGGTTGAACGCGCTAATCTTAGGAATCACTTGTTGAAATGGAAAAAATATTTTTGTGTAGGATAGTTCATTCATCCAGGAAGGCTTTAGGTGGGTTGTTCGAAAGAGATACCGCAGCCTCAGCACAAGGACTAACAAGAAACAGGGGTGGTTTTTAGTCAGTAAAAGTCTGACACTCCCTTCGCTCTGCCCAGAGCTGGCGGTGTTATTTGAAGGTTTCCAACCCCCAAAAAAAAAGCTATGTTTCACGTGGACGAAATTGCGTGCAAAATATAGTAATTCTATTAGAATAAATGTAAGTAGTTCTGTTTTACAAGTAAGACACATACATAAACAAAAAAATTGCAGTTTAATCTTGTAATAAGACTTTAATTATGTACATATAAGTAACTATGGGTATAGATTTACCAATTGTAATATCGTTTCACTCCTGGACGGATTATCGTGTAACTAACAAAATAATCGGTGCAGGCAGAAAAGAGGAGAAAGGAAAACAGAGGAGCTTTTCGTAAAATCAGAAATTAGGTCTCGTCATATTAAATAGGAAAAAAAACATATTTTTCATTACTCATGCTCTGAAAGTAGGTCATAATATAGCGGAGCGGGTTGAAAAATCTACTTTTCAGCCCTAGGGAGAATCGCTTTCAACTGACAGCTGTCAAAAACTATGTCCATTTTCACATTTTTATTGAACCATGTTCCAACTATTTATACAGCCACTAAATTACAGCGCGATTTAAAATTAAAATAACATAATAAACTTAAGAATATCATTTCAAATGACTTTAATATAATTTAGTTAACTATATCTCTAAAATAACATAGATTTCGGCAAAATATTGGCCACTTTTTTAATGATGAACATAAAAATACTGGCTGTGTAGCTGGAAGACCAGAGAACAAAAAAAAAAAAGCGGGACAGCGACAATCCGATCACCACAAATTTTTTCTTTAGCTAATAATTTATGTTCTTATTCTTACTTTCCTCGTATTCGTAAGCACAGTGTTTACCTCGGGTAAATTACTTATTTAGTCCCTCACTACGTTACGGGCGCCAAACCCCGTCTCAGGACTAAATAAGTAACTTTCGCCACTCGGATAACAATGTACTATTGACTTTCATTAATGTGGAAACGAAAAGAGAAGTCATTAATATTACTTATCGTTCATATTTATATTTACAACTATCTGATGCCCGCGGCTTCGCTTGCATGGATGTCAAATAATCATGATATATTATATTATATTACAACCTGCCTCGATAATCACTCTATCCATTGGTGACAGACAAACTGACGCGGCGGAGGACTCTGTTTTAAAAGCCGCATGTATGTAAAAGGGATAGTGATAGACATTACTTTAGATTTCAATAGTAAAAGACTGGTTAATTTTACAGATATTGATTTATGTTCTTTATCATTGTAGTACACTTCTTTGCGCTGCTGGCACCAGTAGTTTTCGCAGCGCATGCGCTGAAAGACGTTTTATGAAAATCTTTTTATACACTTTGGATTACATACTTCAAAAACGAAACAAACAGTAAATGTTAAGTGAAGCTTACCACAGTATAATAGTGACAACCACATCTAAATCGGATAAGCCGTTCCTACTACTACTTAGGACCCAGTAATAGGTATTAATGACAATAATATCCGTGGTGCTAGGCAACTGGGCTTATCCCAGTTGTATACGTCCCTGTGTGCCTATTGGCCTTGTTCAGTTCTGTCTCCTGCTGATATGGAGAAAATATGATATGATATGGAAGTGAAAATTATGTTTTTCCTACTCCTCCGCTATTCTTTTCTGATTAATTTCGTTGCGGGATCCAAGACAGTTAAATCGTTTCTCTGGCACTTCGTCGGGCTTCATTGTCTCGGCGCTTTTCTTGTGGTCGCCACTGTTGATTCTGGCTTACAGGAGTTACAGTGGTTTGGGAATAGTGTGGCGGGCTTGTCCCATAATAAAAAGAAAAAAAAGCCGTTCCTAGGGTGAGCGTGCACAAACGCATAGACATACAGACAAACAGACAAAAATTCTAACATTCATTGTTTTAGGTGCTACTTGCGTTGATAAAGGCCTCTTATATTTTTTCTCATATACAGCGATTTGTTACAGTTTTATTCGGTAAATGTATAGATATAATCATAATAAAAGTTACGGAACCACTGTACGGTGAATGAGAAAACGACAGAATTGTTTGAATACTAAATAATGGTCTCCTATATTTAAACGATTTGATAATAGATCCAGTCTTAATGATATTCTGTTTGACATCGAGAAATTAATGTTTAATCCAAGGTCACTATTTCGTGTCAATACCCTTAAAATACTAGCGCTGTTTTTTGTAAACCTCTATTTTATTATAAAAGGATAAAATTTCAATGGGAAGGTACCTGTTTGTTTCTGACATTCGTACAGATCTCAACAAAGATGAAATTCTTGGTGAGATCACCTGTTATATCATTAACTAGAATAAATCCAACTTTTTAAATTTCTATTCATGTAATTAAAGCTTTCTTCAAACAGTTTTCATTGCGATCAAAGTAGATACTATAAGACCTAACCTACACTAACTAATGCTTTTAATTTGTTCCGCAGGTACTTGCTCTGTGCGTGTGCGCTGCCAGCGCGGCGAGCTTCGGCCAATCTCCCTTCGGACAGGGTGGTTACAAGAACTTCAAGGGCTTCCCTAGCGCAGCCGCCGCTGCCGTCGCTGCTCCCGCAGTTGTCGCCGCTAAGACCGCCGCCGCAGTCGCCGCCCCCGCAGCCGCCCCCTTCGCTGCCGCCGCTGAAGCCACCTACCAGGCTGGTTCCGCCACCTACCAGGGCGCCAAGAACATCGTCAGCAAGGCTTACGGCGATGAGGGCCATGCCGCCATCATCCGCTCAGATTCTGAAATCCGCCCAGACGGTTACAACTACGCGTAAGTGTTCACTTTTTACCGAAACTTTGACAATTTGATTCCAGATTCAAATGTATAAAAAGCAGAATTATTGAAGACTTCTTAATTTAAATTAACGGGCACAAAGTATCTTGATACTTTGTGCTATAAAATACTTGCATACTTGGTGAAAAGTGGATTTTGAATCCGAATCTGTGACGATATTATGCAATATTTCCTTCTTCCTCCAGCTACGAAACCGAGAACGGCATCAGCGGTCAGGCTTCTGGTTCAATCAGACAGGTCGGAGAAGCCGCAGTACTCGTAAGTATTTCCTTGCAATAAGCTATTTTTACAAACATAATCAATTATCGTAAACCGGCTGATATCTATGCATGTTTGCAGGTATGCTTATTATGAAGATCTAGTCTGGTAACGCCCAGGCAAGAAGGTCATGTCTAAGTTGATACTTTATATGATAAGTTATTGTTCTGCGTATAAGGCAGGAAATGATTATTATTAAGTATATTTATAGCTTGACATTCTTGAGAGTTTATCATCACAGTGTTAATAAATGTTTTGTTTTATAATGCAGGTCTCCGAGGGTGCTTTCCGTTACACCGCCCCCGACGGTACACCTGTGATCACCACCTTCACCGCTGACGAGAACGGATACCATGCCCAGGTAAAGTACCAACATATTTAACATAAACCAAGCAAAATCTGAAGATAAATATCACATCAAATTATCACACTAATATTATAAAGGCAAAAGTTTCTGAGTGTGTGTGTATGTTTGTTACTTCTTCAAGCAAAAATTTCTGAACGGATTTAGATAAAATTTGGTACACAGATAGCTTATAACCTGGATTAATACATAGGATAGTTTTTATCCCGATTTTATCTTCCCGTGGGATAATTTTCGAGTTGTAGCGGGCAAAGCCGCTGGCAACAGCTAGTTTACAATGAATGCGTAACAAACGTCCTCTTAGGTATTTATCCGTTTAAAGTACAAGCCTTTATTCCAACATAGCTACCACAATAACCTATATGTTTGCAAATTGTGTTTATAACATAATATGACCATAACAAGATAAAAAAATAATACTGAATTCATATTATTGGCTTATTCAAAAATGAAATACCTACCTTAAGGTGATTCACTGCATGTTTCTTACTGAAACGTTATTAATCAAGAAAGCACTCCAAGAATATAGGAGTTATTTTGCTTTTGTTTGTGATGTAACCAAAGTGTATCAAAAAAATCCAACGACAACGATTCTTACTGTTATGTCTAAAACTTCCTGTCTATGAGAGGGGCAGAAAAATGTGTCATACTGATACTGATTGTACTTATTTCTTTCCAGGGCGACCACCTCCCCGTTGGTCCCGAAGTCCCCGAATACATCCTCCGCTCCCTGGCTTACATCGCCGCCCATACCAAGGATGCCGCCGTCCAGTACTAAATATTGACATGACCAACTACAGGGACCGCTGAGCAAGTCAGCGCTCTCACCACGGACACTGCCTACTTATAATATGAAGATGTAGATGTTGAATTGCAGCAGATTATTTTTGTGTTGAATAAAGGAACTGTGCCATATTTTGTGCTTTCTTTGAATTGATGTTAATTGATCCTTGTTATGTACCAGTAGTATTTGTTTTAAGATTTCTTTACAGAAAAGAAACTATAGGTATAATTTGACATAATTAAAATAAACATTACATATTAATTTAAATACCTAATATAAAAAAAAAATGTGATCAGCATATTTTTAATATTCATTAAACTCACTCTGAGAAAAACCTGCCAAGTGCATGTCGGACCACGCACAATGTAGGGTTCCGCGATTGCCCATCAAAATACGTGAACTTACTAAATTGATTAACCACCCTGCCTACCTGCTTCCGAACGATCATTATAAATGTAAAAATAAAACAAACTTACATTAGCAGTTTTGAGACCTACGCTCCCATACATTATGTATAGGAAAATATTTCATACAAGTACATTTTATAAGTTGTCGACTATTACTCGTAAACTTGTAAAGCCTACTTAGCTGTGATAGCTTTCCTTTTATTTTCGTTATAAATGCTACTTACTACCATGATTTTTTTCACACGCCCAAACGCAACTCGCATTAGGTGGTTTAGGTTGGCACACTTGAGCCCAACAAAAACTTGCACTTTAAAACTAATATAATCATTATTATATCCTATTAATACATATTTCACAAACGAATCCCTTAATCGAACAACTGTTTGAGCAAACTTGAAATATTCTTTAAATACCTATCCAACGACATCCCACAGAATGGACTTTAATGTGTACTGGAGATACCAAAAATTTTTTTTTTCAATATTTAACTTTAGCACTTTGTCGGCGTAACTCATTTGTATATGCATGCCAAATAACAGCTTTCTAACACTAAAAGCCTTTGAGATATAGAGCGGATGGACAGACAGACAGACAGAGGCACATGGCGAAACTATAAGGTTTCCATATTGACTACGGAACCCTAAAAAAGAAAAGAAAAAGAAAAATCCGTCAAAAGTTACCGGCGTATAGGACCAAAGTTAAGTGAAAGTCTTATCTTTATAGAATAGTGGTAGCAAGAGCTAAAGGGATATATATATACTATCTCGACATATAGGGCTAAGAAGGAACATAGGTGACTTTTAGTCAGTAGAAGTCTGACACTCCCTTTCGCTCTGCCCAAGAGCGGGATGGGTTATTTGATGATTTTCCACCTGCCAAAAAAAGGTACTTTAGTCAAATAGAACTGTCTTCTTATGTAGTTAACTGTTACAATAAGCTATTAAAAGTGAAGTAACCGGCCAACTAGCATATTATTATATAGCACGTGTAAATACAATGTTGTAGTCTGTGTGTTTAATTGTTTATTAATTTATCCCACCTGAGTAAAACCAACATCCTAGTTGTAATCTGTTTAGTTTATTTTAACTGAAGAATTGATTAATTCAATCTACGTAAATCATCCTGAAGTATGGTGTACAAATATAAATCTTTGAGATCCAAAGTCCACGGTTGCGGTTTGCTTTAGACGCATGGTGCGCAGTAATTTGGGAGGCAAACTTTTATACCGCCTAAAAATAGAATACTGCTTTCCTTGACGCTGGTGCAAAGTGCCAAATCGGAGGACAATGCTGCTAAGGTGAAGTGGAACTGGCCTTTTTTTTTGGCGGGTGGTAAATCATCGAATAACCCCTCCCGCTCTTGGGCAGAGCAAAAGGGAGTGGCAGACTTCTACTGACTAAAAACTACCCATGTTCCTTCTTAGCCCTCTATGTCGTGGCCGCGATAACTAGTGTACAACCCGCGGCCAAGTGGAACTGGCCTTATGTCGAATCAATCGCTGGGCTAAAAATCATAATGGGTGCCGAAAGAGAGAACTAGAAATCGCGCGTGGTTGCAGGCACAAGCGAAGGTGGTGAGACGGGTTAGGCTGCTACATGAAAGACTGGACCTCAGTAGCGGACGTCCACACGAAATGGAAAGAGTGTAAGGAGGCTTTTACCCAACAATGGGCTACCATGGGCTTGTACAAAAATTAATGTACTTATATTGCATTATGCAAAAGACAAAGTATATTTATTTTTATTGTCACATTTTTATTGAACCATGTTCCAACTTTTTATACAGTCACTCAATTACAGCGCGATTTTAAATTAAAATAACATAAAGTTCATAAGAATAAAATTATATTATGGCTTTAATATGTATAGTTTAGTTTGAACTATTTCTCTAAAATGACATAGATTTTGACAAAATCTTTTTTTAATGATGGACATGAAAAATACTTGCTGTATAGCTGGACGACCAGAGGACAAAAAAAAACAAAATAAGCGGGAAAGCGACCACATTCGACCAACACAAATTTTTTCTTTAGTTAATAGTTTATGTTCTTATTTTTCTCGTATTCGTAATGAAAAGCAGTGTTTACCGCGGATAAATTACTTATTTAGTCCCTCGAACTATTAGCGCCCTCACTACGTTACGGACGCCAAACCCCGTCTCGGGACTAAATAAATAATTTTCGCCCCTTGGATAACAATGTAGGTACTATTACAAATACCTACCGAAAATACATTTTTAATTTCATAAAAATCGGTCAAACCGTTTCCGAAGAGTATGGCAACTAATACTATGACAAGTTCATATTTATAGAAAATTTTAGATTTATATTCAACTAGCTCTTGTCCACGGCTTCACCTGCGTGGAAAATATATACTATAACCTTTCTAGAACACCACTCTATCCATTGGCGACAACAGCATGAAAATCGGTGCAGTAGTTTTTGAGTTTTATCGCGAACAGATAGACAGACAGACAAAAAGACTTTGTTTTGCTATATGTAGTGATTTTACATCTGCAATAATTACTAGGTACAATTATTAGAGAATGTAAAGCATCAAGCTATAATATAATAGTTTTGTTAATGCTCCCTGGTCACTCCTGCGGTACCGCTAGCTCGCGGAACTAACTCTTACTCGCAGTAGCTTAGTTACAGCGACCTTGCGATTTAACTTTGAAAATAGGCCAGAAAGTTTAAAGGGAAACCAAATAGTATACAGCCAGCTAACTTACTCTTAAGATTATACAGATACATTTAGAGACTTATGTCAAACGATGCTGTGTTTGACATCAGTTGCTTAATGCGGAACGCTTTATAAATCAAAGCAATCAATATTTTGGTTTAGGCGCAAAATGCCTAATTCTCAAAATTTCAGTGTACTAAAATTATAAAGATTTCTGCCTGTATACTTATTAGCTTGTTCGACTGTACCACTTGAAAATAAAGAGGTCAGAGAACTAATCAATTAGGTAAGCAGCAGTAGCTCTTTTGTGAAATTAGTTCCAGATATATGGATTAAAAAAATAAAATAAAACAACGTGAAAAGTGCAAGAGGTGAACGATCTATGTTAATTTAATTTCCATAATTAATTAGAGTATTCACCTAATAGATACTAACTTATTAATCTTCTCTAATATTAATAATTATCTACTAATGATATTCTCGACTGTCCTCTTCCTGTCTATTAGGTGTTTATATTTAAATTTGCACGGATATCCTAGTGGTCAGTAGTCCGTTAGACTACCAAGTCATAGATCTCAGGTTCGAATCTAAGACACACACCGGGCGTATTTTATAATTATCACTTAATTCAGGAAAACATGGTGAGCAAACCAGTATACCTGAGAGATATTTCTCGACGGCTTGTAAATACAAGTCGGAGCCCCATGGGCCACATAAAAATTCTGACCACACGATCAAGAAGAGGAAGAACTAAATTAACCATCAAACTAATTTAGCATAAATGGTTAGTGTGGATGTATTTAATCATTATGGCTTGATTAATGGGTAACCTTTTAACACTACTCATTAATATTTATTTGTGCCTTCTTCTTAAATGTTTTGAAATAAATCAAAAACAGTTCAAGGGAGATTCAAATGGAGTAAACAGCCTCCGATTGTTAGGTTTATCCATGAACTGACAAGCCGACAATCACTGCATAGTACGTAGCATGACAATGTGCCTATTTTTAAATACCACAGAGGGAACAATTATTCGCCTTAATTTTTGACTTATCCCGTTTCGAAATGACGAATGAGAGCAACGATATTTTCTTTTTTAAAGAGCAGGGGAATTATTTACACTTTACTACAAATTACCTAGTTATATTTATTTTTGTTCTTTTGTGAAACATCTGAACATTCTTATTACATAATAATAATAATAATAATTTATTTATTTGTTAGAAAACAATGTTCCATTATGGTTAGTAACAATTGAAAACTTATAAACTATGTTAGTATGCACAAACAACACAAAATCAAGATTACAAAATTAAATAAAACATTGTCGACAGAAAAATAAGAAATCGTAATTTGGTTATTTTTGCAGTTAACAGAATTTATCTATACTAAAAATATTGTAAAGGGCTGACTAGATTCAGGAAATTGCTTCAAAAATTGGATGATCGATACACTGAGTGTCATAGGCGAAAGAAGTCGCGGGTAAAAGGAAGAAGTTGTTAGAATAGGTAGAAAACTTCGTAACTAGTGAAAGTAGCATAACATCATGTCTGCAATCTCCAAAGGGTAAGAAGTGTACAACCACATTTTGCACGTTATGTCTACGTTCCTTATAATTATGGTGATGGGTCTAGCGGCATGTACTACCTACTAAAAGGTATATCCTATATTCCCGGTGTGGTAAATTCAAGTGTTAAATCGTAACCATCATTATTGGTCATCCAGACAGAGTCACTTTAAAACAGTAAGGATAAAAAAATATGGAGGATATACAAAGTAGGACATACTAATCCAGTTAACACCATTCAGTTATAGAGTTGCACTATCAAATTAATAACTGCTCAATTACTTACACGTCCCAGACGTCCTACACATTTACACAGAAAGTGTTAATATTCTTCTGTAAGTGAAAAGTGTAATGCTTGTGAGACTAAAATAATCTCAAACCTCAAACAGGCTGGATGCATATTTCTGAGTGCCTACCATTTGTTTGTCTATGTATCACCTCAAATAACGTTGCTAATAAGTCGGTATCAGGCGTCAGTCATTTGTTGCTAACTCAATTTATTACCATTTTGTTACTAACTAGCTGTTGCCAGCGGCTTCGCCCGCTACAACTCGTTAATTATCCCACAGGAAGATAAAATCGGCATAAAAACTATTCTATGTGTTAATTCAGGTTATAAATTATCTGTGTACCAAATTTTATCCAAATCCGTTTAGTTATAATTGCGTGAAAGAGTTACAAACATTCATCCATACTTACAAACTTTCACGTTTATAATTTTTTATTTAAGGATAGTAGGAAGTAGGATACATTTGACTGTGAAATCGTTAATGGTATAGCGCCTGTTAGTTTAAATATATTTAGTATTACTTCAAATAATCTATAAAAGTTATACCTTTCTAAATTTTTTCAATTTAACCGTTTAGGTAGGTGATAAGACTGCCAAGAGTGTTAAGACATGATGTGGACACTCCATGTATGTGTTTCACCGCCTATAATTACTTCATAGCAATATTTTTCATTAGCACTGTGCATATCTCAACAACTTTTAGGGGATAAAATTATCATTACTGAAACATCGTAACTGATTAGCATTGCTTTTTCTACTCCTCCGCTATTTTTTTTGATAAATTTCGTTGTGGGATTCAAGACAGTTAAATAGTTTCTCTGGCACTTCATCTCACTTCATTGTGTCGGACATACCATAGGGCTAAGGAGCATCTAAAGTCATAAAAAGGTCATAGATTTGTGTGTAAAGTGAACTAGTTTATCAGGATTTTGTCTAAAATACAAAAAAAATATACCTACATTATCAGCAACTTTCACACAAATTGTATTTTAAACAAACATAAGACAGGAATGGAAAAAGTAAGGAATGAGATATTATTATAGATGAAAACTCGACTTTCCTGGTATAGACATGTGATGAGGAGGGACAAATAGAGAGGAAGAGGTAAACGAAAGCAACGATAAATGGATTGAGTGTGGAATATTATGACGGAAAAAGGTCACAGACGAACGGAGACGGATTGACAGGGGAGACAAGAAGATGTAAAAAACGTGTTGCGCTGACCTCAAGTAACATAGGACATGGTCAGGAAGGTGGTGATGATATGTTTAAAATACAATGTGTGTTAGGAAATGCAGCCTTAAAACTATATAAATAACTCTTATATGCGGTGATGGCCAAAATTGGTTGCACCCGTAGCTTGGAGACAAATTCTTTGAAGTTGATTACTTACTTTAAAAAAAAGAATTCTACAGTAATTTTCTACCCAAAATAGAGGTGGTTACTAAACTAACAAACCATCTTCCTGTTAGTCTTCTCTCCCAGATTTACTATTGCCGTGTTAACATCAATGGTGCTGTCTCACTTAGGATTTGCAGATGACTTAGTGCTTTTTGCTGAAAACTTCGAGGATCCGCAGATCTTTTCTTCTTTGATAGTCCTTTCAAAGTAGAACTTAGGATAAATACGGGCAAGAAGAAAATGATAGCAGGTGTTTCCAGGAATGCAACTCCTTCTGTTATGGTCGAAAATGAAAGGTTGATGAAAGTTGTCATGGCCATATTCTTTCCTTTGGCACTGAGCATCAAACAACGGAGATATAAAGAAGAATACAGCTTGGGCGACATGCTGAAGTCAGATAAAAAAATACCAGACAGCCTTAAGACCCGTCTCTATAATGTGTGTCCTGCCCAATGTGACGTTCGGTGCTGAGACGTGGACGCTCACCAGAGGCTGTGTACAGACTCAGAGTTGCACAGAGAGCTATGGAGCGTTCCATGTTGGGCATACAACTAATAGACAGTTTCAAACTTCAAAACCCGGAGACGTACGAAGGATTTAGATATTGTAAATCATTTAATGAAACTCAATGAAGTTGGGCAGGACACCGAGCAAGGCCCAGTGACGACAAGTGGAGTAAAGCTGTTACCAAGGACTGGAAAGAGAAGTGTTCGTCGTCCGGCGGCAAGATGGGCAAATGATATTGTTATCTGGATGAGAGGGATGACAAGAACGTGGAACTTAGCACAAGTAAAGAGAGGCCTATACTCAGCACCAGGTGAAGTCGTTCTGTGGATAATGATGATGATGCGGTAATAATCATAAAGTTGATAGTTTTATGTGAATGAATATGATTGCAAATGTAACTGCATATATTTAGGTTACTTCCATTTCAATTGACATCTATTCATTAAAATACATTCTAGTTCTAAAAATGGGATGTAAGGTAGTGCTTATTGCATAGATTACATTCAATGCTAAGCTGTTTATGAAGTCAATACCTAGGAGTATGGTTATGACTGCGCTCCGAGGATGTCCATGCCATTAGCGATAAAATCAAGATATTATTATGTTATCAAGTGAAAATTTACATGCTACAAATGGAGGTTGTCTCAATTAAATTGATAATTTATGTTTAATTAATGAAGATGACAGAGTTTTCAATATTACGCATCAGTGAACTTAGAAATGTGTTCGTACTTAACAATGTTACACCGCACTTGTAAAAAATACGATCTAATCCATAATAATATTATAAAGCTGAAGAGTTTGTTTGTTTGAACGCGATAAACTCAGGAACTACTGGTTGGAATTGAAAAAAACTTTTAATGTTGGATAGCCCATTTATCGAGAAAGGCTTTAGGCTATATAATATCACGCTGCAACCAAAATAGGAGCGGATCATTAATGAAAAATGTTTGCAAAACAAGAAAAAACCGTTGCGTGAGCTGCTTAAACGGTTTAAGTTACACAATTGTCAAGTATGATGGAATTGTTTCTCTTTAAAAGTTCTACAAAAAAGTTTACGGTACAGCATATTTATCTTTTAAGATTGTACCCATTGACATTAACTGTAACCATTTTTTACTATTGAAATGTTAGGTTGAATAGAATAGTTTTTTGCGAAGCTTATTTAACCCATATGGTATTAATCTATATCTAAATAAATGCGTTTGTTAGAACGAAAATTTAATAGAGAATATTTGTGCCCTTTACTCTATACAGCTTAAACAAATATGTTAGAAAAAAAAGCAAAAAAAAATATGTTAGAAAATATCGCAATGTAAAAATATCCGCGCCGCCGCGCCGGCCCTCGCGTCCCAATACGTGGAGATTCTGGCCTCTGGGAAATTCAAATTCAAAATATTTATTACACCATTATATTTACAAGGTGTTATTGTATATTTAACAGAAAGAGATAGGTACCTATAGTACTTCTCATTTTAATAATATAATCTAAGGTAATCTAAACTAGAAAGATTAGAAAGCTAATTGAAAAAATATTACCATGTTGGATACTCGACCTATCCAGGAAGGTTGTAAGCTATATATTGAGACGCAGACGACGTTGCGTGGGTCAGCTAGTCATATATAAAATGAGACAGACCCGTGTAAGTGGATAAAATACATATTTATGAAAAATAAGCTAAGTGACATTTTAGACGTTATTGGTTTTGCAAGGATAGCCGATTTATTTTTAAAAAGTTTGACCTATGACATAATTCTTACTTGCCTGTACAGGCAAGTTGAATTTATTCATATGTTATGACAGGAAAATCACACTGTCTGTCAGCTTATAAGGTATTCCGGAAAAACTATTATTTCTATGAAAGAACTCTTCTAGGTCGATTTTAGAGCGCAGCTATTGTTTCAGCGAGATTGACATATAACTTTATACACATGAAATACGCCGCAGGTTACTCTTGAAACTCGAATGACCATTTTTTTTGGCGGGTGGAAAATCATCAAATAACCCCTCCCGCTCTTGGGCAGAGCGAAAGGGAGTGTCAGACTTCTACTGACTAAAAACCGCCCATGTTCCTTCTTAGCCCCATATGTCAAGGCCGCGGAAACTCCTGAACAACTCGAAGCCTCGAATAACCATCAAGGCTACTTTCGTACCTGAAACCTTTTCTTGTATTAATTACTGTTATTTAAATTAAACCAATTCATGAATTTTAATTAGCTTTTACTGGTTAGTTACGTAACTTTGACGAGGCAATAAACATAAAAATTTTGATGACAACAAATTCACGATAGTATTTTCATTAAATCCAAGCGGATCTTAGTTTTAAGATTCAAAATAAAACTATTTCTATTTTAAGCGATGAAATAATTCACAGTTGCACAAAAATCGTAAAGCTAATGTTTGTATAACATGAAATGTGACAGTTCAATAATGGTACAGTTCACTTGAATGCCTTTTTTTGGCGGGTGGGGAAATCATCAAATAACCCCTCCCGCTCTGGGCAGAGCGAAAGAGAGTGTCAGACTTCTACTGACTAAAAACCTCCCATGTTCCTTCTTATCCCTTGTGCCGAGGCTGCGGTATCTCTTTTGAACAACCCTCAGCCCCGACGGGTCACTTGAATGCCTTACGAATAACATTTTTTAATGCACTCAAATAAATAGTAATCAAAATGGTGCTTGTGTAAGTTTGGGAGGTTTAACTATTTGAAATGAAATATCCAATTTTATTTTAAGTAGGTACGAGTACGTCCGGATGAAAAATTCAGAAATAACATCTCTGATAGAAACACATTCATCTTTGATGCAGAAGACAAATAATAGCAAAAATATTCTTTGGACTTATTTCCAATTTTTCGTGTATAAGATACATTATATCCATAATAGCGATTATTTGGCAAACTAGCAATGAGTACAATTATAAAATATTTGTCGAAAACAAAGGGTTTCTTCTTCTTTACGTGTCGATTAGCTCAAATTGTATTAGGTCAGTTTGTAGCCACCTGCACAGCTCTATCATTTGCTTCTAGTAAGTCCTGAAAGGTGCAAGTGCTTGTACAGGATGCGAAGGGGCTCCACACTGGCAATTTGTTGAAAAATATTAATTAGAATATTCATCATCATCATCATCATTTCAGCCAAAAGACATCCACTGCTGGACATAGGCCTCTCCTAAGTGTCGCCACATTGACCGGTCCCGTGCGTCTCGCATCCAGCGGATCCCCGCAACCTTCACCAGGTCATCGGTCCACCTAGTGGGAGGCCTTCCAACGCAACGTCTTCCAGTTCGCGGTCGCCACTCCAGAACTTTTCGACCCCATCGGCCATCCGTTCTGCGAGCAATGTGCCCTGCCCACTGCCACTTAAGTTTGACAATTCTTCGGGCTATGTCGGTAACCTTGGTTCTCATGCGGATGTCCTCATTTCTGATTCGATCACGCAAAGTAACTCCGAGCATAGCTCTCTCCATTGCCCTTTGGGTGACTTTGAGCTTTCTAATGAGGCCCATTGTGTGCGACCACGTTTTGGTCCCGTATGTAATCACTGGCAACACACACTGGTCATAGACTTTCGTCTTGAGACACTGTGGTAAGTTGGACGAGAAGATACTACTCAGCTTCCCAAACGCTTCCCAGCCGAGTCGGATTCGACGATTGACCTCTTTCTCAAAGTTAGACCTACCTAACTGGACCGTTTGTCCCAGGTAGACATAATCGTCTACAACTTCGAGTGTAGAGTCTCCGATCTTGATAGGAGTGGGTGTTACATGGGCATTCAATATGACCTTGGTTTTGTCCATGTTCATTTTAAGACCCACTCTTTCGGAAGCTCTACTGAGGTCATCGAGCACCTTACTGAGGTCCTCCATGGTCTCAGCTATGACCACTATATCATCGGCAAACCGAAGGTGAGTAATGTAATCGCCATTGATGTTGATGCCTAGTTCTCTCCAGTCCAGAACCTTTAAAACATCCTCCAGTACAGCGGTGAACAGTTTCGGAGATATGACGTCTCCCTGTCTCACACCTCGCTGCAGAAGGATAGGTTCCGAAGTCTGATCCTGAAGTCGGACTGAGATGGTGGCGTTTTTGTACAATGGGCCTATAATTCTTCAGTCGGGCATTGTCGCCCTTCTTGAAGAACCACCACACCTCTGCACCATGCCTGCGGCGTTTTTCTCTCGAGTATGACGGAACTAAACAGCTTCTGAAGGGCCTTAAGGACCGGTTTGCCACCTGCCTTCAGGAGTTCGGCCGTAATTCCGTCATCACCCGGTGCCTTGTTGTTCTTTAGCTGTTTCAGAGCCATCCTAATCTCGTACAGGCTGACATCCGGGATGTCTTCGTTATAGTGTTGGGTCAGTTTAGCTCTTGGGTCTTTAGCTAGATCTTAAACGGGTTTGTTAGTTGACGTGTACAGTTGCCCATAGAAACTCTCGATCTCCCTCAGAAGCTCCGGCTTGGTGGATACGATTAGAATATTACAATCAACATAACCTCAACACGCTGTCAATTAGTACAACTTCTTAATTAATAAACAATGAGAAGCTGCTTCAAACTTGAATTATTGGTTCATCATTCAAATAAAAAAAGCTTTGATTATCATAAAAATCCAATTTAAAGTCCATAATAGGCCATTACCAGGCACACAGTTATAATGAGTGGTTGTTCGGAACTACTGTTTACGCATCGAACCTTACATCATTTTAATATGAGAGGATACAAACAGTACGTATCTTTGTCAATTACTGTTGTTAAAAGAATACGGCTGGATATCTTAACTTTATTGTCTGCTAGCTGTTGCCAGCGGCTTCGCCCGCTACAACTCGAAAATAATCCCACGGGAAGTTAAAATCAGGATTAAAACTATCCTATGTGGAAATCCAGGTTATAAACTATCTGTGTAAGAAATTTGTATCCAAAGCCGTTCAGTATTTTGTTTTTTAGTTTTTTTTTTTGTCTGTTTCTGTCTCTTGAGCCCTAACCACCGGTAGCTTAGCACCCTGCTCCCGCTGTCGGTGGACACTATTTTTTATATTTTTAAATGTTTTTTTTATAAGTTTTGTATTAAATATTTAAAAATGTAACTTTTAAGTTGTAAAATAATTAAAGGAAATAATAATAATATTTTATTTAATTTGGTCATATTGGTCCAATGGTTAGTACACAAACAAACTTATCAAGTGAGTGTTAGTATTTATTAACTAAGTAGGTAGGACATAATTATCAACCCTGCCGCCCGAGCATCCGGACATAATGCTTTAAAATCGGTGCTTCGTGCTGTTCAGCTAGCTGAACCCTAGGGTTTTCAAAATACTGTTGCGGCTAGCCCTCATTCTGCCTATTAAGGATGCGGTCTTTTTCCTTATAACAGCATAAAAGTCGTACCTATAAGGCCAATAGATATGCACAATAGCATTCCCAAGGAGCGTTGATCGACCGAAATCTTTGTCATAACCTTAGCAGTATGACACATAGGTAAGGGAAAAGACTTCGATCGAGTGATGTTGGATGTGCTAGACAATGAGGAAGTATATGTGGGGTGATTTTAACGGGCATGTGGGAGGTGTGAAGGATGCGTATGAGAGTGTGTATGGTGGCTGGGGGAACGGAGTCCGCAACACTGACGGTGAGGCACTACTACAAGCTGCTTCTGCCTTCGGCCTAACAATGACGGACACGTGATTCAAGAAAAGAGTCGAACAGCTCTTAACTTATAAAAGTGGCCATCAGGCGACGCAAATTCACTATTTCTTGTTCAAATGTTACAGCCCCAAATGCGTTATCAACTCTAAAGTGCTGCCAGGCGAAGACTTAGTCTCCCAACACATATGATGGATATAATAGGGCCAAAAGTTAGTGTCCTTTCTTGGGGGTACAAAGAACAAGAAAAACACGTGTTACTGTTAGTGTGTAAGAGGCAGTAGATAAGTTGATTGAAATGAAAAAAATCTGTTGAATGTTGGAAAGAGATAGCGGATTGTATAAAAAGAGTAGCAAAAGATGTGTTTGGAGAATTGAAAGGGAAAGGTATAGTACATAAGGATACGTGGTGGTTGAATGGAAGAGAAAAACAAATAAGGCGGTAGCAGTTTCTAGGGCTAAGGCGCAGGAGACGCTATATTACTCACTGGACAGTCCTAGAGGTCAAAAGTCTGGGTGTTTGGTTGTGTACGTGAGTTTAATTGTTTGTAAACGCATCCACGAAACAGGAGAAATTCTAATTAAGGGGCAAGGTAAAAAACAAAAAAATAAAACTGGGTGGTATTGTTAGGTACCTACACCAACCCTTCGAGGATTCCAGGCGTAATGTTGTAATAAGTACGCCAAAATTAGAAACGCTCTTTATGTCCCAGTATTAAAAGTTGAGAGAGATGAGAGTTGATCTCTGGTTGCTGGTTCTCGTCATGACTTCTTAAAATATTTCAAGAGCTTCTAAGTGTTACCATGACATAACTATTTATTGTAGTAAATTCTAAATTTAATTATCTCTGAGAAGCCATTATTGCATCTACCTGTACTGAAACGGAGACAGTAAGTACTCCAGTGTAAAAAGAAACCGACTGCAGAATTCAATCCCCTGTGTTCATGTTGAATGCTTGAAGTTGATTTGTAAATTACTTAATTGCAGATTTGCACCTTAACTGCAACAAGACAATTCATCACCTGCAATTATCGCTTAGCATTACGATAATATTATAACACATGCGCTAGAAAACTAGGGGTAATAGATTTTAAAATCATCACCATTACTTACTGATGTTCTATCGTTGAATACTGATTTTAACTGCATCTAACCAGATGCAGTTAAAATCAGTATTCAACCAGCCAGTGTGTAGCCAGTGTAACCACACTGGCTACTAAGTAACATATACTTGGAAAATAGCATGGCAAAATATAATGACATGGTATGCTTTCAGTTTGATTATAAAAGCACTTGAATTTGATAAAATGTAAGTTCTGCCTACGTAATTGCTTTGAAAGTATTATAATTCACAAGTTTGAAGACTAAAAGGCTTTCAAAATAATTACCGTGTAAGTAAAATTTTGAATTTTACTTAGGAAATACAATCCCATAAAATAAGTAGATTTAGAAGAGGGCCATGTGCCAGGAGTGATCTTGATCAATGTTATAGAATGTCGTTAAAATATTTGTTAACTTTGCAGTATTTTGTCCTGGCCAAAATTTACAAGTTTTATTTGTAAAGATAGTTAAGTATCCGTTTTTTCATTAACTTAAAATGTCTTTTCTTCATCTTGCTGAACTGGTCCCATTCTATTTGGTATCAGCGCAATACGTTTTCTTCTTCCACTTTCCAAAGTCGGTAGTCACGGTGTTATAATCCAAGATAATCCCAAGAAAAGATAAGCCATACTGTTATTTGCCATTTGGTAAATTATTTCCTTTGTCAACTCCTTTTTTTCGGTAAAACCGATGTTATAACAATAATAACAACGTAATGTTTATGTTAACAGAAGTAAATCCAAGCTGCACACTGCTTTCACTTTAATATCCCGAAAACTAAAGCTGAACTTCGCGGAAGTATTTTTATTTATTTATTATTTATTCTTCTACAAATTACATTTGTGTCGAACAGTGGTTTTAACACAATTGCCTTTGTCTTGAGTTATCCTCCTGAAAGTCTTATTGGCTTTTAATTTAAAGGTTGTAATTTGTAATTTGGATGGGTCCATGGACTATCCATTACATATCCAGTTTTCTCCGTGCCTCGGAAAATACGTTACGCCGTTATGGCGCAATTTCATTAGTCGATAGGGCCCGCATATAAGTAAGTATAAGTATAAGTATAACGGGCTGGTGTCCGCAACTCCACGCTCAATGCGCGTATTTTACGTGCGGGTGGGAATATCACTCGATCCACCCCAGCTCCCCGAGAAAAGCCAGCAACCCCTTGGTGTTACTGGCAATCTCGCGGAGAGTACCTGGGTCACCGAAGTATTTGGCCCTGTATGGGGCAACCCCCGGACAGTGCAGGAGCACGTGGGCTGCTGTTTCTTCTTCCTCCATGCAGGCTCGACACAGAGGACTATCTGTGACTCCTATAACAAAGAGGTGCTTGTTAAAAGTACCGTGTCCAGTGATGGCAGCCGTTACTGTGCATAGCTGCAGTTTAGTTAGCCGGAGCGCTTGTTTGGTGAGGCGAGCGTCGATGGCGGGAAGCGCCTCCTTGGCCTGCCTACACTCGCCGTGGTCTAGCCACAGCTTGGCGTGAAGTTCTTTGGTACGTTTCCTTACCAGCGTGCGAAGATAGCCGAAAGGTAGCGGCACGATGGGTTCTGGGCCCACCGCCGCCATGCTCGAGCCCCTTCGAGCGAGTTCGTCCGCTGCATCGTTGCCTCGGGAGTCGCTATGTCCTTTGATCCATTGAATGATTATATTATTGAGGTTACCAACCTGGTTCAGGCGTTGGTGGCACTCGTGTATTAGCCCGGAATTCACCGTGTGGCTCCTTAATGCCAGCAGCACTGCCATGCTGTCTGAGAGTATGCGGATGGAGTGATCCTTTACCTCCCGAGCCAAGATGGCAGATGCCGCCAGGGAGATGCCCATGCATTCTGCCTGAAAGACAGTGTTGTGGGATAGGGCCCGCATGCGGAATGCGAGAGATTTCTGAAATGCGTGCCAAAGGGCCCGCATCCGGGGAACCGTTTATAACTATGTATGAGTTAACGACTAATGAAATTGAGCCTTTAGTCTAGGATTCGTAGATCTTTAACAGTTGTGTTGTTACCGATAGTCAGTGGCCCGGAAGGCTGACAATCAGCCCTACTAAGGGGTAATACCCAGTAGTAACTGAGTTGTGTAGGTCAGACAACCAGTCGCTCCATGTAAAATACTGGTAGCTGCATCCCGTGACCAAGACTGGAAGCCCACTCCAACCTAGTTGGGAAAAAGCTATTTAGATGGATGGTTAAAAGTTGTAGGATTGCAAATTTTATAAGTAGGTCTAATAGCCTCTATAAAAATAAAGGTTTATATTTATTTATTTATGTACACACAAAATACAAAAAAAAAGTGAAGCACAAATACTACACGCAAAAGCACTTATAGGTACTATTTATTACGAAATAATTTTTACCACAGCCTGAGGAACTACTATTGACATTTCACCATTGAAACTTTATATTAATTTCAATGCAATTTTATGATGAACAATGAACTATCATCATCTGTCTAGCAGCAATGAACTATGTAAACACAAAATGCCAAGAGAAACGTTTGCGTTACGCGCCACACCTCAAATTCACACTTCTGAAGTGGGATTATCCAAGTTCTTTGAAGTTATCAAGTTTATGACAGTTTTTTTATATAATATTGGATTTAAATAACTGTCTTTTTACATCTCTCAAAGTGTACAGTAGTTCTGAAAAAGTCACTCAATACTTTATTGCATTCCATAATGTGGTAACAGTTGGTATGTTAAAACATAGAATCAATTATGGACCCTGTCGGGCACAGCAAAGTTAATTTTCAATAGGAGAGAGGATGAAGGCGTCTTTTTAATGGAACAACAAAATAAATAATATAAATTTAAAATAGTATCATTAAAATAATTATATCACACATTCAATTAGATAATAATAATAATAATATTCCACAACTATCACACAACGCCATCTAGTCCCAAGCTAAGCAGAGCTTGTGTTATGGGTACTAGACAACTGATAAACATACTTATATATTTCTAAATACATACATATTATAGATAAATTACACCCAGACACAGAACAAATGATCGTGCTCATCACACAAACATTTGTCCTGGGTGGGAATCGAACCCACGACCTCCGGCATAGCAGTTAGGGTCACTAATCACTAGACCAACAGGCCAATCAAAATAGATCATTGGGTTAAAATTAGAACTTTAGTCATTTAAGGATCCATTCTATTAGGTAGAAGTAATGGTTATTTTAAATTTCCAGTAATTTACTTTGAATAATATTATAAACTTGCAATAAATAAAAAATGAAAGATTCGATTCTGCCAAACCTAGTCTAGAACTTGGAGTACCTACTCAGCCTAAAATCTAAATTGTGAAGTTCACCAACAAACGTCTATATTCCAAAGATTCCTATCTCAAATTGTCGCAGCTAATAAATTAATCATTGAGGATGATTCTCACAGATTGAGAAACGCTGTGCTAATGAATTAGCGTCAGACAACACATTATAAATGAGACGAACTGGACAGAAGAACATTATTAAATTAGATAAAAAAGGTATAAATAGGCATTGATCTATAGAAGAGCACATTCAAGTAGTTAAGTTCGCTTGATAACAACGAAAATGCGCGGCTTTTTGGTAAGTGTCGAGTTTTGTGTGACATTGTTAAAACCATTAGTGTATGGCTTAGATTCCCCATTAGTAAACAGCTTATGACGGACACTTAGTGCTAATAAAGCTTCGCGGATTATAAAGTATTAATTTAATTTATGAGATATAAACGTCAGATCTTTGATTTTTATTATTAATATTTAAATAAATAACTTAATTTGTTGCAACTACTGTATGTTAAATTTGGTTTCAGGTGTTATGTTTGACTGTGACAGTGGCTCTTGCGGCTGAACCTGCTGCCAGGTAATTACTATTTATTTTTTGTTAAATACAACTTTGATATAATTGTATTGCATACATTTCTATTGCATATAGTGCTGAAATATTAAATGATGCATTTAAAAAATTCATGGGAAAATAAAAATATAAGAAAAATAAAGATAATAACATGTAAGAACCATAATTTATTTTTCAACGAACGCATTTGTACTGTAAACTGCAAAGAATATTTTATGTCCTTATAATAATCGTTACCTTTTATGATTATTCTTATATGCGAAGATGACACTGTTAATCCCACATAGAACTTGTACGTACCTTATTCGCAGTTTAATTGACCTTAGTCAGTTTCGGAAATTCTGCACCAGATTCTTGGTAAAACAACCACCTTCATAAACTGATAAATAAAAACCCTAAAAAACAACTGAATTGTATCCATGACATTTGTTCACAAATAGTGTTTCCTATGCAATTTTTGTATGCAAAACGTGTTTAAACATTGATTATGTTTTATCATCCAGGGCTGTCTACACTCCCTTCTCGTTCGGTTCCACTACCCGGCGGTATCCAGGTTTCTTCGGCACCACTCCTTCACCCATAGTTTACAGGCCTACGACTTCGAGGTACTACACGGCTCCCTCACGGTACGACGCCTCTGGTCGCGACAGCGCGGGACGCTACGACCCCGGCCAATACGACAACTCTGGCAGATACGTACCCGACAACTCTGGTATTTACAAGTAAGTGCACTTAATTATATTTTGCATATATTCATTTTCATCTAGCATTTGGACTGTGGCTACCTCTAACTTGCTACCATGAACAGTAGCTGAAGTATGGCTTCCTACAAGCGTTAATAGTTTCCTTAAAATTGAACTATTGCAAATTCAAAATTATAATTATTAAAGTTTTCATTTGCCAGTCAACCTTGACTTTAATATTCAGGAGTTAAATGTTGATTGTGAATACGCAGATTTAAATCAGTAATAAAACTAAAAATATAATCTATGTAGGTTTTGCAGTTTGCTGGTTCTTAATAAAGGTCTTTCACGCGGATTAGTATGAATTGTAACTGTACCGCTGAAATGTGGGTTCAATGAGTTACTTTTCATTTCACATCTTCTAACAGTGACTTGTTTTATTTAGCGGTGACCGTGGTGACCGCGGTGGTGCCGGAGGTTTCTACTCTGGATCCGGATCCGCTGGTGGTCCCGGAGGTGCTTACTCCGGATCCGGATCTGCAGGTGGTCCTGGCGGTGCTTACTCTGGAGCTGGATCAGCTGGAGGCCCCGGCGGCCCCGGCGGCAAGTACACCGGATCCGGCAACGCTGGCGGTGCTGGTGGATTCTACAGCGGTGGTGACAGTGCAGGCCGTTATAACCCTGATGGTAGCGGTGCTTACAAGTGAGTATATCTACACCCACAACTCATTTAAATCAATGAACTATCGAACAGATACAATATGCATACAGAAGGTAATTTTTAACAATATAATTATTGGACTGAGCGTTGAGTTCAAAATAAGTGGTCAAATAAAGTATAACCCTATGTACTCGTACTACCGTGAAAATAAAATTCCTGAAAGGCGAAATAATGTACCATAAAGTTTAGCAGTATATTATAGTATCCGTGGTCTATATTCTTAACAAATGATTGAACAGGTAGATCATAAATTATCTGGTGTTAATTAGATTAGCTAAAATTTTTATTAGTCAATGATGACACTTGATTATGTTTACGATGTTGGCCTTACCTAAATGAATATTCTACAGCGGTGACCGCGGCGACCGTGGCTCAGCGGGAGGCTTCTACACCGGTGACAAGAACCAAGGTTCTGGAGGTTCTGGCAAACCCAGCGGAATCGGCAGCGGCAGTGGATTAGCAAGTGGATCCGGCAGCGGTTCCGGCAAATACGGTTCTGGTAGTCTCTCAAGCGGCTACGGTTCAGGCTCTCTGTCTGGCGCCGGTTCTGGTGCATACAAAGGATCCAATGCTGGTTCAGGATACCAATATAAATACGGTATCATTCGTCAGGAGACCGAAGTCAATCCCGACGGTTACCACTACCTCTACGAAACCGAGAACAAGATACTCGCCGAGGAAGCCGGTAAACTGGAGCAGATCGACAGCGAAAATGACGGTATCAGAGCTAAGGGATTCTACGAGTACGTTGGTCCCGACGGTGTCACCTACAGGGTAGACTACACCGCTGATGAGAACGGTTTCATCCCCTCCGGTGCTCACATTCCCTAGTATATCTAGTCCAATCGTTCCTCAATTATGTTTGGGGTTTTTAAGCTCTACTCACCTTAGCAAAATACGCTGTACCTGTCCTATGTAATAAAGACGCTACTTGTTACTGAATTTCTTTTATTTACATAGCTAGTGGGTTCATCAAGTTTGTAGTAGATCAAAAGTTTTAGTTTATATGTATGTTTTTCTTGTACATTTGCATTTGCAATACAAAGACTAGATTTTAATTTAGAATATTTATGCATGATTTTGTGTCGTTCAAAATCATACCACATTTTTGCAAATTACTTTGGGGCCGGTTTTTAATACAACCGGATACGGCTTGATATGTCAGTAGGTATGTCACGCAAGCGAATGGCTATAAAATATAGATTGAATAGTTTAGACCTTTCGTTATAATAATATGTTGTACCTACTAACAATATAAAAATGCGTCAGGTAATATAAACTTTTGCATTGAAACATCAAGAAGGTACACGTTACAATATTATTGTGGCATTTAATAATCCAAGTAAAGTTATCTGCATCAGAAGGATTTATGTTAAAATCCACAAAACTGTTGTACTGACCATGAATATTTTAAGCACAATAAGGTTAACTAAAAGCTGGATCACAATAAGGTTAACTAAAAGTTTAAAAATATATCTATTAGTGAAGATGAAAAGCGGTTTCTGTTTAATTCACTGTCGATTTCGACAGCAACACGTTGCTTTAGTGACTATAAAACTTCACAACATCCAATTCTAATGCACGACGTAAAGGTCTCTGTTTACTTCAATCTCATAAAAAGTTTTATTGGTCCGTACTATGGACCGTACAGTTTTGCTTATTCAGTCAATTTTGCATATTATGGCTTTATAAGAAATGATAAGCTTGTAATTATAGTGGGTGGTACCTATTAGGGCTGTCCCGCTTCTACTGTGCCTCAGGCATGTTTGCACATCTATCATTAGTTGACCTCTGCCAACTGTTTTCACGCCACGATGCGCAAGCAATATTAACTAGCGTCCTTAGTACGCCGGATGTGGGGTAGACCAATGCTGGCGATGATTGCTGGGCATTGCTGTGGCAGACACATAACCTGTTATGGCCATTTATTTGGTAGTTTACGTGATATCCATTTTGTTTTCTTTTTGTTTTAATGTACGAGTAATATGGGTGTCATCGTCACCTGAAATAAAGGCACGGCCCTGTGGGCGGTGAGCAATTAGCAAGCTCACCGTCCTTCCATCTTGTGAGGACAAGCCGTGTCGACGGCGCGTGCGTGTTCCACGCGCGCCTCAAAGAGATGTAGAGCAAGGGCTGACGCGCGTCGGGGCTGCGAGTTGTTCGAAAGAGATACCGCGGCCTCGGCACAAGGGCTAAGAGGGAACATGGGTGGTTTTTTGTCGGTAAAAGTCTGACACTCCCTTCCGCTCTGCCCAAGGGGTTATTTTTATCTTTTCATTTCTCTTTACATCTCTTTGAGGCGCGCCTAGAACACGAACGCTTCGTCGACACGGCCTATCGTCGTCATAAGACGGTTGGACGGCGAGCTAGCCCATTACTCACCGTACAATGTAGTCTTTCAAGGGCGTATCCTCCCGGCGTTGCCACTCACATCTGCCTTGTAAATACCTTTCGTTGCAGATCGTTTTTCACTCATCCACTCTACATGACCAAACCACCTAAGCACCGCCTTTTCAATTTCTTTCACTACATCTCCTTTTAAGCCGCAAAGTTCTAGTATAAAATTTTAGATATCGTTTAAATATCTATAAAAGTTTACCGTGGGGAAATGGGAGTCAGGTTATGGCTTCAGGCACTCTTGTCATTCATTATTCGCACCATGGTAGATGACGTTTCCTTTCAGCCGCTACAAGTCTTCACTTAGGCGCAACTTGTGTTGCTACATATCGATGTCAACACTGTACAACTCAGGTACGGTACTCTCGTCAGTATCAAAGACATTATTTGTCGAGCTCTTGCCACCACCGGCATACCAGCGGTTTTAGACCGTAGCGGCTTGAAATGTGACGATGGGAAGAGACCAGATGTCTTGACGCTGATGACTGGAAAGTGGGCAGCCCTTTGTTGTGGGACGCAACTTACGTCGACCCCTCATGTTGCAAGCATGGCGGGCTGTACTGGCGGTGAAACTGCGGCTGCAAGAGGTGCGGTTGTCAAGTGGCGTCTATAACTACACTAAATAGCTAGTTGGTAGTTACAGCTTTAAAAATTCAGGGTATAGAGCCGGCTGGTTGTCACATCACGTGAAGCTTCATAGCCATTCAACATGGCAAAGCTGCCAGTGTTCTGGGCACGTTTCTGGATGACAGCGTTGTGGAGGAGTAATACGAAGCGTTGGTTTTAGTTCGTTTGTTTTACTTAAATTAGTCTCCTTTTCTTTTGAAAAGATTTAGTTTTCCTTATTCTAAAAGTTAATGCGGAAACCTGTGGGATGTGAGATGCACGGGCGGGACTGGTCAATGTGGCGACATCTGGAGGACGCCTGTGTCCAGCAGTAGACGTCTTTGACTGAAATGATGAATGATGATTAATTAAAGTTTATCATTTTAGTTTATGTATTATTATTTATATATTTAGTTATCAGAAATCAGAAAAAAAGGTCCTCCATAGAAAAGGGACGATTCGCTGGACCTGAAATTGGTTGGGTCTGGGAGAGTTCTGCTCATCACACACACACATTTGTAACGCAGGCACAATACATGTTGGCAATGTTTTTGTTAGTATCTTGCGCCATAGATGTCGCTATATCACTCTTCTTCGAGCTAGGATATCAAAGCAAATTGTATATCATTTAATATGATATGTTATGTTTATAGATTGCACGATGGATCATTTTAGTTCAAGTGTTTTGTCATAGGTGTCGCTACTATTACAGCGCAGTGAACATGAGGCTTTAGAATATCGAGTTTTCAGAGTGACCTTTTATAATAGATGCTGCAAGCGGTGAGTAAAATCTTCAATTACTCTACCTTCCCTTAATGATATCCACATGTCAAAATGAACGCCATGTAGGCGAAATAACAATCGAATGACTCACAACGATAAACTGTATATTATTAATAATAAAGTGGTCACATTGATGAATTAAAGAAACAAACATTATAATTATGTACAGTAAATTACAAAACACTAAAGAGTAATTGCCAATTTGCTGGTACATAAATAAATATTTTTTGTCGGTGAACCGGTGCGGTATTTAGTTGATCGGTCATTGACATATGATCTAATATGACTTCCTCTGTGTACATTCATTGATTCAATCTATGACTAGTATGAACAGTTTCTTAAATTTATCATTTAAGGTTATCGACCTAAAATAAACGGGTTTCTGCACCTTATATGTACATTAATATACAGTTAGCATAAGCTGAGCTTTGAGGGGTATTATAAGGCATCATAATGTTACTAGTCAGTAAATTATTTTGGGGCAAGGTGAGTTGGCAGAACTACTTTATGGTAATATTAGTGTACAAGAATTATAATTTTACGTTAATCCTCCTTTAATATTAAAGGAGGATTATTGCGTTTTAATTTCAACAACCTTAAATTAAAATTAGAGTTAAATGAGACACTAGCTTGTGCTAGTGGCTTCGCCTGCGTGTAGTTCAATAATTGCCCTACGGGATCATACTACGGGGATAAGAAGTATCCCATGTGTTAATCCAGGTTATAAACTATCTGTTAATTCATCCATATCCGTTCAGTAGTTTTTGCGTGAAAGAGTAACAAACATCCATCCATTCATCCATACTCACAAACTTTCGCATTTATAATATTAAGTAGAATAAAAAGCCTAAATATAATTAAAAGAGAAGTAAAATGATATTGTTTTTGTATTACATATACTTTACATAAACAACCTAATGTGTACTCATATATTCGGTTTAACAATACAAAGTTACAATTACACGAATATCAGGCTTTTACTAGAATCGTTATTAAAGTATTAGCATTCCTAATTCTGGAAAACCCGATTCATTTTTGGGGGGAAAAACAACAACATGGAAACGGAATGGAATTTAGATCCTACTTAAGTTCAAGGAATTACCTAAAATTGTATAAACATTACTTCAAAGAAAGGGATGAGTGTGTGTCGATAAATGTTTTATTGATCGTCACACTTATATATACCAAAGCATTTAACAAATATTTGTAGTCTTATTAGCATCTGTAAAACCAAGTCAACGTGTTTGCATTGTATTTTCGTTCCTGCTATTTGGAAGTGGTAAGCATCTTTTTCATTATGTTTAGGAAAGTATATGTGAAGGACGGATTTTTTTTATTAGTATTAAAAAAGCAGGTGTCCCATACACTTTGGTCATGAATGTAATATATGTATTGCAGTTTTGTAGAAATCAAATTTTTTTTTTTGTAAATTCCCTGTGTTTAGAACGATGTACTTTACTGCCGCTTTAGAGCAACGGTGGCCCAGTGGTGGCGGCCCCGACTTACAGACAGTAGGTTGTGGGTTCGAACCCAGGCAGATACATTACTTTGTGTAATTTATTTCATCATCGCTCTTCTCAAAATGGTGAAGGAAAACATCGTGAGGAAACCGGCATGTCTTAGAACCAGAAAATTAGAAGACATGTGACATCTACCAATCCGCACTGGGCCCGCGTGGTAATTTATAGCCGATTCCCTCTCAAAGAGAGGAGGCCTGTGTGGGAACATTAATAGGCTGTTGATGATGACTTTACTGAATATGTGCCTACCGTTTTAGCGGCGGTGTCTCTTCCCTCCTGACTACATAAGTAACCTGTTTAGTTCGCAACTGCAAAAAAAATAAAAAAAATGAGAATGTTATTTACTTTTTTTCTTACAAGGTCGTTCGTAGTAGGTAGCTCATTATAGTTTTAATTATCTTATTTGGGGATAACCCTACGTTAATTAGGTAAACTAATAATTTTTCATAACATAGAATATCATATGAATTTAGAAAAATAGGAAGAATGTGTTAAAGTTTGTAATTGTTATTACTTACGCGGATCTGTTACTTCTTTTAGTATTTCTAATGACTTCTAGGTTATTTTTGCGTCATTGGCGCCTTTCTTTAAGTTGAGTTTCACAAATTATATCTTATTATATATTTTTTTTCTTTATCTTTATTTATTTTTTATCGTTTTTTTCTTCCGTACGGTGTCGGACGTAAAGAATAGAACCATCCCATATCTTCCCGTGGGTGACGTAAAAGTCAGAAAGTATGTGAACGCATGTACTTACTTCTTTATCATTTCATGAATCCCTTTTATTTTGAAAATTTAAAGTTACATGAAAATATTTCGGAATTCCAAGCTCCCACGCGGTGTCGAGGATAACTGCTCCAACTTCAGGCCCTTGACCCAGCCGCCTAAGGATAGGAGGTGTCACCACCTTGTACCCTTACTAAGCTTTGGAGAATTCTGTCGGCATCGGTATTAAAATCGTGACGAAAATTCCAAAACTGGTTTCGTTAACAAAAGAAAACAATCTGGCAAGAGCGAGTCGAAATAACTATTGAAGGTTCTCACTTAAGTATGTAAATTATACGTAATTTTAGTGATTTCTTTTTGCCTAATTATTGACGTAGGTACAAAAGTCATAGGCCACAAAAATGTGATGCAAAGCTAGACCTTATCAAATAAGATCAAGGACAACACTGCATTTTATTATAAAATTGTAATTTGATTTGGTATATAATACGTCAGAAATAATGTAGTCTAATCTGTCGTTACAAAGGAGTTATGCACTTATATTATAATAAAAAACACATCAAAACTAAAACCTTTAAGATTGATTGATGAACAAAATAGATTTAAGATTCCTTACAACATGTCAGCTATTCTATCAGAGGTCCCAAACATTTTTTTTTCTGATCTTTCTAAAACTCTTCTTTAACATTTTTCAACTAGTTCGACCTTCCATAGTTAATAATAGTCAATAAATGTGTTAAAAACAATAGATATCCTTCAAAGAATTGTCAAATTGGTAAAAAGGTGTAGAAAAGTAGTTGTGTAGATATAATCATATTTAACTTGTTGTTTATTTTTTCCTTATTTAATGTTAAAACTATGCTGTAAATAGAATAGTAGGTTTAATATTTCTTAAGTGCAGCTATGAATGTGTTAGATACAATCTTCATAGTCTTGTAGTAAAACAACATATTATGTAAACAGTAGTCTTACGAATAAAAGTGCAAATGGCACGATAAAGTCATTATTGAATGCATATTTGTCTTTATGGTAGGATGCCACTCATGGCACACACGTAGGTACCCCAACACCTACTTAAAGTCGAACGGACTAGATTTTGTATGTCAACTAAGTCAACCAAGTCAAGAACCTAGATGTAAATGGAATAATGTGTTGTGAACGCAGTCGCACTATATTGTTGCATTTTAATAATTTTTGTTTTATGCAAATCGATGTGTGAAGTGGATCTTCAAACATTCCATAAGAGAATTACGACTCTCTTGCAAGTCGGTCGTCTCGAAACTGCTCGGGATTGCTCAGTTAGTGACTAAATATATTTATTATAAAAAATGCAAAGTTGAAGTGCAAAGTGAATATGATTAATATCGCTCGTTCAAGTCGCAACGGAACTATTTATAATTTATAAGCTATGCTAATGCTTTAATCTGACCTCGTCACACCTTGATTTAAGGATTTCTGTTCCACTTTTGGTACGTTTTAAATAAAATTTATTATGCATTTAAATGTTAATTAAATGTCAATGATGAAGGAGATCATTTTGACAATATAAATGTATTTCCTCCGAGGTGCTAACCTATGACACATTATTTGATCTAGTTTCAGATCAAGAACATAATTTGTGGCGATAGCAGGCCGACTGGTCGGAGATCTGTTGCTGGTGAATACTTTTAGAATGGAGAATGCTCTGAAATTTGTAAGTACCAGTTTATTAAATAAATATTCATCGTAGTTAGTATGCAGAATGATTTTTAATTTTAAAAAATGTGTGGAATATTTAAATAATAATTAATGTTAGAACTACTTACGATTAAAATCTTGGTCATCATTTAGAAACATGGTGACAATACAAGAATGGAATGCTGTTACATGAAAAATAAAAAAAAAATACGTTTGTGAACATAATGGTCAAGGGCCTCTTTATCGGGACTTGAACCTCTCTTGAGCTTTGAAGGTCTTTTTTATGAAACCTTAAATACTTGAAATCAACTTCAATTTTGCATCTAATACAAATATTATTGTTTAGTCGAGATATGTAAAGATTATTCAGGGTTTTACCTTATGAATAATTAATAAAAATTACATACTTGCAAGCCTTCATAATGAATTGACACTAGAAAATAATTTGTATTTAAAACAGTGCTTTAAATGCATAAGTATTTGCTTACCTAATCAAATCAATATTCATTATTTCCAGGTATTTGTGATAACGTTGTGGGCAGTCATACATTGTTCACCCTTTGACGATGGGAAGTACAACCCCAAGAAATATAGAGTGTACGACGACGGAGGATACTACAGGCCTTTAGATGAGGGAAAATATATTCCGAGTGACGAAGGAAAGTACACATACATATACCAACAAGGGTTATATCCAGAAGATGACGGTGATTACAGATATGTTCATCAAGTCGGGCCCAATGGAGGATTCGGAGGTAATGGAGGATTTGGAGGAAACGGCGGCTATGGCGGGAATGGAGGAAAAGGTGGCTATGGAGGAAAAGGAGGGTTCGGACCAAACGGACCTAATGGTCCATGGGGTCCCAACGGCCCTCCTGGTCCACCTGGTCCGCCAGGCGGCAGTCCAAGACCTAAGCCCAACAAAATCGATTATATCGGTTCAAGGAACTACGCCAACAGATACCCGTACATTCACAAAGTGATCAAGGCTCTTGTGGACAAATATGTGTCGGATGAGACCGTGAACTTTGGTAATGAATTCGAAGGAAGCACGAACCACTACAGGAAGGTGTATGCTGATAAGGAGATTGCAGTGAAATGCAGATATTTAGAGCCAACATCTAACCGCTCGGAGTTTGTTACCCAGTAAGTCAAACTTTTCTTACGTTTTCTAACCATAGGCCTCTACAGAGCACCTAATCAAGTATTAGTAATTAAAGTTTCCGATGGCATAACTTACGCGTACAGCTAAATGGTCAGTTATGTAGGAATATATTCTATACTGTTTTTTGGTATAACTTTGCTCCACACAAGATATTTACCCTGTATCGCGGGCCGCACCCACGGTACATATGTTTACCTGATGTTTCAGAAAAATTTAGCTATTTTCTATAAGTATGCGTAATATATTAGTTAAGCTTCGATATCGTGATAGTCGATATATTATATGATGCGTTACTAAATTGTGTTATAATTTAATGGTCAAAGAGATGCTACACATCGCCCTGGCTTACCACGATTTATGTCTAGCCGAACCGAATATGATTCAGATATGATAGATAGAGTTCAAAGTTTGCCGATCGGCTCGCGTGTCATGTACGTGCGGTATTTGCGACGGATTGGCTATGTGGTTCAATAAATACTATTGATTCCAATGAAACCTAAATAGATACGCTGCACCCCTTAGACTTACGGGTCCAAACAGTGTAACGTAATGTATATAGCGTCGATACCAAAAGAAAAACAACGTCCCTTAGACATTTCAACATAAACACATAAATTCGTCACACAAAAATAACCCTAAGCAGCTCCATTTAGTAAGAATTAAAAAAACAGACAGTTAGCACAGCAACGCTAATTTCTTTGTTTAGGCTTTGTCATGTATTTAATTTAACCTTTCGGTAAAATACAAAATTTAGAATCATCATAAGTGGACTCGATCCTGTGCAAATATTGACATAACTAAAAACAATGCTTCTTTAATTTTTGCGTTAGAGGACGTTATTTAAGGGTTTCAATCATACAATTTTATGATTCATGTTTTTGAGCTCTCTTTATGTGTATACTAGCGCACGCCACGCGGTTTCACCCGCGTAGTTCCCGTTCCCGTGAAAATACAGGGATAAAAAGTAGCCTATGTTAATCAGGGTGAATGTAGGTAATTTTTTTAAAATCGGTGCAGTCGTTTTTGAGTTTATCCATTATATCCAAAAATACAAATCTTTAAAAATCTTTCCTGTGTATAATATTCGTGTAGATGTAGATGTACTGTAATCACTGGGTAGTGGAGGTCTGATAGGCAGTAGCTTCATGTACAATACTGGTATTCAGCTGCATCCGCTTAGACTGAAAGTGGAGATATTTTCAGGGTTTTACAGAACATTAAATCTATGAAAAGCATACCAAGATAAATCATGGTCATGTGATTATGATGATTATAATTGTACTAGAAAAATAGGACTCTATGGAGGCTTTGTCTTGTGTAGTTGTACCAAGCTTAGCATAATCATAATAGCTGAAACATGTTCCCACAACTGAAACACAAGCCACCGCTATGTTAAACTTATGCAGTCATGCAAGTACTGGATTTCTTCCCTGATATCAACCCGCAAAAAAGGCGTTTGCTACGAGTACAATGTCGTAATATCGGGAGACCATAGTAAAATATTTATAAACCGTTAAAATATAAAAAGTGTTATAATCTATCTATTTTTTTCATTTTCCAGGTATCCTCCAACGCTGAAGCTTCCTCAAGGCGAAAAGTTTGGCTCTTACTACAGTTTTAGAGGCACTAAGGTTCTAAATACCGTAGAAAACTCCCTTACGAGTAAGATAAAGTTAGAATACGAAGTATTTGTTAGAGTTGTTGATACGACTACGGAGTGAATATCTACGCTCCCTTAATTAATGTAATATAACAGTGATATTTATAATATTTTATGATTTGGCATTGCTGTAATTTAATAAATCTAATTAAGCTGTAAAATTGAAATTGTTTATTGTTTTATTGCTTCTTTTATTCCATGCTTAGATACTTTATACAAATGTTAAATTTTTATTGATGTTCTTTTGTTAATCCATGTACAATACATAGATGGTTAAATGTGTATAATCCCATAAAGGTTGTATTGCCTGTAGCCAGTTGACCGGGTTGGTGACCGCATGCACGGAGTCATCATGCAGTTAGTGTCTTAGCTGAATTCATAACTTCTTTGTTGTTCTAATTTGCACTCTAATAACCCCTTTCAAGGTGCGGTCAAATTGGTGTGAACGGATTGCGGACCAGTAGCGGACGCTGGACTCTGACAGTACATAATTTGTCCAGTGTACTGAGAAACGTCTGCGATTGGTCCGTATTGGTTTGACCAAACTTATGGTTTATCTGGTTAATTTTAAATTACTTACATAATAATGCTTTCGATTTTTTAAAATATTAAAATTACACACATAAGCAAGCAAAAAGAGTGCAAATTACACAAATTTAAGTAACCAGAAATGCAAGAAAAATAAAAGGTATCTATACCTACGAAATTGCACTAATGAAGGAATATTAATAACAGTCGATTTAATTTGCATAAAAGCAGTAAAAATAAATGACCATTACAAAAACAGTCTTTATTTTAAAGATAAGAACTATCAAAACACTAATAAAGTGGATTAAATGACAAAATAACACGAATGGATTTAATACAATTTGGTTGTATATTTTTTGAGGATATATATTTTTAGTGCGTTTCTAAAAATATATTTGCTCTGGCTTGTTATACAATGTATTGATATATTTTGGGTTTGCTCGCAAGGAAACTCCTAAAATCTTCTGTTTCAATTACTGTATGTATTTCTGTAATCCATTCATTTATCGATGGCTTAGTATTTTACAAAAGACAGTTGGCTATTATTGTTTGAAAAATCAAGAAGCAATATTATCATTCTCCTGCTCTTATCCCAATTTATTCGGGGTTGGCACAGTATATATTCTTCTTTTAAACTTCTCTTATACTCATCCATCCATCGTTTCTTGGTTCATACCCTGATCTTATAGCCATTCATATTTACACTCAAAACTTCTTCTTGAAATTTTTCTCATTGCTCCCACACATGCCCTTACCACGCCACCGATTACCACACAACTTTACAGAGTTAGTCGCTGTTTCCTCGTGCTCATACTAGTTTGACTACGAGGACATGAAATAAATTTCCTTTAACATCGAAATTGCCGGTACAAGTAGGAGATGAAAAACAAGGATAGTAAACTAGTAAAGTCTCACAAACTACCAGCAGCGCAAAAAATAGATATCAAACTGGACGCACATGCGAGTTTCTTCTCACGTGACTTTCTTTTACTGCAAAAATGATAGTATGACTATCTAGTACCTACTTATGTTCACGAAGAAACAGTGGAGTTCGTGCTATGTAAGTCTTATTAATTTGATGGTCTTCCTGACCACACAAATAATGATGTTGCAAAAAAGAGCAACACGACCATCTCCATTCATAGCAAAGCATAGCAAACTGATGAAGTATTTCGATATTTTGTGCATTTTCTGGAAATATACACCATCAATAATAACATTTAAAAAACTAAAATATCGTTATTTAAAAAAAGGTTTGATGAATATTTACTAGAATAAATGATTCACTTCTGCCAAACAGGATAAAGTCGACCTTCAAATAATAATGCAGTAAACAGAAATAACACATTCCTTAAACACGTTTAGACTAAAATGTTACAGATACATATGATTAAAATGAGACATCCTAGTTCATTTCAAACCGAAAATATGAGATGAAACTTACATAATGGGCAATAAATAAAAAATACAAAACATTTAAATTTTGAATTTTATCGCGTAATTTAAATATTTATGGCGCTTTAGTTTGGGCGGAATGTGCAGATCTTTATGTTTGGTTTTGACTAGCTGTACCTTACAAGTACGTTAGTTTTAGCTTCAGCTAATATATATAGGTTTACGTTGAATATTTTAGTTGGTGGACAATAAAGTTCAATGAACTGGCACGTGAGCACTTTTTCAACCCCAGCTTTCCGGTATTCTTTCAATGAAACTCCATACTGCAACGCATACTTATAAGCATCCTCACGGCATCGGCTCGATTCGGGCTCAGTTTATAAAGAGCAGTTACTGCGCTTAAGGCGGTGGGCTGTCACTCTATTTCTGGCGAGTTTGCACCCAGCCGTGTACGCCCACGCCGGTCGGGCACCAAAAGCAGGGTGACGACGATGCAAGCGCGGCATCCATTCGACGAATTAAACGGCTGCGGTCACGCGCCGCTTAGCCCAGGCATTGTTGATCCCGCATGGAGCTGCAGGAAATAACATGTAGTTGCAAATGTATTATTGAGCCGCATGGATGGTGACTTCCTAGACGTTGACGGCTTTAAAGCCGTCACCGTCTAGGAAGTGGAAGTACAATGACCTGGACGCGCAACATGAAGGCTTGTTCGTCAATTCTTCGTTCATTCAAGGTCAATAAACAAATAGTAATAATTATTATAGATAGCGTATAACCCTACTCTGTCGATTAAAATCATAATTGGCAGAGGCGGTTATGATTGGTTGGTAATATTAGCCAACAAATCCTTGCGATTAATTAGAACTTTTAATTTAAATTTTTATTACCTATGGGAATTAAAAATAAATTAATAAATGACCGACATTCTCAAACACTTCAGTAGGTTAAACTCGTTATTAACAAATCCATCTTATGTAAATCACTCTAAATGTGACGGTTATTTTTAGGTATGTCTTAGTTTAGAAAACTATAAAAACTGCTCGATTAAGTATTACGTGTTGGTTGAATAATAAAAAGATATTCAGATCAGATCAGATCAGAACAAAGAAGTATGTTTGTAAGTATTTTAGCTCGATGTAAAAGCTGGAGCTTACCTACACAAACATGTTAGATATTATTGGTAATTGAGCCCATTAACACAGACTGAGATTGCAGTTGGCAGGTTTTTGCCAAGGTATTATAAAATAAAACTCTGTTTGACAATTTTAACTTTTTAGTAGTGATAGGCACTTCTTTAGGCCCATTTCAGAGCAAATCCGGTGAGGCTCCGACCGCGTGCGCTGAAGACCGGACGTAACATGCTTTCAAAGCGTTCAGTTTGCACGCTCACGATTTTGTAGTTTACAATCATGGAAATTATGTCAAGATTTATAAACATAACTTAGCACTTACTGGTGCTAAGCAATATTCCTGTCACGATGTCGTGCGGCTGTCTCAAGTTCAATATAGAGACTAATCCTTAGTCAAAACGAGAGTTAAGTATGGTTTATAGATCACGGCGTGGCCGACTGATTTGTGACGCTACATAAAAAATCCAACATATGCTACACGATGCCGCACGACTCATTCCGACACCTCGTTGTGCCCATCGATGCCGATGCGGCGAAATCTATCACGACGACACCACAACGCGCAACGCACCGTGTGCACAGACTCGTCACGTCTACCGGCGCATACGACACGTGCTGGCTCCAGCTGAACTTTCGGCCGGTCGAGCGTGGCCAGGGTATCGACCGAGGCACGTTGAACAGCAAACGCTTTCCTACTAGTCTTTGGATTTCAAAACGCGCTGTCGCGGTGTCGGTATTGCTCTGAAATGGGCATTAGTAGACCAACTTTGTTTGTAGTTCTCGTAAGGTTTGTACCTTATCAATGATCATCTGCTATAAAAGTTGCTTTGTTTAATGTCAAGGTGGCTTAGTTCTGGATAGTTTATACACTCTACGAAAGCTCACATTTGTACAAAATAATAATATTCTGCAATCGAACTTAGGCTACATATCCCAATTTCATCCTCCTTTGGTGTCTGGCGTGTCACGTGTGAAACTACTGCCGAAACTAGCAAGGGAGCACAATAAATATTATTTTTTTATGGTTGTATTTGTCTGACCTTATGAAAAATAGTAACGTTATTCCTTTATTCGAAGAGGGTATAGTACATCAGACCGTCCAAATAATAGACCTCTTTCAGTACTGCCTACTTTTAGTAAAGTTGTTGAGAAATTAATTCCAGACCAATTCCAAAGATTTTTTAATATACATAAATGATTACATAGTTTACAAGGACATATTTACTGTGTATGGGAAGGTAAGTACGATGCTTTGGGCATTTTTTTCTATTTGTCTAAGGCATTTGATTGAGTTCTTCTTCTTATCTCATACCTGAGTGATAGAATCCAAAGAGTTGACGTCAACGGGGAAAGATCTCCCGGATTTATTGTAACAATGGGAGTCCTACAGGGCTCGATTCTTGGTCCTTTCTTGTTTTTTATTTATTTAATGATTTGCCTTACCTCATAAAGGATAACCACGATATATTGTAGTTTGCGGATGACACATCGCTTTTGTTTAAACTTAAAAGTCAGTATTGACGATGTAAATAGCGTGATTTTAAAAGAAGTGCATTAGTTTAACGCTAATAATTTACTTTTTAATAAAAAAAAACTTGTGTTTTTGTAAAGGGCCAAGAGTTGAATCCTGATATTAGCACGGTGTTTTTGGGGTTGGTATAGGAATGATTCAGTCTCATATAGATAAATTTTCGAAGAAGCTGTGTTCTGCAGCATACGCAGTTTGAACCCAATTAGTGTACTTCAGTTATTTTCATAGCGTAATGTCGTACGGCATTTTGTTAAGGGGGAATACCGCCGATATTCAGACCATCTTTATTTTGCAGAAACGGGAAGTTAGATCAGTTTATAAATTCAGTCCGAGATACTCTCTCAGAGAAAAGTTTAAGGAGTTTAATATTTAATAGTTTTTTTTTGTTTATTTTTTATTTTTTTTTTGGGATTTTGACATGTATACATTTTTTTTAATTTTTTCAATTGTTTAATAAATTAATTTGTTTCGTGTACATTTAAATTCTTAGCATGTAAGAATCAATTTTGCTGTGCCCTGACAGGGTCTACAATGGCTCTTAGCTCTAAGCCTTTTTTGTTAACACCATGCTTTACCTTGTGGAATGCAAATAAATGAATATGAATATGAATAAGAATATGTTCAATATTTTATTATTTTTATACTGTGAATGTGAGGGCCACGTGGGTCTTTCTTCAGTTTTAATGATTGTCTGGCAGTTTGAGTACTTTAAGCGACCCTCACAAATGTCCTTTCTTTGGTTTTGTTCGTCGTGACGTTGAGCTCCTGGAGTTATAGTTATATATGTATACCAACCTTATGTCTGGACCTTAAAAAGAGACGAGACGAGACCTCTAAGTTTCTTTCTGAGTAGTCAGGTACGAAACATCTAGTATCATAAAAGTAACTTGTAAAAGTGTTTGTTACATCCTAATTATAAAATAAACATCATTTTGTCAATAATTGAACCTCTATGGATTCGTTCTGTCCATCTGTCTCTCAGTCCCTCTGTGTTTGTCCAACCGTATGTCACAGTCAGTCACTCCTACGACAGTTCACATCACAAAGTTAAAATTGGTTCTTCTTTAAAACGTCACACAAAATTGATGAGAAATTGAGAGTTGTTGAAAAAATCTACAATTGTATGACTGAGTGGGGAGGGTCCATTGGCAGGTATAAAAACATTTTGTTGCCACACTTCTGATTTCCAAAGTAAGAGGAGTAAATACAAAACACATACGAGTATTTAAGTTGGTTTGTAGAACATTCCACGTACATAAGTTTTAATAAGATATTTAGGTTTTGAAGCAATTAACTATTTGTTGTGAAACTACAGTAGTAACTTGGTTTTTCATGAGAAAACCTTGCTTGTAAATTGGCTTAGGGCGTGAATAACCCGAAAATCTGAAAACTAGTTGTTGCATTATTAGTAACTCGCATACGGACGTCAATTAGTTAGTCGCTTCACATAAAGTATTTTCAGCTGCATCCGGTTAAATTGGAAACCTACCTCGTTATATCTAAATGCCAAAAATTCTGGCAGGTTTTATTTGCTTAGATGGACAGGAAGATGCAAGTTCCCCGAACAAAATGCATACCTATCACGTATTCTTAATTCACATGGCGAATATGTTTCCTTTAGGACCCGGGGATAAGAAACGACTCACACTTATGAGTTAATATTGTAGTCATTGAATTTATATGGCGTTGATTCAAACCGATCTCTTGAAGATATCTCTCAATCCTTTTTTGGTGAACGATCGAAACAACATGTTTAACCCAAATTCAGACGCATGACCTACGTGAAATTGGAAGGACAGTTTATATACAGTGTTCTGAAATGAATAGAGCCAAGCTGTAACAACATGCCCTTGTTATTTATGTTAATGTGTATCTAATTTTAGTAAGAAGATACCTACTGTTGTCATGTTTCCGGCAAAGTATATATACAGTGGGCGGTCACCGAGTGATCTAAGTATTCTACTTTGGGCGCGGTCAGTTGTATAATATATCACATTGCGGCCCAAATAAGCCCCACAAACGACGCCTTCACAAATAAAATTTACATTTTTGCAATTTAAACGGAGGTATTGTTGCAATAAATACTCCATTTTCGATTTTGACGATCGTATATAAAAGAAACGATGGGTGTTTAGGCCTTATTCCATTGAAAAGAAGCTACGAGTAACAATGAAAACGATTACTGTGAGTAGGCAAAAGGGTTTAACAAAATACTTAACAAAAATCAGTTCATTTTCACTAATTGAATTTAACTACAAGGCATCGTAGCTCAAATAAGGTTTTAGATCTAGAACTATCTTGGATTTTATGACCTAGATACTGAATTAGGTCATCAATCGATAACTGATAAATAACAACAATAAAAAACTGAAACTTGTCATCATCAAAAGCTATGGGTTTCCACCTAATTTTACAGCCTAGAAATACTGAATTGGTAAATATTTGACTAACTTTATCAGCAGCCCCCCTTTTCCGCCACATTTCTAATTCTATACTAATGCCTACTTTCAAAATTCTTTGACGAAGGTCGAAGGTCCTATATAGGCCACATACCGTGTTCAAGCTTCCCAAGGACTGAGAAAAGCCTTATATGCTCTGAAACAAGGCAAATGAGAAGAACTTAAACTATTTATTTATACATTCATTCAAAAAATGTCTCTAACACTGGATTAAAGATGAGGGGTTTTTGAAGCTAGACCATTTGATCATTTTATATTCTTCCTTCTTACTTTTAAGGTAGTTCATAAACATAGGTATAGCTCCTGAAGCTTTTATCACAGCTCCATGACTAGCGATAAAATCGATATCGAATCGCCACTATTCTAGGCACTTTAACGTAGACACACTTGTTTCAAACGATAATTTTCTGTACATTTGTCTCATAATATTTTTTTATTTAGTTTATAGTTCTGGCCCTGACCGCTGTCAGCTTTTCCCAAGCTGTCAACGATGGTCGGTACCACCCTGAACTCCATGGAAACAATTACAATACCCTGGCGTATAGGAATGGCAAATACGGATCGCTCTACAACGCTTACCAGCAACCGCAGTACTATCAGGCGCTTAATCGGGAACTTCTGACTCCAGCAGTCAGCTATAGTGACAGGTGAGAAACAATTGTGTTATTTATTATCTACTAGCTGATGCCCGCGGCTTCCTTCTTTTTTTCATAAATTCCATGTTACTTCTAATACCTTCAAGAATATGTGTACAAAATTGCATGATGATCGGTTAATTAGTTTTCACGTGAAAGCGTAACAAACAAACTTTCATTCAAATTTATAATATTAGTAGGGATAAATAGGGATTAGTTGAGTCTCTATATGTGCTCAGTTGGTAGCGGGAGCAGTGGTGACCCAGTGGCGGCGGCCCCGACTTACGAACAGTAGGTCGTGAGTTCGAACCCAGGCAGTCGCGTTACTTTGTGTAATTTATTTCATGCTTTCAAAAACGGTGAAGGAAAACATCGTGATGAAACTGGCATGTCCTAGAACCAAAAATTCCAAGGCTTGTGACATCTACCAATTCGCGTTGGGCCCGCGTGGTAGATTATAGCCTATTCCCTCTCATAGATGGAGCCCTGTGTCCCAGCAGTGGGAACATTAATAGGCTGTTGATGATGTTGATGATGTTGATGATGGTAGCGATAGGCTTGCCCTCTATTACGTGGGACGTAAACATAAGTGCTGCATTGTGATTGTACACCTCTGCCTACCCGTTCGGTGATTACTGGCTTTATGTAAAACCCTTTTTTCAATAAGGTCTAAAGCCATCATAAGGCATTTTGTATGTTATTAACAAGAATATAGAATAAGTTTTAGTTTCTGTGGTAAAAAATTACTAACGTAATTTTTTTTTTATATGAATCGACGAAAAAAAATATTTATTAATACTTACTTTTTATTTTATTTTATTTAGGACAAACCTTACCTTCTAGTTCTCTTATAAAATCATATAAACTTTCTTGATTCATCTTTTATTTTCCTATAAACTAGGATGAGCAATCAATAGCAGATTTGCGTGACACAAAACTCTAGTTCATACGTTCTTAGATCTAGGGGTGCTTGTAGATTGGGCCGCGGGTAGTCCTCTGGTTATCGCGGCCTCGACATAGAGGGCGAAGAAGGAACATGGGTGGTTTTTAGTCAGTAGAAGTCTGACACTCCCTTTCGCTCTGCCCAAGAGCGGGAGGATAAAACCTTACCTTCTAGTTCTCTTATAAAATCATATAAACTTTCTTGATTCATCTTTTATTTTCCTATAAACTAGGATGAGCAATCAATAGCAGATTTGCGTGACACAAAACTCTAGTTCATACGTTCTTAGATCTAGGGGTGCTTGTAGATTGGGCCGCGGGTAGTCCTCTGGTTATCGCGGCCTCGACATAGAGGGCGAAGAAGGAACATGGGTGGTTTTTAGTCAGTAGAAGTCTGACACTCCCTTTCGCTCTGCCCAAAAGCGGGAGGGGTTATTCGATGATTTTACACCCACCAAAAAAAAAAAATGGGGTGCTTGTAGATTTTGGGTTAGACTTTAGGTACCCATAAGAAAAAAATACCATCATTTACTTAGTATTTTCCCAATTATAATGGGATGGACTTCGAAAAGGTATCGTATTACTCAGGTAGTTACTCCATGTAACATCTTTGCCCTAGCGGTCGAACGGTTAACATTACGTATAATTTTGCTCTTTGCTTAATAGTAAAAATAATACAAATCTGGACTTATTTTTTAAATAAAACTGCACCAAGTTACTTTTCAATCATCTCATAAGTGTAAATAATGCTAAAACGTATAAAAAAGTGCATAATTAAAACTATTTGTGTTGTGAACTGTCAAAAAGTTTAAATACTGACTGATCATACGGTGAGTGAGTGACAAGTCATTTTACGCGCAGTCCACGCTACTCTCACTGTTACGCAGCGCGCAGAAGTGACATATTGGCGTGCGCTTGCGCTCAGTGACGTATGCGAGCGATTGCACCAAAGATTAAGCAGCGAAGACGGCGTAAGCGTTCCTACATAGTACGCACTGCCTCTGAGAGGACGATTTATTCGTTCACTTTTATTTTTTTATTTGTTCATTGTTTGTTTTCTTTACGGATCTTATTGATTAACTATGGCTAGTAAAGAAGACTCAACACCAACTCGTAATATGTCTAAAAATAGAGGAAATAAAAGACACGCGAGTGGGTCTCCATCACCGCCTTCACCCTTGTGTAATAAAGAGGATATCCGATCAATTATTCAAGAGATAATTAAGGCAGAGTTCAGCGATATGTTAACGGAATTTAATAAGAATTTAACAAGCACCATGAACAATAGATTGGAATCTGTAAATGAGGAAATGAAGGAACTGGTGAAATCAATGCAATTCATCAACAAACAATTTGAAGATTTCGAGAGAAATCAGAAAACGTCCAATGAAACCATACACAGACTAGAACTGGAAAATACAGAATTGAAGACATGTATGGCAAATCTTAGTGTGCGAATTAACAACTTAGAGCAGCAATCCCGGTCAAATAACCTTGAAGTGCAATGTTTGCCTGAAAGTAAAAACGAGAATGTGTACACCATCGTTAAGCAACTCGGGTTAGTGGTGGATTGTGATGTGCAAGAAAAAGATATACTGAACTGTACGAGAATTGCCAAATCCAATTCTTCCAGCTCCCGTCCTAAATCCATAGTAGTTCAATTGGCATCACCTAGGCTGCGCGATCAGCTTCTCGCGTCGGTTATTAAATTCAACCAAAATAACCGAGATAATAGACTTCATTGTGGACACTTTGGATTTTCCGGTCAGAAGTCTCCTGTGTATGTTGTCGAACACCTTTCCCCCGCCAACAGAGCTCTGCATGCAGCTACTAGGATCAAGGCTAAGGAAATGAGTTACAAATACGTTTGGGTGAGAAATGGCAAAATATTTGTAAGGAAATCCGACGGCACAGATTACATACTCATTAAAAACATGAATAGTTTAAGTAAAATCATTTAACTTTTTTATACCTGTTTCGAATGCACGACTTAGTTTTTATCTTTTTTTTCAATTCAACAATTTAAGGGTCTATTATCAGAATTGTAGAGGTCTTAGAACCAAAACAAACACTTTTTATTGTAACCTTTGTTGTATGAATTATGATGTTTTTATTTTAACTGAAACATGGTTAAATAGTAATATACTTAGCAGTGAACTGTTTGATGATAGGTATGTTGTTTACAGAAGAGATAGGGAAACAACTGGCTTCCATCCTAATAAAGATGGTGGCGGAGTTCTGATTGCTGTGTCAACTAAAATTAACTCGAAACGGATTGATTCTTTTCAAAGTAAATGTGAAGATCTTTGGGTCACTATTGACATTTCAACTACACAGAAATCACGACAACTGGCTATCTGTGCAGTTTATCTTCCTCCACCTGTATGTCTTCCCTCAATCGAACTGTTTATCAAACACTGTAACAACGTGTTTGAGACAACTGATATCCCCATTTGCATAGTCGGTGATTTCAATTTGGGCAAGATAGTCTGGGACCCTAGTACTCTTAATAGTTCATTACCCGGTACTTGTTTAAGATTATTAGAATTTATGGATGTGTGTAAACTTACTCAGCATAACTTAGTTAAAAACAGCTCTGAGCGTATTTTGGATCTAGTCTTGTCAACAATATCTTCTTGCACCGTTAATGAATCTGTTTTCCCTTTAACTGTTGTTGATAAACTACACCCTCCTCTTGATTTGACTTTGTCATTGTTGAAAGAACCTAATCTCCCATACAATAAGCTTAACACAAGGAAAAACTTTTATAAGGCTGATTATGAACAAATTAGAACCTATCTAAACGAACATGATTGGCGCCAGCAATTTAGGGATGCTAATGGGGTGGACAGCATGGTGGAACAGTTCTATGACGCATTAAACATTGCAATCAACAAATGTGTCCCTAATTGTAAGTCAATGACCTGCCGCTATCCCCCATGGTTTAATAAAACAATTCTGAGAATGCTTAGGGAGAAAAATAAGTTAAGATTGCGATTTAAAAAATATAAAAATCCGTTGGATGAGTTAGAGTTAAAGTTAATTTCAAAACGTTGTCAAACCCAAGCCAAAAATTTATATAATATCTATATGGAAAAACTAGAAACGGAAATTAAGGAAAACCCTAAGTTGTTCTGGACGCATGTGAAAGCTAAACGTGGTGGGTCTAGTACCTATCCACTAACAATGACCGACGGACTGACTACTACTTCGAAAGGTGAAACTATCTGCAACCTTTTTGGTAACTTTTTTGCATCGGTTTACACCCCAGATCATAGCATGGAATTTGAGAGCGACTCGAATTTTCTTGACTCGATAGAGGTTAACAGCCAGTGTCTAACGATCCCTGAATTAGACAGTGATACTCTGCTCAAAAAGCTACAATCTGTGGACATCAGAAAAGGTGCAGGTCCTGATGGAATTCCACCAATACTTATTTCTGCCTGTGCGACGGCCCTCGCTGCCCCACTTCTGTTGATATATAGGGAATCGTTGGCTACTGGAACCTTTCCTACTGAATGGAAAAAGGCCAAAGTAGTTCCTGTGTACAAGTCGGACAAAAAAGACACAATATCCAACTATCGGCCTATTGCGATTCTCTCCACCTTTGCCAAGATATTTGAGTCTATAATCTGTTCTCACATCCAAAGTCACTTTCGACTTTATCTCAGTGACCATCAGCACGGCTTTGTTGCGTCCAGGTCGACTGCCACAAATTTAATGTCTTTTACGGAGTCCCTAATAGAATCTGTTGACTCAAATAAACAATTTGATGTAATATACACTGACTTCAGCAAGGCCTTTGATAAAATTTCTCACTCCATACTAATACACAAACTTACATCTTACGGTATTACTGGACCCTTGCTGCAATGGCTAAAATCTTATCTATCTAATCGAGAATTTTATGTTGTGGTCAACGGTTTTCGATCGTCCGGCAGTTTTTTTATGACCTCCGGCGCTCCTCAAGGTTCACATCTGGCTCCCATATTATTTATAATATTTATTAATGACCTCCCTAGCTGCTTTCACTTCTCTGAGTGCTTTTTGTATGCGGATGACTTAAAGTTTGCTAGGGAGATCGAATCGCCTAGAGATATCGCGCTCCTACAAGATGATCTGGACAGGGTGGTTGATTGGTGTAAAACGAACAAAATGCAATTGAATTTAAAAAAATGTTACTGCCTATCGTTTACTAGGAAGACTCAGCCTATACACTCAGATTACTTGATAGATAATACAAAAATTCAACAAGTCGATACAATTACAGATCTGGGGGTAATCTTTGATAAAAAAATAACATTTGCCCCTCACATTGAAAATACTATTAAAAAAGCATCCAAAATGCTCGGGTTCGTACAAAGGAACACTAGAAGTTTCAAACTCATTGGCACTAAAAAAATGCTTTATAATAGTCTTGTGCGAAGCGTCTTGGAGTATTGCAGTGTAGTATGGAGACCACACTACGCCACGCATAAGTTACTCTTAGAAAGAGTTCAAAAGCGGTTTCTGTGGCACCTTGCTTTCTCGAAAGGAAAAAGCAAAACACTGCCTTCATACAATACACGATTGAAATACTTCAAGATGCATTCGCTATCAAATCGTTGTGACATAATTGATGGTCTGTTTCTGTATAAACTTGTAAGGCATATAATCGATTGCCCTAACCTACTAAGTCTTATTAAGTTTCGCGCCCCATGCCGATATCCACGCAATCCCATCACACCGTTACATCCACCCCTGCGCAGAACGGTTCTAGGTGCAAACTCCCCGATTCCACGCCTGTGTAAAATGATTAACAGTTGCAGTGATCTCATAGATATACACCACGATAATTTGTACAAATTTAAGAGAAAAATGGTCGAGCATATCTCTGGTTCCAGAAGTTAAGTAATAATTATGTTGTTTTATAAATGTGGTCTTAATATTAGTATTGGTATTGACTCCCAATTTAACTAACTGTGATTAATTATGTGCTATTATTTACCTATTTTATTTGATTTGATTATTTGTTGTGTCGAAATGTAATTGTATTAATTAATTAATAATTTAGTCCATCAATCTGTGCTTTTAATTTTAATTCATTTCTCTGCTTTAAATTTAAATAATGTTCTTATTTATTGATGAGTTTATCTTTTATTGTTTTGTATAATTATATATATTTTTATATATATATTTTATATATATATTTTTTTATCAATCCGTTATTGTTTGATTATTATACATATTATAACCACAAATAGTGCATGTGGTGTTAGCCTATAATTAATTGTTGCGCTTATAAATGTACCTATATCCAATGTTTTGTGAAAAATGTATTGTGTAAACAATTGTTGGTTAACCTAATAAATAAATAAATAAAAAAACATGAACATGGTATTCAGCACCATCCGACTACTCCAAGACCGGACGCCGACCATAACATACTTGGGAAAGGGTTAAGCAGATGATGTTGATTAGGGTCGACCGTCTCCTAAGCTTACGTTTGGTTACACGATATTCAATAACTGGGTCTGATAAGACTGACTGAGCCCGGGTTTCTAACTAGAAAAAAGGAAAACAACATTCAACAAGCACTGACGACACGTTTGGCGCAGTGGCGGAGCGATTCGACTGCTACGCTGCTTGTCGCGGGTTCGATCCCCGCACGGAACAAATATTTGTTTGGCCTACAGATTGTTGTTTCGGGTCTGGGTGTTTGTGTTTGTGAGTTTAAATGTTTGTAAAACGCACCCAGACAGAAATTCCTAGTGTGGGGTAAAGTTATAGAAAAAAAAAAAACAAAAAAAATGCATTTGACTTTCTTCACTCGGGAGAAGAAATAAACGTAGCCATCTCGATCTCATCGCTATGTACATATAATAAAAACAGGAATCTTATCAATGAGCCTACCGTTTAAATGTCAAGCAGGAAGCAACTACATTTGCATAGTTCAGTGGGATTAGGATTGAACTCATGGCCTTTAGGTGCCTATGTTCCAATACTTGAGTGAGTGTGTTGCCTAGCCTTTTTCCATTTTATGTTGGGGTCAGCTTCCAGTCTAACAAGATGTGGCGGCAAAAAAAATACTTATAATACTTTACACGTAAAAACAATGATGGTTATCTGCTAATATGTTAATACATTGATCAGATGTGAAATGAATGACATTTAACAGGGATATCAATTACGATATTGAAATTAACATCTGTTATTATACGTTTAAGAACCAAATTACTGACCATTATATGTTATTTGTCGGTTTTAGCCTGAGGCCGAATGAATTTGTATTGTGTATAATTAATAATCTATTAATTAATTAATAATTAAAAAATAAGTCTTATCTGCCGTACTAAAAAGATATTTAATAATTACTTAAGTCGTTACTAAAGGTTTGACATTTTTTGTATGACAAAACTGTCAAAACCAATTACTAAGTGATGGCCTAAGTAATCATTAGAGCTCAGCTGAGCGATTCACATTTTACGCTAAAACATGTTTTTGACACTTCAAACATTACAAATTACATCTGCTAGAATAATTTGGAAAACGCAATAATGAAATTGTTAACTTTTAATAAGAATTATGTAAGATCATGTTACGCAGACATTTTCTAGACGCTTTATTGCTCAAGACGTGTCTTTAAAAAAAACTCGGTATGCTAAGAAAGACGTCAAAATATTCCATTTTTTATATCACAGTAGATCGTGTTATGATGATACATGTTTTCTGATATTATCATGATGGATGCAAGGCGTTTCGTACATCCGCGTTGTCAGCTCGCACCAACGTGACAGATGACATTTTCCATGACAGTTCAAGGACTTATCACGTGTAAAGAATTCCTAATTAAGGCGTGGGTATCTTCACAGTAACCAGAATTAAGCTGATGATTAATATTTAGACAATAAATCCAATTTATTGATTTAATTCCACATATTGAAAAACAAAGACTTAGAACTATGGTTAAACTGTCAATAATGGCCTACAAAAACACTGTGGTCGATGTAACTGTTAACTTATTATATATTCTTCAGGGTCCATCGAGTTTAAATGTATTTTATTTGTTTCAGTGTTGAACAAGCCACCGCCTACCCAACAGTGACGTACCGTACTCCAGTTACTCCTGTTGCCTCGACTTACCGCCCGTTCACGTACTCCACTCCCAAACCATTCACCTACTCCTCTCCCCAGCCTTTCGCCCCAAGCACTAAGCATGTTCAAGCTCCTGCAGCAGTCTACCATAAGTCTGTGTCTGATGCTGCCGCAAGTATCGTCAGGGAGGACAGAACCTTCGATGAAAACAATTACCATTACGCTTACGAAACCAACAATGGAATTGCTGCTGAAGAGTCCGGAATTGTTGACAGTTCCGTCAACGGAGTCGGTGGAGGAACCAGGGTCAGGGGCTTCTACGAATACATAGGCGATGATGGTCTTAAATACAGGGTAGACTACATCGCTGACGAGAACGGTTTTAGAGCAAGTGGTGCGCATCTGCCCAAAGCTCCTTAACTCAATTAGTTATGCTTAAATAAAATCGATGTAAAATATTTCGAGACCACAAATTAAAACATGTAAACCATCTTGTTATTTTATTACTGCCAAGAACAGAGATATTTTAAATTTTATGTCCCTACCTGAGATTTTATGGGTCCGTAGGCGGAGCTACATCCTTTGCCTTACAAAGCAAAACTCGTCTCAGTTTATTGGGTAATCCTGACGAAACAAATCGAAAGGTATTGCACAGATTTTCGAGTTAAACTTTTAGATTTAAATAAGTTATGAAAGGTGATAGATTGGATTGATGAACCAATTAAGTGCCTCTTGGTCATGCTATCCTAAACTTGAAACATAAATATAAATCGTCATCACTTTGAGACAATTCGACAGTGACACTATAAATAACAACTAATTGTTGTAGCATTCTTGTCGTCTGAGTCATGAGCTATGTCTAGTCTGCTTCTTACAGGTAGTTTTATTACTCTGGGTTTCTTGAATCATGGTTTTAATATATTATGTAGATACTTACAATAATATTATGTACAGAATATTATGGAGGAGCTCGTGGTTTAATAAGAACTGCCACTCGGTCGATCTTTAGGTAAAGCTGTGCTTGCCTAGGTCGGTCTGTGGATGGGTGGCCGCCCGAAATACCGAATTTCCTCCGTGCCTCGGAAAGCACGTTAAGCTGTTGGTCGCGGCTGCCATATATAGATCTACTCGTCAAGAAGAATCAAACGAGTGTAAACTCGATGGGTTATGTCGTTCTGTAACGGAGTTCCTATGGCCACCTTCCAGCTCCATCATCAGAACTATTCAGAACCCTGAACATCATCTTAAGACAAACTACTCGACAAGACGAATCAAACGAGTCCAAACTCGATGGGGTTATGACTCTAAAATGGAGTTCCTATGGCCAACTGATGACATATTATATCGCATTGATAGGCGATATACATTAAAAAATTCAGATCAATCAGAAACAAGGAAGGAATTCTGAAAGTAACTAAAATTAACTTTAAAAACTAAAATAAAATTGCAATTTCAGTTTATTTTCTAGATACACCAACTGCATAAATAACTTTGTAATCCCATATAAATGTATAGGATTACAAAGTTAAAGTTACATTTTCAGTGAATGAATTTTACGAGTTAAATTTAACACACTTCCTTGTTTCTGATTGATCTGAAATTTTTATATGTACTCGTATATCGCCTATCAATGCAATATTATGATGACATGGAACTGATCTGATGATGAAGCCCGCTTCATCATTTTTTTATTTTTTCCATGATTTATACACTAAACACTAATTGTATTCTATAGAAGCTTATATCTTGCTAGAATTACCTTAGACTTTTGATGATCATTCAGTCAGTCAGCGAGTGACAAACCTAAGGAAATTTGATTAGTTATAATTCTTAAACTACTGGTTCAAATAGAATGAAATTTGAAATATACCGTATTTATCCAATGTCTAATTGGTTACTAAAAATTCAGGCTTCTAGTTTTATCCACAACGAAGATATAGGAGGTCGAGAAAAGGATGGTACGGCCGTGCCGCTTCATTGCTCGACTTGGAGGGGGCACTACCGTGCCCCCAGATTTATGGTTGGATAGGTAGCTTTATAACGTCTAATATCGATTAGCTATCTGTAACTTGCATGGGTTCGAACCCAGGCAGGCACATTTCTTAGTGTAATTTATTTCATCACCCCTGCTCTAAAAACGGTAAAGGAAAACATCGTGAGGAAACTTAGGCTTAGAACCAAAAATTCGAAGACACGACATCTACCAACCCGCACTGGGCCCGGGTGGTGGATTATAGCCCATCCCTCTCAAAGAGAGGAGGCCTGAGTCCCTACAGTGGGAACATTATAGGCTGATGATGATGATGATGATATTAATACGAGTATCATCTATATGATGGTTCATTTCACATAATTATCTTGTTCGGTAGAGAAATATTACATTTATTTAATTTGCTAGTTATTATAGGTCTAAAAGTAATCTGAACTTTTTGTAATGGTGTGTCACACCTAAAAGTAACGGTTTGTCCGCTATGATCAAACGGCAGGCAATTTACTATGGCTTTATCTAAGTAATCAGAATCGCAGAAAACATTGTCTATATAAGAAGCAGAAAATTTATTAAATTATATGCACTTGTTGCAAATGCTGACTAAGGTGAACTAGATAAAACCAAAGTTATGTTCAACGAACACATCAGGGCCTAATGTTATTAATGGCGTTCCTTTCGAGGTTATTATGGAATATATGTACCTCGGGCAAACTTTGCAGTTTGTATGATTAACTTTGTTTTTGTTTGGGAAACTTCATTCATTCATTTGGGTCTACTCATCACGTATTCTTTAGACCCTTAAGAGTAATGTCTCCTATCAGTACGTCCTGTCCGTTATGACTTACGAGGCTGACACGTGGATACTTACCGTACGTTTGGTCCATACAAACGTACAAACGAGGTAATCCGACCGGGAATCAGAGTTTTCGTCTTAGCTTACAGAAAAAGTAAGGTAAAGTGGCAACGAGCCGGCTATTTTGGCCGTGGAACCGATGACCGTTGGGATAGACATATTCTTGAGTGGAGACCGTAAATCGGAAAGTGTACGGTGGGAAGCCCACTGGTTCGGTGGAACGACGATCTTTGCAGGGTGGCGGGTAGCAACTTGATGACAATTGCCGAGCATCTAGTTAAGTGGCGTACAATGGAAAAGGCCTATTAAACTGCTGTTGGCTGATGATAATGATGTCTATTTAGAATTAATGAGATTTCTGACACTTGGTTCTAATGTCATAACTTTATAAAGATGAGCCCAATTAATAAATTGATTATTTTTTTGATTAGGTGTGATGCAGATATTTTTTTTTAAAGAAGCTTTAAAAAAGTTTATGAGAAATAATTCATTTTTGATGAGCTGAGATGAGGAGCTCGTGGCTTAATAAGAACTGCCACTCGGGTCGATCTTTAGGTTAAGCTGCGCTTGCCTAGGTCGATCTGTGGATGGGTGACCGCCCATTACATACCGAGTTTCCTCCGTGCCTCGGAAAGCACGTTAAGCTGTTGGTCCCGGGTGCTATATATAGATCTTTGGCAGTCGTTACGGGTAGTCAGTGACCTGAAAGTCTGACATCCAGTCTTTCCAAAGGGTATCGTATTACCTAGTATTAACTGGGTTGTGGAGGTCAGATAGGCAGTCGCTCCATGTAAAATACTGGTATTCAGCTGCATCCGGTTAGACTGGAAGCCGACCCCAATATAGTTGGGAAAAGGCTAGGCAGATGATGATGGAAAAAAAATATGAATAAAACCAAGAGGATTATCAAATATTCGAAAGTTTCACATCAGTAACAAGAAGAGACTTTCCCACGAAATACTTTACTTCAAAGTTAGGCGGCACTTTTACATTAAGTAGATACATGTTTAATTATCTTTACTTTGTCCCGTGGCAAAAATTTTTTGTTAGTTTATTTAGGAGTCTAGTTACCTGTCCGTTTTACCGTGACTAACCACTGTGGCAACTTACACGAGACTGTGATTGAACTGTTTTTGGTAAGTTATACAGTATTTTGCCTAACATAGTCATTATAATTCCACTGCTTGCAAGCGATGCTTTCTGTTGACAACGAAATGTTGCATCTTGGTAATTAATACATATGCAAACATTATGACAATATCAATGCCATCTTACGTAAATATATGAATTGGATTGGTATAAAAGTACAAAAAATCTCACCAATAGACATCAGTAACCTAACAGATCTTCAGATCTACTCTTCTATCTAGCAACACAAAAAAATAAACTTTTAAAAATGAAATTCGCTGTAAGTGATATTACTTTATTGTATTAGTAGTATTGTTTTCTGGTGCGAGTGAATTGTTCTGTTGATTTATAGTTTCCTATTGTCTTTTAAGCTTGTCTTTGCTGCCGTGTTGGCCGTCTCCGCCGCTCAGTTCGCGGGTTTCGGCAGCCAGACTCGCCAGCCTCTTCGTCCGACTCCCGCTGCACCCAGGCCGCCACCACCCAAGCCTGTAGTTACCCGCGTCGCTAGCAACGACCAGGCTGCTAACGTCCTCCGTTACGAGAATGATGTCAGGCCTGACGGCGGCTACGTCCACGTGTCAGTATATACGAGTTCTCCATTAATCTTGCAACAGTCGTATTACTTCTAAAGCTGCTACCAACGGTTTTGCTTGTACTATTATGCTTTCGTTAAGTAATCAATAGCAATTTAAATTTTAGTACCGATGTAGGTCCACCATTCATTAAATAAGTTTTTGTTGTAGTTTGGAGATCGACAACGGCATTTCCGCCCAGGCCCAGGGTACTCCTCGTGACTTCGGTGGTAACCCTCCCGTAGTCGCCGTTGTCTCCCAAGGCTCCTTCGGCTGGACTTCCCCCGAGGGTCAGCCCATCGCCATCTCATACGTCGCTGACGAGAACGGATACCAGGCCACTGTAAGTTATTCAATAATTGTAGCTCCAGAAGAAGCATGATTCACCATTAGGTGCTTAAAATAGACTTCAATTAATTAAAACTGAGGTCAATATTGATGCTCACCAACTTAAAATGGATATGAGTTCTTGATAATTTGGCAAAAACTCCAAATGTCAGTGCTTCCGCCATTTGCAATAAAAACAATCTCAAACATTTTGTATGACAAAAGAAGACCGGTTGCTAGAAAAAAAAATGTCAGTGTTGTAAAATTATTGCATATAGTTTTAGTTTGTTGGTCTTTAAATAATTTTGTGTGAATTTCCTGATACACTTTAGACTTAAAAATTGCTGATAATTTAATATTTTCTGTTTTTATTCCAGGGTGATGCTATCCCCACTCCCCACCCCATCCCTGAGGCCATCCTCAAGTCCCTGGCATACAACGCCGCCAACCAGAAGAAGTAAAAAACAACTAAATTAATTTAGCCAATTTAAATCAACCTAAGTCTGTATGATCCTTAAAAACTTTTTTAAAAAGGTGCATTTTGTACATAATTAGTATTTATTTTCAACGCCATGTGGTAACATTGCTACGTGTGCCACTGTCTTGTAAGCAGGATGTGTTATTTAAATTGGAAATAAATTGTTATTTATATTACAATGGTGTAAAATGTAAAAAACAAGGTATTCCGAATGGTTTCCGTGATTAAATAAAAACGAACTAATTTGATATTTTATTTTACTGCTACTCCTCATAACGATATATCAAAATATTAATTATGATTTATTACTTAAATCAGATCACTTTTTGCCGTTTCGTGAAAAATGCAATAAATCCAAATAATTATTAGTCAGTCTACATTTTAAGCAAAATGCCTGACATTTAGATTTAATGCTAGTTCCAAGGAAGTTAGAGGCCAAAGCATGCTCATCAAAATACAGATTCAAAATATCTACACCAAAAAATTGCGCCAGAATATGACATTTAAAGAATTCGTACATAATAACGATGAATTTAGTCATGCTTATTTGTCTCGTATTATAATCTATACATATAATAAAATGGTAGGAAAGTCAAAACTGTACACTGAATATTTAAAAAAATAAATCGATACAATCAAAAATATAGTTTTTAGACTTTTTGTCTGTTTGTCTGTATGTATGTCCGGGATAAACTCAAAAAGTACTGCATGGATTTACTTCAAATTTGTCACGAATATTACTAAGAAGTCGGGTCTATATATTATCCCGCTATCACCTACGGGGAACGAGCAGTGAACTTTTATTTCTTCAACGCTTTCTGTAACAACGTGTAATCTAACGACGCATATTTGAATGTTGTTATTATGTTAACCATGCTATAAGCTAGCTTCACACTATAAAAATCACGCAATATAAGTAACTTAGGCCGTTAAACATAATTATAATCAAATGAATATAAGTCAGCGCCATCTATGAGATTTTAGAAACATCAAGTCGAATTACAAGTGTAAGCCCCTTTTACCTGACTACGGCGAAGTCAAAAGGTAGGGTAAGGATTTTGTCTATGTATGTATGTATGTATGTATGTTTGTATATTCCGCGCCTAGACTACTGGACGTATTTTAATAAATAAAGTGTCAATAGATTCGTAAGAATATAGCGGGTGACATAGCCTATATCAATTTTAATAATTATTTTTGTGACGGAATTTAAATGTCAAATTCTAAGCTCTAAAAAAAATAAATTGAGATAATCATAACCTGTTTGGTATCAAATGAAAGGTCTTGGCGAGTACATTACAAATACGTATATTATATTATAATTCAAGTCAACATATAGTTATCGCGGACTAGTCTGTGTTATTTACTCGTATTATGTAAATAACAAACCAACATTAAGTAGAATATTACATTATAAAAGTAACGTACTTATTGATTAACACACAATAAAATAAAATTCAAATAAACAAATAGGTTTAAAAACTACTACCCGACTACGATTAAAAACGCATACTAATAAAACCGCGGTCTTTAAAGTATTTAATAAGAAAAGTCGTCTAGTAAGTAGATAATTTCATAATTATTATAGAAAGGACAGTCGTCGTCGCATCATTTCCGAAACCCAACGTCTTTCGCCTTTCTGAGGACATTTGATGTCGTGGAGTATTTATTCCACTTACCGCGCAGCCTGCGTATCACATCACCTTCTCGAAGGTGACCAAAACTGGGATGACACCCTCGCGGAGGCGAGCTTCAGTGACAGTCCCAGCCATGCGTCATCTGTTTGCCGTCATCTTGGTGTTTTGTGGAGTCGCGAACCCGGTAGCTTTGTGCTGAGCCCTTTATGTTGAGGCTGCGGTATCTTTTACAAACAACCCGCAGGCCTGACGGGACTAAAATCTTCCTCTGTTTTAAATTTCATCAAGATCCGTTCATACGTTTTGCCGTGGTTGATTCAAATAAATATCCATCCATCTATTAAACTTTAGTATTAGAAATAGTCAGTGCTTTGCATTACACTCTTCTTATTTCAACAGCGCGGCGTTAGTAAGTTAACGCAGGGTTATGGTTCAATGTACTTTTGTCTATGCGACGCAATTTAGTTTTCGATAACCACGCGTTCGAAGTCGCGGGCACAGCTAGTAAATACTATAAACAGACATCGAAGATGTTCGACCTATCCGAATATTAACAGACTGTGTCTGGCGACTCCTATCGCGAAGCAATATTGATGTTTTTTTTTCAGAGTAAAAAAAATCCTCAAGAAAGGTATGTAGGCATACCTTTCTCGTTCAAAGCCTACCTAAATATACCCCAAGGTACCCTATCATATATGTTTTCTCTAGCCCAATGAACCACTTCTTGTGTGCACGTCTGTACTTCTCACACAATAGGGATGTTTACTGACTTAAAAAAATTTGATTCTAATAAGTCCGTCTGTTAGATTATCGTAAAATATTAGATACGTATTTTTTGTTTTATCAAATAAATAAAAATTGACGAAGGTAAAACTCGTCAAAGATTTGAGTGGGGGGTTGTGACGTCACTGACCGCTAAAGAATGTCATACTAATGTCTCAGAAAATGTCGTCCTACGAGTTTTCAAAGCACTGTATCGTCTTTATTGTTTATTTACGTGAAAAAATAAAAAATACGTGTCCAATATTTTTTGGAAATCTATCTGATGGACTAATTAGTTTTTTTTTGTTAACTACCCTTTTGATGGAGGGCGAAAATGGTGTCCATGTTTCCTCGACCTGACATAGGTATATACCCAAACTGATTTTGGGGAATCTCACTCTCCCCTCGCAATATTTTACCATTTTTTTTTGACGGAAATTATTATTAAAAATGTCTGATCTGATCTGGATGAAAGGCAGAGAAATAAATCAGGAATACTTCACTCCTGCAGCTGCTTCTATTGAGGATTTTTTTTACTCTGAAAAAAAAAAACATCAATATTTCTACGCGATAGGAGTCGCGAGACACAGTCTGTTAGTATTCGGATAGGTCGAACATCTTCGATGTCTGTTTATAGTACACACATCAAAAGTGTCTAGGGATCAACATATATTTTTGCAATAACTTTTCTCCTGATTGATATTAATTAAAATTTTCTTTAAGGATTCATCAAATAAAGTGTTTTCGTTTGTCACAGTAACGATAAACCAAGTCACCTTTGCATTAATAAAGAAATTTGCCATTTTCCTAATAAAGGGATTTTTGACATTTGAACCACTAACATTAAAGTTCGAAAAAAAGACTGAAATAACAGTTTTCTTTAAAATTTTATTGGGTAACTTAAACAATTAATAATCCGTGTTTCTACCGCGAACACTAACAACACAAGAACATCGGTTTGGCATACTCAAAATGAGTTCATCCAAATCACGCTGTGGAATGGCCGCCCATGTTCGTTGCAACAACAAAAAAAGGTCTTCTTCCGACTGGATACACTCCATATTCGGCAGAGCTCTTCTCTGTAGCATATCCCATGCATGCTCAATCGGGTTCAAGTCTGGCGACTGAGCAGGCCAGGGCAGGACATTGATGATGTTAGCTGCGGCGAGAGTCTGTCTTACAACTCTTGCGGTGTGCGGTCGTGCATTATCATGCATTAACTGAAATAAGGGACCGATTTGCACTTGTAGAGGAACGATGACGTCTGATACAATCGTCTCAGCATAAATTTGAGCGTTGAGGTTGCCTCTGATCCAAATCAACTCAGTTCTTCCGCCGATCCAAATACCCGCCCATACCATGATGGTTCCACCACTATAAGGATGGACTTCCTGGCAGGATTTTAATCGCTGTTGGCGTCCAGGGGTTCTCCAGTGTCGTATACGTCTTGTATCCGGTCTCATACCAAAACGAGACTCATCAGAAAAGCACACGAAACGCCATTGTTCTTCTGCCCAATTTCTGTGTTCAAGAGCCCATTGATATCGAATCCTACGATTGTGCATTGCTATAGGTGGTACCCGTAGCGGTCTTCGGGAATGAAGGTTCACTTCATGCAAGCGGTTTCTGACTGTTTGGTCGCTAATTAAGTTCCCTGAAGAGTGATGAAGCCTCACGGCTAACATCATGGCGGTTATTGTTGGATCTCTTCGAGTTAAGATTTGAATGTATCGGTCTTGTCTCCGTGTGGTGCAGCGATACCGTCCTCCATGGCGCTCAGCCACGGTACCAGTGCTTCGGTAACGTGTCCAAAGTCGACTGATAACACTCTGACTTGTATTCAGAGCTAAAGCCACAGTACGTTGCCGGGAACCAGCTTCTATCATTCCCACGGCTCTGAGCATTTCTTCCCTGCTTAAATGACGTCGCCGCTCCATAATAACGTTGGTTTTAATCAGTAGTAGGGAAACAGTAGCACTAATAATGTCTTCAATGCGTTGTATGTTTTTATAGGGAAAATATTGACAGCTGATTTTCATCTTTTACTCGAATTTGATTCACAGTTCCTGATTCAAATTATGAAATGCACCAAAAAGGATCCATATAAATTTATAAAATCATAAATTTATTACAAAGCCACATCTCAATCTCAAGAAATCCGCATAAAAATGCTTGATCCCTAGACACTTTTGATGTGTGTATTTACTAGCTGTGCCCGCGACTTCGAACGCGTGGTTATCGAAAACTAAATTGCGTCGCATAGACAAAAGTGCATTGAACCATAACCCTGCGTTAACTTACTAACGCCGCGCTGTTGAAATAAGAAGAGTGTAATGCAAAGCACTGACTATTTCTAATACTAAAGTTTAGATGGATGGATATTTATTTGAATCAACCACGGCAAAACGTATGAACGGATCTTGATGAAATTTAAAACAGAGGAAGATTTTAGTCCCTTCAGGGCTGCGGGTTGTTTGTAAAAGATACCGCAGCCTCAACATAAAGGGCTCAGCACAAAGCTACCGGGTTCGCGACTCCACAAAACACCAAGATGACGGCAAACAGATGACGCATGGCTGGGACTGTCACTGACGCTCGCCTCCGCGAGGGTGTCATCCCAGTTTTGGTCACCTTCGAGAAGGTGATGTGATACGCAGGCTGCGCGGTAAGTGGAATACTCCACGACATCAAATGTCCTCAGAAAGGCGAAAGACGTTGGGTTTCGGAAATGATGCGACGACGACTGTCCTTTCTATAATAATTATGAAATTATCTACTTACTAGACGACTTTTCTTATTAAATACTTTAAAGACCGCGGTTTTATTAGTATGCGTTTTTAATCGTAGTCGGGTAGTAGTTTTTAAACCTATTTGTTTATTTGAATTTTATTTTTGTGTGTTAATCAATAAGTACGTTACTTTTATAATGTAATATTCTACTTAATGTTGGTTTGTTATTTACATAATACGAGTAAATAACACAGACTAGTCCGCGATAACTATATGTTGACTTGAATTATAATATAATATACGTATTTGTAATGTACTCGCCAAGACCTTTCATTTGATACCAAACAGGTTATGATTATCTCAATTTATTTTTTTAGAGTTTAGAATTTGACATTTAAATTCCGTCACAAAAATAATTATTAAAATTGATATAGGCTATGTCACCCGCTATATTCTTACGAATCTATTGACACTTTATTTATTAAAATACGTCCAGTAGTCTAGGCGCGGAACATAAATACATAGACTGCCAAAATCCTTACCCTTCCTTTTGGCTTCGCCGTAGTCAGGTAAAAGGGGCTTACACTTGTAATTCGACTTGATGTTTCTAAAATCTCATAGATGGCGCTGACTTATATTCATTTGATTATAATTATGTTTATCGGCCTAAGTTACTTATATTGCGTGATTTTTATAGTGTGAAGCTAGCTTATAGCATGGTTAACATAATAACAACATTCAAATATGCGTCGTTAGATTACACGTTGTTACAGAAAGCGTTGAAGAAATAAAAGTTCACTGCTCGTTCCCCGTAGGTGATAGCGGGATAATATATAGACCTGACTTCTTAGTAATATTCGTGACAAATTTGAAGTAAATCCATGCAGTACTTTTTGAGTTTATCCCGGACATACCTACATACAGACAAACAGACAAAAAGTCTAAAAACTATATTTTTGATTGTATCGATTTATTTTTTTAAATATTTAGTGTACAGTTTTGACTTTCCTACCATTTTATTATATGTATAGATTATAATACGAGACAAATAAGCATGACTAAATTCATCGTTATTATGTACGAATTCTTTAAATGTCATATTACATATACCGACCTACCGAGAAATCATCATCATATGCCTAGCCTATTCACAACTATGTTGGGGTCGGCTTTCAGAGTAAGCGAATGCATCTGAGTACCTGTATTTTATACAAAGCGACTGCCTATGATGATGCCTCCACCACTAAAGTATAACTGTTGTATGCGGTATATTAAGTTAAACTAGTACCTACGTTCGCTTAACTGCTGGCAACACCGACGAGTTCAGTGTGGCTGTAGGTTTAATAAAAATAATAATTGATATTGACATTGTTCCTGTCCGTGAAGGTGGACCTGAGATACAGAGCAGATTAGTGAAATGGCCACAGAAGTGGGACATTGCTGGCTTGGCAGTTTTTTTTTATAGGAAATATTTTAAAATGTTTGAAATTTGTTTATATATGAATAAAGGAAATATTAATAATATTTTATTTACATTCATAATGACATGTGAGGAGAGAGGGGGGAGGTTCAACGAGGGCTCTATTAAGGCTATTCAACGGGTCTACAAGGGCTTTATGATGGCTCTACAAATAATCCACGGTGGTTCTATATTATGTATATGAGGCGTCAGAAAATGTATGATGGGTCTCTAGCATACTGCTAGACAAATCAGCTCGGTAAAATGAATTTCTAAACTATGACGAACGAAATAATTTGACTAGAATTTTCTAAATTCGCGTCAAATTATATACTTAAGCCTCCATCGAGAACCACTCTATACATTGGTGAAAGCAGCATGAAAATCGGTGCAGTAGTTTTTGAGTTTATCGCGAACAGACCGACAGACACGGCGGAGGACGTTGTTTTATAATACGGTATGTTGTGATTGTGATAGTGATATCAACTTAGTGACTACAAAGTTTAACTTAGTAACTGAACACAACGACATTTTGAAGTGAATAGTTGCAAGAAAACTTGATTTTGTGTCATAGAAGAGCGACTAGGTCATCTCTTATTTTAAAATTTAACTCTTAAATAAATTCGTGTGATTTACATAATTTATTACTACAAGCATCTGTTGCTTGTGTTAATAAATAATAATAATATTTAATATATATTGTCAACGCGTTTTGTCTCGCTGTTTATCTTTTTTGAAAATATATTTTGTAAATTAGACACAGTAAACGGTTACGCATTTGTCACAGTCACAATCAAATGGTAGGTCCAACTTTGAGAAAGAGGTCAAACGTCGAATCAACTCGGCTGTGCAGCGTTTGGGAAGCTAATGCTAATGATAGAATCTTTGAGAGATTGAGGACAACCCTCAAATTTTATAGGCACTTATGATGTTTTTCATACATTTTTAAAAGCTGTTCAAGTACTTGCATCTGATCATCATCATATCTTGTGACTTTGCAGATGAAGTTTTTTTTTTTTTTTTTAAAAACGTTGCCCCACACTAGGAATTTCTCCTGTATCGTGGGTGCGTTCACAAACATAAACTCACATACACAAATACCCAGACCCGGAACAACTATCTGTAGGTCATACAAATATTTTTAGTATTTAGATGGAAGGTACGACTCCTCAACGGTTAGGAGTTGAAAGAAAATTCTTTCATAATTATACGTACTTATGGAGCAATAATTGTATTCTTTCAGGGTATTAGGTTTAACTCAGGATGTGATGATAGGATCCCGGAAAAATCAAGGCCAAACCTCAAATTTTATAGGCACTTATGACGTTTTCAATTTTTTTTTTAAAAGCTGTTCAAGTATTTGCGTCTGATCATCATAATATCATGTGGATTCACTGATGATGATGGAAGGTACAACTCCTCAACGGTGAGAAGTTGAAAGCAATAATAAGGGAATCTTGAAGGTTAAGGGTTAGGTTTCTTGGTTGAATGTTAAATGCATAGTGTTTTATTATAGGATATTACAACTAAAACTGGAAAAATAAAAATAAACTTTTTTGCAACAAAAAAAATCGCCTTTAAAAAAACAAAATTACAAAAAGTGAAAAATAAACTTCAGAAAAAAATCAGCTTCTTAAGTCGGTAGCAAAAAAACTATATCAAACAAACAAATGTCACCGACTTCAGAAGCTGATTTTTCGGTTGTTTGGTTTTGTCGTTGTAAATGCCGTACTCAGAGATATTTAATGATTACTGAAGCCGTCATTTAGTAAAGATTTAACATACAAAACCTTGAATATAGTGTCAAATCTTTACTAAGTGATGGCTTATGTAATCATTAAACGTCTCTTAGTGCGGCTGTTAGTGTATTACAAACATTGTTACTAACACTATGAGTCTTGTTGCTTGAATTAATTCATATTAAAACAAGAAGAACTGCGGGAGGCTCTTGTTAATCAAACTACGTTAATCTAATTTCATAAAAAAAAAACAATTTATGGTCATGTCGTAAAGTCCTAAAGATAAAAGTGAAAACGCTTAAAATAAATGAATATTTTTATACATTGATGCACGATTGATTGTGTTTTTTGTACTAGATAACAATAATTATGTTTAGTCTTAGAACCCGAGCGAATGAGATGTTACCTGTAATTAACATAAAGGCTCTCCTTCATTTCCCTGTAATGGTCAATCCAAGATTATTTTTTTAAACTGATTTTTTTTGGCTAGGTTTTTAACTTTATTGCTAAAGCTTTCCATTAGGTTGAAGGATATTTGGAATAAATTGTCAGATTCGGGTAGCAGGGTTGCGGGTGACATCTGTAAATATACAACTGAATCTGATCAGTTGGACGTATGCTACCAGTGAGCGAGCGCGTTACGAAAAAGACCACAACCAAAACCTACCGCGTGCGTACTTACTTAAGCGAAATTTCTGAATTTTATAAACATTACAAAAGATACTGAATATAGAGCGTATTTTAAATTCTCATGTTTATTCAATAAAGCATATATTAGTTTGATTCGTTTAAAGCTCATAAATCACCATGCAGTAGCGTTTAGGGTATATTGAAAAATTAAATGGGGAGGTGTTTGTTAAATGATTGAAATTTCGGCACTTTTAGTTTCCCCTTACCGTCATCATAATATAAAATAACTGTATGGATTTTAATTGTTTAATGATTGATAGTAATATTTGACATTTAATTTGCATACTAGTATGCTTTATAATTTATAATTAAAATGCAAATTCATGATCGTTTGTGATGTTGGTTTGTAAGTTTACGAAAGCTTGTGTTTGTTTTATAAAGTCGAATATGACATATTTCACTATAAATCACTGAAAATAATAATAAAAAATTCAAAAAGCACTTGTATTATGTTTATATAGTGTAGTTACTAAAGCACAGTCAAAGTCAATGTCTTAGCCAAAGTTCAACGATTTTAACAAATTAAATTTTAATTTAAAATCAGTTAAGTGATAAAGCTGTCAGTAGGTCTGCTCTATAATAATACATTAAAAATACGATAGATTAATATTTTGCAGAAGAGCTAGAAATATTATTTGTTTTCAGTAGCATAATAATATGTTTCAACTTGTAGTTGCGCTTATAGACCAGGATAGATAATTTTCCGAAACCAAACAAAATTATAGTAGGATGAAACCCATAGAAAAACGGAAGAGAATATAACAAAAAGTAAAGGAAAATTATATTACGGTCGATCCGAGGTCGAGAAGGGGGGGTGGGGGAGGGAGGGTGTAAAAAGGAAAAACGGTTTATCTCGATTTCCGACAAAACTACAAGTCCTATGGGTAAAATATCTACAACTTCGGATTCACGCTTTTTTCACATAACCTCAAAATTTATGAGAAAAGTTCCAATATCCAAGTTTATGGGTTTTAATTTTTACCTCGTGGCTTAATAATAACTGCCACTCGGGTCAATCCTTAGGGGCTTGCCTAGGTTGGTCTGTGTATGGGTGGCCGCCCATTTCATACCGAGTTTCCTCCGTGCCTCGGAAACCACGTTGAACTGTGGGCCCCAGCTGTCATATATAAATCTTTGGCAGTCGTTACAGGTAGCAGTCAGACCAGTCTTACAACCCAGTTCATACTGGGAAATACGATACCCGTTGTATCGTATTTCCCAGTATGAACTGGGTTGTGGAGGTCTGATCGCTCCACGTAAAATACTGGTTTTCAGCTGCATTGGGTTAGACTGGAAGCCGACCCCAACATTGTTGGGAAAAGGCTAGGCAGATGACGGTGACAAAGAACATTTTTTTTTTCACGAAATTTGGTGATAACTTACATTTTTATAAATGTCCATAACACACTGTAATTTTTTTGACTAAAGATTATTAGTTTTCCACCTTGTTATTGACTTAATATCGAAAAATCTGCCATATTTTCAATCGAAAATTCACTCGTCAAAATATCTGCTTTTTTTTAAGTCCAGTCTAGTAATAAGTAGCAAGACCAAAGTAAGAAATTAATAGCGTAGATATGCCTTTTTATTGCTAGTTTAAGATAACTTATAATTATACCTGAGTGACCTACGGAAAATGTTCATCAAAAGGTACTTCGCAGAGAAGTGGGGAAGCGGCTCGAGTCTGGCCCTACTACCTGTTATTTCGTAGCAGCTCATTTTGCAATTTCTGAGAAAAAATTACCGTTGAAATGTATTTTTTTTTTACATTATCAAAAGGAACAGATTTTATCGAACAAAAAGCCCACCGATTGTTTTAAAAAAGCAGATATTTTGACGGGTGAATTTTCGTTTGAAAATATGGCCGATTTATCGAATATAAGTCAATAAAGGCGAAAAAGCAATATTTTTAATCAACAAAAATACAGTGTGTTTGGGACATAAAAATGTAGGTTTTCAGCAAATTTCGTAAATAACAAAATGTTTATTGTAAAAGATAAAAATTAAAACCTTGGTTAGTTGAATTTTTCACATATCTTTTGAGGTTATGTGAAAAAAGCGTGAATCCAAAGTCTTTTTATTAGGTACCTACAACTTTGCCATTTAACTTTTTTCCATAGAACTTTTGGATATAGGAGAGACATAGGAGTTTTGCGGGAAATCGAGATAAACCGTTTTTCCCCTTAAAACCCCCCAACTCCACTTCCCGACCTCAGATCGACCGTAATTTATTTTTCCTTTAATTTTTGTTTTCTTCTCTTAATTTTCCATTGGGCTTCACCCTACTAAAATTTTGTTTTACTTTTTACCGTTTTTAAGGCATCGGCCCTGGTCTATTATTTTTTATACAAAACAATGAAATAGCCTAATTTACGAAGTCCTCTCTGTTGAGCGTCTCTATGGCAATCTAAATTGAGACATCCCAAGATTCGGCCACGAGTTAGCACATTCAGTAGCGTCGATTAGGTTAGTATCAGGAAACGAAATTCCACGTAGGAAATTAAAAAAAAAGGCTGAATGAAATGGTCAAGCAAGCACTTCATCTTATCGTGTCGATGGCAATCTAAATTTTATCATACCAACAGAACAGAAAAAACAGGTCCCAAAACATGGCTACTAGATTGGTAGCGTCCATACTGTTGGACGCTACGGAAACAGGAACTGACCTGTGGTGAACAAACAATAATACACGCAGGACGCAATAGTAACGAGTTACATAGCTCGAGTGGTGCACCTTCTGCAGCTTTCTGTTTTTGTTGAATGTAAATAACTTGTCAAGAGTAATACTAACATATTTTAAGTTGTTATCGACTTGGACAAGCAACAGAAACAATGCTAAGTTTTCGATCCACTTCTATATTCCAATTTAGATAGCATTTTGCTCGTTTTGGGTTACATTAGTAAGTTGGCAAGATAAAACATGAGTAAACCGTGAGGACCGACTAAAAAGTGGACCAGCTATTCAAAAGTGGTGGCTTGAAGACCCGGAAAAAGAATTAAAAACAAGTAAAGCCTTGTCTGGACACTACCTTAGGGCAGTTTTAAAATAAGTGTTCATGGGGTTTTCTTTTATATGTTGACAACTAAGCCCCAAAGATCAATTAAACATGATTATGTCTCATAATACGATTAAACAATAAAATGGCCTGATGAACATATGCCTAATTATTATATTATATTAAATGTGAATGTTGTTTGATGTATGTTATTTGATTGTTATTACACGGCACGTTCTTTGGCTGTTGCTATAGAAGGTTGCATTCCGTTTAAAAGGATAAGTAGGTATGACCCATCACAAACAGCACTATGACAACACAAAATTAGCCTAGACCAAATTATCTAGGCTAATTTATTAATTAAGAGAAATAATCTAGGTAAAAAAATGTACTAAATTACACACTTAGTTCATAGTGGCTTCCTGAAATATACTAATGAAACAAAGAAATGATGTTAATATTATGCAAAAATATATGACTAAATTTAATTTATGCAAATTAATTACTCATTGTATGAGTGAGAGCATGTCCTAAGCTCTTCACTTCTAAGTTATTTTATTACGGATGTGCTAAAATAAAAAGAATTTTATAAATAGGTAAATAAATAATCCTCTAACAACATAATATTAAGTCTCTTATAGTTATTTTTTGATCATTATATAAACAATGATTTTTAAAATTAATTGTCAATCCTGGAATTAACTCTGAATGGATTTAAAATTGAGAAAAACACATGGTAGGTTTGAACACAACAGTTCTTTCTATATTTTGTAACATGAAACTTCTTCAAGTACAGATTTTGTTGTTTTGTGTAAAATATACTAGTTTTAAAGTAATTGTCTAAAAGTTGTAATTGTCTAAAATGTTTAAAAGAAAATGCCTTTACCACTTTGATTTATTGTGCCCACCGTTAGGTACATGATTGTAAAAAAAAATGGCGGAAGTTCTATTTGTAACAAAATCTGTGTCCCAAAAAAATAAATCAACAAGGAAAAATGCTTAATTCCACCGAACAATACCTTTTATGACCTATAGAACTTGACCTTAAAAATCTTAATAGCGAGCAGGATGGATAGCCCAAGTGTTATTTTAATACAATTTTAAGTCTCGCGTCAAATTATTTAAATGTTATTGCAGTTCGCCGCCTAAAAGTGGGTGGTTCCTTGAGCGATATATAAGCCTGCGCGGATTTTTTAAAAGCACACAAACTAGTTCAACGTAGCTAGATCATCTTAGATATCCAATATGAAATTCGCAGTAAGTAAATCGACCACGAATAATTAAAATATTTAAAAATTAAATAAAAATTGGCATTGTGAAATGATGTGAAAAAATATTGTGATTTCTCGGTGATAGTGAAATTGTAATTGGTTTTTATGAATACAGGTGGTGATTCTGGCATGCGTGGCTGCCGCAAGCGCGCAATTCAATGCGGGAGCATACAGCAACGGAGCATACAAAAAGAATGCGTACAACCCCTTCGCGAACCAGTACAAGTACAAGCCGACCCCCGCACCTTACCGCACATACACCCCCCTCGTCTACCCCTCATCTACCGCAGCTCCCCTTCGCGTCGTCCCCGTTGTCCCTGTGCCCGTACCAAGGTACGCGGGCGATGCTCACGCCGCTCAGATCCTGAAGTACGGCAATGAAGTCAACCCTGACGGCAGCTACTCTTACTTGTAAGTTCCTACACCATTATCCCTCAAAAATCTAAAATTACGCAAAGAAAGCATTATTTAACCAATTTATAATTTTTCAGCTTCGAGACTGACAATGGCATCTCCGCCCAGGCCCAGGGTACTCCTCGTGACTTCGGTGGAAACCCTCCCGTAGCCCCCGTTGTCTCCCAAGGATCTTTCGCCTGGACTTCCCCCGAGGGTCAGCCCATCTCCATCAATTACGTCGCTGACGAGAACGGATACCAGCCCTCTGTAAGTTACCTAATCGTTTTTTTTTTAACTTTAGTCGTAGCGGGATTCTATTACTTCTAATAGAATATGGTATTATAAATCGCTAATATATTTTGTTCTATTTTTCCAGGGTAGCGCCATCCCCACTCCCCACCCCATTCCCGAGGCGATCCTCCGCTCCATCGCTTACAACGCCAGAAACGCCGCGAAGAAGTAAGAAGTTAAACAAACACCGAAAAATACATCAGTATAAGTGAATTACACAATGAATAGAACCTAGAAGTATTTTGAAGTAAAATAAAAAAAATGTGATATATTTTAATGACAACTTTTATTTGCTATATATACGTATGATTATATTAACAACTGTAAAAAGTACGTGCAACTGTAAATAAAAAATTGTTACCGTTTTGAAATTCAATTTTATTATTTTTAGAACCAAAACTTTCGATTAATGAATGAACAGCCGCAATCCGCACGTTACGTCAGAGCTAGCTTCATGAATAAAATAAAATTTGTAATCGAAAGTTAGATCCCTTTAAATATAATTAAAGGGATCTAACTTTCGATTACGAATTTTAAAATTAAAGTTATCAGTAACATAATATGGGCGGATATTTGGGCGGAGTCGCGATAAAAAATAAGGTTTCGATAAGGTCATATTATACGGCCTTACAAGTGGCTGAAGCTATTATAACACTAGTAATCATTAAAATAATCATCAAATCAAAATGATGTGCAGACAAATATTCATGTAGATTATGGATTTATTTTTCGTCATTCTTATTAGAATAAACAATCACCACACCTGTAACATTTTGGAAAACAAGTAATATCAGATAGGTAGTTTCTTAAGGCGGAATTAGAAGAGGACTCCGAAATCGATTATTCAGAAATTCAAATATAATTTTAGATTTTTTATTGCTAAAGCTATACATCATAATATTCAATGCCACTCAAGAGTACTGATCGCTTTAGTCGAAAATGGATAGGTATTCATCAATGTTTTTTTCTCGGGTAATCCTGAATGGTTGTACATGTAATTGAACTGCAATAAGCGCTAGATAATTACAAGTTGTAATGTAGACATTGGCTAAATGTTACAAAGTTTCTAAAGAGCGTTAGATTGATTGCCGTAAATTATTAACAGCAGTTCGTTGCTCTTCGGAAACGTTAGAATCCCTTTTGGTTCCCAGTTAAATCCCTTTGGGTTTCGACCTTGAGTGTCCAGTCGCTCTTTCGCCAGTTTTTAACACGGTCATTCATCTAATAAAATGTAAGCCGCCGAATACTATAAACGATTTATTTAATCGAAACATAATATCAAACTAAAGGTACATTATTGTAGCATCTTTGTTAACTATTTCTGTTAAGGGCCAATTAAACGTAATTAACACGTTAAAAAGTGATCGTAAACAAGAGATAGACACAGAGATAACAGTATTGTTAAGATAATCTTGCTCTAAAGTTAGAGAATCGGTTTATTTACTTGAAATGTTAGCTGTATATCGTAAAATAATTGTTTAACTTTTAAAAAGCGCCTACAAGACTCCAAGTTTGGACTAAATTAAAATAAGATTAAAACTTAAACGATTTTAATCGAATACGTTACGTTTATGGTATGGAAACGGTCATTTGGCTGCTAATGAGACTATAAATCGATAAGAAGTCGATCGTATTGTCTCTCATGGCGGAGTGACCTTAGTTTTTATAGATTCCATGTAATGTCAGTTGAACCAAGGCAGCTAAACCCACGCGATTGCGCGGTGCCCATCCATCCGACCATTACACAATAACTTAGAGTCTATACAGCAAACAGGTTCTAAAAGATTTATTTTGTTGCGATCTCAGAGGATTCGTTAAACAGATATTTGTAAGCTTTTAAAATTTTGGGTCACAAGCACTGATGAATTCCGTAGTCGGGATAAATATTTACGCACTCATTAATAGAAAATCTAAAGAAAACAGTAATGTAATAAAAAATACCCCTCAGGCTAGCGAACGCTGTTTTTACCCGACTACGACGATTTTGTTGATTATTGAATTCCTTGGTTAAGTTAAGGGAATGTTCCTTTTGGTCATTTCACTATATCATTGATTAGTGGGTCTCTGAACACACATTCTTCCTATTTTTATATCGATATAGTGTAAATAGTCTGTTCAGACGCAAAAGGCGAAATTAGTTCCATTAGGTTCCATTCTTAACATTTGGTCACGGAGCCCTAAAAATCACCGCTCTTGTTTATTGACTCACCGCAAATCGATGAACTTTATTATCCGATAATTTACATTCTGAATAACTCAAATAATAGCCTGCTTCGAACATCCGATGAAATTTATGGTTTTTGTAGGAGATTTTTACTGATTACGATGCTGATTACATAACTATCACAGTAAATTTATTATAGATGTAGATATTTTTAATTTTTTTCATAGTAAACACGCTCAATTTATCATACAAATCGCAAAATTTAAATAACAAGTTTAGCTTCCGATTAAATAGTTTAATGAATAAATTATGAAAAAATATGTGGTTTACGTAAGTTGGTCTAAATTTTATGTAAAGTAATCGGATTAAAATATCAATGTCAAATGCCCTTCTTCATAGATTAATAGACCGAAGCGGTTTAGTTCGGCAGACCAATGAAAACAACAGCAAAACGTGGCGTCGTCGGCGTCGGGTCATAATAATATCATAAATATAATGTTAATTTGACACCTCAAAGCCGAATGATAGATCTATTTGTGTGTTTTCGTAACTAAATAAAGGTTTATAAACGGGTTAAATGTGAATAATAATCGTTTGTTAGACAAAGGCTTGGCGTGTGATGCGGCAGGTGATCTTCACCTCTCCATGAAGATCTATCGTGATGCTATGCGGTCCGTTCGGGCGCGACCTTAGCATTTGGCGTAACGCACTTAACCGTTTTAATACAAGATGATCCCTACAATGTTGCTCGTGTATTCCTTATTAAATAGTAGGTAATGATTAAGATAAAAAAAATATTACTCGTTGCAAGACAGAATTTGTCATCATCATCTACCAAGCCATTTCCCAAGTATGTTGGAATCGGTTTCCAGTCAAGATGTATACCAGCATTTTACTTAAAGCGACTGCCTATATGACCTTCACAGTCCAGTTGATACTGCGATATTTTTAGTAAGACTGGTTGTCAAACTTTCATGTTAATACTAAAAACTACTTTTCAAGTTACATTATTTCCTATAACTATTAAAATTCTTATATTTACGTATAACTTAATAATATGGACCTCTCTTATAAGGTGATTCAGGTCTTCTAAAATGTGTAGCAAATACAGTGCCATACACTTACGTAGAAAGTTTAAACAAATGAACAAGACCAGTAAAAGCTGAAATATGCCAAGGAATAAACAATTTTTTTTTCCAACCAACAGATTGATTCCTTACAGTGGCCATTTCTTCGGGTGATTTTTCACCCGAGGATTGATTTTTTAAGAAGCAGCCTGAATGTTTTCTTCAGTTGTTTGTCTACTAAATCCTACTTAAAGGTATATAAAACTTGCTGCAGGTTGTTCGAAAGTGGTATCGCGGTCTCGACACTACGGGTTAAGAAGGAACATGGGTGGTTTCTAGTCAGTAGAAGTCTGACACTCCCTACAGCTCTGCCCAGAGCGGTAGGAGTAATTTGATGATGTCCAACCCACCAATACAAAAAAAGTTATACAAAAGTTTTAACATTAAATAATATACAAACATACGAACGTTGTTGCCTGCTTGTATGGATTTAATAGTGCACAGTCGCTTCATGATAAATGCGGACTAACGTGGCCTATACGAGTACCTTCGCCCAGGGCACACTTGTCTTATATTATTGTTACCTTTGTACCATTGTGATTATTACCCGTAAATACCCGCATAAACACTAAACACATACCTACTAACACCGTGGGCTCAGTCGCAAAATGTCTCTTTCGCAAAATGTCTACTGGTAGCAAAATGTATCTTTCTCATAATGTCGTTTTCGCAAAATATCTCTTTCGCATAATGTCGCTCTAGGACTTAAATTATTTTTTACCAGGTTTTAAAAACGGTTGTTTTTCCGATTTCTTATTGTGTGTCACAGTGTCTCGAGGCGAATGTCTATGACCAGTTTGTGTTACCAATAATTACATCGGAGACCGAAATGTGAATGGCTCTTAATGGGCCTCATCCGAAGGTTTTTATTATTTTTAAACCCAAATCTCTATGTTGGGTATAGTTAACATTTAATAAGAAATCGGAAAATAACAACTTTTTTTATCAACCTGGCAAAATTCTTTCTAAGTTCTAGAGCGACATTTTGTGAAAGAGACATTCTACTAAAACGATATTATTAGAAAGATAAATTTCGCTACCAGTAGAAATTTTGCGAAAAAGACATTTTGCGACTGAGCCACACCGTGCTGCAACTTTAATTGATGTGTTTTGTTTCTATCAATTGTTCGATATTGTCCGTCTCGCCATTGCTGGGCATAGGCCTCCCCAATGCCTGCCAGTGCTCTTTTCTCGTGCCTCCTCGGAGGAGCCTTTGCGGTACGCATACAGATCTTTTCGCTACCTCTCTTTGGGCCGGCTAGGCGACACCATCTTCTTGTAACTATCGCTTGGAGACTTTTGCCCAGCGTTCATCTTGAATAACGCTGACTTGACCCGATCAAACCCATTTTAGCCCAATTAGCTACGACAACAAAATATAAAAAAAAAACAAAACGACATGTTTGTCTTCTATTTTCTTATTATCATAGAAAAGATTCACTGATGGCTATTGTTGGAGTCGTTGTGTAGATTATTGTCAATGGGGAACACAATCGTAGGCGTTACCTGAGGAAGGTTGGAGCCAGCGATAATCTTTCTGGAATCTGCTGATTTCATCAAAAATCAAAAAGATTGTCGCTTATGTTTTATAAAATTTGTTACAAGGTAATAAAAGGTGTTAAAATATATATGCATTATGCTAAGTATTTTATTTCTACTTTAATTTGAAGTAATTAAGTGCAAATTTAAAAAGTAAATAAGACCATTATGCACCCTTTTTATGCAAATAAAGAATTTAGTGTTCTGCAATACCTATATCAATATTTTTTTAACGATCCTTTAAATAATAGCTCAGTCATAGTTGTGGATTAAAGTAAACAGGTTTGGAAAAGATTCGACACTGATGTGTCATGTCGCCATGTGCCTCTCTATTAATATATTATTATCTAAAAGTTAGTCAGAGGAGGGTATTTCACCAAAAAAATCTAATTAGTCCGTCTGTTAGATTATCGAAAAATATTAGATACGTGTTTTTTGTTTAATCAAATAAATAAAAATATACGTAAATAAAACGTGTCAAAGATCATGAGTTGGGGCTTGTGACGTCCCTTCATGTGTGTAAAAAAAGTACTAACCTTGTGGCGTCACACGACTTGACACGACTTTTCGAAGCACTGTATCGTCTTCATCTTTTGTTTACGAGGAAAAAGAAAAAATACGTGTAAATTGTTTTTTGAAAATCTATCTGATGGATACTTAGATTTTTTTAGTGAAATACCCTATTCGCCAGTTACGTTTAAGTTCCATGTAATAGGACACTAATTTTGACTTCGTGGGTGCTACTGAGATAATTCTGTTGGAAAAACACAATAACACTTAGCTCGACCATTTTTTTTTGTGGGTTGGAAATCATCAAATTAGGCCTCTCGCTCTGGGCAGAGCAGTATGGAGTGTCAGACTTCTACTGACTAAAAACCAACCATGTTCTGTGTTCCCATGCCCTTTGTGCCAAGGCCGTATCGCTTGGGCACAACCCGCAGCCTCCACGGCACACTTAGTCCGACGTGGGAATCGAACTTAAGATATAATCCATAGCAGTTCCATTAGACCAAAAATCTAAATCAAAATCAAAAGTCATTTATTCAAATTAGGCTGATAAACAGCACTTTTCGAACGTCAAAATTTACTTTACTCTACTTATTTACAAGAGACAGTCCCCCAAAACGCCCACCCTTCGGCACTGCCTAGTGTTTTAGCTGGAAAGAAGAAGTGACGGAACAAACTCCCCAGCAACACATTCTGTCTGTTATGTTGGTTAGAAGAACCAGAATCGATACAATAGTAAGGTTTAAGTTCAATTTAGATTTACTACAGACACAAATCAATAATAAAAAATTATATTATAAACAATGTAAAAATAAAAAAGTACCAACAAACAACAAGTAACAACAAGTAATCATACCAACGAGGCAGTCCTGCCTCTCTATCGTTTTTTTTCAATTATAGAACAGTATAAACATCTTTCTAGAACCTAGAAGGATGATTTCATCGTGTTGGGCTCCGGTTGACACTCAAGACAAATATAATTACAGTAACGTATGATGACGTGAATACTTATTGATTTAATATGGATATTCTGTTTATTGATTCAAGATTATCTTGTAGTGTTTTTTAACCTGGTCGTAATGTTTCGTAAATTGTCATATTTGTCAGCTTTTTATGAATTAATAATCGATTAATAAACATGTTATACCTATTCAATGTATTTGCTGTTTAATTCAATCAACACATGTAATCGCATTGTTTGACAAATGTAGACAATTTTTTGTTTAAAGTTTAATTTGAAGTATGTATAATCTTTTATCTGTCACAAAAAAAAATTACAAACTATGCAGCTGACATAACGATATTTTTTTATCGATACCTAATCTATATCTTTATTTGAAAAGTTCATGGCAAAATAGTCTAGATACCTACTCATTTATACGTTTATGCAAGATACTCCGGTAAATGGGCGCGGCTAAAGATGGCTCTTGGCTTATGTCGTAACTTGTAATCTTATCATCATACGAATGACACTATATGAGAATTTTGAGCTCTTTTACTCCAAAATTTCCCTCAAAGAATGTATTTCACAAATTAAACGATAACTCAAAAGGTTAATAGCTGATGTGGCCTATTGCTCTATTTCTAGTAGTGACATTGTAGTGAACGATACGTCGATACTGCCTTTCAATTCTGTGACCGAGAAGATGGCCGACGTCAATGTGTCTATTTACTATGCAGACCTAGTGAAATAAAACGAATAATAAAGTATTATTGCGTTCTTGGTAAATTGTGTTTGGATTCATGGTTCATGGTTGCGGTATAATGTTGAATTCGAAGACTTTGCAGCGAGGAATAGGTCGCAGATTTATCAATGTGGCTTTTTTATCACTAGCGTTTTTGTCTTAAAGTTGAAAATTAAATACATTTGTAGGAACTAGTCTTAAAAGTAGTCTCATCTGTCAGTCAACTTATGAATGATAGAGTCAATGGTTATATCGATATTGTTCATTGAAAAGTCGAGCTTTCGGGACCGGGACCGCGGTCCCCGATTCCACTTTTAATATAATAATTAATTTAGAGTAGTATTTCGAGATAACAAGAAAAACGAAGTTAAAGTGCAGTTAACAAAAAACTGATATAATATTATGATTAACAGTATATGAATTATTTATCAGTATCGATCATCATCATCAACAGCCTATAATGTTCCCACTGCAGGGACTCAGGCCTTCTCTCTAGGAGAGGGATGGGCTATAAACTCATCAGTATCGATATCGGTAGTAAAAAAAAAAAAAATTTCGGAAACTGAGCTTCGGAACTGAGGATCACGGTGTACAGTAAGAAGTTATTTTTGGAAACAATTTTTTCAAATCTTATTTTAAAACGAAAAGAAGTTCTAAATAAATTAAAAACCATTAGTGTAGTAAAGTATCACAAACTACCAGGACCCTGTTTCATAAAGCTGACAATTCGACATATATCTCAAAAACTGACAAAACTGTAGAATTGTCGCGCGCGTAGGCTGTTACATAAAACTTACAAATATGTCCAAAACTTACAGGTGAAATTTTGACAGAATTGTCATTTAAAAACGCGTATATTAAAACTTGACATAATATGTCAGAAAACCACAGTCAATTTATGTCTTAAAGTTGACAATACAGTTATTACTTAATTTTTTTCCGACAGTGGCGAAGCCCAAAAAGATGGTTTTTACCCGACTGCGGCGAAGCCCAAAAGGAGGATAAGTATTTATGTATGTCCGTTACTTTGTTCCCTCATAACTCGTAAACGGATAAACGGATTTGGATAACATAAACGTTGTTAGTTTTGTCTTGGTGGCTAAGTGCCACTTTGGATTTTGTGGGTTTTATGTGGGTTTGATGATGCTTTTATCACCTCTACTCTCACTACTCGATGGAAGTACCATTTTTTGTAATAAAACTTTAAGCACTTTCTAACCTACAAAATTCAAAATATGATTTTGCGACAGAGGGTAATGCTCCTTGTCAGGATTGTCGGACAATTCTACAAATATGTCAATATGTCATGACAATTTTCTGTTTCTTATAGCAGATTTGACAAGTTTTTCTCGACCAATTGTCACTTGTCACTCATAACGTTTTATGTTACGGAAATATATGGGATTGTCACGACAATCCGACATATTTGTAAATTTTCCTCCCTGACAACTATGTCGCATGTAAGTTTTATGAAACAGAAAAATTGACAAATTGTCACTTGTTGACATAATTATGTCGGATTGTCGAATTATAATTTTTATGAAACAGGGCCGAGGCCAGAAACATGAAGGGCACGCCACGATAGTGGCGGTAAGTCCCCTCTTTGAGGAGTGGTTTGAGAGGCGCCACGGCGCCCTCACCTTCCGTCTGACGCAGGTCCTCACCGGACACGGTTGTTTCGGGAGGTACCTGCACCGAATCAGGCGGGAGGAAACGCCCGGATGCCACCATTGTGAGGATCGGCCGGAGGACACGGTGGAGCACACAGTGGAGGTGTGCCCCGCTTGGGCGGAGCCCCACCGTGTTCTCGTAGCGGCGATCGGCGGCGGCGACCTCTCGCGCCCGGCCCTGGTGCAAGCCATGGTCCGGGGCGAGGAGGAATGGGACGCCGTCGCCTCCTTCTGCGAAGCAGTGATGCTGGCGAAGGAGGTGGCGGAACGCGAGAGGGAGAGAACCTCTCGTCCCAGCTGCCGCGGGAGGCGCTCCGGGCGTCGGGGGTCCCGCGATGACCTCCGGCCACCGTAGTCCACAGTGTCCGCCACTTTTTCCAACTTTGTTGGGGTTGGCTTCCAGTATATATAATACCAGTATTTTACATGGAGCAACTGGCTGTCGGACCTTGGCAACCCAGTTAATACTGGGTAATACGATACCCTTTGGTAAGACTGGTTATTAGACTTACAGGTCACTGACTACCTGTAACGACTGCCAATGATCTATATATGACAGCCGAGACCAACAGCATAACGTGCTTTCCGAGGCACGGAAGAAACTCCGAGTGGCAGTTATTATTAGGGCACGAGCTCCTCATATTTCTTATCTCATAATCACGTCTATTTCAACCTAAATTTCTAATAACATGCATTGATGACACTACTACTTCACCTTTCTGGCCTCCTGGTAGTTTAAGACTTTACTACTCGTATGTGCAATTGTGAGATTTAAGGGAAAATAAGAAGATTTTTTTAAAATTAAATTTATGTACCTACTTAGTAAAATTTTTTTACTGATTAACGCAATTTTCATAATATTTTATTATCTTTCATTCCAATCGAGGCTGCTATTTTTGAAATAATAGATTTTTTTTATGGTCTTATAAAAATAGTTTTTTTGGTTGACCTTGCTTTTCGTTTTTTTTTTACAAACGTTGCCCCACACTAGGAATTTCTCCTGTATCGTGGGTGCGTTCACAAACATTTAAATTCACATACATAAATACCCAGACCCGAAACAACTGTCTGTAGGCCATACAAATATTTGTTTCGTGCGGGGATCGAACCCGCGACACGTAGCGCCGCAGTCCATTGCCTGAGCCACTGCGCCAACCGTGTCGAAAAAAAAAGGCATAAGTTTGTTTATTTTATTTGTGGCCCCGAAATACTACTGAAACACAATTATTATTATTAAATAGGGAATCCTGGATCGCGGTCCCGGTCCCAAAAGCCCCACTAAACGAAACATCTTTGTTTTATGTAATGTTATGAGGTCGTTACTAATGTCGTTAAATCTAATATGTAAATTATTTAACCTATTCAGAGCACAGATATTTACCATTATTCTATTCCTAACCTATCCTAATACGTAACATTTTATAAAGCGTTGTTTCTAAGCTTTTATGTTGGTAATACTTGAAATAATCTCATAGAAAGATCCATTTTTTGTGGTTGCTATAGGCTGTAAATTACATTTATATCATGTATAATTATATTCATGCTGATCTATCACAATTTTAGCGGATGAAGTCGGGGGCGAAGTGCTAGTTTCAAATACCGATTTACCCAACCTACGAGTATCTGAAAACAGCTGTAGCTAACTTATTGTTGAACTAATTTATGAACGACATTTTTATTTCTTAGTCCCCGCACTATACCAGTGATATTCGTGTGCTTCGTGGAATAGGAATTTAATTATGTAACATTATTATTTGAAGCCCACCTATGGGTGTGCTAAGTGGAATACTTTAGATGTGCTACGTCTGGGTGTGCTTTGTTTGGGTGTGCTTCATGGAATACCTCAGCTAGCTGGCTTTCTAAAGTTTTGTTTACTTGTTTTTCACAATAACAAGTTCAAAACGATATTTATAAATAGTAATAAAAAAAAATGTTAATGATGCTGTACGGTGTTTATTAGGGAAGGATATGCATTGATCTTTACTTCAGACATTCCATATAATTATTTTCTGAAATTGTTTGCGGTTTGACATGCGTTATATAAAACATATGTCGAGGGAAATCTACTGCCTATCTTAAAGGTGTTTATGGGCGATAGGCTTACGGCCTGTCAGTTGTGTGGTGCAATATCTAAATACAACTTTGTGATGCATCGTACTCGTATATGTTTGCTTATAAAATGTAAAGTGTTAATATTGGCTGCTTGGACTCTGTTAACCCCACGGAAGAATAAAAAATGTTATATTCATCCTTTTTTACTCCCAATTACGACCAATAATAACCGATTGCAGCCAAATCGACATCACAATGATTTCTCAATATATTGGGTCAAAGTGGCGCCAATATTATCCTCCTAAGGAACATCCACATTCTTCGGTTTATGCGGTTATTTATATCGAGAGACATTCCTTACTGGCTAACACCGAAATCCGGGTAAAGTTCGTTAAACTTATATGCCAGGTAGGCAGTAAAAATTACAATGAAAAACACTCTCATTGCAAAACTGTAATACACACTTCTTTCACTTGAACAGAAACATTTTTAATCATTCATGATTTACATCTACTTATATTATTTGGGTGAAATCTTTATTAATCTAAAAAATGGGGCAAATTTGCGCTGAGGCGATCAAATGTCAAAGATTAAATTTTTTTGCATTTATTATTGTTCGAGGACGTCGAACATGCATATTATGGCAAGAAACCAATTTATTCGCATATTATAAAAATAATATCAGAAAATAAAAACGATACAATTTTGAATATAAATTAAAGTGATGACAGATGGATGCCACAATGTATTATTAGATTCTAGAAAAAAAAGATTTTCGATGCATTTTTTTGGAACAAATGTACAATAGAAGCACTAGATACCTCTACACAATCCTGAGAAAAAGGATCTTGATAGACAAATGGACAACAAAGTAATTCAATACGGGTTCCTTTCTCCTTCTGAGGTGCGAAACCTTGCCGACGCCTGTCGGGGCCGCGGGTAGTCCAACGGTTATCGCGGCCTCGACATAGAGGGCGAAGAAGGAACATGGGTGGTTTTTAGTCAGTAGAAGTCTGACACTCCCTTTCGCTCTGCCCAAGAGCGGGAGGGGTTATTCGATGATTTTACAACCACCAAAAAAAAAAAAAAAAAAGTGCGAAACCTTAAAAATATGTGGTTGACCCTCTAAAGTCTACACAGTTCTTGAAAAATGATATCGAGGTTCTTAAAATCATCAGCTATCTGCCAGTGAACGGCTCGTCAAAGCAAAAAAAAACAACTGAAACAAAAATTTAAAAAAGTGTTTTTTTTTTTGTTTTAGGTACCGTATACAGGTACTTTTATAGCTGCTAGTTTAAAATTACAAACAGACACTTCAATTTCGTTTATTTGTATAGACTACTAGCGGACGTCATGTGGTTTCACCCGCGTAGTTCCCGTTTCCGTGGGAATAAAAGGGTAAAAAGTAGCCTATTTCACCCGAAGATAGTAAAGCTTCCCAACGGTGAAAGAATTTTTCAAATCAGTCCAATAGTTTTGAAACCTATTCGATACAAACAAACAAACAAATATTTCCTCTTTATAATATTAGTGAATATTGATATATAACATAATATTAATATTAATATTTAACACGAAGAGAAAAAAAAACAATAATATGTGGATATTTATTATGAAACACCATTAAAGGCAGTGTCTGAGGTTTTCTAACCTTAACAATCTTAACATGCTAGTTACTTCCATGTATGGAAAATGAGATTACTCCAAGAATTTTACAATCTATCAAGTTCTTTTATGGATGGAATGTCAATTTTGTTTTGATTCCTCTTCACTTTATTGCCCATCATAATTATATAAGTTAGGTACTGTTGAAATTTATCCATCTCCAGATATCTTTTTACTTAAAACGTTTTCGTTATTGTTATATTGAATTTGGAATCAGCATCGTACTAGCTTCGAGGTACCTTTTTTAGGAGGTTCGGATCATCAAATGACTTCTCCCGCTCTGGGTGGAGCGGTAGGGAGTGTCAGACTTCTACTGACTAAAAACCACCCAAGTTCCTTCTTAGCCCTTTGTGCCGAGGCTGCGGTACCTCTTTCAAATAACCCGCAGCCTTTACGGGAAGCTCCGTGGTACAACACAACGATAACACTGTCTAGAAAGGTTAATAAACACTAATACAAGGATCAGTGTTTCCCGTCGGGGCAGCAGGCTGTTCGATCCGTCTAAGATGGAACATAGGTGGATTTTAGTCAGTAAAAGTCTGACACTCCCTTTCGCTCTGCCCAGAGCGGGAGGGGTTATATTTGATGATTTCTCACCATCCAAAAAAAATTGTTACCAGTGTTTATTGACCTTTCCAGTCAATGCAGTCGTTGTGTTCAGGGTCAGGGCACTTTTAATATTATTATATTAAAATTAGGGTCAGCCATCAAGTATAGGTATCACTCATTATTAGGGCGACGACTTGTAAATCATTATCATGTTAAACACGCCTATTAAAGACATCAACGCGTTGTTCAGGTCCAATTCAAGTGTGTTGCTTTTCACTCTTTCGTTACAGTGTTATCCTGCTGTACTCTAATGCCAAGGTCCTATCAACGACGCTTGTTTTTAGATCTTTATTTCTAAAACACTGGTTTAAAGTTATTGACACATAACGTAGCTAAACAGACGATGCACGTAGTATGCGTACAATTAACATGGAGGTGTCAATCCTGATTCTGGGTCGGCACTGATTAGCAACCCTCGTGCTGACCAATTCTAGACAAAAGCAAAGACTCGGATATATATTACGTTTCGTAACTCGATAATTTATTTGAAATGTTATTCTAGGTTACAGAGGTTCAATCCAGCTGGAAAATGAGCAATAATAACCGTGGCACCCGCTCGGCGACACGTTGGCGTTGCATCCTCGGCGCCGACACACCACTAGCATTAAACAAATAGGTTTATAGGCGCGAGTCAGAGGTCACAGTTCACTTGCACCACTATTTATTTGATTTACTTAAAACTGAGCATGAGTTTACTTGTACTTATAAATATAGTCATCATTTTACTTATAATCCCCGTAGGGCTCACGAAGGATAGACCGACCGAAGTGCAATTCATATTCTGGTAATGTCCGTATTTATGGCCCAACGCGATTGCAATGAACTTTATTAATAACTATTATAGAGTGATACTAAAATCATTTTGAATTACAATTCTTAGAGGTCGCGGTTTTATGCGAATATAATGTCCTCTGAGGCTTTATGTAGGTTATACAGTTAATGCCATTTATGTTCGTATGGCTGTGAGTAATCGTTCGTTGGATATCAGAAAATGTCAGAGTTCTGTTAAACATCTTGTGTGAGGCTCCTGCCTAAAGAACTTAAAGAAGAAAGTAATGTTGTGTGACAAAATGTTGTTGTAGTCATTGTCAACATCTATGAACTAACTTCTTATGTGCCGCCAGACATTTTGAAGGCTTAACTATATCCACTTTGTAACTAAGCCCAATGATGAAAAAATCTCTTTTTATAGTTCAAAGTTAATTACTAAACTCTTTTGTGGTAACTATATTTTCGAGCCGTTTGGGGTTGAAACTCTGGGGCCGTGGGGTCCGAGTGCTAATAGCCTGTTTAAGGAAATTTCTAAACGCTTAGTTGACGCTTCTCGTGACTCAAGGTCTGGCTTTTATCTTGGCCAGAGGCTACGCGTTGCCATACAACGTCGCAATGCGACAGCGTTGAGGAGCAGTATTTCGATGCCCTTTTCTTGTTAGTTTCTTTTATTTATACTTTTAAATAAATGTACATAGTTACATTACTAAATACTCAATTGTATAATGATGTTGTTGCAATAAATAAGCAAATATGTAAAAGCGCTCCTCAGATAAAACGCTTTGTAGAACAAAATACTGTAGTCTGAGATGTTTGTTAAGATTAAATGGGTAACTTAATATCAGATTCAATTTCTGCTATTACATTTTTTACATCAGTTTTAAGATAACTCACGAGTTCACGACTGACCCCTTATAGTCTTCTTTATGTTTTGATTGCATCAGTGCCTGACACCAAGCACTGTGTAATAGTGTGGTTAAACAAAGCTTCATTTTATTATCTGGTTATAGTTATTTATAGGTGTTAAGACCATAAAACCTTTTTAAGACATCACATGCTATTCAATATCAACACACATAGCCTCGGAATCCTTATCACATTTCACACTAATATTATAAAGGAGAAAGTTTGTTAGTGTGTATGTTTGTTACTCTTTCACGCAAAAACTGCTGAATGGATTATGATGAAATTTGGTACACAGATAGTTTATAACCTGACGTAACACATAGGAGATTTTATCTCGATTTTATCTTCCCGTGAGATCTTTTTTTTTTTAATAATAGTTTTAGCGGGCGCAGCCGCTAGCAACAGTTAGTATAAAATAAAATGGAACCTTTCTTCGATTACGTGTTCGTTACGGAGATTCTTTCACGCATTAAACCGATTTTTTATTACAAAATGGGCCTGCTCTTGACCACGATAATACCTAATGAAAATTGATGGTCAAGGTCTATGATGGAACGAGCGTGCCCAGAAGATGACTCTTGCTTTAAAGGCAGATAGATTAAATGTGCATAATATACGTGGAGGAGAAGCGCTGAGTATGCCTCGTCGTTCTATCGATCAAGTGTGGATAGTACACCGCAGTACGTCTGCTAGTCCGGTGTGGAAAGAGTGATGCAGGGAACAGGTCGTGGAGGTTCTTCTGAAGCACATTGTCCGATGTACTGTATGTAGAAGACCAACAGGCAGGTTACATTACACCCAAAAAAAAACCTGACATTACGCCAATGCTAGAGTGTGCGCAGCCACCAACGTCTCGTCCCCTAAAAGTGTCAAACTATTCACTTTTGTGCAGTGTTAAATTAGTAAAGTTTAAACATTAAACACGCATCTTGAGCCTCCTGTGGGTTCAAGACTCAACACACGACGCAACTATTCAAGGCGCGCCTCGTATTTCCAACACTGGCTATGTTTAGATCTACATTTTTCACAGAATGATGTCATTTTTATCAGAATGCTCTAAAGAAATATCATAAATATCTTATCAAGTACCTACTGGATGACATATCCGTTTAGGACTGGTTCTCTAAACCACCAATAATATCAAGACGAAATGATTTAAGTAGCATATAACTATTTCCAGACGGTTTTGGGGATTAGTCACCTTCATCATTTACTTTTTGATTAGCGGCGTTGTGCACTTTTTTTGAGATAGGTATAAAATGTTAAACTCGCGTCAGGAGTCTGCCTCGGGACACGTGACCTGATCGAAAATTCGTAAGATGCTCAAGGCGCTTGCGCGAATGTGCGTGTGTATGAAATGTCAAAAAAAAAGTGAATTGTCATCTTTGTGTACGCTATCGTACAAAAAATGAATGTTGTATTTTACAACATAAATTATATGTACTTTTATGCTGATAAATAAAACAATTCGAACTTATTCCCTAACCATTCCAAAATATTAAAAAATACAAAAGGTTAATGTTCAAGTTTTCACTCCTGGAGTGAAACACGATGTTTTGGATAATCAACAAAATCTTTGGTAAGACTTTCATTCAGACTTTTGGACCACTGACTACCTTTTTTTTTTGAGCGTTAGGAAATCATCAAATGACTCCTCTCGCTCTGGGCAGAGCAGAAGGGAGTGTCAGACTTCTTCTGACAAAAAACCACCCATGTTCCTTCTTAGCCCTTTTTGTTGAGGCCGCGGTATCTCTTTCGAACAAACCGCAGCCCTAACAAGCGGCCACTGACTACCTGTAACAACAATCAGATATCTACTAATGATACACAGCTGTTATTGGAATTACGGAGTTCTGTATCGCATGTTATAGTTTTGATTTGTTTGCAAGGTGAAGGGCTTGTAACAATGAATAACGACACCACTAACCCACCTCTTTTTGCAGTGATTTTTAAGGCACTCATCACCTAGGAAACTATGTTTTTATTTTCAATTATTTCAGTTTAAAATCATTTGAGATGATGCAAAAATATTTAATAATTTTAACGATGAAAGGCCCTTTTTGGAATATAAACTCAATAGAATTAAAACTCCGTTTCAACCGGTTCCTGAACACATCTCTCAATTTTTATTTTATCCACGTGCCTCACCGATTAGTCTTGTATGGGAGTATGTTTACAGGGTTATAATTCACACTGTCCTCAAGAAATCCTAACGTAGTGAGCGGCAAATGCTTGTTGAACATCGCAAAGTTAATTTATTCAGTATGTATTTTTTGCTGTGGATATGTTAATCGAATGTCTCTTTGATGTCACCCTTGTACTTAATGATGGTTTGATTGAATAAGACTAGGCGCAGAGTTGTCAGACTGTCTGTGATTTACAATTGATAGTTTATTATTAATTTCTATATTAAATCGATTTCCAACAATCTAGTTGTTCATTTAAAGATATAACAGTTTTTTTAACATAACATAATGCTTGTATTCCTCAAACGTGTCGGAAGAGGTGTATTTAATAGTATCACCAGAATTCACCATTTAGCCCAGTTGGGTAGTTTGTACCGCCACTTCTTGTTTTCAACTAAAACACTAAGAAGTGTCGAAAGGTGGGCGTTTTGGGAGAACGTCTTTTGTAAATAAGTAAAGTAAATTTTGACGTTTGAAAAGTGCTGATTATCAGCCTAGTTTGAATAAGAGTTTTGATTCTAATTTTGAGGTAGTACCTTTTTATCCTCAGTCAATAAATTACCTTTAGAATATATCGAATGAATGGTTAAAGCACTTTTTCTTTGTATGTATACATTTCGTTGTGTGCCAATTATGTCAAGATTGATGAAAGCAAAGAGCGAGTTAGCAATATATTACTTCCATTCTACCAAAGAAACGTGAATTTTGTTACAAGTATACCATTGTTATTGTTTTTGTTGAATTTGTCAATGGATTCTCAATTCTGTATGTAACTTTCTTTAGCAAAACTTAATTACCGTTGCTACAATAGGATTTTTCACACCTTTATCGTTGGCTTTATAATTTCAACAGACCTAACATTTTATCGTCTTTTACAACTACCTTATTAGAACTGGTCCTTCTTAGCCAACCTTCTTAGCGAAAGTAGAAAAGATAAGAAGAGGGTTTATGCGAAAAAATGTTATTTTATTGTATCTCCGTTTAATGATAGAGAAATCTTGAATTTGTATGTATTTTGCAGTCTTTAGAGTTCACAGAGTGGGTCACAATTTCCATCTTCAAATTAACGTCTTGTTTGTTACACACCATTTCCTTCAGCGGAACTCACGAAATTATAAAGTTTTGCAATGAAGACGTTTAGCGTTATTCGAAAAAGCTTTACAACCTAGTGCACTTTTGTTATTAATTTTTGGTTCTACAACAACTCTTTCAACGTGTAACTCCTATAATACCGTTCGTTTCAACATTAAAGTTCTTTTAATAGGTTGGTAATAGAGTAGTGGGAGCGTGCGACACTAAAACCAAAACATAAGGTGTGAGAAACTGTCCCACACAAATGATCCTTCTAATCGCTCATCTACTAAAGTAATGAGATTAACCTCCACTGGTATTCGCAGACGCTTACTATAATGAGCTTTTGTGCTAGAAAACAATACTATAATAGTTTTATTGTTTTAAAATTTGGTCCGATGACCTGTTAAACTAAAGTCTACACAATGCACGTTTTTAAATGAGACCTTTATCTGTCGCATTGTGTTTTTAATTAAGTGGCAAATTGCTACGACTTATTCTATGGCTTATGAGACAAATTAATAACTTGCCTGTAAACTTCTCATTTTAAACTGTACCGTCAATTACATATTCTTTTTTTTTTAACTAATTACTTGATGATGTGTATGCCTTAGTATGCGAATTTATACAATTAATCACTTAAAAAGTATGTCTTTTTTTTCAGAAAATTCATATTCTTATTTCCCTGTAAACTCAAGCAAAGACTGCATTATGGAAAGTCGAAATTATTCATCTGTATATGATTTGAAGTCGTGTCTTTAAAACCTTTAGCTTTCTGCTTTAGCTTTAGACATCTTCATAACAAATACTTTGTAAGTAGTTATTTTAATTACCCAGGTATATTAAGTAACCATTTTAAGTTTGTACATTGTCATTGATATTGTAGGTAATAGATATTATAGTACCTTCAGTAATGTATACAGAAGCAAAATGCTTATGACATATATAAATTATATGATATAATATGATATTACATACACATTGGAACGCAGTTACCCATCTTTACTATAATAATCGACACTTTAAGAAGAATTTTAAGTAGGGATTCGATATTGGAAAAGCTTAATGTTCACTAATGACGCTGACCTCGAAATAATTTGGTAGTAGAGGTATATAATGTCGATGATTGATGATGATGATGACGCCAAGTCTCGCGGCAGACAAAAATCGGAAATTAATAAGTGCAAAAAAATAATTATCACCTCAAAGTTAATCAATATAATTATTGTTCATTAAAATACCTGCCTAGTCTCTAATGCAGATTAAACAAATTTCAATATCATAGATATTTGATGGTAGTCTAAAGGCCTTTGTTATTTTCCGGGTATATTATTTTTTTACATAGCAGAGTTATTTTTATATACTTTTATCGTTTCCTAATTCTAACTATGATACGAGTTATCAATTGCTTTTGTTCAAGGTTTCCTATTATATTAAATTCTCGGTGTAAGGAATCACCTTCCAGCTTACATAAATAAACTTCACTAATATAAACGTGCGACGACAACAAACGAAATCCTTTACTCAAAATAGTTAACATAAATAACTAAAATCAAGCAGTAGGAGCTGTGTAATAAAGGTAATGCCTACAGTTATAGTACATGATAAAAACCATTAACAACAAAATAGTAAATGGAGACGTAGGAACAAATTGTTTCCATCAATTCTCTTTGAAACTATGTGGTTCCGATAAAGTGACCCATTACTTGGCTGGTTCATGTTGTCATAAAATAGTCATAAAATGCCCATGAAAGTTGGACTCTATGCTTTTGATGCGGAAATAAAAATCTGAATATGTGGTCGACTGGATGAACAATAAACTGATGTTCGTGGTGTATTGAAATTAACTTAGACTTGCATAATGTTAATAAGTACCTAAGTACAGCATACAAATTTCCAAGATATCGACCTACACGCACATATTACGAAAACAGAACTGCGCTTAGGTATGTGTCAAGTGCGCTTTGTTAGCAAAAAGTTAATGGAACTATATGCATCTAATAAAATGGATAATTTGTAAGAGTTCTTAGCAGTTATTTCTTAAATTTCACTTGCTTTAACTTATATGAACAAAGTTGCATCTAAATGTGTAAATGTTTCTAGCTAACGAGTGAATATTGATTCTGCGTGTTTGGTATGTAAGTGTGTTGGTGTGTCAAAGCAGTTAATAAGTTCCAAGTTTAAATAAAATTGTAAAATACCAAGCGCAGTGGCATCTTCGCGGCGGCGGCGGCGCGGGCGCAATTTGCAATGCATTTGACATAAAGCGTGCGTACCATTTAAGTGTTGGGTTGGCCATCGTTTTACGAGACTCTTAATAGTTATTCTATTGTACGTTGAACGAGATAATGTTACGACAAAGGGGACGTACTATGGGATACGCATGACAACTTTATAATTATTTGAATGACCTACAAATTAATAAGTTATCAAGTTCATTTCAGAAATCAGAGAAGTGCATTACAACTGCAGAATGACGAAAGTCTGTACTATTAAAATTGATGCTAAGGACAACGCAAGAAATTCAGCCCACTTTTCGACAAATTTTTCTAGCTGTTACTTACAACACGGTCACAGGAGCGAATTAGGTGTTTTCTGAAATATTATTTTATTAAACTTAGTTTTGTTAAGACTCAAAATTGCAACTACGGTATCAGTGATGCTGTGTTACTGAATCCAATAATGTAACTTCAACCTCTTAAAAGGTTATCAATTATACACTCCTTATCAATTTTATTACGAATCAAATATATGTTACGCCTTTTATTGCCATTAAAATTTTACAATCCCATATATTAATAGCATCTATCTGTATTCATAAAACAGTCTTTAAAATTAAGTTCGTGAAGATCCGCCCTTAATCATCGCCAGAATCGATTCGTAATGAATATTTAAATACTGCTTTAAGTTATATTGTGCTTCACACAATATCTTCAATGTCAATGAAGATTTTATAACTTATTTAAATAAAGTAGACAAGCAAGTCGTAAATTTATAATTTTTATTGATTAAGTAATTTAGGGCACTCGTAATATTACAATAAAATTATACTAACTTACTAAAACTGTGCAAACAATCATAAAACTGACAATGAAATGCCAGAAAACAGCGGGGCATTACTATAAATGCACTTCTGTTTTTATTATGACCTGCAAATTAATAATATTTATTAATTTGTGACCTCATACTATTAATATACCTACTATAATTGTTAATAGACAGATAATGAAGTCGTAAAAATTCACTTTATAGACGGAACTACTATAAAAATCACTTTAAAATTAGTAGATATGTGATATGCTAATTTGTTGAAACTATTATATTCTTTTGATGATCACATTGTTATCGGGTGAGACATCATTATCTACTTCTCATGGTTTGTGACATCAAGTCGAAATTCTTTGTATTTTGTTACATTATTTGGGAAGCAAAGACGTATCATTTACACGATGCCTAAGATATTTACCTGAAAATAAATTAGCACTAAAATTAAATGTAGCCTGACAGCTCTAACAATCTAAACGAACCATCAGAACTGTAAAGGCTGTTACACGCTACTATACGATACGACCGTAGCAGCCATTAGTGTTTTGATGAGACTCTTTGTCAGAAATCCTACAGGTGTACACTATAAGACGGGGCTATGTCTTTCCTGTAAAAACAAAGCCGTCAGAAATTTTACAAGTAAAGTTTTGGTAAACGTTGTTTCAGAGAAAATAAACTCAATTTTTCATGACTTAATTTTTTTGCCACAACCTAACCCTTTTCAAATATTATTTCGTGGACGTTTTTAAATTTTCTTACAAACCGTAGGCCTAAGTCCATCCCTGCGTTGTGCAGTCAGTGCAGGCTCCCCCGGCCGCATGCAATGGCTAGACAAATCCGCGTCTCTATAAAAGGGACAGGTGATTAGACGAGTAAGTACAATCGGGCGCACACGCCGTCGACCTAACCACATGGGATATTATCACATCTGATCATCCTAAATAATTATTATCAAGTGTTCTGTTCAATATGACGACAATGGTAAGTCTTAGTTGTTTTTAAATTATTCTTAGATTAATGGAGATAGGGAACAGGGATATTTTGGTTTCTGGAAATTAGTATCGCGGAACTGTGTTTGTAGTTTAAATCATTCTCCCAGGGTTCAGTGAATTTACTTGGCCATTCAGTTAAAGTAATTTAAGATAAGTACTTTTTTATTTGCATCTAAGGATATTATAAAAGCGATCTCTAACCAACCCTCATTAAATATCAGGTTCTGGACGAATCTCGAAAAGAAGGTTACGCTTTATGTATTATAGGATTGTTTTTAAATGAATTATGTATACGACTTAATATTTAATAAAACTATTTAAAAACAAAGTTTATATTTTCTGGCACTCCCTATAAAAAAGGGATACAGAAGTAATTTGACAAACGTTGATAAATTCTAAACGGACTTAAAAGTACTAGAAACAATTTAACCATGCCTAAAACTTAAATGATTCTAGAAATTATAACCCATGCTGGGATGTGAACTCATGACCCGCGCTGTAGGATCTTGCATCTTTAACATTTAGGCAGAAGGGCATCTTTGCCATCGCAGGTAGGTCGTATTATTTTTGATGATATCGTATTAGGAAGTTAGGAATCCGTGTCCCTGTTAAGGTGACATTAAATTTATTATCAATAACATGCCTATAAATTGGGTTTGTTTATTCCGTTTCCGATTAGTTATGGTTGATTAGTATTTTATGTAAATATTGAATTTTGTATTGTTGCTTAAAAATTTTAACACGCTTTTTGTATTATTTTTGTCAGTTCTGTTAATGTGGATTGCTTCGATTTTCCTGTAAATCTTATTCTATGAACATTCCCTATGAATATTTTAAATCGGTACCTAAATAGCCTATTCGCAAGTAAAGACAATCCAGATTAGGTAATAATTTATATAGTTTTCTCTAGGCTACATCTCACCCGGTTCTAACGTTATAAATTGGAGATAAGCCAGGCTTTTTTTTTAAGTGTGTGTAATCATCAAATGTCTCCTCCCGTTTTGGGCGGAGTGGAAGGAACAGTCAGACTTCTACTGAGAAACCACCCATGTTCTTCTTAGCCCTGTGTGTCCGGGACCGCGGTATTTCTTTCGAAGAATCGCAGCCCCGGCAGGCAGATAAACCAGCCCTAATTATAGTTAAATGTCACTGGTATTAAATGTGACACTTAATGTCTGTTACACTATATACGATTATGGTCCCGTTTACTTACAAACCCAGAAAAGAAAAAAATAATAAAGCAAAATAATTTCATAGAAATTCTGTTCCATTTTTTTTTTCTGTTTGTTCGGTCACGTGAAATAGGCTCTACGAATTTCAAAGAAAAGAAGAAAAGTGCTAAGTATATATATCTAAATAGGTAAGTTTGATATGCATTTAGTTCATGAATAAAATGCTGTCTAAACCTTTCAAGATACTAATAACCATAGCTAACAGACAAGAATCTAATCGCAAAAAGGAAACCCAAATACTTAAAATCGCGTGTAAATTGTTCATAACTATGCAGATAACTCCCGCTCCTATCTAATTTAACCACTTAATTAGTATCGAGACATCTTCTTAGACTGAGATCTTTAAAGAGAACTTACAACCATCGCGCCACATCCGAAATAGAAACTTATTTGTATAACGTCAATATTCATATTCGTATGATACGCGGTCAACGTGGCTTGTGAAAACCTGTGCGAGTACCTACTTAATTTTTTTGGGAATAAGGTTTCCTTTCGAATAAAGTTCACTATAATTAGCTTTAGCGAAGATTCTTCTGGTTTTTATGGACTGGCTAAAGTGGGTGCATAGGGCATAGGGTCAGCGAATCGTTATGCAACGCGTCGTGCATTCATTGCACCCACAATGCCTAACCTTTCCCGCAAATGTGCTGTTTACCTCAGTGACAAGCGTGCCATCGTTTTATGCAGATTTATTATAAGGTTCGTTGGCGCGTTTATTTATCAATTGTAAGTATTGAATGCGATTTATGGGTTTATAACAACAGAGTTTATCTACTGTTTTCGAAGATTCTGTATTTTTCTCCAGTATCACATTTTTGGACTGCCTTTTTTGTATTGTGGTCGCAAGCGCGATTACGGAGCAAGAGGATCGATTCCCGCTTCGGGCAACGTGTTATTAGCTATGAAGTCCGGATCTGTACATGTGTGATGCCAATAGGCTTGCCCCCTATTTAATTACACTTTAAAGTAACTTGCGAAATCTGGGTGTACTTATATACCTCTGCCAAATGCTTCGGGAATTACTGTCGCGATTTTATGTTACGAGTATGTTACATATGTTTACGCCTTTTTTTTCATAGTTTTAAATCACATTCAGATAATAAACATTCGTATATTATCATCATATTATTATTCAGATATTAATCGTTCGTATATTATTCTACAGGACCAAAATATTAAGATAAAAATATTCTATGTCCTAAGCCAGGCCACTATTCATGAGTCAAACATAACAGACGTAGGAGAGCAATTTTCAAATTTGAATATCAGTATATAAAGTAGAAGATACTGATGATTTCTTGGAATAATATGTCGAAATGTTATGGACCTACAATTATTTACCCATAGTGGAATAGTAAACCGAAGGTGGTATAATTAATAAAAAAACAGTGCTACCTATTCAATGATAAGGTTTTTCTTTAAAAAAACTTCGGTATAATATTGCTAGATATAATTAGAATAAGGAAAAAAGTCATAATAAATGTGGCGCCAACATTGCAAGTTTGTTTTTTTATTGAAATTCCAGGTAGTTGAGCTACCTTTTTAAAGTAGCACGTATAAATCAATGACAATTTATTTTATTATTTAAAGTTTGACAAAAAAACAGTAACTATTAATGGAAGTCCTGTGTGTACAATTACAGATTAAAATCAGCAATAATTTTTAACTACACGCATTTACCTCACCGTACATTACCAACAAATATTTTTCGTCTGACCCACTGCCAGGCAAAGGCTTTCCAATTATGTTTATTTTTGCCTTCTCCGACCAATCCGTTACGAATGGCTCCAAATCATCGAGACTCATGAAACATTTGAAAGTGTTTTTTCGGTCTGTCTCGGTAACGATTTCAGGCACCCACTTTTTTTCCCCTTTTTTTGTGGGGTGGAAAATCCTCAAATTAGGGGTCCCGCTCTTAGGCAAAGCGGAAGGGAGTGTCAGACTTCTACTGACTAAAAACCACCCATGTTCTTTCTTAGCCCTTGTGTTGAGAGGCCGCAGTATCTCTTTCGAACAACCCGCAGCCCCTACGGGACTATCTTCCCCCCTTAAATCTAGTTTTACATAATAAATGTAATTAGCAAAAGATTTCAAAGTAAAGAGAGCATAGTGGCATAGCATTTCCGTCTCAAATTCGTAGCCTACCTAGGCTACTCGGTACCTACTACTCTAGCCGCACCTGCCGTGTGAAAGTAATTTTCCAGACGCTGCATCACTGCACGCGCTGTATTACGAGTATAGCCGCCGTGGTCTTGTATCATACCCTTATTCCCGCCTTATTTATATTTTAAAAAGGGTTGACAATAAATTATTTTCATAAAATATTCATTTAGTATTACTATGATTTTCATTTACTGACTGTCTAAACTGCTAAATTCTAAAGCGAAAATTTTGCACAAGAATTCCTGAAATCGAAAGTGAGCAAACAAGAAATGTCATTTGAATATTCACTTCCAAAAATATTTAAATAGGGGATGAAAACTTCGACAGTTCTCCCAATAAGTAAACGTGGTAACGTGTGTTGTAATACATACCTACTATAATAATAATAATATATTTATTTATTGACATAAGTTACAATTACAATATTGAATTTCCTAACACCTACGCTAGTATAAAAACTGTGTTGCAGGTGTTAGTGCCTTCCCCTATTAAAGTGACAATACCTTATGTATGACAGTATTATTTTTTTAAAAAGAGAGAGAGACTACGAGAACGACAGAGTTTCGCCATATTTTTGACAAGTGCTCATATAACTACGCCTAAGTAATAAATACAATTTACTCACGCCAATAAATAACAAGGTGGGTAGATAGATATGTGAAGGTAGGTGTTATAATATAACTTATTGAATTTCGACAATTCTATCGATAACAAAGACCAAGTTTAGCATAATTATAATAATTTTAAAGATATTATCGATAAAAAACAATACTTCTCATTAATTCAATTAGTTATTTGCATACGACACTTGTTCTTGTAAGCTTTGGTGGGTTAAATTAATCATTAAGAACAATTTGTATTAAAATATATAGAAAATAGGATATGCCTTGACAGGGTCATCCATTCGAGTCATATTATAAGACATCTTTATTTGCGCCGGTAAAAAAATGATTATTTTAGTCTGAACATTAGTGGACGTTATTGTGTTTTCGAGATTTTTCCGTTATTTTCCACACAATAAAAAGCACCTAAAGGTTAGATAGTCCAGATGTACCGTATGGTATACCCACATTTCGCCTGAAATGATTAAGATGGAAGTGTTAGGATAACCCATTAAATTCAATTATTCTAGTGTCAAGCTGTAAGCTGAACAAAAAATTATTTGTTGCCTTACATAATTACAGTAATACCACCCTCTAACTGCGGTACTCAGAGATATTTAATGATTACTTAATTACTAAGAATTGATTGATTACTAAGTAATTATAAAAGCTCTCTGAGTGCGGCAGTAAGTTCATTTATTTCTATTGAATGAGATTTTCATGAAATAGTCATTCAAGAGGCTTACACGAACTTAAGCTATAAAAAAGAAGATGACCTGCATTATAAAGATTGTGAAATTTTAAGTGATTGGCTATTATGTGTATAGCTACAGCAACTACTAAATGTCTATACACCTTACACTTACCTAAAAACCGTTCTCCGACTAACAAAAAATCACGGTCAAATCTCCAAATCCGTGCCTGTATTCCTGCGTGTGAGCGGTTAATTAAGTGCATACCTTTTGTTTCACATTGTTTCCGAGGCAACTCTCGAATTCTATGACATGTTCCCACAACTCAATACACTTGCAAAATAGCTGGTGTGCCGACATCTGCATACCGCAGCATCCATAGGTATTTAGGCGGTGCTAAGAATAGTTCGTGGGTGACAAACAGTGACTTGAAAACCTTTTGTCTTGCGGCAATGTACTTAGGCGTATCTAAGTGGTTAGTGCGTGTTAGTACTTTACAGTTACGTTATGGACAATTGTGCGGGCAAAAACCATTGCAAGTGTGGCTATACCAAATCACTAAGACTTCCCTTAGTCAGAACTTACGAGATTTCTTGTTCCACTTGACCATTTTTTCTGGTCTTTCCTTACTAGCTCTATTGATGTTTTCGGCACCGTTTTTTGTGCACCTGTGCTTATTAATGTATCTATACCTGTCTATACCAATTACTCTCAAGCCTTATTTCCATATTTAAAACCTAAATGTCCCTAATATGCGCGATGAGTCGCTTGTGCCTACAAGTTTAAATTCCATAATTTTATTCTAATATGAGTTAACACATAGATTGCCTATGACGCAGTTTATATTATCCACCAGCATTTATATGTCTATAAAACATAAATATCAATTCAAGATGGCGACAATGTGCCGGTTTGGATCTAAAGGGTGTAAAAGTACCCTTAACGCAAACGAAGGACACTGACTTGTTCTCCCCATCACTGCGATATTTTTTTTTGTTCTAGAAAATTCAGGTATGGACCTGGGAACCCCCTAGTTACGGAGATATTGGGGGTCAAATACCCAAATTTTGCACAGCTGTTTTTGTAAATACTAGTTTTTCAGGTTGTTACTTTACTTAAATTACCTCCATGACCCTTTTACTATTCAAAGCATCCACTAGCACAATGTTTTAAGAGTGCTACATTGAGTTTTACCGTAAAATGAAATTTTTGACCCCAAAAAAAAAGTCGTTTCCCAGCAAACATTTTTGCGTAGGGGTACTTAGTTTGATGTACAGAATGCTCGGTTGACGTATGTGTGAAGGGTTGATTTACACCCTGTATACTTGATAGGCAATAGTTTTTCAGTAGGCAGTTGGTATATTGTACAATGAATTCAGAAACTATCTGAATCTTGCAATTTCTTCCGTGAATTGGAGTCGACATTTTGTATAATTTTATGCAAGTCTTGAAGAGCTTTCCCTTTGAAGAAAATATTATTTACTTTGTGATGATGTAGCCACTTTAGTAGATTACAATATGAATTGCGTTAAAAAGCGTAAAATGGTCTTTTCAAAATAGTACCTGCGCCTGTGACCATTTAAGAAAATAGATCGTACCTTATTAGGAAAAGAATATGGATTGCAGTATGGCCATTTCATTCAATTCATAAGATTTTTAATAAAAAAGGAATAATATTTTCGAACCCCAACGTTTAAGGCTAACATGTCATACTGATCGAGTAGGCTCAGGTTTCAAGCGATATCTATTACTAACTTGACTCTGCTAATGGCCCATGAAGCGTATCAACCTTCGTAACACTAGCCCGCCGGTAATCCATACGTGATGTGACATTGCATCTTTGGTCAATATTCTTTCAAAACACCTCGTATCATGAAGGGCTTACTGAAATATAGGTCAAGTTGAATATTTTATTGTTTGCAAAAGTTAACCTTTTCTTTTTGTTCACTGAAAATGTGGAACTTCATGATCATCTCTCTGTCTCATCGATAGCCTGTTTGCATCCTTAGATAAGTGATAGAGTCGCCAAAAAAGGCACAATGCGTCTTTAGAGAGTGCAGTATAAAGTTGAATGAAAAGGAAAAATATGATACAGCTATCATCCTTGTAAACGATTTTAGTAAACCAGTTTTAATTGAAAAAGAAAATTAATACGTCAGCATATTTTGTAAAATTAAATAAGGTGTTACAGTTTTTGACATATCTATGATGGTAAATAATGATTGATAGCGTAATTTTATTTTCTTCGTAAATGCAATAGTACAAGGTATTTAGTAGCTTGCTGTTCCGATCACGAAAAGGTTAATTTTATTGATACGGGTTTCTGAATGGTTCATTTAATAATCTATTTAGATGCTAAGAAGGGTCAGGAGGCACTTGTAAAATCTATATATGGTATTAACAGATAGACTTAACTCAAATACAATACTTAAGACGAATCACACAAACACAGCCTTCTCCTTTAATAATAACATGTCTGATCACCGCGGTTTTTGACAAGTGTGGGGGTCCAGAAGCAGTTATCGTTTCCTGAAATTGTAATGATGTTCTTAGAAGACTTTTCAAGTATTACCTCGGCTTACAAAGATTTCCTTAGTACAATAGACGACTATTGTCAATAGACTGTACTATTATGGATGCGTACGAGCAAAAATAGGGTACACAAGCATTGCTTGAAGTTAAGAAATGATTAGCGACCGTTTAACCATGTAAGTCATTACTTTTTATATTTGTCGATTAAATGACAACTTAAAATAATAAAACCTTTCTTTCTCTAATAGATCAACAAAAAGTGACGACAGCTAAACTACAACTCAATGTCATTAATTTCCAAATATAAAACTAGTTTAAATACCTAAATAGAAAAAATATACCTGTAGAGTACATACATATATTGCGGCGTACCTACTCCTAATTGCCTCGTGCAGCTTACCTAAACCTCGCCAGAACTACAACAAGTCTTAAATATCAGTTAATTCATCGATTGCTTTAAGTTTAATGTTAACTGTCAAGTATCTAATCATAAACGATCTACGCACCTTTACGCATATTGACACCGATTAGACCACAGTTCAAAGTAGCAATATGACTGGTACATGGGTACTTAATTGTGTAACCAATAGTCTTTGATTTTATTATCGAATTTTAAAACATTGTCTAGATTTTTCTATATATCGTTTCACAATAATTGGTCACATTCATTGTGAAAGCATGCGCATTCTGTGACACAACATGATAATTATTAACTTTTAAACACTAAAACGGAGGAAACATATAAATATACCAGTAAAAATATCTTGAAATATTATAATTCGCATCTGTTACAGTTTGATCGTATCAACGCTTAAAATATTTATTAACAAATTCTTATCTTAAACCTGTTTAATTATGTTGAAAAGGTAATTAAACACCGACATCTCTTACAAAATTAATCATCTTAGTTGTTCAAACTTGAAATGATTGCCATTATCATTCTAAGGTTATTAATGTTTTTGATGTAACTTCGCATGTTATAATCATCGACAAAATTGGGTTGGTCAAAGCGGGTCTTTCGTGAATTTATTCTTAAGATCATCGTAATTAATACCAGAAGTCCTAAGAAGTTACTTGAATGTATAGAACTGTCATTCTTATAATAAGCGTAAAAGATAGCAATCTAAACTGAGTCGGACCAGTCTGGTTTACGAATTTGACGCCTTCAGTGGCGTCTAACAGTTCGTGTAACAACAGGACACGCAAGAAAAGCAAATATCTACCCCAATTTTGTCTAACAGCACTATATTGACTCTCCAAGGTCCTTAAACATATGAAATAGTAACCCTCAATAAACCTTTAATAAGTAAATGAGAAAGATATCATGTTTTAATAATTATGTAGATATTGTCTTAAATTGTTCCCTGACCCTGCGTGTGTCACTCGCGTGATTATCGCGTGAAGGTCGCGTGCTACAAACGGCCACTTGGCTACCGTCTAATTGTATTAATTTTCTGTTGTTTATACTATTAGTAAGTGAATCTTTCAAGGTTGTTTATCTATAGATGCGTGCCAGACCTAAAATAAGTCACAAATAGCAATATTATAGTCACTGGCGGCATGATGCATACCTACCTACGTTTTATCTACATGTGTACATTAATTTAATGCATAGGTAACTATTAGGTAAACCCATGAAACAGGTTCCCTACGATTAAAACGCAGAACTAAGGTAGAAAGTGACGATAGAGCCATTTCTCTTTAAATTGAAAAATGCCTAAATTCACCACATAAGCTAAATCAAAAATTATCATAACATATTGGTCTGTTGAAAACTACTAAATACAGAGCAATATGTTAAAAAATCTAGATTTAAAGAACCACCGACGACTCGTAAATCTCAGTACACAAAAACCTCATCTGCAATAAATTAATATAGTTAAAATTGATTTTATATAAATTAATTGGTTGATTGTGAATAATGTTGAAATTGATATTGGTTTCAAATGGGCTATAAATCTTTCAATGACATGAGCATAGACTAGAGACCATAAACTAAAGGTCTAATGTTACCATGTCCTTGTAATTGTAGGTCACGATGTGTCTTCTATAACCTTGTAGCTTAACTTATTAAATGCCTTGTTGATTTAAGCTAGCAAAATCTTATAAGCGAATTTATAGCCTGTTAAGTCTATGCCTGACTGTCTTTTAAGAGTTTGACGCTAAGGTTACATTGATTGCTACTACAATGATTACAGGCGTTTTGAAAATGGTGCCGACATTCAGAATCAAATAAAAACTTTGAACAGTATGAGTGTTCCTGAAGGATATCTACAGAAAACTACTTATTTTACAAAACCAGTTTATGTATTTTTGTAGTCTTAGCAGATACTTATACGACCACATACACCTACCTACCACCTACCTACTAAGCAGACTACCTTCATCATCATCAGCCTATAATGTTCCCACTGCAGGGACTCAGGCCTCCTCTCTAGGAGAGGGATGGGCTATAATCCACCACGCGGGCCCAGTGCGGGTTGGTAGATGTCACATGTCTTTGAATTTTTTGATTCTAAGACATGCCGGTTTCCTCACGATGTTTTCCTTCACCGTTTTGAGAGCAGCGGTGATGAAATAAATAACACAAAGTAATGCGCCTGCCAGGATTCGAACCCACGACTTACTGTTCGTAAGTCGGGGACGACACCACTGGGCCACCGCTGCTCTCATCAGACTACCTTTATAAAAAAAAATTGTTTGTATTATTTTATATTACGTCTTATTTCCTTCTTTTCCTTAATTTCAGAGGGTTTTAATTCTGTTGGGAGTAGTAGCAGTATCTCTATCAGCGCCGCAGGGGCCTGCAGACAAAGTCGTTGCAATCCTCTCACAAGAGTTTGACCAGCAGCCAGATGGATCTTATAGATACAGGTATGATTTTAGAGATTAATACTTTATTCTGGTTTTTTTTCTTGTTCTGGAGTTAACCCTTTTGAGAATCATCATAGGTTGAGGACTGCATAACAAAGTTTATGAAATGTTTTAACGTATTTCCATACAACAAAATTAACAAAAAGTGTTGCCTGAGGAGTAAGCAAATTTAAGAAGAGGATCAATTACTTATAATTCATTATCGTGAACAGAAAGTACAGGTATCATCTAATTGGAAATCTATCTTAGCTTAATTTTGAAAATAAAAATTACACTTATTTCCAAATTTTACACGTGCCACTCGACAAAACATCCTAGATGTAGTGTAAAAGTTCAGCGGTAATCGATCTAACAATAAAAATTGAAAAACCAAACACCTATATTTACTAACTAAATTAGGAAGCAAATATTTGGTACTGGCTACAGCGACATAGACCATTGTCCTATGTGTTAATCTATATAAGTACATAGAACACGAGTTTTGTGTATGCCTAACTTCATAGCGATTGGTTAGATAACAGCAATATGCAAACAAACTCTTGCATAATTAAATAATAAGAATAAAATAAAGATTTGTAAGTAATAACATTGCTCTTAAATGCGGATTTGTTGATGCAACAGCGCCTGGTGTAGATTTAGGCATGAAAAAATGACTCGAGACGGTACAAGTGGTACACACTGCGACCAATCAAGCTCATGCGGATCTCTCATTTTATTGAAAATCTATATAAAGCTAGACCATGTTATGCTGGAAACGTATATGTGGACGCTGTGAGTGGTCCAGCAATAAAAAGCCTAAACCTATACAACCTAACTATAGTAAAACAATATGGGAAGAAAGAAAATACAATTAATTTCGAAAAAATGGTTTCATCTAGAACGCCTTTTAGATAGCCCAAAAACCTAGTTTTCTCTATTTGGAATAAAGTGCAAATTCATGACTCCAACTTATTATTTTGTGCTCAGGCGCTCGCGGGTAGCAAGCACAGCCTCAGAATTACATAACGGTGCTCAAAGTGTTTGTTACATTAGCGACTTCGCGATCATTGATTTGGCCGCCGACTGTGACCGCCAGAGGGTCAGTTATAAAGGTCAAGTACAAAATTAAGTGACAAAAGCAAAAATACACAGATCTTGAAAACACGTATATAACATTCGGTAGACCCCAAATAGTTTTATCGATAATTATTTTTATCGAAGTGATTTCAAGTTGGGCAAATTGCTATTGCATTTTTCCTTCATGAATTTTTTAGAAGCAGCCACGGATTTATGCATGGCATTTAAACATAACTGGTAACATGTACGTGTACCATCAGGTACATCGGTGCCTAACCCTTTCAGGTTTTCAGGCGTATTAAACAATCTTTAATTTCAGCATAGCCCTTGTGTCTCTCAAGTCAAAAGCATGCCGCTATAGTTTAGGCATTTTGATATGTATCGCGAAACGTAAAAACCTTGATCGAACAATAAAAATTCTTTACCATTCGATTCGCACCTACATGCTTGAAAAAGGTCGCATTGATGGCGACCTACTGTTGTTAGCCGTCAACAAACATTGTTAACAAAGAGGTGCCTTCTCGAAGACAATAAATACGAGTACTTTAAAAATATAGAACTATTTGGATTTTTGGATAATCTTCTACATAAAACACGTAGACATCGTTATGGTCAGAAGCGCAACTGCTGAGCACGTGATCCTGGTTTCAATTCCCAGGTGACGCTGAGTGTTTTTGGGTTTATTTTATTTTTTTGAATATGTCATTGTGATATTTGTGATTTTTGTGCCTACTAACATAGTTTATAAGTTCCAATTGTATCTTTGTTATCCGAAAATAAATAAATAATAATTATTTTATTAAATCAAATCAAATGTTTATTTGCCAGAAGTACATACAAATTGCAGGAAAAGATCTTATAGCCTAAAAAGTCACTGTACTCGGCCTACAAGCAAGTGTGCAGGATTTCGGGTTCGGGTTTCCAGCTACGGAGTCTGAATTTGTACCCGGTTATTAGTAACAGAATCAGCCCTATTAGATGGAACTTAACATAAAAGGGTAGGTAGTTAACAAAAAAAATCTAATTGGTCCGTCATATAGATTACCAAAAAATATTGGACTCGTATTTTTTCTTTTTTCACGTAGACCAACAATGTAGACTATACAGAGCTTTGAAAACTCGTGTGACGTCACGACATTTTTGAGCGGTCAGTGACGTCACCAACCACCACTCGAATCTTTGACGCGTTTTATCTTCGTCAACTTTTATTGATTTTATAAAACAAAAAAATACGTTTCCAATATATTTCGATAATCTAACAGACGGACTAATTAGAATCACATTTTTAAACATCCCTCTTGGCAAAATGTGGGTAAATAGTATATCCAAATTAAGTAAAGGCAGGGATGTATACTTATACCTAAGTAAATGTCTACCTAACTCTTCGGGTATAACAGGTATGATGACTGTGTATATCTACTTACTCGTTACTTTATCTTTATATATATAATTCTACTGTACGTGTGTTTGTGTTCCTAAACGGATGGATCGATTTGGATGAAACTTTTGTATGTGTTCAAGTGGATTCGAGAATGGTTTGGATTTACAATTGGACTCGGCATGTGGCGCTGCTGTCCGGGCAGGACGACGTCTGCCAGGTCCGCTAGTCTGTATATATAATTCTACTGTACGTGTTTATGTCACTGAACTCGCACTAAACGGCAGGACTGATTTGTATGAAAAAAATCGTGTGTGTTCAAGTGGATTCGAGAATGGTTTAGAATTATAATAGGACCCGGTAGGTGGCGCTGCTGTCCGCGCAGGGCGACGTCTGCCAGGTCCGCTAAAATTATATAAAATTCGTAATATACGTACAATTTGTTACGAGTCTTCAGGATGTACGAAAATAAAATTTGCTCCATATACCGAAGCAAATATTGCCTAATAAGTTCTAACTTGATCAATGACTGCTTATCACGTTTTGCACGACATATGACTAAAATAGCAACAGCGGTTGACCACGCTGGAATTGTGCTCAATCATCATCTACCTAGGCTTTCCATACTATTAATGTTGGTGTGGTTTGCCAGTCAAACCAATTATGCAGCATTAATGATAGAATGTTACATAGAGCGTAGTTCTGTCTGACGTCCACATCACAGTTACCTGCTGGGGAATACCGCAAAATCCATGTCGTAAGTCAACCTATGAGACTGGCATCTGTTTAACCAGACTTTCATCTGGGTGTTCTTAAGTGAAAGACTTCCAAACAAGGCTTTTATTGCTTTCACTAAAGAGGTTTTATGGTGCATCTTCTCAATCTGCCCAACAATAGAATTAGTACAATTTGGTCGAGCACAATCATATTTTAAATATATTTTAAATCACCGAAACAAAATGAGGCAAAGTGTATAAGGCAAAAGGTTTCGCTGAAAAACAAAATGTAATACAGAAATTAAATCCTCTTTTCCCTCCAGCTACGAGGCTGAGAACGGTATCAAAGCTGAAGAGGCTGGGACGCTAAAGAAGGCTTCCAGTCCCGACGCCAGTGACGTCATCGTGGCTCAGGGAGCCTTCAGCTACACCGCACCAGATGGAACTGTCATCAACCTAAACTACATTGCTGATGACGAGAACGGTTTCAAACCTGAGGTCAGTACTTAAAATGTTACCTGCTAACATACGATCATCTACGATTATTGAATAAATAATTATCCAGATAGTTTTCAGTAGGTAAGTATGTTAGCACATATTTGGATCCTTTCTTCTGCAGACAATACGCATCCATTGCATCTATGGCCGAAAGCCCTCTCTCATTCAATCTAAAACAATTTTCGTTAGGGAACTGTTATTGTGTATGTCTTGTTATTATCTAAACAGGATGAACAAATAACGATGATATTTTTCTAGTTTCAGTTAGCTCCGCCGATTTTTTTATTGCGTGACCAATTTAAAAGGCAACAAAACAAAAAACCAAGGTTATTTCAATTTGCTTAGAATGTAGAGGAATATACGATAATAACCTTTAGAGTAATATTTTTTTCTGTGTGATTCGGTCATCTAAGTAAAAATAGACTAATAAAACACGCATGATTACGTAATTATTTAAATGTTATGTTTCTTAAAAACGGAATATTCGGCCATATTTTTCTTCTATGTTTACCTATGTACCTGTCACCTGTTATTCTGTATTCTATTTGAGAAGATTTCCATAATAAAATCGTTATAACGAAACTAAAACATAAAAAAAAAGAAATTATTCATTTTGAGCTGGCTTCTTGCGGCTTTATCGGCTAATTTTGATAATGGTTTGCAATAACTTTAAGTTTGATATTTTCATGAATATTTTATGCTTTAAGTATCAAAATACTACAAATAAAAAGTATTCAACCCTGTTATTCTTTTTTGACAAAAAACAACATGACCATTAATTTTACCTTCTTTGTTTGTGTTCCAGGGCGCCCATTTGCCGACTCCTCCACCAATCCCGGAAGCAATCCAGAAGGCTCTCGACTACCTTGCAACCCTCCCCCCACCACCGCCCGGCAGAAACTAAATCTTTCGCCAACTGATCGCCCGATGCCCTGACGACCTGAGCATCCTACGTACCTGTTACCCCACGAATACTCGTACAGTTTTGAAAACAGAATTGTATGTTTTTTTTTTTAATCTTTATGAAATTAGTATATCCTTCTTTTTTGTTACTTTGTGGCTAATCGCATTTGTTTTATAGTTGAGAAGATCTTGATGTGCGTTATATGCACCACCAATCTTCTTTAGATAAACAAATTGTTTTATAAAAATATTTAATAAAAATAACTTGAACTACTCGTACGCATATTTAAATTCTGTTTACAAAACTGCACTTACATTATACCAATATATCTATTATGCAATAAAAACATATAAAAAAAAGAATGTACCTATAATGACTGAACTGTGATAGACAATGATTGAATTTACGTAAAATGTTTGTATATTTATTTAAATAAAAGCAAAATCAGTGCCAAAGATGCATTGCAAAATGTAATGTTGTTTTTCAATGTTTTATGAACTAAAACATCGACTATCCTTGGTTTCATCCTTCATTTTTACCTTAATAAGAACATACTACTTCAAACTATTACAAATAAATAATTCTGATAATAAATATTGTTAAGGTAAAACAAGATAATAATTCAAGTTAATTTACATAAAAAAACAGTCAAATTCTATAAAGAAACTTGCATAATTAAAATAGCTAGCCTCTTCAACAGAGGAATTCGTTAAATATACAACAACATCCTTCTACTGTTTTTTGTCGAATTTATAGGACAATAATATCAAGGTCCCTTAGATTTAAAGAGATAAGACAATGGCCAAATACAGTGATTTTTCATTAGCATGAAACATATAAATACATACCGTCACGCAGGTGATAAATGTTGATGTCATTTCCTATAAACGGTATCAAAAGCCCAAGTAGCTAATAGAACGTGTTAAGTACTACCGAATTAACTGACGGTCGACCACTTTTCAACTTTATTACGTGGGGCATAAAGGTGAATAGTTGCTGACTGTCTGAGGTTGGTAGCACATGCCTGATATTATTAGGAAAGGAACCCTTTAGGAACCTTTTACGAGTATTCTTCGAAGTCAGATTATCAATTTATTATTCTATTGCCAATATACTTGTTATAAACCAATTTAAACATTACATAGAAAAAACGTCGAATTGTCACTAAATCAGTATCAGTACATCTTATATTGTCAATAAAGAAAATCTTCTTGAAGGCAAATCAAATTGTTGAAAACAAAACGTATGTAAACTAACAAATCACAAATAAATTTGCTTTACCTACGGTGAAATTATTACACAAGGGAACGTCAATAAAAACATTCGTTTTTCAATAGAAAGCAAGAGTGGTCCCAACAATACATAGTGTACGGCATTCCTCTCCAACCTGTTTGCAAAAGTAAGCGTCTATCCCAAGGTCAATGATAAGAACATAGAACAATGTGTCCTACTTATAGATCCAACACGATTGACTTACTGGGCTATGAATGTGAGCATATCGACGATGATGAAACTTCATATAATACGGACAAACAATTGATACTAATTATTGAATTAGCAGATACTTACGTAGTTGCAATTATTGATCAACTGATTTGACTTAACTCTTTTGTAACCACTGTACTATAGGCAATATGCTTTTTTATTTAAATATTGCAATGGATTTTGTTTACGGAAATTATAAAAACATGTAATTACTTTTTTGCTAGCATACGTGGGCAAGTGACTTTAACTAAAGACAAAAACTGGTAGACGCGAATCATTTTCATTATAATACGTGCGTCACGCGGTTTCACCCACGTAGTTCCCGTTCCCATGGGAATATACGGATAAAAAGTAGCCTATTTACTCAGGGTGAATGTAGCTTTGAAAACGGGACAGCAATTTATGAGTTTATTCATTACAAACATACAAACACACACACAAAAATACAAATATTTCCTCTTTATAATATATATTAGTGTAGAAGTGTAGATAACAAATTATTTTAAACTTACAAATCGTTTATTTTTACAAAACACTAAAAGGGTATACCTACTGTTAGGCTGCATTCACACTAAGGCATATAAGTAGTTGGCTATCACCTGAGAGTGTTTGGTAAAGAAAAATCCTATAATCATAATAATCTAAGACATCGAACGCGCAGTGTTCATACAGATGCATAAACATACGCAGTTTTGCCTATTGCTCTGGTATACTAGCTTATACAACAATCAATGGTGTCATAGACTAAGTGACATCATTGATTGTATTATAATAGAGAGGTTATATTTATGAGCTTGTAAATATTTTGTTAGTAATCTTTGGACCTACTGAGCCAATTTTCAATTTTTTTGGGAAGCTTTATTAAAACCACAAGTCAAAATATGCTATATTAAAAGTTTAAGTCGAGTGGGGAAAAGCTACTGTAACCAATAATTTTATAAAAACATCCAAAACATTTCGATTCACATTTCATGAAAACAAACAAAATACAACGAACAGTACATGTAATTAATCCCTCTATACGAACCGTAACTGCAATTCTAATTCAAAACACTGGTACACATTTGTTATTTTTACAGAGTAGACTGAAGGCATGAAAAATTGATTCGTGAAAGGTTTAAAAAACATAAACCTACCTGATTTTATTACCACACGTAGTTAGATATGATTAACACACAACTACCATTAACTAAACTTCGTCAATTTGTCAAAACTTGCTTTTATTACCCGACTGCAAGGAAATGACTATTTTCCATCTTTCTTCTTTATCGTTCTTATTCTCTCAGTGATCGGTTCTGGCGTCTTCGTGGCGAGATAAGCCAGAGCGCGTTGTATCGCGATAGGGATAGGCGGGGGTGTGGGCAAATGTGCACCTACTGGTCTGTACCCATTCTCATCAGCTGTGTAAGTCAGACTGATGTCATGTCCATCTTCGCCCTGAAAATAGTGCGAACATCAAAATAATTAAATTGTGGGGAGATTTTGATAGTGGTTTGTTCCTAAAACGGCAGTGATAGTCTAGTGCTGTGACTATTGAACTGCCAAGTAATAGGTCTTTTTTTGGGGGGGTGAGAAATCATCAAATAACCCCTCCCGCTCTTGGGCAGGGCGAAAGGGAGTGTCAGACTTCTATTGACTAAAAACCACCCATGTTCCTTCTTAGCCCTTTATGTCGAGGCCGCGGTATCTCTTACAACAACCCGCAGCCCCGACGGGAAGCCATAGGTCTCGAGTTTAAACCTAAGGTACGTACCTCTGATTTTTCGAATTCATGAGCGTATTGTATAATTATCGCTGCTTTTGAAAAAAATACGCTGAAAAGCAGCATGCCCGAGAGATATTTCTCAACGGCATGTAAAGCCGGTTAGGCACTAACCACACGATAAAGAAAGAAGGGTGATTAATCTCCTGTCGTGGCTGTGGGTTGTTCGATAGAGATACCGCGGCCTCGACACAAAAGGCTAAGAAGGAACATGGGTGGTTTTTAGTTGTAGAAGTCTGACACTTTCACTCTGCTGGAGCGGGAGGGGTTATTTGATGATTCGCCCCTCCCTTCACCCCCAAAAGGCTGATTAATGTAATAGTCGATATCATAATGAAATCCAGAAGGCATTACTAAAAATCACTTTGAAATCTAACACCTCATTTAGGCTGATGTACAGCGTTCACTGACGGACGACCACTTTTTACCCCTATGCCCTGATTAATAAGGTGGAAAAAAAGTAGCAAGACTACCAGACGATCAACATCTTGGCAACATATATTAATTGATTATGAACATTTTCAAGAGTACTTACTTTGTATGAAAAGTTTCCTTCGACAGCACTCCCAGAACCTCCATCGAAACTTCTTAATTCACCTCTTTCATAAGCTTTCGTTCCATCACCACCTTCATAGCTGCAAAAAATCATTAAGTGGTTAATATACCATAATTAAACCTATCCACAGCTAAAATCACAATCTTAAAATTACCTGTAATGAAAATCTCCCGAGTGTGAGAAAACATAGCTTTCTGACTCGATTATAGGAACAACAGGATCTCGTATTCCCGTTCTCGGTTTAAATATTTGAGGATCACTAGAAGACAGCTTTTCACCGCGGGTCGGAACAGTACTTGGTACTGCTTCTTGTTGGTCTTCTTTGTTCATATTTTTTTCTAATTCGCTGACATATGCATGACGTTGGCTTTTATTCACTTTCACTTTTCTTACTTTTTGAACCCTTCTTCGTGTTGTGACTCCTGTTCCAGATTCAGCAGATTCATTTGGTTTTGTTTCACCAGATTTATTCACCGGTATTTTAATAGATCGAGACCTTGGTTTCAAACTTAATTCTTGTTTGAAATCGTCAACTCCATGTGACGAGCGTAGACCAGGAGGAATGTTTTCAGGAATCTCGAGATTGATTGCCTTTCTGTTACTTGCATGTTTCGAGTACTTTTTCTCATCTCCGATGATAAAATCATATTTTTCATCATTTTTATTCCTCAATTTAATCACTTCTTCATCATCGTATAACACAGTAACCGGAATTTCATCGTTAGAATCTATTACTGGGGGGTGATTAGAATTATACGTTCTCGTGACTAGGGTCCGTCTTCGAAGCACTTTTTTATTGTATCTTAAATCTTCACCAGTCACACCGTCAACTAATAATAAGTAAATAGGTAAAAATGACAAAGTTATCAACATTTTTAATAAATCTGTAATCTATTACGCTTAATGATCCTCTTCTCATGCGATTAAAACCGCAAATGAAGATGACTCAATAGTCTAACTCATTATTAGTTTTATTTGTAATCTATTCACCGGTTTGACAAGATCGCTAAATTTCTTGTTTGTAAATTATACGCACTACAGTAAACTCCACGTATTCAAACAAAATGAACGTCCACATTTCATAATAATTATGTAAATTAGATAAACATGCAGTGTGGTCCTTAACATTAATTAGGAAGTGCTTTAGTTATTAGTAATAATGTAGAAAAAGCCATTTCACTAAAATCTTATTTTATTATTCACAGCACGTTTCACAGTGAAATATTTAACACTAAGCACTATGCATAAATAAGCTACTTTAAGCTGTATTGCAAATTAGAGCACCAAAATGTTTTAGTAAGTTTGTCAATGGGTTTCTCTGCTCTTGTTACATGATTATTTTCTTGTGTTTGTAGAAAAACATTAGAATATGCTTTATGTATATAATATGTATATTGAAATGTAACGAGTACAACTTAGATTACCTGCAGTATTCTCTCACTCTTCCTGTAATTCAACCAATGATTGTCTTGAAAATATCGCCCTTTGGGATAAGCAACCCCATTGTGCAATCCTATGTGATTTCTTTTTCCTTTATGAATGTGCATGTATGTATGTATGTATGGTGTATGTAATAAGAAATGTTCTATTCTATTCCATGGTTTTATCGCGTCCAATTGTCACCGATCATGTCTTATTGTTGACACCTAGGTTATTGTGCAATTTTCCGAAGAACACATCATTCGAGCGTTAAGGTTGAAGTATTTAGCGTCCGGTGAGGCTTGCTCCTCCGGAACGCGGGGGGAGGATAGAGTAAATAACTGAATCTTACATATAAGTGGACAACCAGTCTGGAGCATCACTCATAAGCGTAAATCAGGAGTGTTTAGAATAAAGATGTTATTAAAATTAGTTTGTTTGTGCTGGGCAGCGGCGTGCGTGCTTTCCGCACCCCCCACAGATGAGGTGCCACCGGAAAGGCAATCACCCAAAGTGATACCAATTGTTTCACAGTCTGAGGAATTTGAAGCTGACGGAAAATATAAATTTAGGTAATTTGATAATTTACTATCACAATCGTGTGACAAATTTTTACATGTCGTTTATAACGCTAAAACATAGTTCAGATTTTATTAATCTTTTAGTGCTAATTGCTGGACTGTTCGTTAACGACAGAATATCTAACTTATTACCACGCAGTACCTTAAAAATGCATGACATGAACTTAAATATTATTAATAATTATACTTTGATAACGCATGATTACAGCTACGAAACCGGGAATGGTATCAAACGTGAGGAGACATCGTTTGACAAATTGATAGATGGAAAGACTGCCCACAAGCACAGTGACTGCAGCAACGAGGGTGGAGAAGATGACGACAGTGGTGAAATACACGTCCAGCAGGGATCCTACTCTTATACGGCTCCCGATGGAACCCTTATCAGTGTTCAGTAAGTATTGATCTTAGTTATTATGGTGGTTGCTACGAATCATTTAAGGAGTAAAGGACACATATCTCATGAAGAGCTAACTGAACTGACTAGTGTTTAAGAACTTTTGCTATTTCACAAATAATTATTAGCTCCATTTAAAGTTCTCTAATACCTATTCGTAAATTCAAGCATGCTGTATTGTGATAAAAGGTTACTAAAGCTGTTAACCCTTTTTTTTTTTTGGCGGGTGGAAAATCTTCGAATAACCCCTCCCGCTCTTGGGCAGAGCGAAAGGGGGTGTCAGACTTTTAACGACTTAAAATCACCCATGTTCCTTCTTCGCCCTCTATGTCGAGGCCGCGATAACTAGTGTACAACCCGCGGCCCTGACGGGAGTCGGCCCTTTCGGGCCCCTCCCATGTTGCTGACATCTCTTTGAGGCGCGCGTGGAACACGAACGCGCCGTCGACACGGCCTGTTTTCGTCGTAAGACGGACGGACGGCGAGTTAGCCCATCACTCACCGTCCACAGACCCGCGTCTACGGTGGCCGGAGGTCATCGCGGGACCCCCGACGCCCGGAGCGCCTCCCGCGGCGGCTGGGACGAGAGGTTCTCTACCTCTCGCGTTCCGCCACCTCCTTCGCTAGCATTACTGCTTCGCAGAAGGAGGCGACGGCGTCCCATTCCTCCTCGCCCCGGACCATGGCTTGCACCAGGGCCGGGCGCGAGAGGTCACCGCCGCTGATCGCCGCTACGAGAACACGCCGGGGCTCCGCCAAAGCGGGGCACACCTCCACTGTGTGCTCCACCGTGTCCTCCGGCCGATCCTCAGAATGGTGGCATCCGGGCGTTTCCTCCCGCCTGATTCGGTGCAGGTACCTCCCGAAACAACCGTGACCGTTGAGGACCTGCGTCAGACGGAAGGTGAGGGCGCCGTGGCGCCTCTCTAGCCACTCCTCAAAGAGGGGACTTACCGCCACTATCCTGGCGTGCCCTAAGCTGTTAACCCTTGAAATACATACTAGGTTAGGTTACATACTAGGTAAGTAAAATTGTTTTTGTAATGGTCAATGCCCAAAAATTATGAAAATATATTTACAGTACTTAACCAATCGAGTTATTTAAATAACATTGAGGCAATTGTGTATTCTACTTCGATCCTGTTGACTTATCTGTTTCATAATATTGTTTTCGACGTTTTGATCAGAGTGGCGCAGATATTGTCTCATTGTTAATAACTATAACAAAAACAATTTTTTGTTGTTGTTTTGTTTAACAATTGTTGCATTTTAAATTATGAATGAAGAACTTTTCTCATTTTTTTATACTAAAAAAACATAACTGCAATGTTACAGGTACATTGCAGACGAAAACGGTTTCCGACCAGTTGGAAATCACATCAATCTTGGACCTCAACCACCAAGTACGCATGAGCACACCCGCAAGCACAAAAAATCTCGAAAATTGAAGGGCAGTGATGAAGATAACTCCAGCACGGCATCCGAAGAAACACAAGTATCAGAAAGCTCTGAATCAGAATCGCTTGAAAGTATATCTCCACCTAATGGTGAATATGCTAAAAAGATTGAAAAGAAAGGCTCACCTGCTATGCTAAACGCTAAAAGTCCTGTCGAGGAAGGTGAAAAGTCTGCTCAAGTAAGTAAGGAGTCAGCTAAAAAAGGTGAGAATTCTGTAGTGGAAGTAGAAAACCCGGCGAAAGAAGAAAACAAGTTTGTCAAGGAAGGGGAAAAATCTACTAAGAAAAGTGAAAAACTTGAAGCTAAGGAAAATGTAAAAATTGCATCTAGAATAGGTGAAGAATCCACCAAAGCGGATGATAAACCTTTGAAAGAAGATGAGAAGACTGCATCTGAGAAAGGAGAAAAGCCTGTCGACGGGTTAGGAGAGAAGCTTGTTACCAAACCAGGAGCGAAATTGGCTGCCATAGAAGGAGAGAAGCATGTTGCAGAAGAGGGAGAGCCACCCGCCGCTAAGGAAGGAGAGAAGCTCTCTGATAAGGAAACGGAAATGCCTGCTCCCAAAGAATTAGAGAAGCCTGCTACTAATGAGGGAAAGAAACCAGGCGATGAGGGAACAAGACCTACTGCCAAAGAAGGGGAGAAGTCTGCTGCCAAAGGAGACAAGCCTGTTTTTAAGGAAGGAAAGAATCCTGCTGCTAAGGAAGAAGAAAATCCCAAAGCTAAGAAAGAAGAGAAGCCTGCTCGTAAGGAAAGAAATAAACCTGCTACCAAGGAAGGTGAGGAACCCACTGCTAAGGACGTACAAAACTCCGTTGCTAAGGAAGGAGAAACATCTGCTACTAAGGGAGGACAGAAGGCAGCTGATAAGAAAGGAGAGAAACCTGATGGCAAGAAAAACGAGAAGCCTGTTGTTAAAGAAGAAGAAAAACCAGCTGCTAAGGAAATAGCCAATTTTACTGCAAAAGAAGAGGACAAGCCTTCTGCTAAGGAAGGTGAGAAACCCGTTTCTAAGGACGGAAAAAAGCCTGTTGACAAAAACGGGAAGAAGCATGCTGCCAAGGAAGGAGATAAGCCTGTTGCTAAAGAAGTAGAAACGTCTGCTGATAAGGAAAGAGAGAAACCAGCTGCCAAGGGAGAAGAGAAGCCTGTTGCTCAAGAAGAAGAAAAACCTGCTGCTAAGGAAGGAAAGAAGTCCGTTGATAAGGAAGGAGAGAAACCTGCTGGCAAAGAAAACGGGAAGCCTGTTGTTAAAGAAGAAGAAAAACCAGCTGCTAAGAAAGGAGCAAGTTCTACTGCCAAGGAAGGAATGACGCCTTCTGCTAAGGAAGGTATGAAACCTGCTGCTGAGGAAGGAGCAAATACTATTGCAAAGGAAGAGGTGAAGTCTTCTGCTAAGCAAGGTCAAAAACCCGCTCTTAAAGAAGGAGAAAAACCTGCTGCTAAGGAAGGAGAGAAGCCTTCCGCAAAAGAAGGAGAGAAGCTTGATACCATGGAAGAAAAGAAGCCTGCTGTCAAGGAAGGAGAGAAATCAACTGTCAAGCAAGAAGAGAAGCCTGTTGCTGAAGAAGGAGATAAACCTGCTGCTAAGGAATTAGCAAATTCCGTTGCAAAAGAAGACGTGAAGCTCGCTGATAAGGCAGCAGAGAAACCTGCTGGCAAGGAAGATGGAAATACTGTTCTTAAAGAAGGAGAAAAACTAGCTGCTAAGGAAGGAGCAAATTTCACTGCAAAGGAAGGGGAGAAACTTGCTGCCAAAGAACGAGAGAAAACTACTGCTAAGGAAGGAGAAAAGCCTGCCAGCAAAGTAGCAGAGAAGTTTGCTGCCAAGGAAGAAAAAAAGCCTGTTACTGAAGAATTAGATAAACCTGCTGCTGAGAAAGGAGCAAATTCCACTGCAACGGAAGGGAAGAAGCCTTCTGCAAAGGAAGGTGAGAAACCCGTTGCTAAGGATGCACAGAAACCCGTTTCTAAGGAAGGAGAGAAACCTGCCGGCAAAGAAGGGGAAAAGCTTGCTGTCAAGAAAGAAGAGAAGCATGTTGGCAAGGAAGGAGAGCAATCAGCTGAAAAGGAAAGAGAGAATCCTGTTTCTAAAGAAGGAGTAAAACCTCCTGCTAAAGAAGGAGCAAATTCCACTGCAAAGGAAGGGGTGAAGTCTTCTGCTAAGGAAGTAGAGAAGCCCGCTGATAAGGAAAGAGATAAACCAGCTGACAAGGGAGGAGAGAAGCCTGTTGTAAAAGAAGGAGAAAAACAAGCTGCTAAAATAGGAGGAAATTCTACTGTAAAGGAAGGGGAGAAGCCTTCTGCTAAGGAAGGTGATAAATCTGTGACTATAAAATTTCAAAAACCTACTGCTAGAGGTGAACTAAAAATTGAAAAATCTTCTGCCGAAAAGGGTGATAAATCTACCCAAGAAGGTCAAACACCTGCAAAAAACGCAGTAAACATATCTAAACAGGCTGTAAACGTCGCACAAGATGCAAAAAAAACAGCTAAAGGTGCGGTGCAATCTGCTATGGAGGCTCTAAAAACAGCAGAGACAGTAATACAGTCTATTAAAGAACAACGTGTAATTGGAGATCAAATGCTTGACAATGAAACAGTAGCTCACGCACAGCTAGCTAAAAACGCTGCTAAAGATGCGCTACAAGCAGCACAAGTTGTTGGGAACGCAGCTGAAGCAGCGGAAAAGGCCGCTAACGAGGCCGTCTCTTTAGCTCAGTCATTGCCAACCCCAGCTCCTAATCCTGTACCAACCGACAAATTTGACGAAAAACCAATTGTAAGCTTATCAGTAAATGCCGATCTGCCTTCAAAAGAAACAGAACAATCTGCTAATGAAAATGGAAAGTCTGCCAAACCAATTGAAACCGGTGCCAAAGAATATGTAGGTGAAAATGAAAAGAGACAACCCCCAAAGGAAACAGAAAAGAATAAAACGACATAAACTAGAACATTAATTTATTAAAACAAATGAACAAATTTCTATCCCAACGGTACGGGTTATTATGATTATTGAGTTATTGTAAAAATTATTATACAAAGTGTGATATTATAACGTTTTCTAAGTCAACGATTAGTTTATTTTGATGTTGTTGATTATTTTTATAAGAAAATATATTTTTTATTGTTGGCCTGCTTGTTTTAATGAGCCAAGTTTTCTTTTCCTGCCACCCTTTTGTACTCATACGGTTGTGAAAATGATTTCACCGACAGTAATACTTTTTTAAATTTAATATTCCAGACATAGAATCGAGATATTATTATGTTCTTACGTGGTAATAATCCACTTAGTATGTATTTATAGACAAAATATTATTATCACTACACAATGAAGTTCAATCAAATTAGATCTTACATGGTTTTGCTCAAACGCCTGCTATGTTAGTCTGATTATAGCTTGAATGAACTTAAAAATTAACACATTCAAATTACCATCAGGCGCTTCTAGAACATAATAAAAGTAACACAAGTTGGTCGTTCGTAATTCAAAAGGCATAGGATTCATTTTGCCGCCTAGACCTAAAGCTGGAATATTTTCAAACGCTGTTAACTAGACATACAATTCAAATGGTAACAAAACTGCTGCTCGGTGCAATGTCCTTAGATGAAAGTAGCTCAAATGAGCTGTTTCAGAATGACCACTATTACTACTGCGTGGCCTACCTGTTTATAATGGCTTTGCAGTAGTACACGCACAAACAATAGCTATTATGTGGCAGCTCCACGATTCAACCTATGCGGGGGCTTTAGGTATGGCTTAATGTAAGCCGTCAGAGTATTGGATATGACATGTGTATGTTTTCATCTGCATGACGTGCCGTTGTATTTTTTGGTATCTGATAAAATTACACGATTGCTGAGTGAAATAGAGAGTGCTCAGTCACATTGAGACGGCCTTGCTTTTAATTAAGTAATACTCTTTATAGTTCATACACTAAACTTATATTGAATGTGTATTTTATTTATTTAGATGGTCATAATAAGTGGAAACATTCGCTTTCAAACCGTTTTGTTTGTTGCAGCGACTTTAATTCCAATACATTTAAGATTTTTCCCTCATCTTTTGATGATAAACTGTCGGCTGTGTCCAGGTTCAGGTTTCTAATGCGTGAATTTAATTTCTAGCTGCGGCCTCACCTGCATTCGGGTGCGAAATTATAACAACAGATAGAATAATCGGAATTTAAGGTTCTACCGTTTAGGTTAAGGTTGAAAAGATAACAAACAGACTAAGCACACACTCCAAACTCTTCGGACTTTTTATATTTTGACATGACGTACTTTTTTATTCATTTTATTTTGTTATGTTGTAAAACTTAAATCTACTATGTGTATAATATTGCACTCTGATTATTTTGCTAATTATCATTATGACTACAAAAAAGGAGGAGGTCTCTCAATTCGACCGTATGTTTTTTTATGTTTGTTCGTGGATATCTCCGTCAAACGTCGATCGATTTTCAGAATTCTTTTTGTGATTGAAAGGGTATACATATACTTCCGAGGTGGTCATATTGTCACCAAGTCAGGATCTGATGATGGGATCCTTGAGAAATCGAGGGCAACCCTCAAATTTTATAGGCAATAACGTTTTTCATAATTATATTTTCTGAAGCTGTTTAATAATCATAATCTCATGTGGGGCTGCACTTATGTTGAAAGGTACTTTAATAAAATATTATGGGGACGTATAATGGTTGTATTCTTTCAGGTTATCTAGGTGAACTGATTATGGAAGGTGCACTTCTCAACGATTAGGAGTTTAAAGCAATAATAACGGAATCTTGAAGTTTAAGGGTTAGGTTTCTTGGTTGAATGTTAAATGCCTAATAAATATTTGCATAGGATATTACAACTAAAAATGGAAAAATAAAAAAAAACTTTTTTGAAAAAAAACCAACTTCAAAAACACAAAAAGTGGAAAAACTAAATCAAACAAATGTCACCGACTTCAGAAGCTGATTTTTCTTCTGAATTATATTTTTCACTCTTTTGTGTTTTATTTTTTTCCCTTCGCTTGTGTTTTATTTTTTCACTTTTTGTGTTTTTGAAGTCGGTTTTTTTTGCAAAAATGTTGTTTTACTACACTAACATAATTATGGATCATTGTTGTCTGACTTCAAATAAATTATAATTCTTATTTTAAAGTAACATCATACGGTGATTTGAAGTATTAGTAAGGATAGACTGCCTGATCTATATGTCGTATCCGTGTCTATTGAGTAAGAGGTCCTCGGGTCGATTCCCAGGCCGGGCAAAGTGTTATTAGGTTTTTCGATCACGATTTTTTCATTAGCAGCCACAGTACCTGGATTTGTGCCCGGTAAATGGCAGCATTCTTGTCTCTTAACGACAGAACCGGTAAAATTAGTGGGTAATATTAGGTATACATCTGCTTAACCCTCCGAGGATTAAGTTATGTATTAAATAAAGGACATAGGAGTACAGTATGACTGTATACAGAAAAGAAAGTACACCAGTTCCTCTAATCCACCTTGCGTGGAATGCCTACCGATGCAAATTGAAATATCAGTTCAATGAAATGTCAAGATCAGTTCAAGTGTTCGACGCATAGCGTGGAGAAGCGTTCCTCCTCTCACTTTTGTTGTGAAACCAATGACGTTGATCCTAGGCATTAGGTGCACTGATATAATTTTGTTTCGGAATGCTAATTAAAAGTCAAGGGAGTCATTTAAGTTTGTACGTGCTGATTCCAAAGTTGTGACGAATTGATGGAGTTCCAGCTTCTATTGGTCTGTTGTACCAGGATATCATCATCTACCAAACCTTTTTCCTACTAGTATATTAAATGGAGCAACTGCCTGTCTGAACCCCAGGGTTGTTGGGTTCGGACAGGCAGTTGCTACATTCGAGGTCTGAAGGAAATCGGGTATATAACGGGTGGTCACCCATCCACGGACTGCAGCACGGCTGAACCTAAAGATAGACCCGACTGGTAGTTACTATTAAGCGACGAGCCCCTCTGTCTATAGTTTGTTGTACCAGGACATTTCAATTAAAACTGGACGTTTATTGCAGTGAAAGAGATTTACTTGAGTATCGCAATAAGTAGTCAATTTATCATCGTCATGCTCGACATGGAACGTCAACTAGCCGTCTTCTTACAATTGAATTCCTTCCTAGCCATAGGTAGTACTATCGTTTACACAATGCTATAAACTATATAAACTTTTTATTAATGACATCTACTTTACTTAATACGGCTTGTAGAAATAAACTTACAAAAATACCTAGTCTAAAGTATCCTTGAAATGAATCAGCAAATGGTTTTTAAAATGCCGATTTACTTTGAAGATAATTATAAGGTACAAGAAGGTAGGCATGCACCAGACATTAGTATACGATTCAAGTTTAGTTGCTCTGCCGGTCTCTCAATTTAGATAAGTAGGTGGAATGCTACTACTTTTTACTCTTTTCGGGCTAAAATAGTCTGATTTTCTCACTAAACGTTTATCGATCGAATGTCCTAGGATTGGCGAAGGTGAAATGAAGGGTTATGAAATTGACCTTGTGTTTATACGCAGATGGTTATTTATATTTAGATGTTCTACGATGTTATGGCTTTTAATAGAATACATTGTTTCAAAACAAATACAAGGTCTTGTGAAATTGATAGCCAACTCGATCGAATCTGTTTTCGATGCTAGAGTTTATGATCTATGAGTGTACGATCAGCACCAATCGCACAAACTCTAAGCACAAGAAACAAATCGCTCTGCTTCCATTTATTTATTGTGCGAACCGCCTGATCATTATAATATGGATATATTCAGTCTTAAATTCTAAGTTCGAGTGAGTCAATTTCATGTAGGCAAGCGTGCTCCGCTTTATTATCCACCCAAGTTGCACATCGTATGTTGCTGATAATACTTATACATAGCAGGAACGTAGCAAGAACGATATATTTTCTTCATTCATTACTGACATTCTTCTTTCTAAATGCTAGTCTGGGTACATCAACTTACCTCTCTGGTTTAAAATATGTGTCCTAGCGCTCAACAAGAAATGTAAGAATGATTCCTATTCTACTCTTATTACAATATTTTTAGGTTCTGTTTCTAGTACGGCTTACATAAGTTAAACGCCGCGAGACATCCTACGTTACTGTTTTACTTTCTCCGTTTAGTGTCTGTGTCTCCGCATATTGTTCTAGGTATTATCTTGATGGTATTACACATTGGCATCCAACTTTTGCTTTAAAACGAGAGTACTCTTCTTGATACTTTTACGAAACTTGGTCCGACCCGAAAAGCATCTCCAAGTCTCATAAAGTTATTTGTTTTTTTTTCAATAATATTAAACTTTACTTACGTAAGAAATACCTACCACAAACGCATGATTATCTAAAAATAAAAAGACTAATTTAATAATTAAATTGATACTTAACTAATACAGTAAGAGAGCACATTACAAGCATTATACTAACGATCTAAATTCCACATAACCCATTTAGAGCTCAACATGTTTTGCAAATGATCCAGTTTTAGACCATTATCCTTCCTTAGGGATAGTGTCATTGCACATTGTAATATTTAAACACGATGACAGATCATCTAAAAATGTCATCAATCACTACGTAACCGATCCAACAGAACATTAGCAGTTAATACTTTTGATTATCAGCATGAATAAGGTAAGTAACACTCCCGCATCATTTGCTTAGCCTATCCCCGACTATGTTGGAGTCACTTTCCAGTGTCTAACTGGATGTAGCTGACTACCAGTATTGTACATGGACTGACTGCCTATCTGAGTAAACCCACTCCCTTAATCAAATAACTCTCCCTTTAAGCTTCACAGCAGTCGGGTAAATACAAACCCATTGACCAGATTTGATAATTATGTACCTATTAGTGTAACATATTCTAATCCAGAGCAGTGGTGGCCCAGTGGTAACCCCGCATTACTTTTTGTAATTTATTTCATCACAACTGCTCTCAAAACGACTTAGAACCAAAATTTTGAAGACATGTGACATCTACTTATCTGCACTGGGACCCGCGTGGTGGATTGTAGCCCATCCCTCTCCTAGAGAGGAGGCCTGAGTCCCTGCAGTGGGAACATTGTAGGCTGATGATGATGATGATGATTCTAATCCTGCATGTTATATTTTACAGTTGGTAGCATTCTTCGGCCTTATTGCCATATCATCAGTAATGGCTTCACCACTGAAAGAGCACCCGTATCGAAATCTACCTGCACTGGAGCAAGCGGAGGTTCACGACGAGTTCGGTCAGTTTGCTCTGCGGTACGTGACGGCTGAGGGCACCGTGGTGTCGGAGCGGGGGCGACTCGTTCCCACGCCGGACGGTACCGGCTACGTCATGATCGTCGAGGGAGAAGTTTCATACATCGGCGACGATGACCAGGTTTACGTCACCAAGTACACAGCCGGCCTCGATGGATACCATGTTGAGGGCAATCATTTACCAGTTGCACCTGAGGTGCCTAAACCTGAAACAGAAAGCTGACTTCGACAGTGATTAAAAAAAATAAATATTAATAAATAATAATAAAATTAATTCTAAATAAATATTGACTAGAATATCCTTTCTTTGTCTTTGTCTTTGAGGTACCTTATCTTTGTCATGTCATACCTCTTACAACTATTAATTACATAATGTCCAAATATTTTCTGAAAATACTATGTACATATTTAGAATGTTAACAAATAATATACCATTTTATTAAAACCATTCTTTGTATTACGGTACATGATTGGTAAATTGCATATGATGGTGCACACCACACACCTGCAAGTAGACAAATGTATCTGCAAGTACGCACAGGGACCCCACAGGGTAGGGTCTCTCAGTACATTCCCTGATAGTACCCATTTTATTTTCAAGGTGCAAAATAATGACCTAGTGGGAAAGAGAATGTCATGTACGCCGACAGGATGTGCTGTGGTTAAGGTTTATTTTCAGACCAAGTCGTTACCAACTGATCTGGTTTAAATAGGCCATGTTTTATTTAAAACAAATAAAGCCATAAAAGTTTTGTATCGATAAGGGCACGACTTGAATGGCTTATATTATCTGGTTTCTAAAGCATGTTCACGATCCAGTTTTTTTTTAAATAAACTTTTTTTTTTAATATCAGTTTGCACACTGCTGGGTACCTACAGGCCTTCCCATTACCAGCGTCATGTCACGGTAGTGCTTCCTAGGCTTCCCTCGCTTTCAGCGATTTGCTGCGTGACGGCTCTATCTCTATGGTCCAAATGCATTCTACAACATGACCCGCAAAATCCACTTTCCACTTATCGCTCACAATAGCGATTGCAGTTTTTATTGTATTGTGGTATTGTGGTTGTGGTAGTTCTGTCACTGAAATCAAAATCAAAATCAAAACTCATTTATTCAAACTAGGCTGATAATCAGCACTTTACGAACGTCAAAATTTACTTTACTTTACTTATTTACAAGAGACAGTCCCCCAAAACGCCCCCCTATCGACACTTCCTAGTGTTTTTGCTGGTAAGAAGAAGTGGCGGAACAAACTCCCCAGCAACAAACTGACTAATGCGCCACGCTCCATCGCCCTCTGGCAAGCTTAGAGTTTAAACTTTTGTGACTCGGTCAGAAACCAAGTTTAAGCACCGTAAGTTCAGATGGGCAGAATGCACATTTTGATGAGTTTGTGCTTAAGCGATAAGGGAAGTTCACCCTGCATCACTTACTTCACGGACAATCTTTATAGTAATAATGTTCATATTTTGTGTGGAGCAGAAGGATTTTTTTATTATTTTAGTACCGCGCATCTAGAGCTGTATGTAGACGGTTCAAAGACATCCAAGTGGACCACGAAAGGTTCGACCCTACAGTAAGACGCTCACTTAGTGGTAAGTATAGTGAGTGGAAGGACAACTTCCTCAATTTTTTTTGCATTCGTAATTTGCAAGCAAACTGCAACAGGCTACTTGACTATTGTTAAAAATTCACGAAAATGTTACTTATGTTATTTCAAAGAACTAACACGATTCGTGAAAATGGTAATTAATTTAATCAGCAAATGGCTTACTTTTTACTTATTTTAAATCACGTGTTAGACAAAGACAGCTCTACATAGCCGTGACGTCATATTTCATACCGCCATAGTAACGTCACGGTTACGTAGGACCTACAAATGGCCGTTTCGTGCGACAAGGATAGAAAGTGCCCCCACTAAAAACTTGTAACTTCTCCGTTTTTTATCGTTATTATTACTTTTTTCACACATCGTGTTATTTCTGTTAGTTCTTTGAAATATCATGACTTTTTGTGAATTTTATACAGTAGTCAAGTAGCCAACTCGAACATTTTAATTTAAGTTATGTTGAAAGCCGCTCCATGTCATAATCCTAACCTCTAGCCCCGTCTGTCAATAGAATCTTAACATTCTTAAAGATTAATATAAAAATGCGAATTACGATGTAACCAAATTTTTAGATTGAACAATCACTGAGAAAGGATATGAAAGCTATCAAATCAGGTGTCAACTTATTTACATAGGATTGCAGGTTTTATGTAACTTGGTATTAAAAGTAATTATAGAATGCTAGTTGCTGATTTCAAGAGTAGGTTTAGTGTGGAGTATCCCCTCGGGGCTGCGGGATGCTGTAAGAGATACCGCGGCCTCGACATAAAGGGCTAAGAAGGAACATGGGCGTTTTTAGTCAGTAGAAGTCTGACACTCCCACTCTGCCCAAGAGCGGGAGGGTTATTTGATGATTGAAAAAAAAGTTGCAGTGTGGAGTTAAAAACACTGACTACTATCGGTTCTGATCATCGTCTCACGCAAATAATGGTCTATTGATAAAAACGGTTCGCTTAATAGCCGTCGTACACTATGGGTTAAGCAATCTGTGAATACTTTGTCGACATTACCGAGAAAAATGCCCATATAACGAGCAAACGTTTTTGAACGGCACGGTAATGAAACAGTTATCTTATATTTATCTTAGTGTGGTTAGTATAATATCTCTCAGTCTTGCGGGTTTAGTTTTCTCAAGATGTTTTCTTCAACGAAGCAAGTTACAATTATACTCTTACAATACGCACATAAGTCTGAATAATCATAGATGCGTGTCTTGGTGAACTCGTACGTAACCTTGGACATGGCACTCTGACGGTCACACCACTAGGATATAAATCACTGCTGTAAATGAGACTGTCCTACTTAACATTTCAATTTATTCAACTTTAACTCGATGACTAAGCCAATGCATCATTTAGTATCATCAGCCTATCGTGATCCCAAAGCTGGAATACAGCCCCCACTACCTGTAAAACGCAGTAGGCCGTTGTTCCGTGAATTACCATTGGATCATGTGAACGTATAAGTACTATGGTACTATGAATAATTTAAAATTTAATTTAAGTATTTAATATTTTAAATTAGCTTTATCATTTATCCGTGACTAAAATTAATAAATTAATTTTCTTCATCATTGAATTCAAAGCCACTGTCAAAGTTAACAAAGCGAAGACATGCATTTACTTGTACCGACTTTGATGAATGCATAATTAACTGGCTGCGTTCGTAACAGCGCGATGTATGGTCATTGTAGTGTTCCTAGACACTATAGGTACTAAATAAGATGCCTGTAGAATGAGGCAACGAAGACAAAATACCTTGACACAGAAAATGTTACAACAAAAAGAAATTCTAAATATGTCATTACAAATAGTGATGTAACTAGTGTAAATTACAATTGTATTTGCAGTGAAAATACTAAACGATTTGAAGGTTACCTACCTACTTGTTAAAACAAGTAAGTACTAATCTAGTTACATATTAGTATTCTGTTTCTAAAATTTATTGATCTACTAGTTGTTTCAGATTGGTAAATCACTTAGCCTGCACTCATCGTGACACTGTGACATTTTTTTTTTTTAAATTAATTGAGTGAGAACGATTTTAATAGTAATGATTGGGGTAGTTTGACTTAAAGTGGTTTTCAAACGAATATAGGACTAATAGTAGGTATGACGGTGAACCATTTGTGAAACGGACGCCTGAATTCTTAAATTAATTTAATGTTTTTAAGAATCTCCGTATCAATTCACCTGGGTTTATTACTATCTGCCCCACCAGTCAGCCCGTACTGGTGATAGTTGCAACTATTTGTCGCATCTACGACCACTGCTGGTGGTTGCGTCTGAGTCAGTCGCATTAGCTACTTTAAATAAGGTAGGCAGCCTCTATGCAGACAACGACACATCATTTTACTGTCCTTGCATACCTCTTTTGTTTCGCCTACGTCGATTAAAATCTATTCAATCACGCATACCCTTCGACGTGGGTGCCTTTTATCATTATTATGTTAATAGCAAACATCTTCAAGTTTATTAAAAGAGCTCATTACGAATATTGTAATAACTAGGTAAATATTATCTCAGTCTAAAGTTGTGCCCATCTTTCTCCTACTAACACGATTATGAAGCAAGTGCATTAGACCGCTCTACTCAACTAGTACACTATTCCAAGGTTAGATGAATCAAATAAGAGGGGAACCTCACGCACGCTCAGTTTTGTGTTATAGTAAAGCACCGACTGATGGTAATGACTAATGAGCGCAAAACATTTAGGATCGGGTGCCCCATGCGGCACGCAGCGGTGTCAGTAACCTCAAAAGCGCAGCTCCTTACGTAACAGACTCATCTCGCGTCCGCCAAAGACGTGCAATTGAAGCTATATGACAAAATAGTAACTACACACACGCTAACGATATGTTACGATATATAATAAGCCATATTGTAAAACTTATGTAGTAAGTGACACTGACAAAGAGCCACTTTCTCAGACTTAGGTAAAGTTCATGGTTAAGTCTGAGCTACAAGAAAGTTTATGTTGCACAGATTTTAATACTGATTATATTATTATGAATGTGGGCTCACACTTTTGTTGAATAGCATTCAAGAATCGAGAAGAATGTGAAATGCTGCAACTCGTTATGAATGACATACAACGATATAAAATCGGCAACGTTGTAGCTCAAGGGGGTAATGATAGTTTTCATGATGATTTATATATAACAGATCATCTATATTAATACCACTTACGATTTAAAATATAAATTACTTTGATTTAATATCGCCAATACCACAAATAGTTACATAACAACAATTGATAAACGTGAATCAGATTAGTAACTGATCCATATCTGCCATTATTATGCAAAGATGGAGGAAACTTACTAATATAGAAAACTTCTTATAATCCACATAATTTAATTAATTTACGCGCATCGGGCGCAAAAATGATCGGAAATGAAGCGCATCGCAGGCGTGCCTGAGTCCACGCACGCTCCCTCTCGTGCCCATTGCCCAAGTTGCCTTGATAACTGATAGTAACGTGTTGCTACACTGACAAGCGAAAACAACGCCTACAATTTATGTAACAGCTACTGGCAGCACAAGCGATGCCCCCTTACACCATGTCATTTAAGATAGTGCCGCTAAGATGAAACACATCTTCACTCTTTAGACAAACTCTTTGCATGAAGCAAAGGTGAGGCCGAATAGGGTGGGGCTCATAATTCCGTCTTTTAAATATATAAATGTGCGTCAAAAGAAGTATGCAACTAGGACATGTATAAACAAATGTCACTAGGAAGCAATACGAGTTGCTGCAAACTGAGCAAATGAGCATCTCACAATACTCGGATGAAATGTATGCGTAGGTACAGTCGCATATACTTATGTGTTAATGATCGGTAAGACTAAGTACCAAGGTTTATAAACACTAGCAAGTCGTAAAGGAAGCTAACACTCTAAACGGCCCGTAGCTTACAAGATTGATGCAATTTTTTATAACGTTGCCCTCCGAAGGACATACAATAGAAAATAAGAAGAAAAATATTCTATTGCACACGCATATCTAACCACGTTATCTTCAAATACCTATTCTCTTGTCCACATCCTGTTTGTCAGCGTAACAACTTGTTAAAAGAAAAAAGAACTAGTACGAGGTGTATCGATAACATTATATTATAGAATTGGCAATGAGTCCGAGCAAAAAGTGTACCTAGTAATGAAATTCGCCGCAAACTCAATAATTAGATAGAATTTTGATAGCATTAAGATTAACTACATATATGGGTATCCTGAAGCCTGTACGCTAAGGACACTGACTTCTTACTATCTTGAATGGTATGTCGTTGGTGAACCTATGAGGCTGGCTTCTGCCTAACCGGACTATTCTGTGGGTGCCTGCAGAGTAAGGCCACCAGCCAGGGGAAATAAGGTTATTAACTAAGAGATAATGGGGGTTCCAATCCTCGACTTAGGGAGTTGCTGGGGAGTGCATCGAAGGGTCAGGCTGGATTTAAGCGACAAAATTATTACTGAGGGATAGCAAGTAAGTATATTTTAGAATTAGTACGGCAAGGATACAGCTAATTCAGCTGAATTCAGCTGTTCTCGGGGGACGCTAAATGCCTTGCGCGTCCAATATAACAATGTTTTCAGGATGATGTTGAAACTCCCTCGTTTCTGTAGTGCCTCGGGAATGTTTGCCCAATCGGGTACAGATGGTTTCCATGCCATCATCAGGATTAAGGTGGCATCGCTTGTGAGGAGGATTCGGGGGAGTGACAATAGCATCCTGAAAGTCATGGCTGAGGACTCGAGAGCTCCTGTGCTGAGGTATTTCATGCGGAATCATTGTCTTCAGGAAATGCCTCGTAAGTAGGTACATGACTCAATAATTATAATTTTGATATATTCCAATTTGTTGCTAACCCTAGTGTGTAAGTTGTTTACTAACAAAAATGGTTCCTATGTTGTCCCAAATAAAGAAAAATATTATATTATTATTATTATAAAGGTAACTGTTACATCTCGGTAATGATACCCTAGATTTAGGTATGAAAACCAAGTGAAAAACTGATGTAATATCACATTAAACCGATTTTCACTACTAAACATGCGGTGAAACTGTTTTGAGCTATGAAAATTAAATGTTTATAAGATACGAGTCATTAATTGACTAAATTAGTTCTTTAATCATACATAAGATTCATAATGAAGTCTATAAATCTCCAATGATTTGATAAACAATGCTTAAGACGATAGTTATGGTTTTTGTGGCTGGCTACTAATTATATTTTATTATACAATATAAAGACGAGCAACGAAATCATAGCGTGATGTTTTTATTAAAAAGCTTTGATTGATCGATCTAGTTTTATGTGCAATTTAAAGAATAATGTGACGGGTTGTCAAGAATGATTTATACTGATGATTTATTTGCATAGTATTAAACCAGAATATTAGCGTATGTACGCATTGTGGTCACAATCAGACGCAACACAATAGCCTGATCATCGGAAAGCTTTCAGATCACATCTAACGAACCATGACAATCATAGCCATAAAGGCACAAATGAACAATGTCATGATTTTGATATCGAAATTGAAATCGAAAAATCGCGACTACGCCGACTTCGATCGTGGCTGCACTGTATTGCAGCGGCAAGTCGGCTATGAAAGTGAGATGGCTCACAGTTCGGATAAGTGGCAGGGGTGCGGTATAAAAGTGAGCGCACTACTACCACTCTGACATAGTTCACGACACTCCACGTGCCACTTCGCTGCTGCACGACACCACACATAAACAAAAATGAAACTGCTGGTAAGTGGATTCTTCCATACATTTACCTACCCCTCATTTCTTCTTTCTTTCTTTACCCCTTTCGAAATTATCTTATTCCCCAATAATTTTAAAGAAACCCCTTTCTCTAAAAGTAAAGCAATCATAGAAGATTGTGGTTATTATAATGATTGGAATATATTAGCATTACGTTAATTTCCAAGTTCTGTGAAGGATTGCCTGCAATCGTGTGTTGTGAGCGGCGGCATAGAATAGGGTCGGCAGATATGTCGACGATTGAACTTTGCCATTTAAATGTCTTCATCTTTAAATTCCTACATTTAATTATACTATTTATCGTTTAACGCGAGTGCAATCGGAACAACTGCAGCGACCTTAAGCGTAGGTTTTTGTTTGTTTAAGTATGTAACCAGGATATCTAAAGTGCTCATATGTGATATTTTTGATTTTAATGTAACCAAATTATGTTGTATTTTAATTAAGAATAAAACAAGACGTCTAACTTGGCACTAAATAACAACAATGATTCCTCTGAGGACAACTGCACCAATAGATACAAACGATATTTTTTTTGTTCAAGCTCTCAATATTCTGTGTCCTTAGTTCGTTTACCCATCTTTGTAAATAACATCCTACACCCCTTGTCTGGCTCCATAACTCAAGTTAAGTAGGCCGATGTGGTTTTGGTTTTTTGCCCATAAAACATATGAATGGTTGCTTTCTATCAGACTCTTTTACCAGTACAGTCAAGGGCAAAACTTATGCACGTTATGCATGGGTATAGGGTCATCTTAAAACCTAACTTGTTTTAATTATATCGTTTACCAACAATATTAAAGATTTTGGACTTTGTTTTGGAATGTATAAGCACCAAGCATTTTTGAAATAATTTTGATCGATCTAACAATAAACATTAGAGATGCAATAATAATATGACGATTGCACGTGCAGTTCGAAAGTATTTAATTCAGTTACGACATTATTATCCAACTGCGAGTCAATAGACCGGTTTATAAGAGTTAGTAAAAAAAAACAAAAGATACTAGATTCGTAGCATATTAATTGGGCTCTCTACATCATTACATCCCAAAGTGAGGTATAATTAAAATCGGTGCAATTCGTAATCGCTTATATATGTTTTCATCTGCGTGCTGTAATGTAACATCACGCAATCGAACGCATTTACGATATAAAACCAGATATGAACGAAGAATGAATCATTAGCATATAAACAAGAAACTATTACTTTTCAATTGACGGTACAACCTCGTTCTTATGAACTTTCGGTTACACAAATGATCTTGTTCTTCGTAAGTTCATTATATAACAGTTTTCTAGGTCGAATTATTTGAAAAGGTATGCGTAAGTTAGATTTCTTGGTAAACCAAATGCTGTCTAGCTTGACAAATACCTACTAAATTATTGTGCAGTGACCGTAAATATATTTTTGGGGATCAAAATTCAATCAAATTCGCTTTGGTAAAATATTTTATATTCAAGTACTATGTATAATGAACATCAATTTAACGTAACGCAATATTACATTGGCAATAAAACGATCAACTATAAAATTAGTCTATATAGTGCTTGCATGACAAAGCGATCCCACACAATGGAACAACTTGTAATTGGTAATCGTAACTACATACATGAAGATTGTCGAGGTTGCGCTAAGACGGTTTATTTCGATACTCGTTTGTTTAGCCCACCAGCTCCAGTCACTTATGTAGGTAATGAAAGCTTGCATAATATGTAATAACACATACATATTATCACATTTGACCGCCGAAAAAATTATGTTTTTTCAAACATAAGACGAGACATCTATGTTAACCACAGTCTATTTACCTACCTTTTGTAATAAAGTCAACGTTATATAACCTTAAACAAAGATTATCTTTGTTAACGTAGCATAACTAAAAGTTGGTTGGTGTCAATGAAAACAATGCCATGCTTGCCGACATGTAGTAAGTGACAATACATGTTGGAGCCCACTTTCGCCCAACCTGCGTGTCGAATGAGCCGGTTTCACAAGATGCTGCCTATTGTAGCTGTACCATCTTATCTTACGAAATTCCGAATATGATTAAGCTCTTCTGTCTGGCATCATTTCGTTATTTAACATTACCTTAAAGTTCAAGTGTATTGCATCGTTTAACAATTTCGGAATTTGTGGTTTCAGGTCGTTTCTTGTGCCCTGCTGTCCCTGGCGACAGCTCTGCCGCAGAGGAGAGTGTCTCTCAAGCCTGAGCAACAAGAAGTTGAGGACCAGCTGCCAGCAGAGCAGAACTACAACAACTACCAACAACAACAACCACAACAGCAGGAGTACAGACAGCCCGCCCAGCAGCAGCAGCAGGAGTACAGACCGGCTAAGCAGATCGATGACTTCAGGCCCAAGGTTTCTTTGGAAACTACCACCTTCATCCCCATCATCCACTTCGACAAGGAGCAGGGTACCGATGGCAGCTATAAGACTTCGTGAGTATTTATTTCGAATAGAATCTGTATTTAATTGCAACAAAAAAGCTCCCATATTCACGTGCTCCACTTCCGAACATTTTATACTGTCTTCAATTCCTTGAATCTGCCTAAATTAAAAAATAACTTCGAATTATTTATTGCCCATCTCGTATAATAATAAAGTTTAAAGTTAATAATAATAAAGTTTTTAAAGTTTTTACCCGACTGTGGTTTTTCTATAAAAGCTGTCGAATCATCACCACTGTGCACTTAGCTTTGTAGTGAGTGTCGTTGTGTCTTATTCTGCTCTTCAAATGTCTAACCTTGACCCATCACTTTTACCATCTCGGAGATTACGCATAGAACTCATAAAACTTAAGCAAACATGAATAAATTACACCATATTAACATATTTATTGGTTTTAGTAAGAACAGCTCGCTGGTGTTTGTAATTTATGAATTCGCATAATTATGGTTGAGTTTTTAGTTTAGAAGAATAGATGTCTCACTCACTATTATTAAGACTCAAGGATGGAATGTCAATTATGGAATTGATGAACTTTAAAACTTATCTATGGCGATCCAAATTCGATATTTGGTTCCGTCTATGATTTGATAAATGGGTTTATTCGACTCACAAAAATTTCATCTTAAATCGTCAACTCTTTTACTTTCCCTACTTTAATCTAGACATCAACACTAATTTCATGTCTAAACCATTTCCAGATACGAAACCGGCAACAACATCCATGCCTCCGAGGAGGGTTTCCTTAGGGCCGTCGGTGAAGACCACAATGCTTTGGTTCAGCAGGGATCCTACTCCTACACCGCTCCTGACGGTCAAATCATCACCGTGGAATACACCGCCGATGAGTTCGGATTCAGGGTCAAGGGTGACCACATCCCCACCCCTCCCCCCGTCTCTGCTGAAATCCAGAAAGGTCTTGACCTGATCTACGCTGGAATCAAGGCTAACGCTGTAAGTATTTTGAGTTAAAATATTCTAGAACATATTTTTGAATGTTCGGTGGTTTCTTGTGAAAGAACATCTCGTCAGAAAACCTTGAAAATATTGGAACGGTAGACATGTCGCTGTTATTTCCGGAGATTGCATAAAACAAGAAGGGATTATTTATCTGCTTCCAAGATTAATTTAAGTCACTATTGGTAGAAAATACTTAAGTAGTATTTAATATGACCGGACGGTTTTCAAGAGTGCTTGTTAAAGGGTGGGAAATCAACAAAAGACTCCCCCTGCTCTGGAAGAGCCAGAGTCATTTCAGTCAGTCAGTCAGACTTCTGCTGACTAAAAACCACCCATGTTCGTTCTTAGCCCTTTGTGTTTGAGGCCGCGGTATCTCTTTCGAACAACCCGCAGCCCTCGAACAATACGCAGCCCAAATCTGTAAATCTGAATCTTAATAATGTATCTGAGAATAATCTAATGTTGTTTAAATACTGTTATACTTTCGCCATGGAAGGGAAACGCAATGGGACTGCGTCATGACTGCAATTAATAACCGCTTTACAAATGTGAAAAGCTCTACCTACGCTATTACACAGTATGGAGCCTACAAATTTTATATATTTTGTACGTTATTTTAACTCCAGAGCTATACGCATGTTAATACCACAACTTATTGAAATGGTATCATTTTGTTTAATATTTTTGTGAACCTCAAAAAACTTGGTTACAATTCAAAATACCAATAAACCGTTCTACGGATTTTACTTACAATAAAATGTAATTTTCCAGGAGCGTGATGCCCTCGAAGCCAAGAACAACCCTGAAGCTGCTGCCAGGCAACAGGAAGACAGAGCAGCCCTCGACTACAATGGTACTTACTATAAGCAGTAAAGTGCGTCACAGTGACTCTCAAGTGTTGATACCGTGAACGTTCTGATGGCAGGACCTCCAAATGCCATATACTTTAAGACTAGATATCGCCTATTACCTGCATTATGTCACATACAAAAATCTTAAGACTTGTGGTTCAATCACACAATAAACGAATCCAATATTTGGACTAATCGTGATACCTGATTGGATGACAACAAAATGTAATCATAGCCGTATGCAGTATTCATATATTGTGGTCATAGGCTTTAGATATAGAGTGAAGATGAATTGTTATTTTACAAGATAATATAATACTCAATATATCAGATATTACTAGGATTGCTATTAGTTTCTGGTAACTGATATCATATTAAAAGACTTGATCTTGAAGCTAACAAACGATGCAGTTATTGGAATCAAACTGTTCTTTAGAAACAGGTATCTTGTAAAATGAGGGACGTTTGATTCTCATAATGTTGCCAGTGCTGTATTTCTGCTGTACGGGTGGATTGGTAAAATACAACTCCTTAGGATAATTTCCATCATTTTATGGAACTCAATATGATAGACTTGAGATTACTAACACAGTGTTCTATAAAATAATGAAAATTACCCAAGATACAACACCAACAAGAGAAGTGTTCCATTACTTTATACTTTTGTAAATACCTTACCATTGTAATTAACTTATCTTTGTATGTTTGATTTTAAATAAAAATGTTGTAAAATATATTTTAATAGTTAATACCCTCTTTTGTAAAAAATATCCTTTCCTTTAATAACTACGATAAACACCAATAGACATAAAAGCTCAACCTCCTATTTCAAACTCAGATATTGATAGGTTATTTGTATTTCAGTTCACTGATCGCTTTTGGAAAAAAAGGCTGATTTAGACACAAACGGTTTTAGTTAACAATGTTGATTAAAATCAACATTGAACTCTTTCATGTGGGTTATATACATACAACCCACATGAAAGAGTTCTGCTACACCACTAATGGATTTTCCGACAGAAAAACAAATACTGTAGCAGGCCACGCGGCTGCCAAGCTCAAATGGATTTTGACTGCTCAAATCTGTCGCATGTCGGAGGATCTATAGGCTAAAGTAACCATAAAATAGGTACCAAACAACACCAAATGGCAACAGGGCAGGCCCAATAGGAGATGGCGGGACGAACTCAACTCTTTTCACAAGAATTAGTGAACAACAGCACTCGATAGGGATAAATGGAAAAAGAGAAGAGAAGCCTTTGCCCTGCATTGGGACACAAATTGATGATAATAATAATAAATTTGCTATGCTGTTTGTACTTACCCAGTTTGCTCTTCACGAAGAGAAAAAAAACTCAGTTAACAAAATATTTTTATAGGTGATTGCAATATTTAGCAGACAGACAGACGACTTTAAGTTATGCGAAGTCATTACTACAGTTATTGAAATTGCCAGGCAAATGACAAATAATAATAATATAATAATATTCCAAAACTATATCACAACGCCATCTAGTCCCAAGCTAAGCAGAGCTTGTACTAGACAACTGATAAACATACTTATATATTTCTAAATACATACATATTATAGATAAATTACACCCAGACACAGAACAAATGATCGTGCTCATCACACAAACATTTGTCCTGGGTGGGAATCGAACCCACGACCTCCGGCATAGCAGTTAGGGTCACTAACCACTAGACCAACAGGCCAGTCAAATCGTTATGTGACCAGGCGTTCTTGCACAACTAATTCCAGATAGAAAGTATGGTAAAAAGAATTATACAATCGCAGGACTCGAAGTTATATTAGTTGGTTACATCATATGCGTCTGGGCACACGCTAGTACCTGCTATTTTGTTGTCACATAGCCTGAGTCAGTGGATTGAACCAGTTTTGTGCTATAGTAGAACAACAATCAGGTGTAGTGATACTTGCATTACCTACGTATCTATTACGTAGTCACAATTTGCTACCACTTAATTACGCTTCGTTTAACGTTTTTAATTAGCAAATTAGTTATTTTAAACGTATGTATGTATGTTTGTTATAACAGCGACGATTACGTTTTTTAATTTCTGCATTTCTGGTATGCCAACGTTTTCAACGCGAGTGTTACAGGTCTGCTGGGTAATACTTGCGCTGAAAACGTTTAAAATTAATATTAGTTGCCACGAACTGCGTCTTTGCGTTATTCCTTGTTACTAACGCATGACTGCCAAACAACTGCTCCTGGTACCGTCTACTAGTGCTCGATTAAAATTGGAATTAAAATCCCGAACTTAGTCATATTCACTTATGATGTTATGATGCACACTTGGTTGTAACTAATATTTTGAGTAAGTACTTATGTGACGTGTTTACAAAATAACAATACAGAGTCGAAAAAGGTACAAACCATCGGTGTCACTATTTGTTAGAAGATCCTCGTTAATTTGTCACAAATGCTTGCAATGAGTTAATTGTGATCTATAAAGGAGTTGGCTGCTGATATGACGAGAAATGAAGACGTATGAAAGAAGACATGCTGCACCAACCCCAGGTGAATAAGGACAGGGCCAGGAATATGATCATGAATGACATTATCAGTACTTTTCTCTCTACCTAAGACTTCATGATAGTTCATGACAATTCCGTAATCCATTTTATGTGTTTATTTCATTATCACTACATAATATAAAACAAAGTCGCCTTCTCTGTCCCTATATCCCTATGTATGCTTAAATCTTAAAAACTACGCAACGGATTTTGATGCGTTTTTTTTAATAGATAGAGTGATTCAAGAAGAAGGTTTTAGTATCTTTTTAGCACCCGTGCGAAGCCGTGGCGGGTCACTAGTTTCTTATAAAATGTACCTATTTACCTACGTATACCTATTTATGTTAACAAAAACGCTTAAGTACCACTCTTGTCCATGATGTTTAAATAAATAACCTTTAAATTCATCGAAACGAAAACCAATAAGTATGCATTACTTGGACATTATATAAATGTAGAAGCTTTAAGTTGATTACTTTATATCTTTTATTGGTTTTCATCAAATGCCACACGTAGAACTGGCTACGTTGGGGTCAGTGCGCGTACGACGCATGTACGAGTCGAGTAACTACATGTGCATATTTCACAAGAGGCCCTTGGTCTTTATCGGACATTAGTTCGTCTAGTGCATGACGGCTTTGTGCAACCTTAGCGTGAACTCTCCAACACTCAAACGAAACTTGATCAGTTTGCGCAAAGCCTTAATTAAACCTCTGAAGCCAAGTCTCTATTCACGGAAGATGATATTAATGATATTACAGATTGTTGCAGAGAAAATTTAAGCGAAATGCAGGTTGGTAAATATGTAGGTAGTAAACTCACAATCGTGACGGATTAAATCATGATAACTTTAAGTTATGTGGTAACAATTTTGTGAATTTCCAACTACAGGGTAAAGGCGTCTTCTCGTACAGAAGACGAACGTGTGATTTCATTGATTACCTTAGTGGCAATTTGCTAACTTTCGTCACAGTATTGTTTTTAGTTAATGTCTACCGTGTAGAACTAATTGAGAGAAAAACGAGACCTCAAAACAAGTAGATCCTTAGAAATTGGTAAATTGTCAAATAATGAGCTAAACCAACTGCAATTGTTTTATAGGTACAATTAATATGACCGATATTCTGACAGCCTTTGCGTCTACCGTAGCAACAACTCTATAGGTGACTTGAGTTTGAGGGGATTTTAAACTAAAAGGGTATAAATAATATTAAGGGCACAAAATCTTTTCTATGAAACAGTGGAAACAATTTATGCACATCACGCCAGCAATCTCCGATGAATTAGGCAGAGGCGTACATCCACATTTGCCAATTATCTTTTCATCATCATCATCAGCCTATAAATGTTCCCACTGCAGGGAGTCAAGCCTCCTCTTTATGAGAAGGATGGGCTATATGGTAGATGTCACATGTCTTTAAATTCTTTGGTTTTAAGATATGGCGGTTTCCTCACGATGTTTTCCTTCTCCGAGGTGATGGAATAAATTACACAAAGTAATGCGCCTGCCTGGGTTCGAATACACGACTCACTGTTCGTAAGTCGGGGCCGCCACCACTGGGCCACCGCTGCTCTTAGTAGATAGGTTTTAGTCTCATGTAATAGGGGATGAGCCTTTTTTCATCAACTGGGTACAAATCCAGACTCCAAGGCAGCTCCTGAGAAATCATAACCCAATAACCCTTTTATCGACAGGTATCAAACCTAGAACGTCATACTCGGTAATTGAATGCAAGAATACTGTTAACATTAGCCCACCCATGCCGATAATGTAAGTTAATAAGCAATAGGCATAATCTTATGAACTTATGATCAACTCACCTTTAAAATTAATGTGTAAGAACTCATTCTATTTACGCTATGCGACTACTTTAATTGCCAAACGAGTTTTATGTGTATAAGGGGGAAGGTTTATGTGACTGATGTTTCATATGAAGTCTGGGTAAAGGACATTGAAGAACCCGTCGAGGCTGCGGGTTGTTCGAAAGAGATACCGAGGCCTCGACATAAAAGGCTAAGAAGGATAATAGCTGGTTTTTGGTCAGTAGAAGTCTGACATTCCTTACCGCTCTATCCAGAGCAGGAGGAGTCATTTGATGATTTGCCAACCTACAAAAAAAGGTCGTTGGAGAAAACTTTACTAGTCTGTGAACTTAAGTATACAAGGTTTTAACGGACCCTTCACGAAGCCGGTCAATCAGGCATTCTGTACATCGAAATAAGTAACTCTACATAAAAAATATTATTAGTAACCCCTCGGTATCAGTAACAGGGTCCAAGCTACCGGTGGTCAAGTTTCTAGAGAGGGGAATCTCTCACAATACGAGCCGTGCCGCTTTCTAAATCAAGTCCTTGATCCAGCTGCCTAACGAGAGCCTCCTCAGGCATTGGCAGAGGTTTTAACTTATTATTGCATTTTAAGTTTTGATTTTGATGCAATATAAAATCGCAGAGTAGCTCTTTTTATGGGGGGTGGGAAATCATCAAATAACGGGGTCCTGCTCTTGGGCAGAGCGAAAGGGGGTGTCAGATTTCTACTGGCTAAAAACTACCCATGTTCCTTCTTAGCCCTTTTGCCGAGGCCGCGGTATCTCTTTTGAACAACCCGCAGCCCATGACGGGATCGCAGAGTATCTGAGATTTTATATTGCGTTACTTGTTTATGCAAAATTTTCCTTACAGTATCGTGAACATGGCAGACAGAACTATGACTGGTTTTAACACAACTCAACGCTACGCTACTCACACATATATTATGTTGCAATTCCCGATGAGTAAAATATTACATTGGAATACGACCCGGACATTATTCGGAAACCTCTTCAGTTGCCGTCGTAAGTCATAAGGCGATCCTCAAGGTTATCTGGGGCTTTAACATAACATCTCACTTTTAATTACCGAAGGGTTAGACAGAGGTGTCATTAGTATATACCCACATATCGCCAGTTATGTTATTACATTAACGAGACTTTTGTCATCCGCTGGGCATAAATCCAGACTTCGAGGTTGCTCCTAAGATATTCCTAATGGAAAAACTCAATAATAATAGGGAATCGAATTCAGTACCCTATGCTCAGTGGTCGTGCTTACGACTAGAACGAGGCTGTCTGGGGCTTTATACATAACTGGCAGACGTCACGCGGTCTCACCCACGTAGTTCCCGTTTCCGTGGGAATACAGGAATAAAAAGTAACCTATGTCACCCGGGGATAGTGTAGCTTCCCAACGGTGAAAGAATTTTTCAAATCGGTCCCGTAGTTTCGGAGCCTATTTATTACAAACAAACAAACAAATATTTCCTTTTTATAATATTAGTGTAGATTAATCTCTTAACACTTAATTTTACCTCAATTGGTAAATAAGGTTGTAAACTGTCAATGATTTTTTTATTAATCGCTTACATTTCGCACGAGGATATTATATTGACTGTAGGTAATTAATAATGGTTGTCCAAGGCTAGATTAAGGTAATATTATCGCCATTAAAATAAAAAACCGGCCAAGTGCATGTCGGACTACGCACAAAGTAGGGTTCCGTAGTTGTCCATCAAAATATGTGAACTTACTAAACTGATTAACCACCCTGCCTACCTGCCTCCGAACGATGATTTTATTGTAAAAATAAAGCAACCTTACATTTGCAGTTTTGAGACCTGCGCTCCAATACATTATGCATAGGAAAATATTTCGTACAAGTATATTTTATAAGTTGGTCGACTATTACTCGTAAACTTGTACAGGCTACTTAGCTGTGATAGTTTTCCTTTTATTTTCATTATAATTATATGGTACTACCAATATTTTTTTCACACGCCCAAACATAAGTCGTATAGGTGATTTAGGTTGGCACACTTGAATCTAACAAAAATGTATACTTTTTTTTTTGCTGGTGGAAAATCATCAAATAGCCCCTCCTGCTCTTGGGCAGAGCGAGAGGGAGTGTCAGACTTCTACTGACTAAAAACCACCCATGTTCCTTCTTAGCCCTCTATGTCGAGGCCGCGATGACTAGTGTACAACCCGCAGCCCCAAAAATGTACACTTTAAAGCTTAATATTTCAAAACCAAATCCCTTAATCGAAAAACTGATTAAGTGAACTCGATGATTTTTTTAAAGATCTATTCAACGACATCCCACACAAACTTCAAAACATTCCCACTTTAAATTGTACTGGAGATAGCTAAAATATTTTTTCCAATATTTTACTTTAGCACTTTGTGGACTAACTCATTTGTATATTCACGCTAAATTGCAGCTTTCTAGTACTAAGAGTCTTCGAGATATAGTGCGGACAGACATGGCGAAACTTTAAGGGTTCCATATTGACTACGGAACCCTAAAAATTATACCGAAACATAAGATGGACAACTATTTATTAAAAAAAAAAACTTCAGCATAAATTACGATACACAATACTTAACTGAATCTTTGAAAATGTAGCTCTGCTGGTAACTCCAATAATGCTACCAAAAACAATAATAATGCGTAACACTGCATTATTTTGTATAAAGCGTTAGACAGAAGTGTTTATGCATTAAGCCATAGTAGAGTGAATTCATATCATCTCTTTGACATGCGTTAAAAACTTTGAAAACTAACACATTGTGGTTTATTGTCTCGTCAACCCGTAAAGAAAAGAAAGAAGTTAAACTACAAAACCTCTCCATGGTTCGATAACTTGTTGAAGACTATATTTTTATGCCTCTATAGCTTTAGAATATTCTTATAGCTACAGCAAGTTAATTCATACATTTACGAAGTGCATTGTTACCACGTCTTTGTGTCGTGTTATGTAAAAGCATCTTTTATTTTCTCTTTTGTAAAAAAAAAGAGATTGCTCAAGTGTGTCATCAAAACTGCATACCATAAAACGTTTTTATGGTGCGTCTTTACATTTATTTAGTCAATACTTATAAATAGGTACTGTCAGAATGTTATAGACATGACCAAATTCCACGTTTTGAAACATATTTCCTTGCTCATTCTTCTTCATCAGCTCGTGACTAGATCATAACAGCCGCTCAGATTAATTTCAGATTAAGCTGCGCTTGTCTAGGTTGGTATATAGATTGGTGACCACCCATCCAATACCGAGTTTGCTGCATGCCTCGAAAAGCACGCCAAGCCGTAGGTTCCGGCTGCCAGTTGCAGATCTATGCCAGTCATAATTGGTAGTCCGTTACCCGAATGTCTGCCAAGAGGTATCATATTACTTAGCTGAGTTGTCGAGGTTATATAGGCAGTCGCTCCATAAATAAAAATTAAGTTTAAAAACTAAAACCCGACTACGAATAAAAACGCAGACTAATAAAACCACGGTCTTAAAAGTAGAAAACAATAAAAATCGCCTTTTAAGTAGATAATTTGTTAATTATTATAGAGGACAGCCGTATTCGCATGCCACTGATACCTGACGCTCCTTAATGGCGTTCTCATTGATACAGAAGTCAGCTGCTAGTTGCCATTAGCAATGTGGAGTGCGACTACGACTACGATACATACATAGATTGCCAAAATCATTACCCCTCCATATGGCTTCGCCGTAGTCGGGTAAAAATCAATAAATCGATCATGTGGTATTATGCTGCATCCGGATAGACTGGAAAGTTCTAGTTTATCGAAAAGGCTAGGCAGATCCATCTTCATACACCTACTTTAGTTCTTCGTTGTAATGATTTGTGAAGGGACGAAACTAGCTTGCTTGTGTGTTTTAGCTCCCAATTTTTCGATTAAATAATATTTGACAAACCAAAACTACTACTGAAATTGAACTATTTTTTCATCAACTGGACATTTCAGTCTAAACAAACGATTCTCATTGCTTCAATCTCATGTCACGTGTAGTGTCTACGATACTATAATTGTGCATCACCGTAAAGCAGCGATAGCTATCAGGTGAGATGACAACACCGATGCAACACCGATGTTGATTTGACAACATTGGTACGGCGTCTATACAACAGTCTATGAGGTGTCTGCAACTACACCAATCAATATACAGGGTGTTTGGAAGGGAGCTGTACATACGCCTTGGGTAGAAACTAGGGATAGTCTGCTACCTACCCCCGCCCATTATATTGACCTTGGCCTCAAGGTTTTTTTTTAATTTAAAATTATTTCTTTACCTTACTACGGTACTTCAGGCCCCATAACTTTTCTTCTCCACAATTTTCTGGTGTAAAATAATTTTTTGCAGGACCCTAAGACTCTAACGATTAAAACAAGACCATTAGCCGACCGGTCCCATGGATAGATTTTGAGCTACAGGTAGTTTTAGTCAAAAAGTCAAATAAAAAATAATAATAAATTAAAAAAAAACCTTGAGGCCAAGGTCAATATAATGGGCGGGGGTAGGTAGCAGACTATCCCTAGTTTCTACCCTAGGCGTATGTACAGCTCCCTTCCAAACACCCTGTATACACCGTGAAATCTAAATCGAAAATGAAATCGAAATGCTTTTATCTTGGTAATACAATCGTTATATGTTTGTATGAATGACAAAGTTATATTTGCGGTTTTTTAAATGTGCTATATCTCAGAAACTAATAACTATAAATCGTTCAAACCAATTTTGGTTGAAAGTTTTAATTGCAATCTACAGCATATTTTTTTTAGATTTTATACTCTCTTAGTTTAAAAGTTAGAGGGGCACTCATTTTACCACTTTGGAAGTGACTATCTTCCAAACGATTGACTTTGAGAAAAAATTATTTTAGGCACCAGACAAAAAAAAAGGAAAAAGAAAAAAAAAGTTTCTGAGTTAAAAAGCTTTTTTAGTACTTAGATGAAAAAAGGTTTTTTTTTAGTTTCAGTTCCATGTATGGGAAGACACACCTTAATCTTTTTTTTTTTTTTGAATAAAAATCGTAAAGCGGTTCACAGAATACCACCTACCTACCAAGTTTCGACTGTGTAGTCTTAATATTTTCCAAATATAAAGTGGCTGTGACATACGGGCGGACAGACAGACATGACGAATCTACAAGGGCTCCGTTTTTTGCCATTTGGCTACGGAACCCTATAAATAAAGATTTCGACGAATTGAGATCCTCCTTTTTTAAAGTCAGTTAATGAGATTTACTTTCTTTTATCAGGATAATTTGTACCACCAATAAATATTGCTGAGAAAGAATTTAACTTTCGGTTCAATAAGTATTGACGTACTTACCAATAATTTTGAAAGAATTTTCTTTTGACTCCTAGCCGTTGAGGAGTTGTACCTTCCATCGTCATCCACATAAGATAATTATTATCAGACGCAAATACTTGAACAGGTTTAGATATTATTCAAGAAATGTAACAAAGGAGTTGCCCTCGATTTCCCTAGGATCGCAATATCAGATCCTGATATTGACAATTGGAACGGATCGGGAGTATACTATTTCGAATAAAAAATAAATTTTGATGAAAATTGATCTACAATTGACTATCTAAAAACAAAACAATGGACAGTCGACCATAGAACCCCTTTTTTTGGGAGTCGGATAAAAAGACTGCCTAGTTGGTTTCCTACACTCTAGTTGTTGGATTCCTAGGTCGGGCAGTGTTATTTGATTTTCCATAAGGATTTTTTTCAGTAGCAGTCACGGAGCTTGGGTTAACGCCCGATTGATGGCAATAAGCTTGCCCCCTTACATGAGACTTTAAAACATAACTGCCGAAATGTGGGTGTACTAATGGGTAGAACTCTGTCTAACCTTTCGGGAACTGTGATGAGGAGGCGCGATGTTATGATGAGTATAAACCCCTTTTTATGCGATTGTAACATTGTATTATTATACCTTTTGAGACCCTAATAAATATTCAAATATGATAAAGTTCAATCGCAAAATGGGGACCAAAATTGAGAAATCTAATTGAATAAGATAATTTTATAAGCATTCTGTCGTTCAAAATTGTGATGATAATTCAATTTCCATTAGTATCTGATTGTTTAGCATGCGTTCGGGCACGTTTGTAAGAGAGCGTAGCGTTGCGGAGATGTACCGCCGGGATGAGCCTGCGCCGGCGTCGGGTCGCACGAAGTTCATAGGTAAACACGCCGGTATATAAACCCCATGCAGTGTCAACGAGCACACATTTGTGCCTGTGATTGCATCCAGTCCCTTTGCTCTGACGTCCCCTGTCTTACATCCTAACACAATGGTGAGGAAATATTTTATTACTTATCATAAAAATCGCTGAAAGTTTATTTTCCTGAAAATCTTTCATGACTGACTGGCGTGTAATCATCGTCTTGATCTTTGATTGCTGTCGTGACTTTCCTGCATGTAGAAAGCTTTCATATAACCTTTATCCTTTGTACTTAAGTGTACAATGCCGTATATACATAGATTATGGTCTTTCTTAGCTATGGAATGACAGTTAATGAGTCTATTAGTAAGTGGTCTATCTGCGGTACTCAGAGATATTTAATGATTACTTAAGCCGTCACTCAGTAAAGGTTTGACATACTTTTATATGACAAAACTGTCAAAACCTTTACTAAGTGATGGCTAAGTAATCATTAAACCCCTTTGAGTGCGGCAGTGAGACTGGAAAAAGTAATATGAACTTACAATGGCACCCCTCCATGTCGGCATTAGTAATAACCTGGATGACCGATATCAAATAAGTAATAGCCCGATAGTTAGATCAGGAGTCGGTATAGTTCTTACCCGATTATGGCGAAGCCGTGGCGAAGCCCAAAAGGAGGGTTATTAGTAATATTAGATTGATGTTTGATCGAAAAATTATTCCTGTTTCTGTCTTTTTCGTATACCTAATTAATTGCAGAAATGTAACGTAACTTAAATAAAAATCTAATAAAAAATTATAATGCCCTTCTCCCAATTTATTTGGGGTCTGCCTTGCAGTGCCTTCTTCATCCATGTCTGTCTTCTTGTATCTAGAGGCATAATAATAAAAAAGAAATTTTAAACATTAGCAGCTGAAAGTTTTATAACATAATTAAATAACTTTTTTTATGTAAGGGACTACTAATATTCTGTGTATATTTAATAGATTTCAATAGATTGACAGTACGTAAATGAAACACTCATTAGTCAATTATTAAATGTAATATTAATGTGAATGCTGGTATTTACTTGCTATGTTTCGTAAATGCGTCAAATTCATCAACACCGGCTTCAGCTACTTGCATTTATCTATTCTTGTATTGTGTTGGTTACTGTTTAATTAATAGTTATACCAAATCTATAAATTAAATATAATTTACATAGTAATTGTAATTATTATTTTTAATTTAATGATGAACTTTAACAAGATATTTGACGGTACAGTGTGCGCAGTGGCTAAGCGATTGGCTGCTACGTCGCGTATCACGGGTTCGTTTGCCGCACGGAACAAATATTTGTATGTCATAGGTAATTGTTGCAAGTTTGGCTGTTTGTGCATGTAAGTTTAAATGTTTTTAAACCCACCATGAAAAATCATAGTGTGGGGCAACGTTTAATAAAATGGTTACTGTTACAATGTAGTTTTCAAGTTATGGAAGCTTCAGCTTTCTCTTGCTACACATAACGTTTAACCTGTCTTCAAAGAATTTTAGTATGTAAATTTATTACTGTTACGCTATCACGGGTCACGGGTCAACACGTGTTTCATGAACAGGAGTTCACAATTCAGATAGATCGTTGTCGAATCACGGAATCCTTTCTTTCCTCAAACCAACAATTTCTACCCACCTACCTCACGTTTTGAGACGAGCCACTTCCTCTATGTGTAAAGTTTGCACAATATCAATCGTAAAATATAATGTAGTCGTTCTCCAACAAAGGACTTTTGTAACTGACGAACGCATATGTATTATGTATTGCCTTGTGAGGCACTGCGTCCAATATGTGTTAGCAATTTGAAACACCTCACAGCAAGGCATTTCTGGACATTTGCCATTCATCCATTCATTTATTTTTGGTACTAATTTACTTATTCAAATAGCGGTAAACATCTTAAAAAGGATTACGACACTTATATGATTGGTAACTCTAGCAACACAAAGTAAACAAAAACGAGGAAGGCTGTATTTTCCACGCCAAGGACTCAACACGTCCAAAGCTCATTAGTAAATCTATTAACGGATGGACATAAAATGTGATTTATCATCAATAGATTTTGTATTTAAACGCAAAATACACATTTATTACCCCATGCATTAGTGTGCTTACATTTATTGCGACTATTTACGCTTCGAAAACATCTAAGAAAATTCGAAAACACGGTCACCCTTACAACACGAGGAAATGTCAGCAGTGATTAGACCATTCATCTTGTTAATAAAGAGACCAATAAATGCATGATATATCAGCTATGTGATAGCCATTTCTACAATGCCGATTGCAAAGCTCATTCGCTAGATTTCCGACAGAGTGTTGCGACCTACAGCAACGATCATATTGTATTGAAATTGTAATGACCGCGCGAAACTGATTGTTGTGTGATAGGTTTGTGTTAAGAAATTAGAACTTTTGTAGATTACGATAGACTTCAATTAAAGCAAGATTTTTGGGACTATCTTAAGTAACTAAAGTAGTCGGTAATTTTGATGATTAATGAGACTAAAATCCTGACAACGACTTTGAAGAAAAAGTATTACACTGAAAATATTGTTGTCAGTTATTAATTAGAATTTGATGCGGAGTTAAACAATTCCGTGGGCCTCACCCACGGAATTGTTTAACTCCGCATCAAATTCTAGATCAAGAATTTCTAAAGTTTCAGGAATAATGCGGCTTATTTCAGTTCCAGTGGTTATCAAGCATCCACATAATCATACCTGTGTCTTATTTTGCATTTATGCCTTCTTACAAATACTATTGCACAATATAAATGAAGACATAGGAGTAAGGTGAATATTTGAAAAACGATCATAATAATTTACTTATATAACATCACACCTGTAATCCACAAAGGGTTTAGCAGAGGCGTACCTAATAGTACACCCACTTTGCGTCAGTTATGTTATAGTACCATGTAATAGGGGGTGCGCCTATTGCCATTAACATTACTGGATACTTTGTTGGTAAATGGTTCAAAATCTATATATTTAAAAATCAATGCCACTTTTCGTTGTAACTTTATAACACAAGAACGAGCTCACCTATCCAAACCAAATATTTAGGCTTTGTTCGGACTATTTAGTAGATGGTTTATGTGAAGTTTGCACAAAATCGGTCGAGCGGTTCTTCATTTATCATTTTTTTTGTAACAAATGAATTCCATAAATGGTGGATAATTTTGTTTATGGGGATTTTGCTGTCAAATTGAAACTTTTTTCAGTGTTGACAGTACAAGCATGTTGTTATGTCATTCATTTCTGTCATTTCATTTTGTTCAAGTGGTTTCGAGAATGGTTTAGATTTTTACCCGACTGAGGCGAAGCCCAAAAGGAGGGTTATTAGATTTACAAGTAGGCCCTTGGCGCTGCAGTCCGGTCAGGACGACGTCTGCCAGGTCCGCTTGTAATGTATAATTGTCTTCTTATCTACTTCATAAAACCGCGTAGACATAAAGCGCTTCTAGTTATGGTTTGTGGTGTAATCCCGATGCATGTGCACGATATAAAACTGACGGTGCATATAAATCAGTGAGTGTGGTTAGCGGTTTCAACACACGATTTCTATAAACTTATTTTCATTGTTCACGAAGAAAGCACTTTCAACCTTTGTGCCTTCCGGCATGAGATGGATATACGTTGTGGACAATTTGCAAACTCGTGTGAATGGTAGGATAATACTAGCTGTACCTAATGGTTGAATGATGACAAATAAATACCTTCATTTATTTGAGGTATTTTTTCCCTTTTATCAATATTTTTTCCAGATAACTTCATTACGTTACATAAGTGACACCACGTATTTTTTTTTCAATGTGAAGATAATTTTTAATTTACATTTAATTACTGAAGTAAAAGAAAAATGTATTCTTTACTAGTAATACCTGCTGGCATCGCCCGTATATTCAAATAACAATTGTCTTGCTTGAATTTAATTGCGATGACATGGCAATTTGATGTCAATTAGATTTGAAAAAACATTACTGACCGTAGTAAGCTCTGAAATCAAAACGCCTACTAGTTTTTGGCACCAAACAAATAAAAATGCTTGAGGAAAAATGCTACCCAAAACTGTCAGGCGTTTACTGTTCATATTGGCACTTGTTTCATATCGACATTTCAACCCAGACAAACATTAATTTCTTTAAAAATATGATTATTATAATATTAATAAAATATTTAGATTATTAGATAGCTTTGGATAATGCAGAATTGGTTTGGTTACTCCAAACTTTCCTTCCAAAAAGTAACTTTATCTATTTCCCCTCCCATTATGAACTAAAGTAAAACTACGAGAACGTTTTAATACAAGTATAGATATTTAGCTTAAGCCACTCGGAGATGTAGTTTCACATTAGTGAACGAATTTTCGCAATCGAACTAAGTATTAGTTCCGAAGATTACTCCCTACATACAAACTACTACTCAATAATATTAGTACAATACATTGCGTATATATTATATTTAGTATCAGCAATGATTTCGTTACGTATTTTCAGATAAGACAACTATATTACGGCACTACCTATAGTTTCGAGATCTCTCAAACAAACAGCATCCTGAGTTTCCTTTGTTTATATTTGCACTTATCTCGTTGACGCGCCTTCTGTTAAGTACCTACTTACCTCAAATACCGAGCGATTGTGTATTTTTGTTTTAAATAAGACATAACACTTATCCTTCATCCCAATGATCTTTACGGTCGAAGTTAAGTACCTAGTAGTACAATTTTATTATAGATAAATATAATAATTTTAAACGTAAATCAGTAGAATGTTATAATAATCACAATGTTTCAATATGATTCTTTATAGCTTGTAATTTTTAGACCCCATAACTATGTTATTATATTTTTCATAGTTTTTCAATGTTTACTAAGTAGCACATAAGACCACTTTTTCTTCTTTGTTTTTTGTGCCTAACTGACAGAGTTTTTATTTCACCCATGGGCCTCTGACTTGGCTTTAGATACCGTAAAGAAGGTATCCCTCAGGCAGATAACACTACTAATATTAACTTAGTTACCATTAAATCACTATAAAAAATATGGTAATCTGAGTAACGAATAAGTAATGTATCGCCGTACGTATTTGCTAGCGAATCTTATTTTGTTACGTTCCGCGCTCGTCAAATTTTATGTCCGCCACAAGCCCCAACCCTAATATTATATTTGTGAAAACTAAAGTCTAGTATGGGGTTACAGTCAATTTATCTGTTGAACCAGATAGATTAGTTCAACCATTAATTTATCGTATTTTGTCTTTTGCAGATCTCCTTATTCTTCGTACTACTTGTAGCAGTGACGTATACAGCGGCGCAAGCGCAGTCCACGCCTCCGATACCCATCATCCGCTTCGAATCAGAAGGACCTAATGTTGATGGCTCATATAAATGGCTGTAAGACAGTTTTTGACTTCATTTATTATCTAATACTAGTATTTAATATATATCTGCAAAATGGTGTCTAATACTTATGGTGGAACTTTATTTATCTCTACATCTGAGTGTAACCTGCCCCTCGTCAGGGATGTGGGTTCTTCGAAGGAGATACCGTGGCGCGGGCTTGGTACACAGCTCTGCCCAGAGCGGGAGAGTCATTTGACAATTTCAATCCCTCCAAAAAAAAAGGGTAACAACCTGCCTTTAACAGCAGCTGAGTAAGATTTTTCCAAAAGTAAATATTAGGTACCACATGATAAAAGATAAAAGATAAAAGGCAAAAAGATTACATAGAAATGTAGTCTATTTGGCAACTTTAATCATTTGGTTTGGTAGTGGTTGGCTTTCATCACTTCTCATCGCTTCCCAATAAGGTTATTGCGAAGCTATGAGAATTAATTATATACGGTACAGATAGCAAACCCTTATTTGTACCCTTTGGCTACCTACGAAACTCTAATCGCAAAAGATTATATTATTATTTTCAATAATGTTTTGAGCAATTAAGAGTCAATCTGTTGATCCTTACTTTACAATGATTTCACTATGGTTTGTTCAGACGTCAAAATTGATAGTGAAGTAAGAAGAAGAAGATGGTTTTCAATGAACATTGGTTTAACAGCCATGTAAAGTCAGCTACTCACTACATTGTCTGAGATTGCATGTAAGATTATAAGGTAAACACTCACGTCGGTGAAGTACATAAGCCATCTGCAACCTTATGTACGTCAGCACGTCAACTTTTGAATAAAATATGAAATCTTAAGAGATAAAGATCACTCCTTTAAGGATTGCAAGGTAAGATAATACTTTACACTTACTGTACAAGTTCGTAATAATATTAATTTTGGTAACGCGGGATTTTTATGAGTAAAGCTTCTTAGTTTCACCTTATACAGACAGAGGTGTACCTTTTAGTATACCCACATTGCACAATAATATTCAAAAGAAAGTGACGGCTATGCGAGATGAACCAAGTCTAAGTTAAACCCTGGTTTAACCACTTTTGTAATAAGGCCGGTTATGTTTAAGTCGTATCAGGGACGAACCTATTACCATCAATCTGGTACAAATTCAGTCTCCGTGGCTTATGTCCGTGTTAAATCGAATCCAAACCATTTTTTTTATTTCCAGTTACGAGACAGGCAACGAGATCAATGCAGAAGAAACGGGTTACGTGAAGAACTTCGGGCAGGGCGAAGGTAAAGAGATCCAGACGGCGGAAGGCAAGTTCAGCTATAAAGCTCCGGACGGTTCACTCATCGCGCTCACGTACATCGCAGACGAGAACGGATTCCAACCGCAGGTAACTCAATATGTATGCTAATGTCCCACTTCCCAGAAAATGGTGTAGGTAGTAACATTTTCCTCCTTTTCAATCTGACAAGACTGGAATAGCAATATTAAAATACAAAAATGGTAAAGCCCTTTCTGTTAAATTGTTAAGTTTCACAACTTAAGGGATATAAAAATCTTGCGACAAAGGTACTTATAACTCAAAGGCTCTCAACGATTTAACAAATTAAACACTGGTGGTTACGCATTTAACCATAAAAGGATGCGACAAGATTAAAGCATCGATTCAACAATTGTGTAATCATGCATAAAATAAAATGACGACTTAACACCTGCTAAATTGCAATTATATTTATACTGTTGATGCCGCTGGCAAATAGAAGCCTTGACATCTTTCCATCGGGAGCCAAAATAAGTTGTATATTCCTCAGCAGACGGTTCACGGAATTCGGTGCGGTGAACAAGTTAAGGCAAGTCCAAGAACAATAAATTAAATTAAATAGTTGAAGATAAAATCGATACGCAAGTCAAACTAACCGGTTCGAAGTGGATTGTGCATTACTATTTTCGATAAAATGACGTTATGTTCATTAAACGTGGTTAAATCGATTCATATTTATACCAGATTCCATTATAAAACAAATTGCATGCTCGTGTCATAGTTTGATATTTGTTAAAACAAAGACTGCATTAACCTCGAACGGCACATCACTCCGAATCTAGACAATACCTGTGATATCAGCATTGACCTACAAACGACATTTCAGCTGCTTTTTAGGTACTCTATATTTCATTCAATTCTAAGACACATCGTTTCGTAAGGTGACAGTAATTGTCCATTTGCGTTATGTAATCAACGCCCACATATATGCCCAGAGACAGTAATACATCTTTGTTTCTGTAACGTGTAGATTGATTATATTTGTATATTCAAAATGCCAGCTTTACGATTAAGGTCTTCATATTATTATTTTGCATTTGCAATGATGGAATACCCACTTAGAGTTAGCAGAACCGCAAATATTCTATCCTGTTAATGTTGTAATTTTATTAGCTGGTCGTCCTTGCGCAGCATTTTTGTATCAAGCTATAATACGAACCCTAGTAAGGAATCCACTAAAGCGAATAGGTTGCCGTCAAAACTGTAGGCAAGAGTCTGCATTAAGGGTAATGCCAAGATAAAACAAGGAGTGGTCCGTGTGAAGGCATCAGTAGTACCTAAATACTCGTAAAACGTCTCGAGCCTGAATCATCATTGCGTAAAGCTTTAAGAAGATGTCTACGGTGCGCGCTGCAGTGGCGTGGATGTGGGGCTTAGTTAGCCAACGTGTGAGTAAATGTCGCTGTAAAATATCAAACGTCGACCCGTGACCCGCTCTTGGGAAATGGGAAGGCTTCTAGTGTCGACATTGAATATCGACAGCTGGCTTCTGTCTTGCTACCTGACAGATAAAGTGACTCATTAGTGATCCACTATCATCGCCTGCGCAATCTTTGACGAACTAATAGTGCCGGTTATACAACAAATACCTACAACACCTCTTGGCCACATGTTTGCTGAAATGGTGCAACACAAACACAATCATTTTCAACGACCACCGCCTACGCATTATATTGATTGGATAGTTTGCGTTCGAAATTAGTGAGTTGCTGTTAAAGCAAACAAACGTATTTAATCTGTCAATATTAATGTAATTCTGTTAATTTTACCAAACCCTTGCTTAAATATTTTGTATAAAAGTAACAATAGACACAATGCTTACATTTCTGCGTAACAAATCTGAGAACTACTAAATAAATTAAAAAGTTTACTAAACTTATTCGTTAAGCTTTCTTAACGATTTGTATTAAATTTATTATGGACTTGACTTTGATGTTGAAATTAATCTAATTCAAAAGTTACGTTAAAACTAGTCGGTGAATTATGTGTCGATCGGCAATAAGGTGGTATTTAAAATTAAATGAAGTTTATTCAAACCATGTCAATGTTAACAGTATCACGTTAAGCATTAGTGGAGCTTAACTTGATATCAATATAACTTGTTAAGTTCATTCTTACCACCACGCCTCTAATGCCCTGAGGGTAATAGAGGCGCCGTGTCGACGGCGCGTTCGTGTTCCACGCGCGCCTCAAAGAGATGTCAGCAACATGGGAGGGGCCCGAAAGGGCCGACGCCTGTCGGGGCCGCGGGTAGTCCAACGGTTATCGCGGCCTCGACATAGAGGGCGAAGAAGGAACATGGGTGGTTTTTAGTCAGTAGAAGTCTGACACTCCCTTTCGCTCTGCCCAAGAGCGGGAGGGGTTATTCGATGATTTTACACCCACCAAAAAAAAAAAAAAAAAAAAAAAGGGTAATAGAGGCAGATGTGTAAGTAATACTACACCCACATTTAATAGGGGCCAGTCTATTTTCAGCTACTATGCAAATTCAGACTCCGGAAGGAAGTTAGGAACTTCTAAGCAGTCAGCTTAGAAGTTCCTAGGTTGGATAAACTCAGTAACATTACTGGAAATGGACCCCATACTCATTGTTAAATTTCATTAATTGAAATAATGCTAAAATAAAATAAATAGCTGCAAAGTTGTTTAATTTTATAAAGTGCTTGTAAGCAATAGCACAAAACACAAAGGCCTTGTACAGGTTTACGAACCGCACAATAGAAGTGGACAAATCATATTACGTTATTTTTTCAAGTCATATTTGACGTGCAAACAAAATCGTTAAACGATAAACCACAGTCAAACATCAATATCATATTTATTTCAAAAATGCTAAAACGTTTGACAACTTGCTAATTGCATCGATTTTTCAAACGAACTCACCATATTTACTAAAATTATATCTTTAACAAAATTGACGAGCGATGAATTGTTGGCGATGTACAATTTGACAAGCACTTTGTAAGTTTTTCCATGTTAGTGACATTAATAACCTCTAGCAATTTCAATCAATACCGTAGTTGATGCCAGTACGTAGTTGCTGTGGTTTTCTAATAATTGCTCCATTATTAAACGGTTATGCCGTTAATCTATGTTGAATAAGGGTGTAATAGTAATTTCAGAAATATCATCAAGTTATAACCATCATTTTGCAATGAACGCGTTCATTGAATAACTATTAATTAATAAGTTAATATTAATAATTAGGTACTTATTTGTATTTTAATTAGACACATTTTGAAACTAGAGCAATCATGTGAAAGTCATGTCAAAAACATTCAACGGCATGGGTTAAGAACATAAAATCCAAGTGTGTGCGTTAGCCGCATAAAAATTTGCATACATTTTATAATGATAAAATATATCCTAATCAAATTATTAGTAGCTTTGTTAAATATTTATGATTTTGTAGTCAATTAATCAATGTTTTTTACATAACATGCAATATTTGGCTTGTGTGAAGTTATTTAAATTTGCCATAATCTTTGCCATCTTGTGTTCTGTCGCCCCATTAACTATCTTATGAAATGTAACATATTCTTTTTTTTATATTTCAGGGAGATCATTTACCCACTCCACCACCAATCCCACCAGCAATCGCAAAGGCACTTGAGTACCTGAAAACTCTTCCTCCTGGTAACAACGACGGTGCTTCATCCAACATCAAACCACAATATCAACCCGCACCCTTCAATCAAAGACCCAGATTCTAACACCTAAACAAACCTTAGATATGTATACGAAACAGTGTAACATTTAAGATGAGCGAATTTTGCACATTACCATAATTATTGTGTAAATATAGAAAGTTTAATACATTATAGATATTCGTAAAAGATCTGTGAATTAAATCATTATTCATTAGTTGAACGAAGTATTCCATTCTTTTAATTTGTTTACTGAAAAGGTTAGGATTTCGTATTTGAATATCTAAGCTATAAGATCTGTAAAACTACGCTAACCATTTTTTATTGTTGCTCAAGATATTATGCTCAAAACATACTTCATTAGTGTTAGAATTTCAATAAGAATGTATTATTGTTAAAAACACGTGTAGAAAAATTGCACAAGTAATGGTTTTTTCTCTAGATTGCACTTAGATTTAAGTAAATTTTCTTAGTTAGTAAAAGTCATTTATAATTTTATGAGACAATGCAATGTATTTGATGTCAATAAAGCTACTGAATGTAAATCCAGTCTTTTCAATTTCATTGTCATTTTTATTGTTTAATCTTTTATAAGCTTGACAGCTACCAAGATTCTCAGATATTCAATTAACACAAAAAAAAGAAAAAAATCCTAAGCGTAAGCATAAACTACGTATTTAAAAATGTAAAGTTTCAAGCAAGAATTGTGATGGATACTTCGAATAATAACTTTGTAATGGGGTCATGGAGGTAATTTAAGGAAAGTTATAATTTAAAAACATAACATTTAAAAAAAAACACTTTTTGAACTTTTACCTCCAATATCTATAATGTATGGCCCAGAACCAAACAATGATTTCAATGACGGGGAGAACAAGTGCCTTTTGGGTTCGTTAAGGGTCATTAAGTTTAAGTTTTACACCCCGTATACCAAGCACGCTTATACCTTGCCTTTTCCCAACTACACACATCAAAAGTGTCTAGGGATCAAGCATTTTTATGCGGATTTCTTGAGATTGAGATGTGGCTTTGTAATAAATTTATGATTTTATAAATTTATATGGATCCTTTTTGGTGCATTTCATAATTTGAATCAGGAACTGTGAATCAAATTCGAGTAAAAGATGAAAATCAGCTGTCAATATTTTCCCTATAAAAACATACAACGCATTGAAGACATTATTAGTGCAACTGTTTCCCTACTACTGATTAAAACCAACGTTATTATGGAGCGGCGACGTCATTTAAGCAGGGAAGAAATGCTCAGAGCCGTGGGAATGATAGAAGCTGGTTCCCGGCAACGTACTGTGGCTTTAGCTCTGAATACAAGTCAGAGTGTTATCAGTCGACTTTGGACACGTTACCGAAGCACTGGTACCGTGGCTGAGCGCCATGGAGGACGGTATCGCTGCACCACACGGAGACAAGACCGATACATTCAAATCTTAACTCGAAGAGCTCCAACAATAACCGCCATGATGTTAGCCGTGAGGCTTCATCACTCTTCAGGGAACTTAATTAGCGACCAAACAGTCAGAAACCGCTTGCATGAAGTGAACCTTCATTCCCGAAGACCGCTACGGGTACCACCTATAGCAATGCACAATCGTAGGATTCGATATCAATGGGCTCTTGAACACAGAAATTGGGCAGAAGAACAATGGCGTTTCGTGTGCATTTCTGATGAGTCTCGTTTTGGTATGAGACCGGATACAAGACGTATACGACACTGGAGAACCCCAGGACGCCAACAGCGATTAAAATCCTGCCAGGAAGTCCATCCTTATAGTGGTGGAACCATCATGGTATGGGCGGGTATTTGGATCGGCGGAAGAACTGAGTTGATTTGGATCAGAGGCAACCTCAACGCTCAAATTTATGCTGAGACGATTGTATCAGACGTCATCGTTCCTCTACAAGTGCAAATCGGTCCCTTATTTCAGTTAATGCATGATAATGCACGACCGCACACCGCGTAAGACAGACTCTCGCCGCAGCTAACATCAATGTCCTGCCCTGGCCTGCTCAGTCGCCAGACTTGAACCCGATTGAGCATGCATGGGATATGCTACAGAGAAGAGCTCTGCCGAATATGGAGGGTATCCAGTCGCAAGAAGACCTTTTTTTGTTGTTGCAACGAACATGGGCGGCCATTCCACAGCGTGATTTGGATGAACTCATTTTGAGTATGCCAAACCGATGTTCTTGTGTTGTTAGTGTTCGCGGTAGAAACACGGATTATTAATTGTTTAAGTTACCCAATAAAATTTTAAAGAAAACTGTTATTTCAGTCTTTTTTTCGAACTTTAATGTTAGTGGTTCAAATGTCAAAAATCCCTTTATTAGGAAAATGGCAAATTTCTTTATTAATGCAAAGGTGACTTGGTTTATCGTTACTGTGACAAAGGAAAACACTTTATTTGATGAATCCTTAAAGAAAATTTTAATTAATATCAATCAGGAGAAAAGTTATTGCAAAAATATATGTTGATCCCTAGACACTTTTGATGTGTGTATATGGTAGGATCGACTTTCAGTCTTACCAGAAACAAATGAAAAGCCCTCTGAGTGACTTTAAAAAAGATTATTTTAGGCCCATTTGCCTAAAAGATCTCTGTCTCACAATTGGTCCAATAATGCAGTCCTCATCAGTATCCGCCATTTGCGAAAATCTTCTAACTGTGGGTCGTTCTATGTTACGTTGGCAACGTTACGTAGATTAGGCTGACAATTTGACATCACAGCATGGTGTTAAAGGTTAAGGTACGTTAGGTTACACCTGATTTAAATATATATAACCATTTCTCATTCAGAAATCTATATGTATTAATCAAAGATATGAATGTGTTTGTTCCTATCGATGGTAGTTGAGAAGGGTGTGACAGTTAGTTTCAACATTATAGAATAAGAAATTAATCTTATTGACACATTTGTGCCTATCTTGCTGACCTTGTTTTTAATAAAATTTCTTAACGAATAGCCAAACGTTATGGAGGCTAATGACAACTTTTATTTCCCTTAATACCAGAGTGACAAGAAAAGTGAAAATAAGTGACATAACATGACGAAATAAACCATTAATCGGTTAGTAATGACAATGTTTAAGTTACTCTGTTAAACTATTACAAAAAAAAAGATAATGCAATGATTAAAGTTAAAGATAAAGCGAGGTTAAAGTAGGACTGGGCGGGTCACATTTCCAGAAGAGGTCAGGACAGATGGGCCAAAATCGTCACACACTGGGTGCCTGAAGACGGTCGTCGTAACCGAGGCAGACCCAAGAGACGTTGGCGTGACATTTGGACTCCTTCGTGATTGCCGAGAGTAGGCACAACACTCGGAGAGCTGGAAAGAAATGGGGGAGGTCTTTGCTCAGCAGTGGGACACAATAGGCTAACCAAAAAAAAAATGCAATGATCTGGCTTGGCGAGCGTACTGCTAATCTACACTATACTACTGAGAAAACACCATCATTTGCCTAAACTGTTCCACATCATGTTGGGGTCGCCTTAATGTCTTACCGGATGCAACTGAATACAAGTATCTTACATGTAGCGACTGTTAAGGAAACTCGTTAAGTAATGGGTGGTCAACCATTCACAGACCAACCTTGTACAGACCAAGCGCGGTTTAACATGAAGATGGACCCGAGTGACAACTGTCATTGATGAGTTTTATGTCGTGTTCCATTAGCGAGAAACCACCATACAAGTATAAAATAAATTAGATTACATCTAAATATAAATTGCTTTTATTGCTGATTTATACACAAACAATGCTGTGATTGATATGAGAATGCTCATTAGAGGATCAAGATGCAAATACTTAGTAAATAAGTAAGCTCGTCGTGGTACCTGAGTTTCTCCTAGTCCTACTTAATTATGTCTGTATCAATGAATAATTAATTAACTACTTTACATTTCCAACTTCCTCAGACATCTAGTTTTTTTTTTATATACCTGCCTTTCCTTTTTTTCTTCTTGGAAATATAAAACACGACATGAACACTGGCACGATATACTTCAAAATGTGTTGTGTTCACTACTATTGTTTTTATTTAAATTGGGACATGCCCGCCACACTATTCCTAAACCACTGTAACTCCTGTAAGCCAGAATCAACAGTGGCAGATTCAATTAATAGGTGTGACAAAAATGCTTGAACGCACAGAAATTTGTTCTAGTTTCTACAAGTTTTTTCAGTCGGGCTTTTTAGCTTTAGAACTACTTTTTTTATTTCCAACTTTTTAGTTATTTTGTGTTTGTTCCTTCGTTGGTCGCGTAAAATTTTTCGCAGATGATTTAACTTTTGTCTTTGCTTATAGGTTTTGTGACTTTGAATTTCTTTTAAACATTTAAGGGTCATATATTTTTGTAATCTCCTTTTAAAACCCTTCTTTTTGGTACCCTACTCGATGGTAATGGATTTATTTTTTATTTTTACCTGACTGCGGCGAAGCCCAAAAGGAGGGTTATGTGTTTGGCGTGTATGTATGTATGTCCTTTTCTTTGTTCCCTCAAATTGTTTAAAACCTTTTTTTTTTTTTGGGGTGTGGGGAATCATTAAATAACCCCTCCCGCTCTTGGGCAGAGCGAAAGGGAATGTCAGACTTCTACTGACTAAAAACCACCCATGTTCCTTCTTAGCCCTATATGTCGAGGCCGCGGTAACTAGTGTACAACCCGCAGCCCCGACGGGCGTCGGCCCCGACGGGCCCCTCCCATGTTGCTGACATCTCTTTGAGGCGCGCGTGGAACACGAATGCGCCGTCGACACGGCCTGTCGTCGTCGTCAGATGGACGGAAGGCGAGCTAGCCCATCACTCACCGTCCACAGGCCCACGTCTACGGTGGCCGGAAGCCATCACGTAGCCCCGGACGCCTGGAGCGCCGGCGTCCCGCGGCGGCTGGGACGAGAGGTTCTCTCCCTCTCGCGTTCCGCCACCTCCTTCGCTAGCATCACTGCTTCGCAGAAGGAAGCGACGGCGTCCCATTCCTCCTCGCCCTGGACCATGGCTTGCACCAGGGCCGGGCGCGAGAGGTCGCCGCCGACGATCGCCGCTACGAGTACACGGCGGGGCTCCGCCCAAGCGGGGCACACCTCCACCGTGTGCTCCACTGTGTCCTCCGGCCTTTTAAAAACCTTCATTTTGATACTCTACTCGATGGTACCGGTTTTTTTTTTAATCCGCGATATGCGATTGCATTAAAAAGTCTGCGTCTGTGGTCTCTCGTGCGCAGTAGTACATTGAAGCACGGAGCTGCACTTCAAGATCGACTGGATGTACCCCTGCTACTATCCCTTTATTAACTTTTTAACAAATTTTGTATATTTTTTAATATTCCTTACAAAAACAATAAAAAAACATTAAAAAATTTAAAAAAATTGGAGCCAACTGGTGTCGGGAACAGATTTCAAGCTACCGGCGGCGGCGGTCAGGACTCCAGAGTAAGGAACCTCCTAACAATACGAGCCGTGTCAAGGAGTACCGGCTTCTGTATCAAACCCTGGATCCAGTTGCCTAACGAGAGCTTCTTCAGTGTAGGTCGAGGCTTTTGGCAATTAAGCCATTGGCTGAAACGATTATGTGCACAATCATCGCGAAGTTCACACCCCACAAGTCGAAAACCTCGCGTACCAAGTCAAGCTATTTGATTTGCTTATCTTTTACGGCTTTCACGAGGTTTTTGTCATGTAGGACAGTTATGTCAACAATCATTGCACGCCGCTCTGATCGATCCAACACCACTATATCAGGTTTATTAACTACAATAATCCTGGCACATACCTGTAGTACGGCACTTCCGATTCAACAAGGTCATATTTTATAGCAAGTTACGCCACTGCTATATTGCTATATATACAACCCGAAGTTTCCGAAGTAGTACATGACTTTAATAGATTAACAACTTAATCGCCAATGCAAGGTTCAAGGTTTATTGGAGAATAAGTAGCGTGAACTCTGCAAAAAGCGTTTAGCTATGAATTTCTTTAAATCTTAAATTTCTTGGACTTTGGTTTTATTATGTCATATTTAAAAAAAAACTAACATCTTGGTTTTCATGGTAAATAGCCTGTTGCAATAGGGGTACGGACTGAGTCAAGTTTTCGAAGCACTGTATCGTCTTCATTTTTTGTTTATGTAAAAAAAAAAATACATGTCCAATATTTTTTGGAAATCTATCTGACGGACTAATTAGTTTTTTTTGTCCGATCCCCTATTGTATTAAGTATTTTTTAGATATTTAGGTGACGAGTTATTAGCAAGTTTTTAATCATTTAGTTTTTGTTTGCATTATTTGGCAGTGTGTATATTTTGTTCCACAGTGTATTTACACCAGACAAGCTCTAGACGTGAAGACTTGTAATTGGCTGTCTGATTATCATACTGTTATTTATCACTATTTTATCTAGCTGTGAGTCTTCCAAAGTCTTTAAATAAATAAATAAATAATTATATATGAATGCTGGTGTATGTACCAATACATTAGGTACTTACTTTTTAGTTTTGCCTATTTACTACGGCTGGTATTTTCCATAGTCAAATGTTGCGCAGTGGAAAATTACACATATTCAAATAACGTATAGCACTGCAGCCTATAATCAAATTTTATGAGATTACCGTATGAATTCAAGTACTAAACGTGAAGTATTTCGCGTATATGAAAAAAAAAACTAATTACGATCCGATTTGAGTAGTTTATCGATTGGTGTAAGTATAAGGAAACCTGCAACATACTCATGATGTGGATCTGCAGCAATCGTAAATGATATATATAAAAAAGATACCTATTTAATAGTGTTTTAAGCCTTAATAAAGTTTATAATACCGAAAAAAAATATCAGCACTAGGAATATTACTAAGAATTCCTCCAACGGCAACGAATTATCATTTAAGGGTCTTAATAAGGTCTAAGGTTAATTTGTAAGAATTCTATAAGGTCCTTTTTACTCTTCCCAAGTTATCTTAAAAGGTGTTTAATGTAGATTCGTGTGTGTTGATAGATGTCCTTATTCAGCAACAGATGGTCATATTATCTGCAAGTAGGTACTTACCTAAATAAAAAGCCTGGCAAGTGACATCTCAAGTGCCGTGAATAAATAATTTATGACAGCGGTAAAGCTTACAAGATGGAGTATGTTAATTTATTTGTATTTTTAAACGACGCCGGTACTTACCTACGAACATTACGCATAATACGTACATAAAATGATTAAGTTTCGACAAAACATTATACAAAGAATTTCTTAAGTTTATTGAAAATATTTTCATCATGGATACGTTCTAGAATTTTATAAAATATCGTTTACAATCAGTAACAAATGCAGCTAGCCCATCAAGGCTCTAAATGGTACAGAGATCGTGAGGTCAAATCCTCCCGATGCACAGTAGACAGAACGTTTTAGCAATTCTTTTGTCTCCTAAGTTACCGAGATTAAATATAGCAATGAATGGGAAGAACCATTTTGCAACCCACTTGACTCGTAATCTTTCTGTGTGTACAATTTAAGAGCGAAGCAGTCAGTGAAAATTACTTTAATGTTGTTTACTTAGAAAACCATTATCAACTCAGAGCTAAAGGTCAAATCCGTCCATAAACATCAATATCCAATAATGGGGATAAAATGTCTGGCAAATTAGTTGGTCATCAGCTAGAACAAGTCCCGATGCGTTGCGAAACAAATTGCTATAATTTTCTACTAGCAAACTAGAATAAACCGTTTTCATTTGTTTTATTGATTGAATTAGACACGCATAACAGCGAAAATCGAAGCTTATGCAGCATACATATTTATTGTAGTCCAATCTTCGCAATGCAGAGGTTCAACTATAAAATAATTCACGTTTAACATAACGAGTAGCAATAAATAGAAATATCATCTCATAAATAGTCTTAAAGCTTTAAAGGTAGCAAAAACAATAAAAAGGCCATGACCAAGATGAATAACCAAAATAAAAGAAACAATAGCAGACGGTCAATTTATCAAGTTATATTTGAAGGACGGGCGGCAACAATGCGGAACAACTTGGCAATTTGATAACCATCTGCTGCAGAGTAGGAATACTGGTCTGCTCTGTCTACTGTATAACAAAGTTTTAAAGTCATTTTAGTTACTCATAGGTCTGCTACATCCGGGATCTGTGAGCCTAGATCAAGTTTTGATTGGGTTCCTATTTGATCACGTAGCGAAAATTTTTTTAAATAATTGTTTCCAATTGTTGTTAAAAGACATCGCGCGTCGTTTATTGAGTTTCAATACAAATTGCGATGAAATAGACGTAAAGACTCGCAATGAGAGACCTGAGTTCCACAAGTGGGAATATTACATGCTGATTATTTTATGCTTAATATTATGCTCTAAGTCCGTCAGACATAAAGCTTATCTCAATTGATAACGAAACAAGACTTTAAAGATAAATAAGTTAACTAACAAGCGTGCTCCACCAAAAGCCACATCATCGATTCGCATCAAGTCAATTGTAGCCAATCACAAGCCTATTTGGTTTAAAAAAGTTTCATTCAGCTCTAAAATCTTACACAATTTTATTTCTATACAATTCTTCCGAAAAAAAGAGTTAAATCTGGTTTAAATAAGAACACTATGATAAAGTGATGTATTATGTGCACACCCATTTTTTTATGTAGCGTGACGGTTTACATGGCTGTTATGTCAAGCCTTGTAACAAAATTATGCAAATCTAACATAATACATGTATTTATGTAAGGAACCGTTGTTTTTCACACATTATTAAAAATCCCAAGAATTTGCTTTGATAAAGATAGAGTGAATGATTATTATAAACAAATTGTATTCTATATAATTAATGTGGTTACTCACGATTGATATCAGAAATGATTAATACTTGATATGATTCAAGATGCAGATTATTTGGTATTGTTATGATGTCATCCTATATGGATGGTATTTTTGATTGTGGTCATACGATTCTTATAATACTTAGGTATTTTGACTGCAATATTAACTATCAATTGAATAAGAAATCAATGAATTACCTAACAAGCTCTAGTTGTTGACGAAAAAAACCAGATGGCCGTGTTGTTCCGGTTCAGGCTACGTGTCAAAACAACCATGTAACACCAACGTCAACTCCTGCCAGGGAACCACATAACAAAAGACGTGCCACATCGACCCCAAATTAATTGAGATAAGGCCAGAAGGATGACCTCTTTGAACTTTTGCATACTTTACCATCCGACTGATTAATGTCAACAACAAACATGAACACTATGCAGTAAAGTACATTAGATTTGTCAGGAGTATTCAGAACGCGAGGATAACTGATGCCGCTTATTAACTTATTGTGGGAACGACCGCAATAAAGTATTCATTTTTGTGTAAATTAAATTATAACTTACAGTCATTTGGACCAAAAGAATGGTGAAACTTTTTGCAAAATCGACATAAGCAACAGGTTTTTTTCGTTCAAGTATTTTAAACACACACCATAATTTATTCAAATTTTTAAATTGTTATTTAATACTACAAAAAAATTAAGAATTACCGGCTATTTAGACGTCTCGCCTATGTAGCGACCTCGCGGAGCCCTATTTTCAGCTTAATTTTTTTTTATAAATAATAGAGACAGAGTACCCGGAGTCGGGTCGACTTTTTTATTGGAAATTTCCTGCCCTTTCAGGATCTTCTTTCAAAATTTCTGAAATACATTATTTTTGAAGTTATTAACAAATACGAAATAAGTACCTGTATTTTATGAATAACAATCGCAATGTTCGATGTGCTTAAAAATCCGCTAAAAACATTTTTCTAGGCGTCCTTCCGAATCGAATGAGCTATCGTAGAGATATTTTTAGGAGCTATACTTCTATTTAACATGTTTTTGAACTTGTTTTTTTTTATTTTAGTTGGCGAATCAGGAAAGTTCCCAAATGGATGTAGTCCAGTACCGCAGCTGAGGGACCAGAAACAACGCTGTAATTTTTACTGTTGAGCTGGTGTAGCAATCTTGCTCTAAATCAAGAGCATAGCAACGATGGGGGCGGGGTATGGTAACATAGTACCTATTTCCAAAAATAAGTCTTTTGTTAAGAACGCATAGTCGCAAGTGCTGCGGCTGGTCTGTCAGCTAGCCATAACTCGACCCGTTCAGGATTCTTTCAGCAAAACTTCATCCTTAAAAAAAATATAAGCACCGAAAGAGCATAAAATTGAGTTCAGTTGATGCTAGTCTGGTGCAGCGCTGGTAAGTGTGCTATGAGCTTATACAATTTGACCTGAAGAAAGCTTTTAATCTAAATAATATGCTATTAATTTTAACCGTTACTTTTAATGATACAATATGGTACAATTGATAAAGTTAACCTATTCTGAACGAGCATTATAATGAGCAGATTTGCACAAACAATTTATCTACACATGGGAAGACTTAACCGTTATGCCCAAACCGGGGAAAAATTAAAGCTTTATTATTCTGTTCCCTTGGTAAATCGTAATCGTATTTGGAATTTCGGTATTTATGCATTTAAATAAGTTTAAACTGAGTAAAGCAAGATCGTAAATATTATTGTTAAGTAATTACAGTACTGAAAACTGTCCCGTGGTTAAAGTAAGCTCGACTGCTAAACGTGAACCTAGATCTGGCTAAGAACCATTGGTTTTTATCATAAAAAAATTCAGAAGCAGCAAGAAGTTATGAAATTGATGGCGTGACAACCTTGCGTTGCAAAGCATACTATGCAAATGGTACTGCCCCTGATCTTTTCTCCTTTTTTCGCCTTTTCCGATTGCTTATCTACGAACTGCATCTAGTTATCTATAAATATAATACAAAACACAAGACTATAATCACAAAAATGTAAAAAATGCTTCATTACGTCGTAATATATTGTTTTCTTTACTCAAGTGATGATGTTATTTGATGATATTTACATGCCTGAACTAATTAATTTACACTGCAATCACTGTCTAATACATGTCGGATTAAAAAGCAATTTGTATAGTATCTGCATATATTTGCATTATTATTTAATTCTAAATGAATTATTCTGTTAATATTACGCCGGGAACATTCCAAGCTTACACATTAACAAGCAATAATAACAAATTGCGTTGTAATTGGATTCTATTGTGAATGCAGTCAGCCTTATGTACTAAACGTTGCCTTAGGGCCTGATGGTCTACTAATCTAAAGTTTAGAGATGATGGGCAATTTGTTGCTCCGCGCAATCTGATAGACGAGATACTTCGTAAACGTTTATATAATGTTTCGTAAAACATTTTTATTGTTAAGTCTATGAGAAGGTGTATCAAACTAAAGTTTACTTACCATGTTGAATCATTTGAACTTGCAAACCAATCAAATTTAAAGGTTCTTTATGGTTTTACAAATAAAAAGGTTTCAAATATTTCACTTAGGTACTTCATTTTGCAAGCAAACTTAAAATTAAATTAAAATACCTAGTACAGACGTAAGGTAAATTATTAAAGTTCTAGGTTTCTTACTTATTTGTTATACGGTCATTTTAATTAACTCCTAATTAATAGACACCTTAAACTGTGTCCTTTCCTTTGTATGTGCAGTTTCACGTTTGATGGATTATTATATTAATAGGTAAAAATAAATAAAATATTTTTTGTCGTTTCAAACAGTACTTCAATATTAAAGTTTATATCGAATTTTATGTTTGTTGCAAAGAGGTTTGGGCAATAGGTAAAGGTTTAAAATATGATGACTGTATTGACAATGTGTTTGAAAGAAAGAATAATTAAGCAAGTAGAATTTGAAAACATTATTATACGCTCGTTATAATACGAAATGATTGAATGTTAAAAACATTAAGTATTTATGACACGAACAAGAGACATGAGTTAAACTTTATAAATAGTTCAAAAGGTTGTCTCTTGTTATACAGCAGTATATATTATCTTGAAATTTAACCGTGCACCCTAGCCAATCCGGGCAAGTATATAAAAAATGCATGTTGCATAATCAAGAGCCAAATTTTGCTTGCTTTGAGCAGAAAAAATACTCATTTTGGTTGCTTCAACCAAATTATAAAAACGTCAATGTGTACGAAACATTTCTGAAAAACAATGAATGAATAACAGCGCACACAAATTCATTAATCTAAACAGAAATGACATAGTTCTCTTGCATTACAACATTGTATAGCAAGGTGTTAGACAGCTAATAAAACAAAAGATATCTATCTATCTCCAAACTCAAATGGAAATCTAAAGATATAATTACTAGGTGGTTACCTTCCCACGCAATTATAGAGAAGTGAATAATATATATCACTTAGATGTTTACAAGTAGACAGATTTAATGAGCGAGCCACTTATTGCCCATGTGTTACGGCTATCTTTATTTCTGAAACATTGTTGTTACATACCTACTTGTGGTTTATGCAATAAGTATTGAACTTTGCGGTAAAGTCAAAGTTTGCACTATCAAAAAAAAATTCAAAACCGTACCTATTTGTCGAAACAGAAATACAATCATTGGCTTAATAGATTTTTGGTTATTTAAAAAGATTTTGTTTTGCAATCACACCGCTAACCATATTTGGAAATAAAGCAATGCATGCTTTATTTTGCATGGTTTGCATAGCTTTACATTTTTCATACATTATTTGGAAGTAAATGGTTATCTTATTAAACTATTTTTTACCAAAAAGGGAGATATTGATCGACAAACGTTTCTATCCTCAGAAAACTAAAAATAAACAATAAATATTTACTTTTTTGAGATTTTTCGATATTTTCGTGGCTCATGTTGGGCGCCATTAACATTGTTTCTCTTTTATCTGCGTGCGAGTTTCGCGTAAAATATATAGGTTTTTTTTTCTATGCGATGTTTTTATATAGCATCCCGGACTGTTTAATAAAACCGTAACTTGGTCATCCTCATTTCATTAGAAATTTTGACTTGGTCAGGAGGATTTAATGATTACTTTAAAACACATCAAGTTACGAGCTCATGAGAGACATATTATATATGTTTATTTCATTCAATTAAAATTGAACGCCCCTTTTTTTTTTTTTTGGTGGGTGTAAAATCATCGAATAACCCCTCCCGCTCTTGGACAGAGCGAAAGGGAGTGTCAGACTTCTACTGACTAAAAACCACCCATGTTCCTTCTTCGCCCTCTATGTCGAGGCCGCGATAACCGATGGACTACCCGCGGCCCCGACAGGGAATTTGAACGCCCCTTACACGAGAGTTCAATATTTCGGCCTTGGGTATGTCACTTATTAAAAAAGTCATGAATCGGAAACAAAAATTCGTAGCCAGATTGTTGTGACTGCCATTATTTAATTTTAATCTCGGTATTTAATCTATTATTGAACTGTTGTGAAAAAAGGGAAGTTACAAACAAATAATTATGGCCTGTGTTAATTGCGTTAGAAATTAATTACATTTCATGTTACAATTTCGGCATAGTCTTGTTGCTGTTTATCATAAATAACCTGTTTTAGTAAGCCTTATAAACAATGTCAATAAAACCAAAACGTGTTACGAAAAACACATACCTATTGCTTGAAAGCAAACATATTAATTTCTTATTACAAGTGATTTCAATGATCATAATTAGATACTTGATAGATCGATAAAACGATTAATGTAATGTGTTATTGACCGTTCTGCGTCCGGTCTCTGGAACGAACAGTGGTAAAGTGGTCAAGCTCGCGTCGCCCTCTGTGATTGGTTGAATTAGTGATCAATCGCCAATCGTATCACTTGATTTGTGTTTAATTGTTATGGTGTCGATGAGTTTTTTTTTAAAGCTAGATCCTAATCTAGAATAAGCTTGACTTGGCCACCACATCACATTGGCCAATGCGATGGCGATAAAATATCAAAGATTTTTAATATTGACATGGTCTCTAAAAGATTTGGTTAGGTTAGCTAATTATGTTATAACTTAAGATAGAAGGTCCCTTTAGTGGGGACTGAATAAATTAACTGAATCTTACTGCTTCTAAACGGTATAACAAAAGAGTTGCGCGACTTGCCTTTTTAACAAGTTTTGTTTTTAAGAGGTATCCCTCTTAGGTACTTGTATTGTACCTACAATTCAATCACAAAGCATAGATGCGGATTTAAGTGCGTAGGCATTTTCTGCTAGTACAAAAGTTAAATCAGCTGCAACTGAATATCGATAAGCATTTTTGGAAATAAACTACTTTACCACGTTTTTCTGTAGTTTAATTACAAATAAAATTGATGTCAACTACCAATGTTTGCTGAATATTCCACCAAAATAAAACACTATGAAACACTAATTTGCATAAACCACCGAAACAAATCATGTTCCTGCTGAGCTTCTTAATTTTACTGACATTATTATAATTATAGTAACGAACTAATTCGTTCAAGTTGAGACATCTATCTATGATGGATGAGCTTCCACACTAGGCAGCGTGTATACATTCGTAGCCAAAATGTTATGGGGATAACCGCTGCGAGGAAGCGAGTCAATGAGATGTTAAAACTATGTTATTAAAATTACGAAGCAGAAGTCAATTATAGCTGATTGATTAGTCAGTGATCTATTTGCTTTCATCGTTTTCAAAAGCTTACCATCTTATTATTTAATTGCGTCTATTTTGCGTGGCAACAGTTTTATAAAAAAAAAAACTGGTAACAATTATAATGACCATAGTTTTGTCTGTCAATAGTTTAGATCCTGTCCCATTATTCATGTTAAAGTTACAGTTTTTTCAATGATGCAAAAATGGAGTTGAAACAAATCTGACGCATTTTGTAGAATAGGTACTCAATGCTTTTGCAATGAACCGGAAAATTCCAAATGCAATTAGTAATACATGAACTTATCAATGTAAATACGTAGGTGCGTAAGAAAGTGAGTATGAAATACGTATTAATAAATCTCTTGCCTACCTACCTACGCTAACACATAAGATGGTGTTTGCGCAATCAATGAGCACATACGTGGTCTAGAACAAGCTTGAAGAAATTCCATTCGATGTCCATTGTACAATACCCAGCGTAAATTAGGCCTTACATACTTTGTAAGGCCTAATTAGAACAACGTCTATGCCATTACATTCCTATATAATATCCTCCTCTTCCTTTTCCTAGACTCCTATTGTTTATATCTGTTACATCAATTGTTTTATCATAATAGAATTATAATATAATTTACGTTACAATTCATAAAATGGTCACAAACTGACAACTCATAATAAAATCTTCGCTTGTGTTTTAATAAGTTTAACATGATTCGTATTATTATTATTAGATACCCTATTATGGTTCTGCTAAAGCGGTCATTTTAGACCCCTGACTTATTCAGACTATCGTCCGTTTTTTGGAGAGTGGAAAATCATCAAATGACTCCTCCCGCTCTGGATAAAGCGGTAGGGGGAGTGTCAAACTTCTACTGACTATAAACCACCCGTTCCTTCTTAGTCCTTAGTGTCCGAGGCCGTGGTAACTCTTTCGAACAAACATCCCTGACATAAATTTACGAACGTGTTGGCATTTTCATCATTTTTCGTTCGTAGTTATTTAACTGGCATCAATAATAATAATCACTGTTTGATCCTATGCCACATTTTCTGGGAGGATTCTTCTTTATAACCTTCAGCTAAATTTAGCTTAAGCGGCTACAATAAAAATCCAATTATTATTAATTGACGTAGATTCTATATCGGACTAAAGATTCTGAAAAAAAAAATGCACGATCCTATCGTTTTGAGATTTAAAAACGAAGATTTGAAGATGATAAACAGAAAACTAGTTTCGTGCTAACTCCAACACTTAGTTTTAGTATGATTATGACTTTAGGTCAATAGCGCAACGCATTTGATTCGAACTCACGACATCTAGCTCACCGTTGCGTTAATGCCATCTAGTGCATAATCTTTATTAACTTAATTAAGGAACAACTTAGGGTCAATTTACATTACGACGGAAGAGAAGGGAAGCGAACTATTATTTTTAAGTTTTGCATTATGAACTTTATCTCCATTTGTAATGTACAAATTAGATGGGGCCAAAGACGGGTAGCGTGTCTTCCGAAGAATTCTCAAGCATTCTTGAGACGTTGATTTACTAACAAAAGTAGGAAAGTAACTAATTGATGCTTGTCTACCGCCGCAATGGAAGTTGGACTTTATTATACAGAATTATGTTAGGTTTTAATTAATTTCTGAACTCGATGTTTTATAATACTTTACGCCTATACTCCTCGAATGGTTAGGTAGCGGTGTACCTAACTATTGGAACTTGATATTATATATGGTTTAAGACATTTTATTTCTCAAAAACAGAATACAATAATTCACTTGGATGAGAAACACAGGTTACATAATTAAACGTTCATTGAAACGAGTAGGTATCGGAACGGTATTACAATATTGTTAATCATTAACTTATCACTATGTTAGTAAAATAAAGTAAAATTAACTATTCTAAAAGAGAACGATATTTGAAGGTAGGTTTTTAATATTTTTTTCTTGTTGTAAGGTAATCTGCAAAAATGTTGAGGCTATGAGTCCATATTACGTGTAGAAATGCACTTTCTATCATGGATTGCTATTGAAAGTATAATTTATTTTTGTTGTTTTAATTTTTGTTTGAACTAAGGTTTTGTAACGCAAGAATCGTTTTAATATATTTTTTTTTTGTTAAGACAAGTTTTGAATACATATTTTTTTATCACTTTAGTAGATGTAGATAGTAGGTAGGTAAGAAAATGGGCAGCTAGTTATGAAATATTTAATACTAATATAATTGAAAACTTTTCATTATGTGGAATTTTAATTTCCTTTTGAATAGGGGAAAAGATTGTATTTCCTTAATGTCTTTTGGCAATTCGTTATACATTTTGGCACCCTCATACTTAATGTTTCTAGTACCATATATTATTAAAATAATTTGTTTTGTTTTCGTAATGATTACCAAAAAGCCAATAATAAACTTCAAATATCTTCCTGATATAAATATATTCACTAAACTAAATAATTACATTGTTATTTTGATCAAATAAGAATCGATATATCCGGCTGCAAACCACAGTTCAATGCAATTATATAACAAAAGGTTAATGATACGAATATGGTGCATAAAAAACATATTAAGCTTTGTTACACACATAACCTTGTACCATCAATCTTTAAATGTGTTGAACTTCTTTAAGTGGAAGGCCTAGCCATATTTTATGAATCTGACATTAAAATGAAGAGACCGGTATGTTAAAATCTAGTCTAAAAACTTACTTTCGTCACCTACTATTCTGCACTCTCTGCTCAGATATTTTTCAAGGACGAACTCGAAGCGATGACACACGGGAAATGGCTCTTCAATTATTTATATCTTTATCTCTCTTTCAGAAGATCATTTGGACAACAATTAACCATGAGTTTTCCTAATTATAAAGATGCCGTATCTAAATTATTTAGTTTTTGGTCTGTAGCCGATTTCCGGGAGCTCGTTTTTCAATAAACTAAGAAAAACAAGGCTAAATAAGATCCTAAATGCAGAAAAAGTTATTTCTGAACCTATCTACCAAATGAATTTACTACGTATCTAAATAAATAATATGTTCTTTTCAGGATGAAAAAAGTCACAAAGCAGAATGCATTAGTTTTTTCTGCCGCTTTAACTTAGTCAAAAATTTTTGTGACTTTTCAAAATTCACAGGTGTTCATGGTTGGCAAATTGTGTGATGGTCTGTGAGTGGTTTCCACAAAATGTCGTCTGTCCGTCTAGTTTGCGGTTTGAAGATCTATCGCAACATTATTTTGATAGGCTAGGCAAAAAATGCCTCTTGTTATTTTATCATACTTGCGTTAAATGCCATACCTTGTTATAACGTTCTGTGGTTATAACTGAATAATGTAATTGAGTAAGCTTTAAAAAATGTAGGTAACCTAAATAATTTTCATCCGTATCGAAAATGGCATTTTCTCATTTATGTATTAATCAAGATCATCCTAGCCCTTGTAGATGGAATCTAAAATATATTGCAACAAAAAAGGCAATATTATTAACAAATTTATATTATTAAAGTTAGGCACATTTTCACATAGTAACCGCCTAAAAATTAAAAAAATAATAATTGCAAAATGCAACTTGATATCCAAATGTTAATGATAAGTCAAACATCAACAACAATTTATGCGTTTGACTATTCATTTAATTATCACCTCGTTTTGAAACAGAAAATTACAAGATGAATTACCTTATTAGGATTTTATAGAAGAATAGAAAATTAACAGGCCTTAAATATCGATGTCGTAAACCTGATGGTGTTAGGACATGCAGGTGTAGCAGGTATATAGCAAGAAGAGTGTGGTTAATATGGTCATGTAGTGAAATGTATCATTACATGGTCGATATGTCAATAAAACAATAAGATATGGGTGGACGTCGGAGTGTGTCAGGGCGGGCGGCTACGCTCGCTTTGAAGTGCCCGTACGGGCCCGCGCTGCGCCTGCGTTATCGTACTCCAATTTCACGAGCTGCGCTGACGCCAGCTCGTATAAAAGCCGCGGCGGTCGATCTCAATAATCATTCCCGCCTCACACATCCACCGCAGATCATCACCTGCACATCAACCAACATTTTATAAAAAAACACAAAAATGAGATCGGTAAGTGATCTAAGTGTAAATATAGTGTTACGGGTCATCAATTCAATTAAATCGAAGAAAAACTTTAAAAATATTTCTTAAAAAAAACGTTTAAAACAACAATGCTCTTTTTGAACAAATTGATAAGTATTAAACAGTGTTAAAATCAAATTAATAAAAATCCAATTTCTCCAATCAAAGTGCAGTTCAACAATCAAATCAAATTATCTCAAAAGAATCTTTCTAGTCTGTTTATAAAAAAATATGGCACTTGCTTGATAGATTAGTTTCTACTGTTCGCAAGATCCTTTCATATTCGGACAATCATACAACGTTTCATTCCCGTAGCTTGTGATTACCTGAACAATGCGCGGTGATATGATACACCCGTTTGTATGATAATTCCTGGCATACATAAAGCATTTATCTTGATTCACAATTTCCCACACGTAATTGATGTTTGACGAATATGAGAATACTTTTGTTTTCATACCAAAATAGTGTAACTACAAAACTCATGCCGTAATAAGTTTTTTGTTTCGCTATAATTAGGATCAAATTATGCTAATCTAAAATTAAGTGTAGATTAAATTCATGAATGCAACGGTTATCTTTAGGAAGCAGTTTAAAATTTTTGTTTAGTTTATTCTTTTGTTGTCCTGGTCCCGGCTGCCATATAGATCTTTGGCAGTCGTTACAGGTAGCCAGTGACCTGAAAGTCTGACAAGCAGTCTTATGGTTAAAATAAAACAAACTATTAATTATGTCAATGGGAGTGGCGGAAAATTGCTCCCTATATTTTAGCGAACAAGTTTTTAATTCATTTGCAACGTAATTCATAAACCATAAAAAATCTTTGCCAAGCTTTTCTAAACTTAAAACCGCAATCCTTTACGAAACATAAAGTTTACCAAAATTAGTTAACTTTATTCGGAGATAAAACGTGAAATCGATCAAGTTAACATAATAACGTTTGTAACGGTCATCTATCACCTTAGTTTGTGATTAAGATTCGTCATAAGCCAAGCATCAAGGCTAAAGAAACACTTTCATTGAAAATGGTCAGTTTCGTTACGAAACTCATCAAAAATAGTGTTTCATATATTCGGACATAAAAATGTAAATGACGTATTCTGTTGTAACGAACGATCTTTGATATACATTTTGTAAGCGAGGTCACTGTCATCTGAACTTTGCAAAACTAAAATACAATTTATTTAAAATCTCCGAAAAATCAATATCTGCTTTACTCTTCCAAATTATATTGGGGTCGACTTCCAGTTTAACCCGATGCAGTGGAATACCCAACTCCCTAACCCAGTTATAAGTAGATAATTCGATACCCCTTGCATTGCAATAAAACTTTTAAAACAAAATTGCGAATAATTAAGCATAAAAGAACTGAGTCTATTGTTGTTCTGTAAAAGTTAGACCTATAGTTTAAAGCTCATCATAATCCCAGTCTGTGTAATTTTATGGCGAAATGTGCTAATCAACAAAGATAACATTGTTACGTTTTTCCCGCAGTTCGTCGTCTTATCCGTCCTCGTGGCCGCTGCGTATGCCGCTCCCCAGTTCCAGGGACAGTACCAGCAACAACAACAACAGCAACAGTACCAAGGCCAGGTCATCCCCATCGTCAAACAACAGCAAGAGATCAACCCTGATGGCTCCTACCAATACAGGTAAATTGAGCTTTAGAACGTATAAACTGTAAACGAAGAACATCTGTTATTGGCCATTCTTTAGCACTCAAACTTCATTGTTGTGAAATTAAATGAACCCCGTGAAACAATAAGAATACATTTACTGAATCTGCCAACAAGATTTATGGCCGCCATAAAGTTAGTCATGACCTATCTATCATAATAAATATGTCAGGCATGACCTTACAAGTGCATGAGAGCTTTTTAAAAGATGTTATTTAAAAGTGCAACCAAACAATACGCACATATTTTTCGTTTTGAATGTCACAATAAACACGACTTCCAAAAGCAATATAAGTTCTATAAATAGCAAAATATCACTCATGTCATCCGATTCACATTGACATAATATAATAGGTTAATATAACAATTAATAATTTAATTAATGAATAAACGAAAGGTTAATCATGGTCATTTAATTAATGGGTCTCGATTTATCGACGGTTAAGAGTAATTTTGCAAATACACACTGATGAGGTTAAAAATATGCATCCATATCAGTTAAAGGATTGTGAAATAGGATGAGATCATGCATGGATTCCTCCAGTGTCAAGTGTATTAAATGCTTAATTTGTGGGAGGCATCTGTGCAAGCGTTCGCAGCCAAGCCCTGATTGCGCAACAAATTGGCTCAGGTGTTAAGCAGTGCATGCATATGTTGATATTTTCTGATTCACCTGATGCAAGACATTATTAGTAACACAATATGTCAGGGCAACATCTATCATACTTAATTTCAAACTGGAGTCAATATATTTTTGATCTTTCTCACATAATGTGGTATATACGGAAATGCATGGCTTATCTATCACACACACGCAGAATTAATTTGTATACTTTCAAATGACATAATAATCGAATTCAGCATCTTCTTTCCGAAAATCTCAGATTCAGTCAAAGTGCAACAAAAAAACAATTAAAGAATGTTGTAACAAAAATCACCATACATGTGGTATGCTAACAAAAGATTCCCAAGAGCAACAGATTGACAATGCATCATGATTGCACGACCTGAAAACGTTTTGGTGAAACATTTAATTAGATTTGATCTTTTCAAGCGTGTGGCAGCGCCTAGAGCTCTGCCTGATTCTTGTTTGTTATAACCGAATTGATTTATGAAATCCTTATAGTTGTCTCTTTGGTCTACTGGTCACAAGCGCTACAGCTGAGCTACAGAGTCTGAAATTATGCCCGGTTGATAGCAATAGACTTAAAAACATATAACTGGCGAAATATGGGTATACTAATAAGGATTACAGTCGTGATTTCATGTTATGTTATAACCCAAGTGATTCAAGAAAACCTTACAGTTAAAACTATAAAGTTTCTGATAATCGTACTTATAAGATAGCTTAATGGTAATCTCTTTGAGCTAGCATTTATAATTGTATGTCCGTTAAACATAAGTACATTGTAAACTAAGCATTTAGTGAGGATTAGTGTTGACACTACCGGGATGACGCTATGTTTTTAACAGTTAACCTTTCTTAACGTACCTACGTTTCTACTTTCTGCAACATAAACATTGAAGCTGAAATGCTACCTACGTAGGTATTCAATATCGAGAAGTTGTTATGTCATACACGCTTACTAATTTGCCAAGGCATAATAAAGTCTATCAGAATTTCACATGTCAGTATTATCAACAAACAATGCTCATGGACCTAGATCGTCATTTATTACCCGACTGCGGCGAAGCCCAAAAGGAAGGTTATGTGTTTGGCGTGTATATATGTATGTATGTCCGTTTCTTTGCTCCCTCATAACGCCTTATGATGAAGGGATTTTAATAAAATGTACGTCCGTTAGATTCGTCTTGATGGCGCGAGTGTCACTGGCTACATTAAAATAAAAAAATAAATAAAAAAATTGTGACTGAAAAGTAAAAAACAAGCACATTTTAAATTCAACGAAACTTGGAAGCAGGCGGGGTTCATTTGAATATTAAATTATCAAAGAAAAAAATATGTTTTTTACTTTCCTGTTTTTTCAGTCGGGTTTTTTTAGTTTTTTTCCATTTAAGTATAGCTGACTTATCTCACTTTTTTTGGTTTGTTCCCAAAAAAAATCCCTTTTTTTTCGGTATGATTGTCGAATTTTCTATCGTGTATTTTCAGTGGGAATATATGGTTTGTTTTCTTTATAGTTACGAGACTGGCAATGGCATCGCAGCCCAGGAGCAGGGATACCTGAAGAACGCTGGACAAAAGGACCTCGAGGCGCAGGTTGCCCAGGGAAGCTATACTTACACCTCACCTGAGGGCATCCCTATCTCTCTGACCTACACTGCTGATGAGAACGGTAATACTGTGTTTTTTATAATAAAAACCACTAACATTTAAAAAATTTAGGAGCTTATAAATTAGCTTCCTATAAAATAAAATGCTTATTTAGAAATACTATTGCTTGGACTTCTACAAAATGACTTGCAATCAAAAACAATATTAAAAGTTTCTGTTACAAAACTTTTGAATGCCAATTTTCAAAGTTCTGTTTTATGTCTTTTACTGTGGTACTCAGAAATATTTAATGATTACTTAAGCTGTTACTTAGTAAAGATATGACCTACTTTTGTAGGACAAAACTGTCAAAACGTTTACTAAGTGATGTCCTAAGGAATCATTAAAGCTCTCTGAGTGCGGCAGTTAAAGTATTAACTTTAATTGGGGACTTTAACTAAGTATTGCATCTTTATTTATAAGGTTTTAGTAGTTTATCCGTAGGTGGTTTACACTAGCTAGCTATAATTCAATACCCGTATGGGGAAACAGACCTTTTCGTTAGGTACCTATCACAAAATGGTTTAGGCATCAAGAACTTAATTAACCGAAGAAATAATTACAACATCTTAATAACCTAGTGCGATTATTTCACCTCTTAAAAACCCACTGACCGAAATTACAGGTTACCTAAATAAATGCCCATTTTAAACACTTAACGACTGGAACATTTGATAGCCTACTAAAGTCATAATGATGTAAATAGAAAAACTAAACGCTTAAAACACACACGATTTAAGATGAATCTTACACCTGCACTTGTAATTAACATAAGCTTATTTGATCATTCATTCAGATATGAATAAATTACATGGTGTTATGAAGTTTGAGAGTAGTAGAATTTGTTACGGTAAAGTACGTGTAATGCCAATTGCAGCATCTAAACAAGTGTTATGGGCAATTAAGTAAAAGAGCTAAGCTACACGTTATAGTAACCGTTTCATTCAATCTTTAATTATTACGCACTTGTAGCAATAATTAACTCAACTTGCTCATGAATGGTTAATTCACCTCTTTCATTCACGGCAAAAATTGGCTATGTCAGTCACCTGAGGGCACACCAGCGATGCTCTTAATAGGCAGATCCAAGTCGCTGTGGCCGAAATCGGTCGGGATCATATATATATATATAATTCACCTCTATTGTAACGGCGATGTATTAACATAACACTTCATTTGCTTTCAGGATTCCAGGCCCAAGGCGCTCATCTCCCCACTCCTCCCCCAATCCCAGAGGCCATCCTTCGCGCTCTCCAGTACATCGAATCTCACCCCCAGCAGGCCCAGCAGCCCACCTACCAACAACAGCCCACCTACCAACAACAGGGTTTCCAACAACAACAACCCTTCCGCGGTTAAGTCAACAACACGACGATATCAACCCAACAACATGACGATATCGAACGATACTCATGCACGACTGTACCTATCATCATAAAGTTAAGATGTACGCGTAGAATAAGTATCTATAACGATTGTTACCTGTGATTTATTATATTTTTTAAGAAGAATTAAGAGCCATAAGTAAAAAAATACATTTTATAATTTCACTGTTTTATTTCCTTTGAAATAATGGAAAAAAGGAAAAAAGATTCCTTGTGACCCGAAAGCCACATTCTTAAGAGTTTTTTTTCAAAAATTTCAAACTATCGCCCTATAAAGTAGGTACATAATATAAATGATTCATAATTATTTTTAAACCATTTGTCATCAAGTAATTTGTAAACCGTCATTCGTATGAAAATGATATATAACTTTTGAAGTGAAAATATAGGTGATGCTTGTCAACAAACCGATAAACTATGATAAAAGATGCAACATCTAAGCCAAAGAAATATGTAATTATTGTACGCTTGCTACATAGGTCATTGGGTCAGCCCACACACCTACTTTGACGCGTAGATTCAAAGCCGATGCACCCAATGCATTTCATTATACTGTATCTTGTTACATCATCAAATTAAGTTATTCATCACTTGATGTCTGCTTTTTAACGCATCGATGACCATTTTAATTAAGGCGGCCCAAAAGTTGTCGAAAAGTTTGACATTTTCCGTGGCGTCCTGATGGATGCTATTGTGGCTTGCACAGGAGTTGATACTCCTGTGCAAGACACAGGACAGGCAGGACACGAGTGTCCCATCGTGCTCGGGGCAGCACCGCATTTACATTCCAGGGCAGAGTCATCTATCACTTGATTTGATATGCTGCTACATTTTACATCTTTATGTTGGAAACATCCACAAAACCAGTTGCTAAGTATTTTATTGAGGATTCTGTGGAAACTGAATAGTTCATCAAATAATATTCAATCATTCTTTATTTTATAACAGGGCCCGGTTTTTTGGCAACATAATCAACATTAAACCTTGAAATTAAAAAAGACTTTTATCCAAGACGTTATTATACAGAAAGAAAGCAGGTAGCCGGCGCCGATCTGCCAGCGGTCATAGGAACAAGCGCCGATAAGCGCCGAACGTCGCCTACAAGTTCCAAAAGTCTTCGACACGCGCCGGTTACCTGCATGGACCGGTTCCTATAAGCGCTGATAGGCTGCCAGCTTTCTTTCTGTATACGGCTTTAGAGTAGATACTGCTGAAGTATGCTATTAATGTAGCAGTAGACTGACTCAGTTGAAGATTCGCATGTAAGCCAAGCTGCTACCTGAAATCAATTGGATTTATTACAGCTGCCAACAAAACATTATAAACTGTAAGGATGACAGGTCAACGGTTGCAGCTTTTTTTTTGGGGTTGGGAAATCATCAAATAACCCCTCCCGCTATTGGGCAGAGCGAAAGGGAGTGTCAGACTTCTACCGACTAAAAACCACCCATGTTCCTTCTCAGCCCTTTATGTCGAGGCCGCGGTATCTCTTGCGAACAATCCCGCAGCCCCGACGGGGAACGGTTACAGCCTTACTTTCAGTACATACTATACATTACCTAAGCGGACTTCATACAACTTGTTAGCATAATGTTGTTGTCATTTATCACCACAACAAATAAATCATACGGCAGTACACACAGTTGACCAATGAATTATTCGTGTTTATTTTGGTATTTGACAAGGCTTTTAATATCCCCACTTCTGGTTATTTAATATATTTAGTTTAAGCTTTTACATAAGAATTGACAAGTAAACCGGACCCTAGTAGTAGGCCAGAGATAAAAATACGATGGGTTTTAATTCAATGCATACATCATTGGTTGTTGTTTAAAAAATATTTATACACATATGATTTTATATTATATGTACAAAATTATTGACTTCTTCCACTAAAACTAAATTTTGCGAGCGACTTTAAAAAATTAATATTCCTTTATTAATATTAATAATCGTAGTAGTAATTAATAGTCACACATGATCCCGGATAATGTGACTTGTCATTAGACATCACACGTAACGTCACATCTCTAACATTTCGCCAGTTATTTTAAGTCACATGTAATAGGGGGCGAGCCTATTGCACTCAACTGGGCCCAAATTCAAACGCCGTGGCTGCTACCGAGAAATTCTACATTATAAAACCCAGTAACACCTTGCTCACCCAGGGAATCGAACTCGGACTGCATGCCGCATGACCAACGAGGTAGTCACTAGTGGTTGACATTATCATTATTCGTCGAATTTTCGGAAACGGATCAGTAGTTTCGAAGATTATTAGGTATTTAATCCAAGCTAACAAACTTTCAAGAACATGGGTGGTATTTAGTCAGTAGACGTCTGACACTCCCTTTCGCTCTGCCCAAGAGCGGGTGGGGTTATTTGATGATTTACCCCCCCCTAAAAAAAGGGCCTCTGACATGGTTTGACGACCACCATTTTGCGGCTGGGACCACCAACTTATATGTGCTTTCCGAAGCAGGGAATCGTCTTTTCATCAGACAACCAGGTGATTCAAGCCTGCAAGACCTAGCCAAACTGAAACAACGTTAGCTTCCCGTGGGTAAACCACTCGACCACGGAGCCAGTTATTATTGATTAAATCTCTAGAGATGGTGCAGGAAATCAAGGTATTGCGAGCCTTTCTATACATTATAGTTGTAATGTGAATATGTGATGAGATTACCACCTTATTAGTTACCTAATTATTTCACTTAACTAAACTAATTACCTAATTATACTTACTCTAGTAGTCCAGTACCGCCTATCCCTGTTCCTTAACAGGTATTAATGTTTTGGATCAAAGTTCAAATGTAATTCTAACCGGGATTCCAATGTTACTTATTACGCACATGCTAATATGTTGATATCTACATGAAAGTTTACAACGTCGCCGATAGCTGTAAAATATATCACTGTTTATGATGAATCTGTTTAATATTACTAAATAAAACGGCAATCCGATCAACACTCATTTTTTCTTTAGCTAATTTAGTTATGTTCTTATTTTTACTTTCCTCGTATTCGTAATGAAAACCAGAGTGTTCACATCGGGTAAATTGCTTAGGAAGTCCCTCGAATTATTAGCGCCCTCACTACGTTACGGGCGCTAAATCCCGTCTCGGGACTAACTAAGTACCTTCACCCCTTGGATAACCATCTACTATTTTCACATATTTCACTTACTTCATTCAGCGTCTTGAAAAGAGTAGGAATATACTTCTTTATATAATTACCTTTTCACCCAGCTCTTGGGAAATCATGTCCATTCAATAAAACTGATATAATTATTTTAACTGCTAACATTATATTAAAACATTCACAGTATAAAAAACATCTGATCTACGTATTAAAACCTACTGATACGAAATCACGGAAATAGCAACCCACTTTACTTATATCTATTTCAATACTAATTACAACTCGTCTTCCTGCTTTACTCCTCTACAATGACTTCTGCCTTCATAATTTGAAACCAAACAGAAACATCTTTTTAAGGTACCATAGATTTTAACCAGCCAGTAATTCATAGCTTCCCATATATCAACACAGCGTGCAATTGAAAATTAAAATAGCATATTGAAGATTTAAATACTTTCATGATTCTATTGTCATAAAATTTTAAATGGCAGATAGAGATCTGCCATTTAAAAAAATAAGTTACAAGCAGCCCAACATCACGTTTACCTAGGTATTTGAATAGTCAGCTTATAGAGCCATCTATGGATAGTTTTAAGCACTTGCCACAAAGTGAATGACCTGTTTGTAAAGATGTAGCCTCTAAAAAATCAATGAACAAAGAGAATGTATTCAGTTGAATGCTCAATGCCAACGCAATACGCGAGTATACCGGTAGATGGTAGCAAATAAAGTTGTGCACTTAATCCTCCTCCTTTAATATTTTCTGTATTTATTTCAGTATTTATGAAAGTTGGAAAATGTATTAATATTTTCTTTATTTATTTAAGCTATAAATAACACGGCTTTGCAAAAGCTCTAATTTAAAACCACCAATTTTCAGCAACTTTCTGACCAAATCGGCGAGTCTCCACAGAACTCGCACCTTCAACGTTGATGATTCCCAAAGCATACGCATAGACCAGCGCAACCACTTTTAATATTAATAACAGCAATAACATAATGGCTTATCTCAATACCAAGATGCTTTCTTACAGTCAAATTAGCATTGATTAGAAAAGGCGTAGACACAATAATTATTAAACAAAATAATTGATACCCTTACAAAATGGGTCGAGTGTGCAATACTGGCGTGTAATCCAATCATAGGACGTGCATTCACGATGGGCCAGTTACCTTTGGTCTGACATCCCATCTGTCACCTTACATAACTATTGAAATCTTAGCTCGACAATACATGACGAGGTTTCACCATCATTATGTGACACATCATAAATCAATTGTTGGATAGCACGCTAAAGAATGACACCTGAGCCTTAGTAGGTACGTTATGTAATTAATTGTGACCTAGAAAAGGACTCTATACATAACACATCATCAGTCTGTAGATATCCTTTTCCACATCTGAGACACAGGTCCCATCAAAGGTGTTCAGCGCTGGTTGATTGATGTCAAGTTATTCCATGTCTACGAATTTTTTGGTTCTAAAGAGGACCTTCTGGTTTGCTCGAAATTAATTATTATACCGATGAATAGTGTGGGGGTGGAGGGAAGCCTTGTCCTAGGAATTGGATAGATTAGGCTAAAAAACTAGCCAAGTGCGAATCGGACTCGCACATGAAGGGTTCCGTATCATCGTAGTAGGGAAGCCCCTCTAATTTGTATTATTTTTTGTTATGGCGGTGACAGAAACAAACATTTTGTGATATGTTTGTTTTTCATGGTTTTTTTTTATCTTTGTACAAATATCGTCAAATGTAAACCATTTTACGATATTATTATTATTTTTTTTTTTTTTTAATCATAGTAATCCGAATACAGTTGCAGTGACATACGGACGGACTTATAGATTCGTAATTTATATCTGTCTTTCGGTTCGTTTTTTTCCATTCAAATACGGAACCCTAAAAAGTCCGAGGGATCTCACTCAAGTGAGTGAGATCGCTCGGACTTTCATCACCATCAACACTGGGCTACCAGTCCCACTGCTCTAACTACTTCAGAACAGAATAAATAGATAATGTCAGATGTACCTGATAATGTTTGAAATACCATTGGTTTCGAAACATCGTCAGGTCATTCTGGTATTCCAAAATGTATAAAAAAACTCTGCACAAGAAACGACTGGTTCTTCTTTTTTTGCACTAAGCAAATTAATTTATGAGCATTAAATCGTATTAAATTTTCTCGTGCCTTGGATTTTTATTTCTTTGAAAACTGAAACTTGAGCACGAGAAGGCAGTGAATAAAAATATTGCTTTGTTTTAGACGTTATAATATATGAGTAATTTTACAGCCTCACTTCTTTTATGAGCTTTATGTAACCCTGGTTATCCCTATGTGTCTTTGGATATTTGGGCCCAGTCCTTTTGATGAGAGTCCAACTCGTCACTCCATCTCCTTCTGGGCCTACCGCGTCACGTTGTTCTGTTGTTTGGAACCCAATCTGTGGCCACTTTAGCCTAAATTTGATGCGAAATGCGGCAGTTGATTGATGACCCAGTTCCATTTTTAATATGGCGGCTGTGTTGCAAACGTCTGCGATTTAGGTCTAGAATCGAAGTAAATTATTTCTACGGTCTGAAATGTTGACTCCTAGTATACTTCGCTCCCTGTCGTTTCGGTATGACCACGTTAGCGCTCCATAGGTGTTGATGGGGAGGATGCAAGTGCCCATGAGTTTTCTTTTGAGGGAAAGTGAAAGTGTTCCTTTAAAGAAAGAAAAAAAGAAAATGTTATTTATTGTTTCACACAGGACAGAACAAATTGACAAAAAATAATAAAAATTAAAAGCTTAAAACATAAAGAGAAACACTTAAAATTAGGACATACACCCAGCCAACCAACCAACCTGCAGGCGCTGGCTCAACCTGTAGTTCTTCCAGGAGTTTCATCAACCTGTTGTTCTTCGAGCGACTTTTATATCTTACTTCAACTGGAAGGAGTTATTTGAATATTTGACTCATGAACATGCTCTACCTCTACGCGCCCTATATCTACTTTGTTCGTCATTTACTTAGCTTTTGTCATGTTCATTTTGAGCCCAGCCCTCGTGACTGACGTGGCTCAGTTGTTCGAGCATGATGCTCAACTCAGCCACCGAAGATTAGTCAATCTCTTTTCCTCAACAACAGTGCCCTTGTCTTGCCAGAGTGAATTTAACTTTTGAAAAACTTCTTTGAAGGTTGCAGTGTAGAGTTTCGGAGATAGCGGATCGCTTTGTTTTATTCCATTTCGGATAGCAAAGGATGGGCCAGTGGTGTCTAAACGTATGGAAGCTATACTAATGAGATAAATTAGTTCTAGTAATTTAACATAGAAGTGGGTTCTATCAACTGTGTAGTAGAAACTTTATATTCAGTGCAAGATAAGATTTTATTCGTTATGTAGCATAACGAATACAATTTTAACAAATCAAAAACTCTAAAAATGCAAATTCATCACGATTATCTTCATAACTAGCTTTGTATAAGAAACAATTTAAGGAAACTCATGCGAGGAACCTTTTTAGAATGGCTTAATACGTTGAGTTTGACCTCCAGTTAGTCGTAACAAAAATGCGGTAAATATCAATAGGTTGATTATCAAACTACATTAGTAGTTGCAAAGTGATGTTTATTATAGGACTAATTAAACTATTGAAACATCGACGTCGACTTTTTTAATATTTTTTTTGCCGTTGCAACATTAAATAGGTGTTTAATGCACAGTTTTGCATTAAGGGTAGTTACATATGCACGTAGGACGTAAACATCCTTTTTATTATCATTGCGAAACACGGTGACAAGTGCCATTTGCATTTACTTGCATTTTGACAATTAACAAAATTCATTGTATTCCTGATAGTGTTGAGAAGACTCTTTTTTCTTACTTATGAAGTAATGGATTAGGATTTCTTCCAAAACGCTCAGGATATTTAAGCAATAAGGTTGCTGCAGCTTCATGGAACTTGAATTATGGTTCTTGAAATACCCACTTTAACATCTTATGTGTGGGGTTAGTATTTAAATAAATAAAAGCCATTGGATCATTCACAGATACTAACTAACATTCTGTCATTTATTGAATTCTCAATGTGTGGTCAGCTGTTTTCTTCACTTTGAATGGCTTGATGTCATTCAAAGTGAAGAAAACTATTACAATCATAGATTTTTGATGGTGAAACGTTCAAGATATTATTATTCTATCAATCATTATGTCTATCATCAGTGTCTTCAGATGGGAATATTATATAATAAGCAGAAGCCTTTCAAAGATACAGCATTTGTAGTTCGAGCGTGAACATAATCACGAATCTAAAAAATATTTTTTTCGTATTCTTTAAGATTTTAACGTAGATTTAAATTATAGCTCACGTAGAAACCGACCTTGTGCTTCATTACAAGCCCGTCTGGTTCTCAGAGCATAGAAGATAAACATCGTTCAAAATGATTCGAATTATCATCGCGTGCGCACTGGTCTCGCTGGCTGTTGCTGCAGTCATCCCTGAAGATTCTCAGGCTCAAATTATCAACTATAAAAACGAAAATGATGGCTCTGGTAACTACGACTTCAGGTAAGTGTCAAAGTTGAATGTCAAGGACGTAACTTTTGGATTATCTTTCTGAATAAATTAAAGTGTTACATGTTTTAATTAAGTATTTTTTAATGAAGATGGTGTTGGACAAAACTAACAACAAGTGGTCCACATAAGCCCTGAATTAAAACTGGAAGTCATGTGGAGAAATCTGTGCCCAGCAGTGGGATGACGAGAAATAACATTATCTAAATTGGTTTTTTACATGCCAAATAATGCAGTATGCACATAATAATAGAATTCGTTTTAAAATGTGGTATAAAATGCGTTGCGTGAAAATCAATTTAAAAATGGCTGTGTTTTTTACGTTAACCAAGAAAAAGTGAACAAATAAGTAAATACCAAATAACCAATGCTTTTGTAATTGTTTGTTATTGCAGCTTCGAGACGTCCAATGGCATAACTCGTCAAGAAACCGGACGTTTGGTCAATGCCGGGGCTGACGATCAGTATGTGGAGGTCTACGGCTCGTTCACTTATTTGGACGTTGATGGAAAATTAGTACAAGTTTATTACCGAGCTGATAAAGATGGTTATCACGTAAATCCAAAACAAGTAAGTTTATCTTTCTTTACTCATTCATGATTAACGTTAAGGTAAGTGAGCCTTTTAGGACTAATTTTTGGTAGTGACTAACTGCCGCACTCAGAGAGCTTTAATCACTACTTAGGCCATCACTCAGTAAAGTACAGTATTGTCATACAAAAGTATGTCAAACCTTTACTAAGTGACGGCTTAAGTAATCATAAATGTGCACGCCACGATAGCGGCGGTAAGTCCCCTCTTTGAGGAGTGGCTGGAGAGGGCGCCCGGGCGCCCTTACCTTCAGTTTGACTTTCCGGTTATTTCGGGAGGTACCTGCACCAAATCACGCGGGAGGAAACGCCCGAGTGTCATCACTGTGAGGATCGGCCGGAGGACACGGTGGAGCACACCGTGAAGGTCTGCTCCGCTTGGGCTGAGCTCCGCCGTGTTCTCATACATCTCGCGTCCGGCCCTGGTGCAAGCCATGGTCGGGGGCGAGGAGGAATGGGACGCCATCGCCTCCTTCTGCGAAGCAGTGATGCTAGCGAAGGAGGTGGCGGAATGCGAGAGGGACAGAACCTCTCGTCCCAGCCGCCGCGGGAGGCGCTCCGGGCGTCGGGGGTCACGCGATGACCTCCGGCCGGTAGACGCGGGCCTGTGGACGGTGAGTGATCGGCTAGCTCGCCGTCCGTCCGTCTTATGACTACGACAGGCCGTGTCGACAGCGCGTTCGTGTTCCACGCGCGCCTCAAAGAGATGTCTTCAACATGGAAGAGCCCCGCAAGGGCCGACGCCCGTCGGGGCTGCGGAATGCTGTAAGAGATACTGCGTCCTTGACATATAGGGGTAAGAAAGAACTTGGGTGGTTTTTAGTCAGTAGAAGTCTGACACTCCCTTTCGCTCTGCCCAAGAGCGGGAGGGGTTATTTGATGATATCCCACCCCCCAACAAAAAAAAAAACCGGCCAAGTGCGAGTCCTACTCGCACATGAAGGGTTCCGTACCATCGTAGTAGGGGAGTCGCTTTTTTTTTTTTTTTAAATTATTAAAAATATTTTTATTATATGATGTAACTAAAAATTTATGCTTTTCGCAATTTTTCCTATATCTGTGTTATAAGACGTTGCTTCGTACCAAATTTCAAGATTCTGAGTTCACGGGAAGTACCCTGTAGGTTTTGATTCCCTTGCGAGTGTCGAAAATTTGCGGCATAAACGGGAGTATCTTTTGATCGCGTTGACTTAGAAGTTTGATTTTTTCACAGCTCCAAGAGACCATAGACTTGAGTATTTGATATGAATTTCAGCTTGATACCTCCACGCGTTCCTGAGAAAAAAGGTCTTGACAGACAGACAGACAGACAGACAGACAGACGGACAACAAAGTGATCCTATAAGGGTTCCGTTTTTACCTTTTGAGGTACGGAACCCTAAAAAAGAGTAATCATAAATATCTCTCCACAGTAAGTTTTTAAATGGTCAGATACCTTTTACTCTACGTATGTAACGATGTAAGGTATCGGACATTTCCGTCGGTGCTGCGGGTTGTTCGAACGAGATACCCCGGCCTCGACCCAAAGGGCTAAGAAGGAACATGGGTGGTTTTAGTCAGTAGAAGTCTTAGACATCCCTTCCCTATTATCCGTCAATTCCGTTCTGCCCAAAGTGGGAGAGGTTATTTGATGATCTCCCACCCCCAAAATAAGAATATAAAAGGTATCGGACTTTTGAGAATCCAACCCCAAGTAGTGCCATACTAGTACCGTATTGTAGTAGTCTTCAATCTGTTAGGTTGCACGTACCGGTTTTTTGTTTAAATTAAAGTAACATTTAAAAGCGTTTATGTGTACCCAAGGAATATGTTAAACAAGTTATTAATATCTTATAATTAATACAAGCAAGAAACAACTCGTTCTAAAAGTTCATTATAAATACCAACAACACGACCGAATTTTTCTTGTAAGGTTTTCTTAAAACATTTTTTCATATACATCAATGCACTAAAGCACTACATTTGTGCTTAATTTCGACTTTCGGCAAGCCGTGAAGAGTACATTTTAAGCTTTCATCTGACATAACTCACAATACTCTAGGAATATACATTCAATCCAAACTTTATCGTAAACATAACATACCCTAAATGCCTACCCTATTTGAGCTTGATTTGAACTTAGATGTCACTTAACCAAGTAAAAATCAGACCATGTACTTTTATTTACTATTGCTTAGGTAACTCAGATGAAATGTTAGTACTATTCGAATATGATACATAATAACGTACATAATACGGGTCAAATCACTCATCCGGAAATTTGATGAGAGCTACACCACAGAATACAGCTGCACGACATTTCGCTAAAGCTTTACAATGCTAAATGAGATTCAGTATGTATGGTTTGAACAAAGTGGTTTGACAACTCTGAATCCAGAACAGCCACTAGCAGTGTTCTATTCTTGTTATAGACATAAAGTCCATTTTAAGAATTTTAAATTTTAACGTGATTCATACTAAGATTCTGCGTGGATTCTGATAAAGCGGCCATTTTAGACACGCTGGTGTAATAAACTGATATTCTAGAATCGCACCCTTTGAACCTAGATAGTTAAATTCGGCAAGTAAGGAACTTAAAAAATAATAATGTAAATTGACGTCACATTTGCGGTACATTTTGTCTATTTTATTTTTATGCAGCACACTTCTTCTGATATGTCTTCTGAGAATAACAAGTTCAACTAAATGTTTTCTAAGAGATACACGTACAGTTGTCTTTGCCATCTTCTGTGATATAGACTGAGTTCTGGTACACCCATATTTGTGGAGTAAATACCTTGCAATGTCCTGCGGGTCTACGTTTGACCCTAATGATAACAAAGAAGTGTTGTTGGCACTGGTGGAACAACCATTCAAAATAGACTGTTCATCAGGATCAGCAATGGTCGTCGGTTGGGTTCTGCAACGCCTGGAGTTGACGGTTCGACAGGGTGATAAAATGATAACTTTATCTATCAAAAAAATAACGCGACACGAATTTAATGTTTTGAAGTCTGAGCCACTAACTCACCAAATACATCATAATGATGACCATATAATTATTATTGAAATGTTTTCTTTGTGTTTATATTGTGATAAATAGCAATGGGTTTAAATTAGCTAAATAATTTAAAAATATTTTTAAACTATATCAGTTCGGGGATAGTAGGTGTAGTACGGTGACTTATAAAGTTAGTATGAGCTAGAGCTAGAGAGATAGTATATTATCTAGTATAACCTGTATGAACTTTTTTTTAATCCATTTTCTAATCTTTATTTTTCAACAGCGCATATCAATGGGCCTTAATAATAGGAATTTTTCTCCGTCCGTGGTGGCAACGTTATTAGGAAAATAAAGAAAATGCAGCATCATCCACAGCATAACATAAAACTATAAGACTTAATTTGCCAATGTATCTATTAAAATAAATAAAACTTTTTGTTACATTTAAATATCGCATTTGTTATTTCCATATTCATTCAATTTAGTACTCTACTGTTTAAGAAATTTCTTTTTTTTTACCAGTAGAACAAAGTATCAAACAAAATGATTTGCTAATTGAATGCTCAATTTATTTAAGCTTGTAGAATCAGTGCATAACAGTTCGGTCAACCAGCATGTTGAAAGATAGAACTGATCGTTAAATTAACGATTTTCTCTTCATCAGGTAAAGTTTATCGTAATTGAGCCTTCACACTTAACGTGATGCGTGTCGAAATTATGTACTGGAAGTTGGTATACGTGGCGTCATATTAAGCTACACCTACCAAGCTATCTTAACCTCCCTTTGCATGACCTTCAATTATGATGAGAGATCACCCTATACTGGGCCTGCTTGGGTAAGTCGGTCGTTGTGTGTACCACTGGCCCCGATCAAATATTTACCTCAGGCAGCTTGCAGCACTTGAACATTTCTACTTATTAATTTTGTTTGATGAAACTTCAGTGTGAAATCACAGAGGCTTTGTAAAATAACCTTTTTGTTTGTGACCTACTCGATGTCGAAATAAGTATTTGTAAAAAAATCAGTATATTTTCAGTTTACATTGTGTAAATATTTATTAATTTGATAAAACAAAAAACACGTTTTTATTATTTTTCGAAAATCTAACAGACGGACTAATTCGATTTTGTTGGTGAAGTACCCTATTATCATAAAATACTTATAACACGTTGAGACATCATCTTCATTTTCCTGCTAGTATTTTAATTAATTTAGGTCAGCGCAGCATTTTTTCTTTTTTTTTCTGTACAAGAACTTCTCTATCACTCATTACGAGTATTCACCGTGAAAAGGCAATAAAGCAATAAACAAGGTGTCTGTTAAAGTGATGAGGTTATCTCATCACTTCTTTATTGCTGTTGAGTGATAGAGAGAAGTATCACTGTTTCTTTGGTGTTCCTGTGCTTCTACTACAATTTGAGACGCTCAAAAATTGCTCCAATATAACTAAGCATGTTAATTACGCGTGTTCATGGTAGTGCTAGAGTGAATTCACAATTTCAGTTATTTTTTCATTTTTGAATCGTGTTTCTCTTTTTTACCAGGTCGCCTTCGGCCTTCCCGCAAGTGTGACAGCAACCTTATTAGGAAAGTGAGGAGAATGCATCTTGCCTACATATTATTAAGAATTAGACTTCTTTGAACTATGTTTTGTATCTATACTGTATAATAAAACATAATGTTGAAGTGTTGCATTTGTTATTTTAAAAATCCTTGAACAATCAAAGAAATATATGTAACGTAATTGTAAGCTATTTCTTTATTATGATCATTAACTGCCGCACTCAGAGAGCTTTAATGGGTACTTAGGCTTAGTAATGCTTTTGACAGTTTTCTCATACAAAAATATGTCAAACCTTTACTAAGTGACGGCTTAAATAATAATAATAATAATAAAGCCATTTATTCCCCAAAGTACAAAATATTACATTTTTTTTTTTTTTTTAACCAAAAATTAACATATTAGAGTTGCTTAAAAGTAATAAAATGTAATTAATAACAATTCAATAAATTTATAAATATATGTATGTGTGTCAAATAGAAGTTAAAAATAATTTAATTAAAATAATAATAAAATGTGATTAACAGCAATTCAATAAATTATGATTATAGGTACATATGTCAATTAACAGTTAAATTCAATAATTTAATAAAAATACTTAATAATAAAATGAAAAGAGAATCTATTTCCATCAGTTTAGGGGTACCCAATGTTGGGCAAAGGCCTCCTCCATGCATTTCCATAATTTCCTATTCTTGGCGATCCTAGTCCAAGTGGATCCCGCGACTCTAGTGATGTCGTCGCTCCAGCGGCGGCGCGGGCGACCACGCCGTAGTGACGGCTTAAGTAATCATTAAATATCTCTGAGTACGCCAGTAAGCATATTAACTTGTTTATGACAAGGGAAAAATAAGTTTTCAAAGTTTAACATTAGGGATAATGTTAAACTTTGAAAACTTATTTTTCCCTTTACAATGAAAATTGCGATACTGGCAAACATTTCAGTATGGTAAGTACATGATAATAATATAGTCAAATATTGATTTCTACAACATTAACAGAACTATACTTTTTAATATAATACAAAACAAAACAAATATACAAACACAGACAAAAACAAATAAATACAAAAAAAAGACGATAATACAAAACACATAGAGTTCAGCAACGAGATAGTTTAAATAATTACGAAAACAACTAAAACTATAAAAAAAAACAAAGCATAATCAGAGCGCCTGCAGAAAATTCACGATCGAATCTATTTAATAGACGGGGAGCATATTTCGGTAGATATATTAGTAGGCACATAAAATTAAAAAAATCTGTCTATGACTTGGCAACGCACCAGCGGGATCGTGTTTTGGATAGCTTTCTTTTCCATAATTAAGGCCACATTTCCACTTAACCCTTGTAACAGTAATGTACACAATTCCTCCTCATCCAAAATGACTGTGGCCTCTGTGTTTGTTTAAATTAGAAAATAAAAATAATTATGTTTTCCTTTTGCGACAGGAAACACCAGACGTGCCCAGCCTACCCGAAATTCCCCAAATAGTACCGGTATTCGCTTCTCTGCCTTCGAGTGTGGTAGCAACGTTATTGGGAAGGTAAAATGAATCATCTGACTGAAGTATTAAAAAGAAACAAGACTTATTTGATATACCGATATACCTCTCTCTGTTCCTCTATGTAACTATATTGTAATAAAAGTATATTATGCAATGTTGTGTTTGTTATTTGAAAATCCTTATAGTAAAGTAAAAAAGGAAAATGTTTTTATTTTGTACACAAAAGTTTATCTACACTAATATTATAAAGAGGAAATATTTGTTTGTTTGTTTGTAACGAATAGGCTCCGAAACTACTGGACCGATTTGAAAAATTCTTTCAACGTTGGGAAGCTACAGTATCCATAGGCTACTTTTTATCCCTGTATTCCCACGGGAACGGGAACTACGCGGGTGAAACCGCGTGACGTCCGCTAGTAATCCATAAACTTATGTGAGTTGTAACCAGAAAAAATATGAATACAGGCATAGACAAAGTCCGGGATATGGGTTTTTTCACAAGCCCGGCACACTATTCCACACTATTCCCAAACCACTGTAACTCCTGTAAGCCAGAATCAACAGTGGCGATCACAAGAAAAGCACCGAGACAATGAAGCGCGACGAAGTTCTAGAGAAACGATTTAACTGTCTTGGATCCTGCAACGAAATTAATCAGAAAATAATAGTGGAGGAGTAAGTAAAATAAAATTTCCACTTCCCTCCATATCAACAGGAGACAGGAGACATAGAACAAGGCCAATAGGCACAAAGGGACGTTTACAACTAAGATAAGCCCAGTCATTTGTCAGTCATTTGTTGATTTTCAACCATAACATAACATCACGCCTGTAATCCCCGTTGGGTTAGGCAGAGGCGTACCTAATAGTACACCCATATTTTGCCAGTTATGTTTAAGTCCCATGTAATAAGGGGCGAGCCGATTGCCATCAACCGGGCACAATAGACAAACCCAATAACACTTTGCCCGACGCGGGAATCGAAATCAGGACCGTATACTCAGCAATCGCGCTAGCGTCCACTAGACCAACGATGCAGTCAGTTGATCATTTCCCACCGTACAAAAAAAAAGGCAATGAATACGTGACGTTCATCTTTTCTAAGCGTGTCGATCCCAGAACCTTCAGAAGCCACCATAAGTTCTTGTAACGAGCAAACAACAGGAGACACATTACACGAAGGTTAGAACGTTCCAGGCTAAGAGTCATTAATGAATCTCCACCTGAGCATGTTCCTTGTCCGTCGGGGCTGCAGGATGTTGTAAGAAATACCTTTCTGTCCAAGAGTGGTTGGGGGGGTTATTTGATGATTTCCCAGCACCAAAAAACAAAAAAGCATGTTTTCCTTACTGCGGCCAACCAGGATCCGGAGTCTATATTTAAAGACTTCTAAGTCAACCATGGCAACTTGGGATATATTAGCAAGTTGGGATATTTTTAGCAGGTGGAAGGAGTGGGTTTGGTAGGGATGCACTACCTCGTCACAGTTTTAAACTTTGTGTAGGCCTCTGGCCAGTGAGCGGTTTTGACTTTAACTTGACATTGCGACAAGTGGGTATTTAGGTGCAAAGGGTGTCGTGTGTCTGAAGCCATTTTGTCTCTTTCGCTAAAGCACGACCGCTCAGTGAACTTGTGGTGATATACTATGCCTGCTTGGAAATTATGTTTTTCCTACTCTTCCGCTATTCTTTTCTGATTAATTTCATTGTCATTGTCGCCACTGTTTATTCTGGCTTACAGGAGTGATAGTGGTTTGGGAATAGTGTGGTGCGCTTGTCCCGAAAAAAAAAATACTATGCCTACCGGTGGATCCAGCAGTGTGTTACTGAGTGTTACAACTATTACTCGTGAACTCCGTATAGGTGGTTTAGGTAGCCACACTTGAGTCTAACAAAAATTTGCATTTTTAAGCAGAAAACTTTTTATTTGGGGGGATCATCAAATAACCCCTCTTGGGCAGAGCGAATGGGAGAATCAGACTTCTACTGACTAAAAACCACCCATGTTCCTTCTTAGCCCTTTATGTCGAGGCCGCGGTATCTCTTACAACATCCCGCAGTCCTGACGGGGAAGCTGAATACTTCACAAACGAATGTCATTCGAAAAATGGTTTGATCAAACTCGCAATATTGAAAAAAAAACACTTTCTAATAACATCTCACACTGCGGACTTCGCGAGTAAAAAAAAACATCCCCACTTTAATGAGTACTGGAGAATTCCTTAATTTGCATATTTTTGCAGGCGGTGCTGTACCATCATCCAGGTCTGGATCTGGAATTAAAACTATGTAACATTTAACATCATGAATTTACGCATTCTAAGTTCAATCAATCAGTGAGAAATAAATAACTAACAATTAAACAATGAAGCGAGTGCCTCGTTGGTTAGTAGTTGCAAGCGCAAATGTAGAATCTGCCTTGTCTTTTTGGGATTACGAGCGAGATATTATGTTTTTTTATGATAAGATATCCTTTGTTATTTAGTGGTGCAAGACCTTGTTGTTATTAGGCTAATCACATTGATATGCGGAACCATGAACTAGAACTTAATGGCACAAAATCGGTCACGAGATCGTTTCGTTGATGCACGAAAACAATTAAAAAATATCATAAACATAACATCACAATATCATCACGCCAGCGTCAAACGTAAACCTACTATTTTCAAGAACAACTACTAATAGATTCCAGAACTTATTGATACCATAATGCCATTACCTACATAGACCGTACTGGAAAACATTTTAAATTGTTGATCGCGGCTGTCATTTATTTGTAGAAATTCAATAGTTCTACCGGGTAATCAAACACCCGAAAGTCTGACAATCAAGCCGGCTTTTGACTATAGGATGTAATTTATATTACATCTTAAGATATATTTACATCCCGCGTTTGAGATGTAATATTATTATATTATAGCACAGTGTGAACGGTCGCGTACAAAATGTTTTTTTTTTGGGACAAGCCCGCCACACTATTCCCATAATAATATATTTTATGTATACATTTTAAAAGTATTAATATTCATAATGTTTAAAATTAAACACCAACATTATTACTGGTATTAAATGATCTAATATTTTATTAAATAGATAAATATGTTACATGACTTTCAATGAAATACAATATTTACTATTGAACTGTTAAATTTTTGTCAGAATTTAATCAAATACTTAATGTAAAAAGGTGATGTATATAATATATACCTACCTAATTCAGTATGATGCACAAATCTATCATCATGATTGTATCTTCCAGAATATTTCACAAATCTCTTAAGAACAAGAATATTCTAAGTACTTTTGTATACTTTTAGTCTTCCGCAGGAGACAGAACAGAACAGTACAAAATGTATGACGAGCGATAAAATATTATATCTCAAGATGTAATATATTATATATCGCATAGTCAAAAGCCGGCTTCAGTCTTAGTATCTTGTTCCCAGTATATATATACATAAATATTATTTTTGTTCTCAGTAGCCAACTTGAGGTTGGCTTCTAGTTAAAAAAGACCCGTAGTTGAGAAAAAGTTAGGCAGACTATAATGAAGGAAATGTCGTTTAGCCTTATTTAAAAATATTTACACACAATTTTACACAACTTAATACTTAACCCCAAATATTTGAATTGTCTTTATATAAATTAGTGTGTTCTCTCCGTTCCTTAAGAGTTTCATGTACAAAAATCCCGTCACAGTATGCTCACAATGACTCTTATTAGTCAAGGAACTCAACTGTAACCGAAACATTTTAATTTTACTCAGTTTTTCAATTCCGTAGTGTTAGACCGCACAAAAAACTTAATCAATTTAATAAGAAAACAACCTTAAAAACAAAGTTTTTTTAAATTGATGAGTAGGTTATTTTTTTGGCCTTTGAAGGTAATCTCGAACATAAATATCTCATAGACAGACCAACAATAATAATAGGATTTCAAATTCAACCTCATTTTGAAGATTTTATAACCTTGTAGGGAAATTAATTAATTAGCTTATTATAGGCCTTCTTTTGACAGAAATATTACAACACAAATTTAATTACCTACCATATTGCAGCGCAGATCGTTTTCAGTTAATATTTTTCGATAATTGTTCACAAACAAAAGCAGCAGGAGAAATGAAAGCAGTAGCTTTCATTTCAAAGTCAGTGAATCTGAATTATTTTGAAGAAAATTACTTAGTTTACTCGAATATGTAGAAAATGCAATATTAATTGGGTTAAATGAGTAAGCTTATTTTTCTTTGTTTCATTATTAATTTATGCTGCGCTATTTTAGTCCTACTTCTATTTATTGCCACCTCGTTTATTCTGAAACTAAAAAACTTATAAATAAAAGAATTATTCGAATGTAGTGCAATCATTACTAAAAAGTACGCAAAAAAACTTTAACAGTCACATTGAAAGGGCTCGTTAAAAGACCTGAATGGTAAGGAACATTAATATAAATATCACTCCTATTATAAAACCGGGTGAGATCAAAAAGAAACTGTAAGTATAGTAGTTTACATTTTATTATTACAGGGCTACTCAAACTTATTCGCCGCCACTCTCGTAATTGCAAGGAGATAAGATGCCTTCGCACTTAACGTGCATTGAAGGCGTTTACGTCGCGTACACGCTGCGTAAATGATGGTGTTCTCACACCATCGTACATGACCACTGATTATACCTCAACACGTCGTAAGTTCAATACATCCAAGTCTAACGCAGCGCATGTGATAAAACGAAACTTTTTATTTACGTTCAGTAAAGTTGCGTTTAAGACTTTGAGAACATCGTTGAAAACTTAAAACGTGTTCAATGCAAAATAATACTTGAGTATCTAACTAGAGAATCATCTATAAGGTAACTGATTAGGTACAATTTATGATTCTTACTGCAATACTCAGAGATATTTAATGATTACATAAGCCGCCACTTAGTAAAGATTTTACATAATTTGTACCACAAAACTGTCAAAACCTTTACTAATTAAGGGCCTAAGTAATCATTAAAGCTCTCTGAGTGCGGCAGTAAGACTGTTGTGTAATGCTGAACTCATGAGGTACGTCATGTTCCTACCGTTATTTATTTATCTTTTCCAGTCGACGATATTGTCAACAACAATTAATCAGAAAGGAGTGGCAAAAAAAAGGCGTGGCCTAATACCCAACAGTAGGTGATTCCGGGCTGAAATGATGATGATGATGAGCCAAGTCAATAGGATAGTTAACAAATAAAATCCAATTAGTCCGTCTTATAGATTACCAAAAAATATTGGACACGTATTTTTCTTTTTTCATTACAAACAATGAAGAGTGCTTTGAAAACACGTGTGACGTCATCATCATCATCATCAGGCTATATTGTTCCTACTGCAGGGACTCAGGCCTCCTCTCTAGAAGAGGGACGTGTGACGTCATACTCTACGACATTAGTATGATATTTTTTAGCAGTCAGTGACGTCACCAAACCCCATTCAAATCTTTAACTCGTTTTATCTTCGTCAATTTTTATTGATTTGATAAAATAAAAAATACATATCCAATATTTTTCGATAATCTAACAGACGGACTAATTAGAATCACATTTTTTTAAGTCGGTAAACATGCCTATTAATATTTTATTGTGTGCGATTTACAGACTAATCTAAACAGTCCTTAACACAGAATTGAATAATAATGAGAGATAATGTATTATCTTTCTATTCATGTCAATCCATAAAGGTGTTTTATGAGCAAAATAAAATATTATATCGATATTAACATGAAATGGTATAGAGTTGATTGAAGCTTAAAAACCAAATAATTTGTAAATATCAAGGTTTCTTTTATTCTATTTTATCAATAAATCCTTCTTTATTAAAATGTTAAGCTTGTAAAGCAGTCAATTGTATATTTTTTATTTTATTGTAATTTTCGCTCAATCCAAAATTGTTTTAAAAGATTATTTAATAAGCATTTTCTAGGTAAACAGCATATTATTATTGTATCGACCAAAGGGTCACAAAATTTTGCTACAAAAAAGTCATTACAATACAAACAAGCTGTTAAAAATCATGTTTTGAAAACAAACTTTTGAATACAAGTGTGGCGTAATTTTTTCTTTTCGTATTTTTCTCGGCAAACCTTCTAATTGATTCGCATATCATAGTGGAGCATTAAAAAAAACTATTTCGCGATCTTTGAGAGTCCGCCACATTGGATTTAGATCTTCGAATTATTAGAATATCTAACCATGGTATGTCATCCAAACTTAACGTGTATGCTAAATTTCAGCTAGGGATGTTTACTGACTTAAAAAAAAATGTGATTCTAATTAGCCCGTATGTTGAGATTATCGAAAAATATTGGATACGTATTTTTTGTTTTATCAAATCCATAAAAATTGACGAATATAAAACGCGTCAAAGATTTGAGTGGGGGTTGGTGACGTCACTGACCACTAAAAATGTCATACTAATGTCATACGGTCGAATACTGAAACGCTACTCAATTTTAAGTTGCCCTTAAATCTCGTTCTGTCTCTGTTACTTCAGCATAAAGCGACCGAGACAGAACTTTGAGCGTTACTTATATTTGAGTGGCGTTTCAGTATTCGGCCGTTAGAGTATGACGTCACACGACTTTTAAAACACTGTATCGTCTTCATTGTTTGTTTACGGGAAAAAAGAAAAAATACGTGTCGAATATTCTTTGGTAATCTATATGACGGACTCAGAAACTATTCAGTATTGTCACGCATGAGATAGCAGGCAACTTATAACTGATAAGCCTGTTGTTGCGCATTACCTATCAAAAATCAGTTTCATCATCATTTCCCTGCCCTAATCCCAATTTATTCTGGGTCGATGCAGTAACGTCTGTCTCCTTCCGTTCAACTCATTATTCGTAATCTCAGTACCTAGTCACTCTATCGAACGCAAATTCCAAGCAGTAAAAACAGTATTTTTAGTCTGAAAGCACATAATTATAGCAAGTTTCCTGGATAATTCAAACACAGCAACAAAAATATTTATTGCTACTCTTTGCGACTCCTATTCCAGTAAACAGGAGCATAATTACGCAGTTTAGCTGACACAGTGTGAATAGTCGGGTCCTTCCCACGTTTGCGTAATAATGTTACAGTGTCAATGACTCCTTTAGTCCTTGACGTGGCACTGTACTATGGAATGAAGTCCAGACATCACATTCTTGAAGAACTGGATATAAAGTGTGGGCAGTTGTCCCCAACTCACAGTTCACATAGACCCACTCCGAGAAAGAACACGCCCAAAATGGTAAGTCAAAATAAAACTAGTTTTATATGTAAATCTGTTACGTAATTGGTCGTATTTATACATTGATTGGATTCGAAATCTGGAATTTGAGAACCTAAGAATAGCCATGGTTTAGTTTCTGAACCTTTGGTGTGTCGTATTGCATGAAGCAATCCATTCTTATTATGGAAGCTTGACCCATAAAATGATGAGACATGTGACTTTAGTTTGCCATTTCATCATTCACACAACACACCTTATAAACAAATTTATTATTAGTACTAAAATCAAAGCCATATGTTATCACTACTACGAAACACGACAGGAGTCTGCAACAAAAAAGAAAAAACAACTGAATAACCGCTTAGAAATGTTGCTAATGAATACCTACTTATAAAGTCATTTTTATTTTTATTGAGTAGGTAGCAATAAACTAATGACTCAATACAGTCTCCAAGAATTATCTTTACCTGTCAAATGTTTAAGAATATTATTTTGTTTTAACTTCTTGACATCGGTCCTGTAATATATCTTAGAATTATTCTTAAGCAAGTAATACATTTCATAATGAAACTGTTTCCTTCAACCTTCTCTGCTTTGAATCACAATCATTCTTCTCACGCATATATTTTATGAATTAATTTTGTTTTATTTCTAACTTTCGTGCTTCTCTTGTATTAGTTCACCTTCGTAAATTGACTTAGAAGCTGGTAAACTACGAGAATATCTATACCATTCAGAAGAACATATATATCATGTGAGGCCACAGTACTACGTGAAATACAAGACTGTTCCTGAATTTCTTAGTAGACTATATCCGACCATGGTTTTATTACGCTTATTAGAGCCGTTGTCATTTTCAATAAACCAATTTGGGCTGCAATCACAGGCCTGCTAGAATGTCGTTTATTCCAGTGGATTTAAAATGTTGTACTGTTTTTTTACATATTCAACAGAAAAATGCAGCTGAGTCAATCGTACTTGTACATCATCAGTAGGTCATGATTATCATGATATTCGTTTAAATGTCAATTCTTATTAGGCTTCATAAATGAACAAAGGAAAAGCTCTTTGATCTTAGAAGTTTTATTTTATTACCAATCTATACTTATTTGCATTTTACGACTTGTGTCTACCACAAACCTGCATTTATATTAAACAATAAGATACAAACCCACCGTTAAATCTGACACGGGTGTTTGACGCAGCATCCGGGATCTCTACGAGTTCAAAAAGACAACTGCATTCTTGTAACTTCACGCATGATCAAGGATTAAGCAAAAACTATAAAACACAATGAAGAACTAATTGCTATTTTTGACTTAGCAACATTCTCATTGACTATACATGACCCAGAATTCATAACTATATTTTGTATTAAAATAGGAAACTCCGTATTAAGATCTGCCTAGCTTGTAAGATTCTTAACACAGGAAGTGTTGCCCTTTTAGTCAATAAGGTCAAAGCCATGATTAGCATACCATCGCAATATAACATTCCATTGTTAATGTTATAAAACCGATATTCTACAAAAAATCATCACCACAAACGCATTGAACATCTTTAAAATGGCCACGACTTGTGGTTTTTAGTTTCTACGCATCTAGCGTAGAAACTAAAAACTGTTTTTAAAGATCAGTGTGTGATGTAATCTACATAATAATGTCTTATCTGCAGGACGCGGATGTAACATTTAGAATCTAGTGGTCTTCAATCATGATCCCAAAAGTAAAAAAAAAAAACTATGCACACATACCAACTTTCATGGTCATTCGCATCTTTACCTAATATATCACGGAATGTGTGTTTTGTATTTTATTTTATAAAGTTTTTTTTAGTTACATTTTTCACTTCTATGTAGTTTAACTAAAAACTTCTTTGAGGGTTCAGTGTTTTGGGCATGCGGTCCGTCCGTCTTATGACGATGACAGGCCGTGTCGACGGCGCGTTCGTGTTCCACGCGCGCCTTAAAGAGATGTCAGCCTTCGGGGCTGCGGGTTGTTCGCAAGATATACCGCGGCCTCGACATAAAGGGCTAAGAAGGAACATGGGTGGTTTTTAGTCAGTAGAAGTCTGACACTCCCTTCCGCTCTGCCCAAGAGCGGGAGGTCTGATGATTTCCCAACCCCAAAAATAAAAAAGCTTTACCTAAGTGTTTTCATTAGAACCACTTAAAATAGCTGGTTTTTCATTAAAGATTTCATTATTTCAAATTAAACTCGTATTTTTTTACTAACTCCAAAACCAATCAACAATGCAAGTAATTACTTACCATAACCATTTTAGTACTTAAAATATAGTTTTGTAGAAATTACTGGCAAAACGGCGAACGTAACTAGTATGTATAATGAAAAACATAGTTTACTTGACCCGTTGGCCCTGACATTATGGTATTTTGTTGCGCAGGTAAAAGGTGCTCATCTCTGCGTCCTGCCTATGGTCGTTATGGCACTTGTCACTCTAGCTTCTTGCCTTGAAGGACAAATTAGAAAATTCACATACAACAATAATGGATTGGGCACGTACAGTTTCGAGTAAGTGTGATAATGACCGCTATTGCAATGAAGGTGTTATTATTTTGGCATATATCATTTCCGATACGCAATCCCATTCGGTTCATGACTTTTGAGGCTTATGTCTCAATAATTTCTTAACAACGAAATTATTTGGCTTGAACTTTCGTGTCGGAAATTTACTTGAATCATTAACCCAGCAAATTAATATCTATTGCTAATAATAACGTATTCTAAATATTTAATTATTTTTTGCAGAGTAGTAGTTTCTTAAGAGTTTGATTAAAAATTACACAAGTAATTGGTAGGTGCAGTAATTAGGTTGGGAAAAATTTGCTACAAAGTTGTTTTAATAAAAAAAATCCAATATATCAACACTAATTGTCGGTACTACAAGTAGGTAACGTAGCAATTAGTGTTGATTAAAGGAATAGTAATTAGATATTAGAGCAGTAAATAATAATTATTAGTAAAGAATCTAATTAAAACGAAGTTCATAATGCCATATATTCTACGTACCAAAACTTGTAAGTTTTTACATGAACTCATGACAAAACAAACACGTGAAATAATGAATATTTCGAATTAATAATTATTAACTCTAAATGTTATCGTCACGATCCGTTAGAATGTTTAAAAAAGGAAGAAAAAAGGTGCCAAGATTTTATAGCTAATAATTAATTTAAATATTTTATCTTTCTAATTTAGTTTTTTACGACCGTCTAATAACATGTTGACAGACTAATCTTTGAACCTGTGATATGAATTTAATGATGTCACGCGACGGAAAATGTTGTGACAGGATAATGTCGCCGACGTGACGTAGGTAACTATTAGGCCCCTCGCCCACGGCGAGTTTTTGTACTGATGCAGTATCAATGCTGTCGAGTGTTCGCATCGATACAGCCGCGATGAGGTCGCTAGCTGTATGCCTTCGCCCACAAGTCCCTATGGGTGAGGGTGACCTTATTTACATGTTCTCTCTCTCTCTCTCTTATAGTGCCTCTCCAACTAGTGAAGGTTGGCAATCAGCTCCGCGTATTTAAATGTTAAAGAAGCCAATCTTGAGAGGGCTTGCCATGATTGACTGAAATCAGTCCGTGCCTAAAAGTAGCCATACTCGTTAGGGTGTACCTGACAGGTTTGCCTGTTTAGTTGGACTATACAGGTAAACCGTAGCGAGGATGATGCAAATCTGTGCAGGTTTCCTCAAGAGCCAGGTCAAACTTCCTGACGGGTGTTTCTATACAGGTTTACCTGTCAATTATAGCCTAGCGTGTATGATTACCTTAATTAAGAAACCAATCTAGTTCTCCAGTCACCTGTCATTTGAAGTAGCAAGAAAATCGGGCAACCAGACTCCGAGGGATATCTTATTACCGACTGGGTTATTTATTTATTATTACATTTAGTACAGCAAAAGCCATTAACAATAAATTAATTAATCCTTTTACTCGGTCTTCTCGCAGAACCACAAGCATTCTAACAGTATCGTCTTCCATTCAACAGCAAACAAATCCAATCCAGGGTTGGTCTCCACGAGCACGTTGAGCATCGTTAGCACACGTGGTATAGAACAGGTGGACCGAGCTACAGTGCGACAAAATAGGACATTAAACAATTTATGTTTTCTGGAGCAATTATAATTATTTGGAACAAATAATTGACACAGCTCCGCAAGTAAATCTGAGGCGTCGGTATGACCATGTATGATTTTATACGCTGTTGTTATTTGGTCAACAGCCCGCCTACCTTTAAGGGAATTAAAATTTAAACATCCTAAAAGGAATTTAGTAGGGTGTATCCTACTAAATTCCTTTTAGGATGTTTAAATTTTAATTTAAACAATATTTATAGGGATAGTATCCAAACACATGTTTGTAGAGGTACCTGAGAAAAGCTTTCTGCACTTTTTCCAGCAAGAGCATATAGCTAACCTCATGAGGATTCCACATACAAGCGCTGGTTCCAAGGAACTAAAGTGTTGAACAAAAGCCTAATAACTGCCTGGTTATTATGGAAGTTAGATAGTTAAATGGTCCATATAAAGTGAAGTTATCAGCAGCATCCGGTTAGAATGCATCCAAACTTATGTTAGTTGGGAAAAGAGTAGGCTGATGATGAGAAATCAATCCGATATTTTAGTTTTGGAATTGGTACAGATATTCCAAAACCCAGTTTGTACTGGGTAATATGATACCCCTTGGTACTCCTTGGTTCAACCAGTCTGATTGGACTCAAATAGACCGGCAAGCATTGCAAATAGAGTTATCATTTCATAAACTTTTAAGGAAATGTAATTCCCAAAATAAGACGAACGTGTTTGCATAACAAGAGAATTCTTGTATGAAATCAGAAAACCAATTAAGGTTTATGAATCTAAGGTTAAGTAAAGAGTCATCGTATAATAAACACTTACACAATGCAAAAATGTGTAAATCAAATACTGTTTTATAATTATTATATAATCACACTTAGGATTAGAAATGACGCAGACTATAAATCAATTTTGAAACTAGTCGACAAAAATGTTTTGTGCACCTGCATAAGTCAACGTTTCAGCTGACCTTTGACCATCAGGAATTCTAGAAATAATGATAGTTTTCGCGTGTGAGTAGGTACCGAAATGCAATTCTTCTATTAAGAAACCAAGCATGACTGGAACGTTTCTCGAACTTACTGGAACTCTATAAGTTTCGAATATTAAAGTTTTAATTCTATTGCACATTGCTTCATGTATTTGCCAATTAAATGTACAATTTTCTTTGTTTTGCATATGAATAGAATAATTACCAAAGTGTATTTAGTGATTGTTTACCTGTTATTTATTTGAAATATTTAGTGAGTTGAATTGGCTAACAATTTTCAATGTCTTTTATTTCGCAAGCCTTCTTTTTCCAAACCAAGTGTTGAAAAATCTTTGAATATATTTATTTAATTAATTAGGTGTCACTTGAACTTTTACTCAATTTACTTTTTTTTAAACAGGTATGAAACATCAGACGGTACATACAGAAGGGAAGATGGTGGACTTGTTCCAGGACCTGAAGGTCGCTCATTAGTCGTCCGGGGGGAGTACGGGTACATTGACTCCAGAGGAAAGCCCTATTCTATGAAATATGTTGCAGATGCCAATGGGTATCACCCAAGAGTAAATGATGACCACACGCGATTCAACGATAGAAGAATTATTTGATGTTGCAATGATAAATATATAATGTTGCCGTATTTAAACAATGTGATGAGTTCATGTCTAAGTAGTTCAATTTGATTTGTTTTGTAGTAATCTAGATTATGGCGTACTAGGCACACCTTTTTATTGTTTTCCTTTGTCTCTAATGTTCATGTATCAATGTCATGCATACATGTTATTTGCATAGTTACTGAAATGCCATTTTTGTTGTTATGTAATTTGAATTGTAAGTGATTGTGCTGTTGGTGTGCTTATAAAAAAATAAATAAAGTAGTAGAATTTAGCATTTCTTTTATTTAAACAAACAATAGGCTAATTCTCCAAAAAATCGAATTAGTCCGACAGATAGATTTTCAAAAAAGAATGGACACTTATTATTTTTTTTATTAAACAAAAGATGAAGACGATACAGTGCTTTGAAAAGTCGCATCAAGTCGTGTGACGTCACAAGGTTGGTACTTTTTCACCCACATAGTGACAACAGTCCCACTCATTTTATTTTCGTAAATTGTTATTAATTTGATAAAACAAAAACACGTGTCCAATATTTGTCGATAATCTAACAGCCGGACCAATATTTTTTTTTTGTGAAAAGGCCTATTAGACCCTCAACAACCTGTACTGTTGGCTTGGCCTCAGCAGTCGCGGTTGCAACAACCAGACATCCCTTATGTATACTGTTTTCCAATCGGTACAGTTTTCACGAAGTAACTTAATTTTGCATTGCATTAATTAACGGTATTCTTGTTATCACGAATGGGGTAGACAGGAACTACAGAACAAAAATATGGTACACAATATAGTAACAAATAACATAGTATATTATAGTATAGTATAGTATATATTACTCTTTTGGTTGATCAACGTGCACACACCTCGTGTGTACAAGGGCGACCATAAATTCCTACGCGTAATAACCGTAGATTGCGTAAATTAATTAAATAATTACACATTTGTCATACTTAACAATGTTGGATAAGCATTCTTCATTGATTTACACGCTTGTGATAATTCAATATCTTTGACGCAACTTCCGAATTTAAATGTTAAATGACGATATTACGATTTCGACTTTACGATTCAAGTTCTTATGTTTTTTTAACGAATTTGTAAGATGGTCGATAATATTCCTTTAGGAGCCGTAGCTAAGTATTTCAATTACGGGAGTCATTCATCTCGAATGTGAGAGCACAAAATGCCAGCAACTGCTTCGTTGGTGTGGTGGATGCAAACATGTCTGAAGTCCTTTTTTTTTGAGGGTGGGGATATCATCAAATAGCTCCTCCCGCTCAGGGCAGAGCGAAAAGGAGTGTCAGACTTCTACTGACTAAAAACCACCCATGTTCCTTAGCCCTTGTGCCGAGGCCGCGGTATCTCTTCCGAGCATCCCGCAGCCCCGACGGGCATCGGCGGGCCGCTTCCATGTTGCTGACATCTCTTTGAGGCGCGCGTGGAACACGAACATCGACGGCCTGTCGTCGTCATAAGATGGACGGACGGCGACCTAGCCCATTACTCACCGTCCACAGATGGCCGATGCCCGGAGCGTCTCCTGTGGATGCTGGGACGAAAGATTCTCACGTTTCACCTCCTTTGCTAGCATCACTGCTTCGCAGCAGGAGGTGACGGCGTCCCATTACCTCTCGCCCCGGGCCATGGCTTGCACCAGGACCAGACGCGAGGGGTCGCCGCCGCCGATTGCCGCTACGAGAACACGGTGGGGCTCCGCCCAACCGGGGCAGACCTTCACGGTGTGCCGTGTCCGGTGAGGACCTGCGTCAGAAGGAAGTGAGGTGAATCGTCAAAGATGGACTTTCCACCACTGTCGGGCCGTGCCATGAGCATGAGGTGTGAGGGTTCGATTCCCGGCTCGGACAAAGTATTATTGGATTTTTCGATCAGGAATTTCTCAGCAGGAACCACGGAGTCTGTCTTACCCTACATGTATTAAGGGCGTGATGTAATGTACATCGACAGCTTATTACACTCGTAGCAATTATAAATTTTGTTGATTATTAGAAAACGCCAAGCTGTTAAAAATGTTGCTCATAATATGATCTAGAAGAATAAATCACTCGTAAACTCTACCAAAGTTATTTGTGGTTATAACTTAACCAGAACTTGTGTGTCTTATCGCGTCGTGCGTTCTTGTTTCGTCCTAATTTACAACTTCCATGTCCTGATTTAAATGTAAAATAAAAATTACAACGTGCAGGTTATATTACGACGTTCGAAAACATGATAGCAATTCCAGGGTGGTTATTTTAAAACGTAAAGAGAATCGATATCTTATAGTAAGTGATTTATTAACATCTTTGGATTTTCGGAATATTCTGATTAATGTAGTCAATAAAGGGGAGTAATGGAGGATGACTGTAGTAAGGTACGTAGATCAGATGCCAAAAATTACTGTCTTTTATACGAAGAAACAAATATATTATTATATGTTTTGGTCCCACAACTATCAATAGTTAATTTACCCAAACATAATACTGTATAAAACTAGGTAGTTGATTAGGCATGACTCATTGAGATGTCAACAACATAGAAAGGCGGCAAAGGCCGACGCCTGACGGAGCTGCAAAACTCTTCAAAGAGATACCGCGGCCCCGGAATACAAAAGGCTAAGAAGGAACATGGGTGGGTTTTATTCAGTAGAAGCCTGACATTCCCCCCTTCCATTTCTCCCACAGCAGGAGGGGTCATTTGATGATTTCCCATTTACAAAAATAGGCATGAGTCATGTAATTACCATGAGTCATGCATTAAGTTCGCCTTTGAACAGTGTTTCAGTGTCCATAAAGTTTAAATAAATAAATGATACTGACTTCTAATTAACAGATATAAATGTCAAAAGTTTCAGACTCTGATAGTTATTGTTCCACAAGCAAATAAAGTGAACTATGATCTTTGGAAAAGCCAGAAAACGTTATTAAAATAAAATGTGCAATACATCGTAAAACCTTACCAATAAAAATATTGAATATTGTTTACGACTTATTTCGCAAGTCTGTAAACGTGTACTGCTCAAACTTTACTATTTATTTGATGTGTAATTTTTTTATAAAATATCTCAAATAATGTTCAGAATATCTTTTGTCTGTTTTGTTACGTATTTTGTAAGTGATCTTGTTGAACGAGAGTGATTTTTAAATGTAGTTTAAGGAGCACGACCCTCCCGTTGGGGCTGCGGGGTGTTGTAAGAGATACCGCGGCCTCGACATACAGGGCTAAGAAGGAACATGGGTGGTTTTTAGTCAGTAGAAGTCTGACAATCCCTTTCGCTCTGCCCAAGAGCGTTTTATTTTTGGGGGGGTGTTCAATCTCCCAGATTAAATGTGTAATGTTATGTAACGTTTCGTTTTATAGGTCCTGAACTGTCTAATCAGTAGGTGTAATTCTGCTATATACACGTAGTGAGTCAATTTTATATTTTATAGAAGCTTTTAGGGGGGGGAGGGCAGCCGTAGCACAGTGGTGGCAGCCCCGACCTACGATCAGTACGTCGTGGGTTCGACTCAGGCAGGCGCATTACTTTGCGATATTTATTACATAGCCACTGCTCTCAAAAACGGTGAAAAAAAACGTCACCGTTCGTGAGACCAGCATGTCCTAGAACCTAAAAAAATCAAAACATCATACCATCCCGCACTCGTCCCATCGCGTGGTAGAGCCCATTCCCTTTCATAGAGAGGAGGCTTGAGTCCCTTTATATAGTAGCAACATTATATGCTGATCATGATGATGCTATTCTCATCGAATTTCCCAAAACTTTCAAGCACTCTCTTTAATCGTGGGAACTATATTTTCTATCACCAAAATTTATATTTGTCATCAAGTTGTATCACCTAATAAATAGATCTATCGCCACGAAATATTTTCGTTCTCAGATAAACAAAAATTGTTCCCAGGTATGAATTATCAAATTAATGTTAATATATGTGTAAAATAAGAGATCGATAACCAATAAAATTATATTGCATTAGATGAATATAAACTTCGTTCTTATAATAATAGTTTTATTACATAAACAATAGTTTTGTGCCCAGAATGGTAGATCTGTCACCAAATAATGCTGACAGAAACCCTAACCCTAGAGGGTCGACGTCAAGGTCACCCCGAGGTTCGGTTAGTTAGGTTCCTTTAATCCCTGCAGACAGAAATAGGAGCCCCGTGCAGCGGGGCTCCTTCGACCTGCTGACGGAAAGTTAAGTTTTTTTGAAACTTAATGAAAATTTCTGGTGACATAATATATTATTATGATACCTTTAAATTAGTTTGCTTATATACTTATTAGGACAAAACTATTATAATACATACAAAAACATTTATTTGCTACTAGAGCCTATATCTCCATGATTTTAGGTGATTTATTGTGGAATTGATTTTATGTTGTTTGGAGACTACGTTTTGATGACAAACCTACTATTTTGGGGACAAACCCTATTACTTAAGAAACACAATACTTATTAAATTGGCGATAGCTTAAATGATACCCTTTAATCGTAGACTTCATTCATCCGTTTACAATCGAACAGTATCCATTTATTTTCAGGTAACAAACACCCTTAACACATCACACTATCTACTATATTTGTGAGTGTGTATGTTTGTTACTTCTTCACGTAAAAACTATTGAACGGATTTGGATAAAATTTAGTACACAGATAGTTTATAACCTGGATTAACATATAAGATAGTTTTTATCCCGATTTTATCTTCCCGTGGGATAATTTTCGAGTTGTAGCGGGTGAAGCCGCTGGCAACAGCTAGTATATAAATAATGCCCAAAAGACGGATGTCTTGGTTTAGTGCTGCTCAATTACAGTTACTGCAATTATATGAAAATTACCAATTAATAAAATAAATTATGATTTCAGTGAAGACATTGAGCTAAGAAGAATATTTCCAAATGAATTTCCGCAAGACACAATTAGAAAAAGTGGTTCTTTAGATCCAGAGGTATATTAATCTTATCACAATTATATTCAAACTAAATCTAATGCCATCAAAACTACAGCAAAATACAGTAAATTAAACCCCAAAATAATTAGGTACAATACGTAAACAAATTATTTCTTGCGCTGCTGTGACCTAAGAGAGTGGTTTAGAGGATTTGGGTTACATTTAATTAAAGTTTAGCAACTACGAGCTTCTGTTGCAAGTAAGTTTATGTTTAACAAACATTGGTAAGTACTGCCAATGAAACTTTTTGGTTAACCAAAGTAGTTGGGGAAAAGAATTTAGCTAAGGGGCCATCCTTTAATCACGTGAGGTTTATTAGGTCAATCATATGAGTATTTTTTAGTATTGACAAGATCCGAGAGTTTAAGAAATAAAAAGTGGAAATGAGGATTTTTTACATAAGTTCGCTTGCTAGATACGTGGTGTAGTAAATTATGTAGTATAACTCCGGGGAGATCTGTAGTCACCCCAGGGATGTGCCTTAACAGGCGTTGCACAGAGGAGGCTCCGACAAGGTCTTTTAAGAGGAAATGGTGCCTCCTCTTATGTGCGGATGGTGACCACCGGGGTGGTTTTAGTAAGGTAAAAATCTCACACTCCCCGGTCTTCTCCCCAAAAGACTAGCCTCCTTTTCCACGAAAAAAAATGTATATGGTAACACAATTAAATTCAATTGGTCAAGCAAAATTCACGTGATTGTCACTCGTGATTTATCATGATTTGTATCTGCTTCACACTCCTTTGAATCTTACGTGATTAAAGGATGATCCCTAATCCAAAATACTGACATCACAATGACATTTTACTATACAAATGATTTCTATTTAAATGGATAGTCAAATAGAAGAAGGTAAATATTTCTCTCTGTCTAATCCAAGACATTAGAAAAATTTCATATATTATGTAACGCAAATCTTAATAAGAAAATATTTCTTCTAGCACTTAGGTCGTTACGCCGAGTTAGAGAGCTATTTCAAACACCCAAAAGACAAAATCAACAGTCATTTCGAGGAGTTGGTGTGTTATAATAAGGGCGAAAGCAAGGTATGATTTTTAACATTATTAAATACGCATTCTTAACAGTTACCTCACAAAATTATTTGTAAGGTAACCCCTTTTAAGCGTTGTGGAGGCAAGCCTGTTCCAATAATCGGGCATGAGTTCAGACCCCGAGCCGAAAGTTTATGAAAAACCCAATAACACTTTGCACAAACTGGGTAAAAAACCAATGAGTCATGTTAAGTGCCGTCCTTACTACATGAAGACCAAGGCTAATTGAGTTAGTGAAGACAGTGTTTTATTTTCATTTTTCTTTTGAGATTGTTAGGGAAACACACTAGATTTTTTTTTCCTGTATAGTAGGTTCGTTTTAGAAACATTTAGACTTACATACACAAAGAGCCTGCCCTGGAACAAATAGTTGCTCCGGGTCAAGCTTTTTGTGTATATGAGTGAGTCCTTTGTATATTCCGTGGGGGGATGGAACCCGTAATACCCAACGTAGCAGTCAATCGCACTGCCCCAACGCAAACCATGCTGTGTGATAATGAATTGCCATTCAATAAAATAAACCTTTAATTTATGCAAAACGATCTGTGATGTCCATTATTTTAAATTATTAGGCCATTAAACTGCTATTGCTGTCGACATGGTCATTTTGCAATAAAAAGTCAGCATTTTTGAAAGATTAACAAAACTTCACGTTTGTGGCAGAGGTGTATTTTTTGCTACCCACACATCGCCAGTAAGGTTTTATTCCCATCTAATAGAGGGCAAGATCTATGCATGTACTGGACACAGATTAGACTCCGTGGAATACTCCGTTCTCCTGATGAACCCGGGAATCAACCCCAGGACTCCATGGTCATCAGTTGCGCTTGTGACCACAAGACCAACGAGGCAGTTGAAGAATCGAAGGTCACGCCTCCATAATCCAACAGCGACTTGTCTCGAACATAATTTATAGATCAGTATAATGTTGGCAGACTTTTACCAAATAGTTGTCGATTTCTATCACTGGGCAGCAACCTAACAATAACCTTATAGCTACTGTTATAAAATTCACTCTCGTTTTGACAAAGATCTTACGAAAGAGGCAGAATAACTAACTGTGCACTCTAATTACAGCTGTGTAGAATCGATGTAGACCGATACTCTCCGGAAGAAAACGCTTACTACCTGTCCAATGTATTCGACAGTCACGTGGACCGACGTCGAGTGTACTGCTTCATGCTGCTCTGCTTCACTGAAGATGAGGTGGATCGGGTTGTAGCTTCATTTTAAATAATTAAACAAAATTAATATTGTTTTATTTCTACCAAATGCGAATTTGCATGCATGAAGCGCAGAGCTGTAATAAAATGGAAAGGTTTCAATTAACTACGATTTCGATATAGTTTTGTCAATAGATAAACACTGAGAAGTTCGAGTTTCACCAACTATACGTTACATGTGATTATGCTTATACCTGTTCCTGTCCAATGTTAGGGATGTTTCCGCACTTAGCCCTTAAAGTGGACCGTTGTAAGTGCTAAGTAACATTTCTAGAGTTCAGCCTAAGACGCTATTCCACAGGTGATCCTAGGTCCCAGACACTTCTAAAATGACTATAAAAATTAGACAAGAGTTCAAGAACTTGTTGGTGAATCCTTTCACAATTATTTTGATCCAAGCCATCCTATGATTAGAGCACATAATGGCAGAACCCGCTCTTGCAAATGAGAGAAAAGACCAGAAAGGTAAAGCCGTAAATCGGAAAACAAATATCCTGAAGTAAAATTATATATCACCTTAGTCAACTTACGTGGGTATAAATGAGTAATCCGTATACCTTAACCCGCGGATAAGTCAAAGCCTTAACCCCGATTATTATGGGCATTGCTCTGACAGGGCAATTTGTATTCCATCTTTATGATATCTATATTTATCTCTATTATATTGCAAGATGATGTTGTCTCTGTTGCACACCTAAAGTTAGTTGAGACATAAGATTGTTATCTTCACGCCCAGACTGTACACGATCGTTACGTCAACTGAAGATAACCTGTAAGTCGTGAATCCTTTTGTTTTCACCCGAGGTATAAAGATGCGTCTTGTAACGTTTTCATACAAAGTTAATGTTGACTTTATCAAAAATATTTACTTCAAATTTTTTTATAACTAAATCAAACGTAATTGAGTGAAATCAATTTAAAAAATAACGAATGAAAATACCTTATAGGAATTTTTATCCGTTGTGTTCATGTAAAAAGTTAAAAATGGAGGTTCATGCACATGATGAGTTAGACTCATTTTGTCAGCGTTATTAGAACACGATTTTATAGTCTGTTGCTAGTTTTATTAAGTAATCTTTTTTAATTGTAATAGCATTTAAAGCTAGTTTACAAAGTAACAAATTGTAAAAGGTTCAACAAATTAAATATTTTCACAATGTCAATATTTATTTTGTATGAAAATGCCACAAGTGCATCCTCCAAAGATTGTTTATTCAGATTCTGACAGCAGTAGGTAAAACAATTTGATAGGTTCCCATGACCAATAAAGGCATCTTCGCAATGGTCCCGCGAATCACGCTGCCAATGAAGCAACAGATTCTTTGCAATCAAAAAAATTAGATAGACGAGTTGAGCACATCCGTGCATCTGATCTCGAATGTTCTAACAAAGTTCATATAAAGATAGCATCTATGAATGTATTGGTATTATAAAGAGATATAGTATTTGTAAGTAGATTATAGATAAAAGTGACAGTAACATCTATAATTTACACATTTGATGTGTTTATGGATGCAACTGGAAATTCCAAACTGGTCGCGAAGTATTGGCCTGATTCAATGTAGATTGCCATCGATACGCTAAGACGAAGATGTTCATCCGCTTTTGGATATATTTATAACATGACAAGGGCTCTTAAATCATAAATCAATTTGCAGTTGAGGGTCATACGAAGTGATTTGATGTGTAATAAATTCATTAAGAGGTCATACTTGACCATAGATGGCCAGTGTTTTAATTTATGGAGGCGTACTATGATATTAAACGTGTATATAAACCGATTTCATAGAGTAGCTGGCCTAAAATTATAAAAAAAAGTATACATGCGACTACGACTGTCCTCTAAAATTTATCAAATTATCTACTTAGGTACTAGACGATTTTTCTTGTATAATACTTTTAAGACCGCGATTTAATTAGTTTGCGTTTTTATTCATAGTCGGGTTTTAGATTTTAAACTTATTTTTTTATTTGAATTTTATTTTTGTGTTCAATAAATACGTAATAATATATTACTTTCATAATGTAATATTCTACTTAATGTTGGTTTGTTATTTACATAATACGAGTAAACAACACAGACTAGACCGCGAGAACTGTTTGACCGCAATCTAAACGTATATGTCGATTTGAACTATAATATAATAAACATACTTGTGATCTACTCGCCAAGACCTTTCATTTGATACCAAACATGTTATGATTATCTCAATTTTATTTTTTTTCGCGCTTAGAATTTGACATTTAAATTCCGTCATAAAAATAATTGTTAAAATTTTTATAGCCTATGTCACCCGCGCTATTCTTACGAACCTATTGACACCTCATTTATTAAAATACGTTCAGTAGTCTAGGCGCTACGGTGGAACATACATACATACATAGACTGCTAAAACTTACCCTTCCTTTTGGCTTCGCCGTAGTCGGGTAATAAAATGGAAATTGCCAATAGTTACTTCTTACCATATAACAAAGAAAGACTCAAGCAAGAACGAGGTTAAGTCAATGGGGTCTCAGCTCAAGGGGCTATGTTAATTTATTATGATGTTTACTTTTATCGGATCTTAGTGACAAAGTCAGCAAGCAAATATTAAGATAAAGGTATATTTGCATCACCCCTATTTTGAATTTTAAAAGCTTATTTATTTGGTTCTCATAAAGCTCGTCCTTTAAAGCTGAACGATAAATTATTGACTGTTGAGTTTCATTAGTGTCTATCCCAGGAACAAAGCTCCAATAAAATGTGAAAAACATGGCAAACGCATAATCTCTCGATGCATAAAACTTGACCCACTCAATGGAATGTAAATATTTATATAGTTATGTAAAATAATGAGGTGTCATCTTGGTGCCGACAAACTGTTATGTCATTATAACCTTGTACTACATAATATATTAGTACATGACTATTATGCTAATTAATGGTGCTTTATGTCATTGTAAACTCACTGTGGTGTTCTAAAGCGGCCATATTAAAAGTTTGACCTAAAATGTGAGACGTATATTCTGTAAGGAAAGCGACGGGTGTCAGAGGTCGTCGGCGTTCAACGGTTCAACAGACTGTGACGTAAGCAGACCGGTTGGGAACTAACCTCCGCTATCGAAGAGGATAAAATATATTCAAAAAGCTTTTGTAATCCACCTACATTTGTGGCAATGTGTCACAATATTTTGTTTTGATTCGGGAGTTGTTGAGAATACAATTTGCTCTACAGTCAATAAAGCTCAAGTAATAAATACATTTACTATATATAGATTTGCACTAAATTATAGTCGCGGAACAGTTCGATACATAAGACTTATTTTACGAGTCTGCGAGACTGATGTTGCACCTCATAACAGGCTAGTCTCATCAGCAACCAATTGGATACAATGTTCAGAGCAAAATGTGAAACCTTGACCTTTCCACTCAATTTTCGACTAACCGTCGTGGTTTGTACATTTATTAATAAATTATCTTCTTGCCCTAGGCACTTTAGACCTTATTTATTCATAAATAAAATCCATATTCACCTTTACATTTTTACGAAATGCATCTTCAAAATAACTTCGTCCAATGAAAATGCTAAAGGCCGATTTAGTGGCTCCGGCTGATTGACATTTCCCATAACCTTAATATTATAGCGTCCAAATTCCTTAAATTTTTCTTAGTAAATTATTGGTGGTTTTAACAAATATTTTCCACTCGTTTAGAAGTTATTATAATTTGTTCAACGTCAGTTCTTTGAACTAAGGAACAGCCTTGAACTGATGTTAAACGGAACGTTTATCGAGTATCGTAATTACGTAACTAAACGCTGCCCACGAAAGAACTATTTCCTAGTAAGCTAGTAAGGAGCCTTTTTTTGGGTGGTGGGAAGTCATCAAATAACCCCTCCCGCTCTTGGGCAGAGCGAAAGGGAGTGTCAGACTTCTACTGACTAAAAACCACCCATGTTCCTTCTTAGCCAAAGGGCTAAGAAGTAACATGTAACACTTTATGTCGAGGCCTCTCTGATAACAACCCGCAGCCCCGAAGGGAAGCTAGTACAAATTCTAAAAGTAGCAGTAGAAATATACTTATCTACATTCCCTCATTTATGTGGGCAAGAACTTCTAAGTTAAGTTATTTCACATTATCAGCCTATACCAACCTATATTTAGTTATATGTGTGTTCTGTGACTCAGTACTGGGAACACTGTAGTGCAGGTGTGTACCTTCTCTGCTTGTCTACTCTTCGTTTACCTGTGTAAGAGAGGACTTAACCAGCAATCCGGTTTAAAATTATTTTACAGCGTGTAAAAACAATTACTTATACAATTTTTTTTATAGGCCAGTTAAACCAACTTCTGTATTAAGCTAGAAATAAACGCTAAAAAAATCAGATTGACCCTAAATTATGTAAGTGACAGTAAATGATTATAAATTATTGTACAACATTAGTAAGTTTATCCCACAACATCAATGACCTACTAATTACACGCATCGACATAAAAAGCCTGTTTCGAGGTCATAAGCGGCTCTTCAATAATGACCTACTTTATATCTCATTTAGTTTTTGCTATTAGCATACCTACACATCTTCATTACTCTTACCATTAATCCTCAACAACAAATTATAAAGTAAATGAAGCATAATGTTTCGTAAAATGAGCTCATACAATAACATTGATTGAGTGAACGTTTCTAAAACATCGACTTGACATCTTAACGTCAGAAAAACTAATGACAGTCCAAGCTTTATGGTGTCTAGCACTTTGTCTGCCTTTGAAAAAGCTAGACGATATTACAGAATGGGTTCATGTGGCAGTGGTATTACATAAACGGAGTCACTGTGCGCTCCACCCAATCAATGTCTGAACTTTCAAAAGAAAGCGGTGACTTACGACCGAACTATATCGAAATATCGTGAGCACACATCGACTTATACAATTATTATAATGCTTTATGTAATGTCTATTGACAGTGTAATCGCATTTGATATATATTGTGGCAGTAATGTAATGGATGCCTTCTTCTTATAAGCTGTTTAATGAAGCTATTAGTCAGTAATGTGTCATAAACAGCCACGCCTTGCCTGCGGGGTTCTAAGGTATAAGAGGGAACAGGGCCAAGAAACATGTATTTGAAGAAATTATTGACATCGTGCTGCATCAAGCCTACCCGTTGAGTGCGATCAGACCGTTTTTTATTTGAAAAAAAAAACGAAATTCTCGTATTCCTCATTATCTCCCCTAAAATTTAATTATATTTACTTTCAAATTTTAAGAAAGTATAGTATGTCTAGGTTCCTATTAATATTTTATTAAGTTGAAATTTTTTGGAATTTGTCTGATTGGTAGGTAGTCTTCTAATCTTGACCGTAAAAATGGGTAATTTTTGGAAGGTCATATATTTTTTTACTTATTAGTTGCTGAAAAAAAAGGAAATGATAAGGACTGCTCTGGGGGAATTATTCTGAAAAAAGGAAAAAAAGGAGGAATACATACGAAGAATCGCACCACCTGTGTTCCCTCTTAACTGTTGAACTAAGTAGCGAGACAAGTTGTTAACCTATTGCTTTCAAACACCGAATGACTCGTATAGGTCAAAACAAATGCACAAGCCGCCAGTTCTTGAAAGAATTCGTCATAACATCAGTTCGGAACGTCGTAAATCTGGCCCTTTACGACTGTGTTACTACTAACATTTCCACATTACATTATGTAACTGAATTGATATTCTAAACTTCATTAATAGACCATTAGATAATGTGTCAAAATCATTTAATAATTTCACCAGTTTCTAAAAGCTACAACACATTTTATTGTAGAATAACTAATAAGTTATCTGCCTGAGCCGTTTCTGAAAAGCTGCTGACGCCGTCGACTTACTTGGATAATGTTTTAGGTACAGTTTAGAGTTCAATTGTGACTGGTAAGAAGTAGAGTCGCGGGCCTAAGTCAGTCTTACCTAATTTATTACAAGTGAAGCCAGCATGTAATCTTATCCATTCACTACAATGCGGCTTACGTTGTGATTCATCCGATCATGAAATCTTGAACTAGGTACATTAACTTTTGTACCAAATAATGTAATGTAAATTAATGTTTTGTGAGTGCGAACTATTACCATTACAACATTACAAGTAGGCGTTTAATTTAACTCTGCTACTGTTATGTAATTTTTATTCAAAAATTAACATAGTTTCCAGGGCAAATGTTACTTGGCCATGCACCCACAGTAGTTATTATGTAGAAATATGATAAATTAATTTTACCATTTGTGGATTTACCATCCTGCAACTAGGAAGTGTCTGTCTTCAATTAATGTGAACTAGATCTACTGATGGCGCTGTAACCTGGGAAATGAAACTAAGACGAGTATGAATTTATGTCACAATAGAAGATAAATCCAGAGAGTTCGTCTATTATTATTTAAACAAAAAACATGTAAAAAATACGTATTAGTAGACTAACAGTTGATTCTCTACAGATATCTCTATTTACGTGAAGTAAGCGGTAATTTAAGTGGCACTCTATATAAGCAGTAGCTGTTAAGTAATAGGATTTATTCTGGATAAAGCACAGAGATACCTACAGGAAAACCTAGTTAAACACACAACATACACAGCAGGTTGCAGTTAAAAAACACAAAAGCTTCAAAGAAAGTTTTATTTCTAATTTTTGACCCCCATTCTTTAATAGCTGTGGACGTCAAAATATCGGGAATAGGAACAATCACAGGATGGCCGGTCAGTAACAAGGTTTGTTTGGACTTATGTTGAAACCGAGGGTTAAGTAAAGTAAAAGATTGAGACGAGAAAAACACATCGCCCACATGTGTATCTGTGTATCTCTGGAATGTCACGCCAAATGTATGCATTGACCTATGCAGGAATGGGTCCTTAGCCAAATATGCGAATTTTATCACACAAAATATGAAGTCTCATGGATATTTCTTCACGATACATTTGGATGTAGTTAAGAATAATGAAAATTTAAAAAGGTCAGTAGCTAGCTATTCCTACCTAAGTTATTTTGGTGTCTTACTATAAAAAGTGGCAAACAACTTGAACATGACACTATTCAAAATATATTAAATTTATTCTAAAAACAAATATGAATCATGAATATGTATAGTTTTAATTTTTAACGCCTAAGTATTAGAGTAATGTTACTTTTGCATATTTGTTTAAGAATACATTAACGATCGCATCTGCTTTTTATTGTATATAGCAACAATGAATACATGCATTATGAGATAATTAATGTCTGCAATCATAACATTAATTAACTATTTCGAATTACAAGTACTTAATAAAACTGCATTCAAAAATCTCTCAAAAATACACCCAATTCACGTGGAACAGCTGCATAAATAATGTGAGAACATCATAACGTAACGTACGTTTAAAAGTGAAATAATAGGGATAGCAACCTTTTGTAATTCATGTTAACATTGACATTTGTACGCCTATTATAACTTACATAAAAATTGTATAGTAAAATTAAATGTTACACACATGAAGGTACTAAAACAACATCGATTAAAAGCATGCAACACACGTGCACTAGTGTTCTTCACGAGCGATGCTGCATCTTTTGCTATGGTTTACGGCAATAAGAAGCACCTTACTGGCCTAGCCCGGGTGTTGCAACGCGGTATTAGAAGAAATACTTACGTTGGTATATAAGAGAACCGTTTGGAGACGTAATCATCCCACACATCAAGTGTTCTCTGAAGACGACAGCCGCAAGAAAACAAAGAAAATGAAATTGGTTAGTCCTTTGACGTTTTGGATTGTGAAGTGAAAAGTGAACCGTGAAATTAGATTAACGAAAAGCCTTCCTTTTCAGTTCGTGGTTCTTGCTTTTATCGCCGCCGCGTGCGCCGCTCCCCAACAGAACCTACAGGATGTTCAAATAGTGCGTTATGATAACAACCCTGGAATTGATTCTTATAATTTCGCGTAAGGGATACTCCATACATTGCAAATGTAGACTGAAAACATTTTTTTTTGCTAAGCTAAACACAAAACTTTTACAGGTGGGAGCTGTCAGATGGTTCAAAGCACGAGGAGCAAGGACAACTGAAGAATCAAGGCACAGATAATGAGGCGATCGCTGTTCAGGGGCAATACGCGTGGTACGGACCCGACGGCGTTCTCTATACTGTCACCTACATCGCTGATGAGAATGGCTTCCAACCTACGATCCAGCAGGGTCCAGGAGGAGTAATCCCTTCAGCGGTCGTTGCGTCCCTCTTGGGTTGAAAATTCCAAGAGTAATTTAGGTCTTTGTAAATACTCCGGACGATGTATATAATATTTATATGCTAAGTCATTAATGTTATATTAAGTATTTTATTAGGTAATAAATGTACTGATTTTTATAAACGTGACGTGTGATTTTATTAACCTGGCATGTTTGTTTATTTATGTAAATAAATAAACAAACATGCAAAAAATGCTTTAAATTGTCCGAGCTTAGCCACTTGTGATTACTCACAAGTGGCTAAGCTCGGACAATTTGAAGCATTTTTTTTTAAGCAGACCAGTAATAGGATTTATGATATAATTGAAAATGACTGAGTATAGTGTTTTAGCTCATAAAAAAAGATATAGCTGTTGTAAGGATGTCTTAGAATAACTTAATTAAACTAAAATATTAATCTCAAAACGGCGAAGGAAAACATCGTGAGGAAACCGGCTTATCTTAGAATCAAAAAATTCGAAGACATGTGACATCTACCAACCCGCACTGGGCACGCGTGGTGGATTATAGTCCATCCCTCTTCTAGAGAGGAGGCCTGAGTCCCTGCAGTGGGAACAATATAAGCTAATGATGATGATGATTAATCTCTAATTATTTTAGCACATAATACAACATTGTGCATGTTTGTGGGAGTTATTAGCCAAAACTGTATCGGGAAATGGTTTGTTCCAAATACGTGCACCATATGCATATTTTTTAATTAACAGGTTCGCTGTTAACTAGGTTTTTTTTATTACATTTATACCATTTATTAAAATAACTAAAAATGAGGTAAAAGGAAATAATAAGGCTTGTAATTAGGCTACATTTATATAATCTAAATCTGGAGCATTTCCATAATTATGCAAGCTACTATGAATATTAAACTTAAGTTTCCTCAATCAGTAAACTGCATTTCTACTTCAAACTTATATAATATGATCTTCTTCCATAAGTTTTTGATTGACATCATGACAATGTTATATCACTCTTTCCTATACAAATAGGTCAAACATAATAAAGTGAATCAGTAAGAGTTTTTGTATCAATTACCAACGTGCTATCGTCGCACTTTCATTGAAATATTGAAGCATTCCACTTATTTACATTCAGATTTTTTTTTATGGAGGTACGTTTATAACGTCTAGTGATTATTAGTTTATGCAGTTTGGATTTGTATTTGATAAATTATAAAGATATTAAATATCTATGGCATTGTTCAAAATATAGGTTTTGTTCTCCTATGTCCATCATCATCTGCTTAGCCTTTTCCTAACCATGTTGGTGTCGGCTTCCAGTCTAACCGGATGCAGCTGAAATAAACGATATTTAAACGAGTGACTGTAAATTTGTGTGTTTTAGGTGACAAAAATAATTAATTCAGTTCATAGAATTACTAAGTTAGCGACTGACTGTGAGTGACAAGAAATCAACAGAACAGCGAGTAACAAACAAAAATTTGAGTTACTTCAAAATACAAAATGAGTACCTTCATAATATTTGAGCGAAAAAATATTTGTTTGTGTTACGTTCTGCATTTTTATCAATATTTAACAAATTATTTATTTATACTGAGCGGCATTGTATCTTAAATTAAGTGTTTTGAATAGGAAACACACTTAACTTCCGTGGTTTTAAAAAAAGTAACCACGAAGGGGATGGCGGGGTAAACTCGCTCGCTTTGCTCACTAACTCGATCCCGCCATCCCCTTCTAACGTAACCTGACCGCGTCGGGGTGCCCCAAGTCCCGAGCTCGCTTCGCTCGCTCCTGCATCTAGGTTTTTCTAGTAGCGGGTTAACAGGGTATGTCGGGATCTTAGTTCGAAAAACTCAGATACAAATATCGTATCATATCGTTATGTAAAACTATGTCGGTTGCCCTTTCCTCCTCCCTCCTCGGTTGCCTGTTCCTCTGGTCGCTCACCTAGTAAATTAATCCCACGGCTAGAGTTTTAATATCTAAAATGAATTAATCACAACCTACTTTTTGTAAGCTCGTTCTGGATTTTAGGTATTATTAATCAATATGCGTCGTTACTTGATTGATATTTTGCTTACTCAATTAATTCATACCGCTCAAGTATCTCATCAGCAATCGCTAAGTTTTTTATATTTGCTCGTTTTATAATTCCCCTTTTACAAAGATCAACTGCCTTTCTGACCTCCACAACCCAGTTATTACTGGGTTATACGATACCCTTTGCTTATGACTGGTTGTCAGACTTTTAGGTCACTGACTACCTGTAACGACTGCCAAACATCTATGTGTAACAGTCGGGACCAACAGCTTAACGTGGTTTCCGAGGCACGGAGGAAACTCGGTATGTAATGGGTGGTCACCCATCCGCAGGCTAACCTAGGCAAGCACGGCTTAACCTAAAGATCGACCCGAGTGGCAGTTATTATTAAGCCACGAGCTGCTTCTATATCTAATAATACTATGTAAAAAATTGAATATTCTGGATGAGGCCGGCCCGGGCCCAACCATATAGAGCTAAGCTTATATCCAGCAGTGGGATGTCGATGAAGATGACGACGTAAACAATTAAATGTTCTTATGTTTAGTTTTGGTTAGCAAATAAGAAGTTATTTTTCATTTCGGTATGAGACCAAAGAGTTTTAGGTAGCGTTTTATCTTTCACCTTATTTTATCCCACTTTATCCGAGGTTGAAGTTCTATAAGTTTTATTACAGTTTTTGTTCTTCCATAGATCTCTCTTACTAATCCATAAATGAATTCACATCTCTTTTCGCTTCAATAATATTCTCTTTTATTTAGTTACGTAATAAAGTATGTAAGTATGGGTTAGGGAAAGGTGACCACTTAGAAAAGTAGAAGTGTGAGGGCTTTTTCGTGTCTTTTTGGATATATAAATTTAATTTAAAAGCTATACCTACAGAATGTTCACGATGTTGAATATTACGAATGATTTGGATTTTACCGAAAATTCTTAGGGATTAATATTTATTTGCATAATTCGTTAATAAGCTGTTAAAAGTATTCGATTATTAGGTATCGTTTATCATCTACTTGAATGACAAACAACTTTTAATATGCTGGTTTTATTATTCAGACATTGAAAGAGGAATAGGCAGGTTCACTATAGCCACTATACTACACCTTACTACACACTATAGCTATCACCTTTTGAGTTTTATTGAAAAATACACTCTGGTTTCTCCCTCATAAAATTACCATCTATCTTTTCAGGCAATCGCAGCTAGGTAATGGTGCAACACTTAACTTTCTTGTTCATTGTGTTTAAAGTTCTTTGTTTTAATATGAATACTTCACGAGCTTACGCGTCTGCGAAACGAAAATATGATAAGGCGTCGTAGTGCCTACTCAAATCTTTAATACTTTGTATTAAAATAAGCCTATAGAAATATATAAATAAAAAGTAATTAAGGATTTTAAATAAATAACACGTTCCTGACCAGATAGGTATTTTTCAGATCTCTTATTACGACCGACTATGGCTGAATAAAATTATTACACTAACATTTATAAAGCTGAATGTATCAGATTATTGAATAGTTTTTTTTTATTATACAAGTCATAAAAGTTGACATTTGTGCATCCGGGCAATAAAATTGGAAAGGAAAGATCATAATACTCATTGTCATTAACGTCAATATTTGAAATAGATCCATAGTATTATAAAACGATAATAACCTAGACATTTGATAAAGTCCAGAGCCGTTTTTGTACTCACAGGTGCTGGTGTAAAGACTTTTTGACCGAATTCTTCAGATTTTTGCACCGTTCGTTTTCGTACTTAGATTAGCTTCCGCAATCAATCAATGGGTTGATTAATGGGCCATTCAGAATCATTGCTATGAAGAACAAAGAAAATACCCGCACACGCAAAAGACCCACACGCACACGAAACATTTTTAAACGAATTTTAAAATATTTTATGCAAAATCAGCGGCCGATTGCATGTAATAATGAACCATCTGCCGACTCAACCTCTAAGCTAATAGCTCAATTTAGACATTTGGCATTCGGAAGTATTTCATAATTGTCTCAAGGTATTTTTGCAAAATCGTTTAAAATATTCCATGAAAGTAAAAACACTGGAATTATCAAAACTAGAACACATTTCTTCACATAAACCGATGATATTTCATCATCATCATCATCCACAGCCTGAATTCACTCACTACAATTCTCAATTCAATTCAATTCTCAATTCTTTATTGTGTACCATAATGTATACAGTTGGTAGGGAATACATCAGTCTCAACTATGGACCCTGTCGGGCACAGCATAAATAAAAGTAGGAGAGAGGAGGAAAAACGCACGGCGTTTAGTGAAACACATGTAATTTAGTAACATTTGTAAACCAATTACTTTTAAAAATATTAATTATTGTTATATATATATATTATTATTTTTACTACTTGATAAAGGCTTCTCTTTTCTTGTCCCATTTTCCACGGTCCTGTGCCAGCCTTTATCAAATAACCCCTACCGCTCTTGGGCAGAGCGAAAGGGAGTGTCAGACTTCTACTGACTAAAAACCACCCATGTTCCTTCTTAGCCCTATATGTCGGTGCCGCGGTAACTTGTGAACAACCCGCAGCCCATCCTGTGCCAGCCTCATCCAGGTTTTTTCCCCGAGTGCAACATGATGGCATTTAATTTAAGAAAATTTCAACGTTACAAAGAGCTTACTTCAAGGAATGCTTGATTAGCTAATTGATATCACTGTCAAACTTAATTAGAAATTGATCGATACACTAATTAATATTCTATAATTAGCATTTCGTTCTGTTGAGTAAGCTTGTTCTAAAAAGTTTTGTTTATTCATTGCATTAAGGGAATTACATTATATTAGGTAGATGTCAAGCGGTTCACCTTCTACGGTACTACTTTAGCATAAAATCAAATCAAAAGTTGTGCTAGATATAAAGACCGAATTTCATGTGAGATTCGTCACTTCACCGTATTCATCCGTAAAATCAGCACTTCAAACATGAAATTGGTTCGTTTTATTTGTGTATTTTGTGTTAAATAATGTTTAGTGGAATATGGTAAAAAGTATTCGATAAAATGTTGACATAAAAAGTAAAATAAAAAAAGTGGTTCGCTAATATTTTTCGCGCAAATTTTGTTCTAAGTTTTCCTAACTTTAAAAAAATATTATTTTCATAATCTTTACAAAAAGTGTTTTCAGTGACAATATTATTTCTTATCTAAATAGATATATTATTAAATTCTTCGTAAAATAGTAAAAGTTTTGAATTAAATCATAGGCTCTTAAGTTAAAATTGCTCATTCATTTCAACCGGTTTTATTTTCAAAGCACTGCTGTTGTTTAGATACAAAATTAACCTCCCTGTTCTAAAAGTCATGATAGTTTAGGACTACCGCAACCTGCAGACTGTTACATATAATACTTCTGTTTCATCAACTATATACCCTAAAACTCTGTGCCTCGACTGCGGCGGAGCCCAATAGGAGGGTGTTTAACAATTTATCTCAGGAAATAATAAGTCTATCCGCTTCCAGATACTTTACGTATTTCGCCTATTATCAATACTGAAATTATGTCTGATTAAAGTCCGTTTTCCTTTTCACCCAAACTTTTGGCAGAATAGTTGCCATCGGCTTTGCTTACATATGTATAAAGAAAAAGATAGTTCCTTTCATTGTAAACATTAAAAACAAAATCTTAACTTTAAGGAGTTCTTGAATATCAAATTAGCTTCTTCTAATTCCCATTTTTTATTAACAGATCGTAGTTCTCTGCTTGGTCGCGGTGGCGTTCGCTGCCCCAGCCCAAAAAATAAACTACTCCACAGACAATGTACAGCTTGTCAGGTATGACAATGACAACGTGGGACTTGGAAACTACAAATACGGGTGAGTCTTACCTTATTTTTAACAAATTTCTAAGAAATTAAAGGTTTTGTAATCGACCACTATCTTTTGTTTACACCAATTATTTCGAGGTTGTTGGGCCGATTAACACGATTATTTTCTTTATGTACATTGTTTTTACTTTGCTTGAGCAGTTTAGTAGTAAACTCCTTTCATACGTATTTTTCCAGTTACAATGTAACGAAAATGTACTCCAGCTTATCAATAAATTTACCCTTCACAAACCCGCAACCAAGCATGATGTACATCAAACAAAGTACCCCTACGCAAAAAAACTAGCTGTGATACGACTTTTTTTTTGGGTCTAAATCACATTTTACGATAAAACTCAATGTAGCACTCTTAAAACATTGTGCTAGTGGATGCTTTAAATAGTAAACTGGTCATGGAGGTAATTTAAGTAAAGAAAAACTAGTATTTACAAAAACAGCTGTGAAAAAATTGCAAATGTGACCCCCAATATATCCGTAACTAGGGGGTTCCCAGGTATGGTCTAGAACATAAAAGTGATCGCAGTGGTGGAAAGAATAAAATCCTTTCGTTTTCGTTCAGGGTGCTTTTACACCCTTTATATTCGATGGCAGCTGAAAAATGTATATTGCAAGCATAATGCATATTAGGCAACAAGTTAATAATAACAGAAAACGAAGCTGTAAATTATGAAGATGAAAATAAAAGTATCTAAGACTAAAGATGCCAATAACCCTAATACCAACAATTTTATTTCCAGCTTTGAACAAACTGACGGCCAGGCCCAAGAGCAGCAGGGAGAGATCATCAACGAGGGCAGGGAAGATGAGTCAATCGTAATCAAGGGATCCTACACGTGGGTCGGACCCGACGGTGTGACCTACCGTGTCATCTACATCGCTGACGACAACGGTTTCCAACCGGAGATCGAACAGGGACCCGGTGGAGCCATCCCCCCCGCGGTCGTGGCGTCGCTCCTCGGTTAATTAGACTTCGTTATTTAATCTTTATTATTACCAAAAATATATATGAATAGATATTATTATTAAAAAATGTTAAACTATTTGGTGTTTGATTATTATATAAAATATGTAAATAAATGTCCCAGAATGTTTTAGCCCTAGATGTTTCTATGAGATTGCTAAAAACATTTGAAACAAAAACTGCAAATGAATACCTGAATTGAAATGTGTCCAAGACCAAAGAGTGCAATGAAAATATTTAAACAATTTAAAATCACTGAACAGTAACACGGATAAAATAAAAATTTTGGTAAAATTAAAAATAGAAAGGATACTTAAACCTTAACGGTTACGTGTTACATCATTGTTTACTTTAGCAACAATGGCATGATTTATCACTGCCTTGTTCAAACTGCGAAACCGTTTTATTTATTGGTCTGTTGGCATTTCTGCGTATAAAACGATGCGCAAGAGATGGTTAAGCCCACATGTTGTTACCATAGAAACGACGACGTCCACATAATTATTGATATAAAGGTCCCCGTTGGTCGTTGGTCGTATTCTAGGGTCGGACAAGTGTTAGTGGGTTTGTAGTGCGTAGAGGTTTTAATTTGGCGATGGAGCACCACTGTGCTTGGGAAGCACATCATGCTGTTGGTACTCCGCCTGATCTTACCCGGTGGTTTCGGATTGCCTTCCCATCGTACCTACAAGACGGAGAGTGCATTGGTGTACAATTTTCCTTCCATGTTTTATTAATCTTCGGTGACATTAATAAGCCCAGCTCTTCGGAATCCCACACTTCGCTGTTTGAAAAATGAGTACACTTTTTCTATTAAAGGTCAAAACGATAAGTTAGATTGTAATTCGCCAAATCGATAAATTTGATGCGGAATAGTCCCAATAACACTCGTCGTTAAAATAATAGGGTAACAAACGAGAATGTTAAGGTATGCCGAAGGGTCATTGCGAAAACTTTAATTAATGTATGCCGGCCGTCTTCCAGTTGACGCAACGGTTTTTTGTCGTTATTATTGTCGACACACGTTTTGGCTTTTGTTTCAAATAAAAATTTGAATTGACTGCCTCGTTGGTCTAGTGGTCACAACGCGACTAATGAGCATGAGGTTTTAGGTTCGATTCCCGGATCAGGCAAATGTTATTGGGATTTTCTATCAATAATTTCTCAGTGGCAGTCATGGAGACTGGATTAGTGCCCGGTCGATGGCAATACGCGAAATGAGGGTTTATGCACTATTACGGAACCGAAACTGAACAGGTATATAATTATAATGAAAACTTTTGTAGGTATTTATTTTTGAATGTTTAAATGTTACTTAAAGAAAATTTAAAAATAAATATTTACAAAAAAATAAACCATTTATATGAAAAAAAACGAACGGGTGCATGCTGTTTGCCGAGGATATTATTCTTGTCGGTGAAGATGAACCTGAGATCCAGAGCAGATTTGAGAAATGCCATCAGAAACTGGAGAATGTTGGCTTGAAAATTAGCAGAACTAAAACCATGAATACATGTTCTGCGATTTCGGCGATCTCTCTAGCCCTGGAGTCATAGCGCTAGATTGCGCATGTCTTCCTGTCTGTTCTGCCTTCCAGCATCTCAGTTCACTCGTGCACACGGGGCGGTGGAGGAGTGCTTAGACACCGGTGCAAAGGCGTACCAGCGTTTTGGCGTATGTCGGCGTTTATCGCTACTACCCAGAAACGAATCAAAACGGATGCAACGGTGTAAGTTATGTTAATTTTTCGTTCACCTACGACAAATGCCTACCAGCAATACATTGTTGAACCGATCGATATGAAAGTTGTTACTCGTTTATTTAGATCATACTTATCTCTTATTTCGTAAATGGTATGGTGTATATTTCTATGTCGTTATTTCTTAACCCACACATGTTTGTAATAACGGAAAAAGTGTCTCTTATCACTAATTTGTATATCCGGAGTTCAAATATAAGTAAACATAAAATGGCTGTTAAAAATTAGAACACTTATGGAAGCTGTAGTTTCACCAACGTGTTTTACAAATATATCTTCGAAAGCATTGCTTAAGAAAACATTAAGAGTTCTTCGATTACACTCGATCATAATTAGTGGAATGTTACCTAGCTGACCACTAAGTAAATAGCTAAAAGAAAAATATAACAAGCGATTCAATTATCTTCTAGCTAGACCTTCCGAAATATGGAATTAAATTTGAGTGAAGCCTGAGTCTGACAAGGAGATGACAGGGAGTTAGACAGCTATAAATAGATACATTACGATCTACGAGAAACACTCTAAGCTAACAGGTTAAAGTCATCACTAAAATAATAATGCCAAGACTTATTGAATGAGTATCTATTTAGGTTTATACCGCAGCTCAAGGTGAAGAGGATTGCTCGGCAGATTCACAGTTTTATTTCCGGAGTCCGAATATTGCATTAACTTTTATACGGCGATTCTAATAAATAATTGCTGTAGAATTAAAAAAATGACAGCATAATTTAAAAAAATATATAAAAATCCTGTGCTCGTAAAACACAAATGACCATCGACTCGTGCTATAGCCAACTCTGAAATAGATTAACTTAAATCGATACTGGCACTTATCAGGTCATGGGGCAACATACTCGTAGTCTTGAAACTTTACCCACGCACGTTCAGAGAAGTAAAATGATGTGAAAAAGTACATACATGTCTCAAGATTACGGTGGTATGGGTTGCATTACTGTAGGTAGCGACAGATACTCTGCAATTTATCCATACAGTAGCTAGTTAAGTGTCAAGCACTACCTTAGCGTCAGTTTCTGCTCTTAACCCACTGTTCTTGTCAAAACGAAATATGCGTAAAAAACAAGTACAGATCCATTGTGTCACGTTCCGTTGGTACATTATCAATGGAGTAAAATTCGTCAAAACCGTCATGACAGAACCGTTGAAAGCATGGACCTTGTTTCCGCTGGATGAAAAGCTTTTAAATTCTCTATTCAGGCGACCAAAGCAGCTCTCTCTCAATGATTGCTTTGCGTCAGGAACATTGATGCCCATCGCTTCCAAAATACCCAAATGCTTATTGGTTTTGGTTGACAATACCAACGGGTTCTACAATCTCTCCACGCTCTACGTACATGACTGCACACTTGTCCACGCCGAATTAACACCCGATTTTCAAAGGCGACGGTGTCGAAGCCTGTCCTTTAAACGTCGAGAAAACACAAAACACAGTAATGAGATGAGCATTAACCAATAATACATCTGACGATGCTTTATGCATGATTATGACGTAATACAATATTTGGAATAGTATAAAACATGAGTTCAAATGAGTTATGAGCACATAATTTACAAGTGAATTCGATAAGTAAACTGTAAATAAGTGATCATGAAGTTGGTTAGTAGTTCCACTATACTGATTTTAATAAATATGTGGCGTTGTTGTGAAAAGTGTTGTTAATAGAGTGATTTTAGTTTAGTTAGTTTTTTATTTTTTTATTTTTTCAGTTGGTGCTTTGTGCTTTAATATCTGTAGACGCAGTTTTTAGCGTGGTGCTATCTGCCCCACAGAATGCTCAGGATTCCGGTGTTCAGCTATTGCGATACGATACGGATAACGATGGACTTGGCACCTACAGTTTTGCGTAAGTCATCTGCGTGAATTACCCCAAAATTCATCTATGGCTGTTGCACGGTAGCATTTTCCTGCTAGTTTCATGGTTTAATTTTTTTAAATTATATTTTTATTTTGTGAAAATTAAAATTTGTAATTAGAAAATACCAGAAACCCATTTTTTTTTATAAACCCGTTTTTGGACGTGTATTTATGTGAATGCCAGAAAGTTGTAAATAGTATTGTTTTTGCTTCTTCACAGCTACGAGCAAAGCGATGGTTCAACCCGCGAAGAGCATGGAGAACTGAGAAATGCTGGAGCCGAAAATGAATTCGTCGCAGTGAAGGGTTCTTACCGGTGGACCGGCCCCGATAGTGTTACCTACGAAACACATTACATAGCTGATGAGAATGGTTTTCAGCCTACGATTGACCAAGGCCCATCAAGCGGACCATATCCCGCGGTGTCCGCTAATCTTCTTGGTTAAAACGTCTTCATATATTTTTAAATAAATTTGTTAAAAATGTTTTAGTGTTATTTCGTCCTTTTTCGTAAATCTGCAAATATTTTTCGACACAGGACCTTTTTTCTATAGAAATGTTCAACTAGACGACTCGCATGCGCCAGGCAAGTATTCAAAATAGTATCTTTTCACAATTATCCTAGCATTTAATTTTACAAGGTACACATTTTGTATCTATCTATATCTAATATTATAAAGCTGAAGAGTTTGTTTGTTTGAACGCTAAGAATTCAGTATTGAAAAATTATTTTTGTGTTGGATAGTCCATTTATCAAGGAAGGCTTTACGCTATTTAAAATCACGCTACGACGAAAAGGAGTGGAGCATAAATGAAAAATGTTGCATCAACGTGAAACGATATTCCTTATTGGGAGCTTCCGTTGTGTGAATGCGAAAATGGTTTAAGTTAAGCAATGATAATTATATAAAAGAAATGTTCCTCTTTAAAAGTTCTACAAAAAAGTTCTGCGGCAGCATATATCTATCTATCTATCTATCTATCTATTAAGATTAACTCACTGTAACCATTTTTTACCATTGAAATGTTAGGTTCAATAGAGTTATTTGCGAAGCTTGTTTAACCCTTATGGTATTAATCTATATCTAAATAAATGGAACGGAAATTTAATATAGAATATTTGTGCTTTTTACTCTATATAGATTAAACTAATATCTTAGAAGATATCGCAATGTAAAATGTCCGCGCGACATAATAATTACGCGGTCCGCTGCGCCGGCCCTCGCGTCCCCATGTAGATACGTGGAGATTCTGGCCTCCGTTAGATTCAAATTCAAAATATTTATTGCACCATAATATTTACAAGGTGTTATTGTATTTTGTTTTGTGAGCAGTGGTGGCCCAGTGGTGGCGGCCCCGATTTACGAACAGTTGGTTGTGGGTTCGAACCCAGGCAGGCGCATTACTTTGTGTAATTTATTTCATCACGTGCCACTGCTCTTAAAACGGTGAAGGAATATATTGTGAGGAACCAAAAATTCGAAGATATGTGACATCTACCAATCCGCACTGGGCCCGCGTGGTGGATTATAGCCCATCCCTCTCCTAGAGAGGAGGCCTGAGTCCCAGTGGCGTGCAGTGGTCCCTCGCGATGGGTAGGCTACGAATAATTAACAGGAAAAAATGTCACATTTACCTGTACTTAATATTTAAAAATTAGCCTGTAAAAACAAAAGTTATACGTACCTACAATTCAAAAGTAGCACACTTAAAACATTGTGCTAGTGGATGCTTTGAATAGTAAAAGGGGCATGGAGGTAATTTAAGTAAAGTTATAACCTGAAAAACTAGTATTTACAAAAACAGCTGTGCAAAATTTGGAACTTTGACCCCCAATATCTCTGTAACTAGAGGGTTCCCAGGTATGGCCTAGAACAAAAAAAATATCACAATGGTGGGGAGAACAAGTGCCCTTCGTTTGCGTTAAGGGTTACACCCTCTATGTTTTTCTGATAGGTCATGCTTTTTGGCCGAGGAATGAAAATGATGTAGGTATTAAACAAAATGCACGGAAAACAAAATAATTTATTTGCGTGTATGCAGCCACACAGCCAGGTAAATGTTGTATAATTATGAGGATTGAAATGACGAGTACGCGATGAATTACCATATTTTTGGATTAATTCTCGTAATTCGGGTACACATCTACCTTTAGATACTACTTGAAACTTACGCTACTTGAGAAAACTTATTACCTTTAATATCCAACAACCTACATTATCAGCACAAACTTCACAAGTAAATACCATTGTTATTTGTTAGGTTACACACCAAAACACACACAACAAAAAAAGGTTATACACGACAAAATTTATATTTACACTACTGTTAATGATGTTTACTGTACGTTTTCGGTTTCAAAACAAAATCGCGCTATATATTGCTTGTCATAACAATAAACAGTAATGGCTTCCTCTTACGTAAAAATAATTTCTAGGTCATTATTGTCGATAGAAAAATACTAGCAAAAAAAATTACATCATTTTCATATAGAGTTTGTTCACAACAGCGGTCAACATTTTTTGCAGGATTATACGACGAACATCAATGGTGACAAGTTGACAACATTACGAACATCGAACTAAACAGGTGCTGCGCTCTATGCACGGAAGCCCGAAGTTCGCGAAGCGCGAAATTAAAATTTCCATACGTTTTTGCAATTTGCAGGCCAGTGCTATGTTGTATGTTCATTAAAATATGATTCCCGGTTTTAAGACGTATTTAGTCATATTTTATTCAACATACAACCTAGCACTGGCCTACAAATTGCAAAAAAATGCAAGTTTTGAACTTCGCGGGTTATAGTTTGGTTGTGTTGTTGCAGCCAATCACAGCCCACTCAGCTACAGTCGTAGGCTCGTAGGAGCTGCTGCGTTAAAATTGCGAAAATCTATGTATGTGTGCGGTTCATAGACACGGCCATACGCACCGATGTGACGCTGTGTGCATACAATTATGAATGGGTTTTAGACAAGTCGAGTGTTTGCCTATAAGATTCGTACTAATCGTAGTCCTTGTCAATGAGTTTTAGTGGGACGCGAAAAATTGCTATAAGTATTTTAACAGGAGTTTGAACTTTTTTTATGATTAATTTGTACATAGTGTTATTTTATTCCATCGTTAATTACTTATAAGAAATGCTCAGTTGGTAAGGTAAGCTAAGCCTAAGAGCCTATATAGGGCGCACGCCCCTGCGTGAGTCCCTACAGTGGGAATAATATAAGGCTGATGATGATGATGATATGTAAGTAATTCTCACTTTAATAATATATTTTAAACTAAACTAATACCCACGTTGCGCGGCTTGGCTTTTTTTACAAGTTTTGTTTTTGGTGGGATCTCATTTCTTTTTGTAGCGTCTCTCATTCTATCTATTTCGTTTAATGAAATAACAATACATAGGTTTATTCGAATTTGGAGCTGTCTTATTTATCGATTTGAAGTACTGCTAAAGTACCTACTCGACAAGCTGAATCAAACGAGTAAAAACTCTACAATGTCAAGTCGTTTTATAACAGAATTCCTATGGCCACCTTTAAGCTCCATCAACAGATCTTGGAGACCATCCAAAGATATAGTACTCGTCAAAACGAATCAAACGAGTCTAAACTCGATGGGTTATGTCGTTCTATAACGGAGTTCCTATGGCCACCTTCCAGCTCCATCATCAGATCCCGGTTACCAACTAAAGACAGAGTACTCATCAAGACAAATCAAATGAGCTCAAACTCGATGGGATAATGTGGTTTTATAACGGAATTCCTATGCCCACCTTCCAGCTTCATCATTAGAACTATTCAGACCCCTGAACATCATCTAAAGACAAGCCACTCGACAAGGCGCATCAAACGAGTCCAAACTCGATAGGGTTCTGTCGTTTAATAACGGAATTCCTATGGCCAACTTACAGCTCCATCATCAGATCAGTTCCATATCATCATAATATTGCATTGATAGGCGATATACATATACGTGCAAAATTTCAGATCAATCAGAAACTAGGAAGTGTGTTAAATTTAATAACTCGTAAAATTCATTCACTGAAAATGTAAGTTTAACTTTGTAATTCTATACAATTATATGGGATTACAAAGTTATTTATGCAGTTAGCGTTTTTAGTTTTTCCATGGTTTATACACTAAACACTAATTGTGTTCTAAATTTGAAGCTTCTATGTCTGCTAGAAGTGCCTTAGACTTTTTTAGAAGCTATAGGAGGTCGAAAATGGCCTGAACTGGTTCGAGAGGATGGTACGGCCGTGCCGCTTTATTGCTCGACTTGGCGGGGGCACTGCCGTGCCCCCAGAGATGAAAGATTAGATTTTTGTTTGTTGCGATTCAACTCAAAAATTACTCTGACGACTTTGAAACTTCTTTCCACATTAGAAAATTAATTGAAAAAATATTACTATGTTGGATAGTCGATCTATCGAGGAGGGTTGTAAGCTATATATTATTGTGACGCAGACAAAGTTGCGTGGGTCAGCTAGACTTCTATATTCATAAAATGCGTCCCGAATGACTGACGGATCAAAACACAGCCTATACCGCTGATCGTAGAGACTTGAAACTTGGAGGGTGTGTTCTTTGTATTACGTAAGCATCCGATAAGAAAGGTTTTTCCGAAATTCTACCCCAAAGGGGGTGAAAAAGAAGGGCAAAGTTTGTATGGGACAGCGTGATTTCTTGGTCCAATCTACTTCAAATTTTCCAAAAACCTTTTTTAACAGAATTGACGGAAGATGTGTTTCATATTTTATTGATATTTATCCCCTAACGGGGTTAAAAAGATGTAGAAAGTTATTTTGGGGGTGATTTTCTTCGAAGTTGATATCAATACACCTTAGTTACTTTTGATTTAAATGATATTTTATTTTCACACATGTTTGAAAACTCACTCAACTTACGTCAAATACTTAAAATTATAGAAAAAATTGTTTCTAGTATTATTTAACCCTTTTTTTTAATAATAATTTTCGAGACAGGTACTTACTGCCGCACTCAGAGCGCTTTAATGATTACTTAAGCCGCCATTTAGTATAGATTTGACATAATTTTGTATGACTAAACTGTCAAAACCATTACTAAGTGATGGCCTAAGTAATCATTAAAGCTCTCTGAGTGCGGCTTACATTTCATTAATGTTTGACAAGGCTAAACCTGCGTATCTATAAAAAATATCTCATAACTCTAAATTTTTTTTTATAGTATATTGACTGTGTCGTACCGTAATTTGTGACTACAAGCTTATAATTTGAATAAGAAATACCTTTACTTCAAGAGCTTCATAATCAATGTTGCCATTATTTTATCAATGAAACTATAGGAAACAGGACTGACAGGAAAGGTGCAATAAATCCTAATATACTCTTATCCATATCACTAGGTGCACCAAATAATATTTACAATGATGGTCATTCAAACTCAGCGCCAACCAACAGCACGCCACATAAAGGACAAGGTTATGTATTATTCTGAATTGTATAAAACATGAATTAAATAACTAATGAGCACATAGTTCACAAGTGGCTTCGATAAGAACACATCGGCAGTATGAAATTGGTCAGTACGTGTTTTCTGGTTATTTAAAATATGTTGAGTAATTGTGAAAAGTGTGTTTAATACTGTGATTTTACTTTCAGTTTGTGCTTTGTGCGTTCGTAGCTGTGGTGGGCGTGGTGTTAGCTACCCCTCAAAATGCTCAGGATGTTCAGCTGCTGCGATATGATTCGGACAACGATGGTCTTGGCACCTACAGTTTCGCGTAAGTCTCATAAAATCATTGAAACTCGATCACGATTGTGTATATTGAACACTGGCATTTACTTGTTCGTTTTATTACTGGTGTGTTTTCTTCCAGAAAAGGGATGTTTACTGACTTAAAAAAATGAGATTCTAATTAGTCCGTCTGTTAGATTATCGAAAAATATTGGATACGTATTTTTTGCTTTATCAACAATAACAATTGAGGAAGATAAACGCGTCAAAGATTTGAGTGGGGGTAGGTGACGTCACTGACCGCAAAAAAATGTTATACTAATGTCTTAGAATATGACGTCACACGAGTATTCAAAGCACTGTTTGGTCTTCATTCTTTGCTTACGAGAAATAATAAAAAATACAAGTGTCCAATATTTTTGGTAATCAATATTGGAATCTTTAATCATCCCTATTTTATTAATTTTACGAAAATTATGGGTATAAAATCCATCATATTTAGAAATATTTATATTTTCCTTCATTATCGTGTGGTTAGTTCCGAGCCTGGTATCAGAGTTTTTATCCGCCTATCATGGGAATCTGGGAGCCTACTCTCTAAGCACGAATCCCGTAGTTTCGGCCAAAGATACGGGATCTTTTTTTTTGGCGGGTGGAAAATCATCGAATTACCCCTCCCGCTCTTGGGCAGAGCGAGAGGGAGTGTCAGGCTTCTACTGACTAAAAACCACCCATGTTCCTTCTTAGTCCTTTATTTAAATAAAACAAGAACTTATTCCCACATTCACAGTTACGAACAAAGTGATGGCTCGAGCCGCGATGAGCAAGGAGAGCTGAGAAATGCTGGAACCGAAGATGAATTCGTCGCAGTGAAGGGTTCTTACCGGTGGATCGGTCCTGATGGTGTTACCTACGAGATGACTTACATAGCTGATGAGAATGGCTTCCAGCCGACGAATCAACAAGGTCCGACTGGATCAATACCTTTGGAAGTAGTCGCTAAACTTCTTGGTAAAACTTTGTAATTGGTTTAAAGTTTTTAAATAAAATATAATATTCAAAAAAGTGTTCAATATTTTGGCTTTTTCCTGCGAATCTATTTTTTTTTCCAGTTTTAGTCAATAATATTTTTATCATAAACTAATAATATTTCATTTGTATTTTTATTGCTGATTTATGCAACAATTTATTGTATATATTATTATGTTACTCCTATGTTAATGCATGTCGTGGCAGCCTTTAACTAAGGCTGCACTATAATATATTATGTAATTAAAATATGAGTACCTTAATACGTACTTTGGGGTACCATAAGCTTTGGTTATATTGGTTGTTCTTTAAAAAAAATCATTAATTTTTCACACACATATGCGGAAAAAATACTGTTTACAAGAAAAGCTTTACTGTGCTATTATAATTTAAAGAAGTAGGGGAGGCCGGGGCTTCAATTAACAGAGGTAAGTATTAACAAGCGAATTTCTAAGAGACTATAAACAGCACGTCACTAGTGATTCCTTGAATTCGTCCCTGCGACAGCGGTCTACAGGTTGAAACTCGTTAGTCCAGCTCAGTGCGCCGTGGCAGTGAGTTGTGTGATGTGCGTCTATTTTGGCCAGGTAACGAACTTTTTTCAGTTTACGATTTTTTGATTTACGTGTTGAATATTTGATTTAACCGTAACATTTTTTTTTTCGCAGTAGCTTGTTTTATTCTTAATAATGTGACATAACTTTACTAACGCTAATGTACACTATTTCGTAATTATATTTTATTTTATTGAAAAGGTAGCCATGGGGCTAAAATAAACAAAACATACGGGGCTAGTATTAACATGTTAATTCTTACCTCGTATGTGGGGTTAGTATTAACAGTAGGTACTGTTGAAGGCGACAACTTGCTTGATGACGTGTCATTAAATTTAGAAAATCCTGAGATTTTAAATGACATGCCTAGTTTGGATATTAACGTTTCTGCCGTGATAGCACAAATGTCTAATGAACCAGTGGCTGGGCCCTCAGGCATGCAAAAAGAAAATGGTTTAAATTCATCCAATACAAATGTAGATTTGTCTGAAGTACGATCGCAAACAGCTATAATACCTATGTAAGCGGTTGCTGGTCCTTCACGTGCTCAAATAGATAACTGTTTCATTATCGAATCTGTGCGACCTCTCCCAAAAGCTCAGCAACGGGTTCAATTGAATCGTAATCGTACCAGAAAATCTGCCATACTCACCGACACACCGGAAAAACAAGCACTAGAAGAGATAGAAAATGAGAAATTTAAAAAGAAAAAAACCACAGAATAAGGACGATGAAAAGAAAAAAAAGCAAGGTAAAGAAAATAATAAAGGAAAGGGTAAAGGTAAGGGCAAAGGAAAGGGTAAAGGAACGTCACAAGTGGAAAAGGCAAAGAAAAGGATATTGGAAGAAAGCAGCGACAGTGCAGAAGATGAATATTTCTGTATAATTTGTGGTGTCTCATACAATGAAGACACATTCTGGTGCAGACTGGGTGCAATGCAATTTGTGCAAGCAGTGGGCTCAGTCCAGATGTATCAGAGGCAACACTGTTTCATATATTTGCCAAAATTGTGATTCAGACGATGAACATGATTAAAGATGAAACATATTGTGATTTTATGAAAATGATTCCTAGTAGATTATATTGTTAAGATGTTGATTTTATAATGAAACTAAGCTTTATTGAGACTGCTTTAGTCTATATAGTTAGGTTATATAAAGACTGCTACGTTTAAGAATAAGCTGTATATCATTAGGTGATTATATTGATTCGATAACACACATAAGTCTGATTATACTACTTAAACGACTGTTAACTTAATAATAACAGTAAAAATGGTTTTAATTAGAAATTATTTAAAGATTGGTTGATTTTTGTTCTTCTACGAAGAGGATTTCTTTGAGTTTTTGTTTCTATTCATTGATATAGCTGAAATATTGTTGTTTAACGGAGTGTTACCACTTTTAAGCATAATTTTAATTATTGTTCCACAAGTGAACATTGTGATTATTGAAAACTAACGTTTTCTTCAATAATATGACAGTAAAAGTAACTGTTAATAAGAAATCATTCAGATATTTGTTTATTTTTGTTATTATACGGAGAGGTTTAGTTTGGGTTTCTTTCTCTATAATAGATAGATCGCTGTTGCAGGGACAAAGTGCTATATTGTTTAAGCCTAATGTTAATTGTATTTCTTAATAAAAAAATGTCATTGTAGTTTTGCGTTTTCTTTATTTATAGAGGAAAATACTTACAATGTTAATTGTTGCCCCTTTTGTTAATACTTACCTCGGGACCGTTAATTGTAGCCCCGATCGCGGGGTAAGTATTAATTTCTGACTTTTCTGAGTAAAATCGACTTTTTTAAAAAGGTACCAATTTTTTGTCAAATTAAAACCAACGATATGGATATTGAATAGTTTGGACATCATTTGACACAAAAATCATTACAAAATGTTTAGGCGTATTGAAGTTACAACTGAAAATATAAATTTTGTTAAATCGCGCCCCGGTCTCCCCTACAATGAAATCATTTCACATTCTCTTCGCAATAAATTGATCTAAGTAATTTTATTTTATTAAGTACTCTAAGCATACCAGTTTCAGAATTCCGAAACCATAGGGCGTCAACGGGACGCTACTACTAAGGCTCCGCGGTCTATCCATCCGGCACAAGGCTATGTCTTATGATTTTTATTAGGCTTCCATGAGGCTGTCCGAAACGTCTCCTCGAGCGTGGTTGAAAACAATCCATTAGAGCGGGTCACCCTGTTTAATACAGATGTTTTTCACAAGTGGCAAAAATATCTACATGAGGGAGGTATTGCGGAGCTGTGGGATATGCAAGGCTAATATAATAAAACACCAGTATTCAATGTATGACCGATGGACCTGGTGAATGTTGCGGGGATCCACTGGATGTGAGACGCACGGGACCGGTCAATGTGGCGACACTTAGGGGAAGCCTATGTCCAGCAGTGGACGTCTTTCGGCTGAAACGATGATGATGATTTAATGTAGCTACACATGCAAATATAAACTGACGCCCATTTCCCATGGAGGCAGGCAGACACCACTGAATGCTACCTACTACGATCCTTGAATGCTTCTTTTGCCTCGTCCACATTTATACACCTGGTCCGGTTACTACGCACCTGTCTTTTTTAAAGAACTTCATCAATAAGGCCTGGCGTTGACACTTAGATACATCTGCTGCTCGTGTGCAGTATTGAATTAAAGTTAATTCGTTAAAGTTGTCATTTCGAAAGATACCACTACTCGATTCGAAGAACTGGTCAAGACGATATGAGTGCAAAGAGTTAAGTACCTACTCATAAGTATGTTGTAATGATTTATTTGAAATTATATAAAACCTGAGTTTAAATAAATAATGAGAACATAGTTCACAGATAAATTCGATAGTTGTACAGTCATCATGAAATCGGTGTGTAGATTTTTCTTTTTAAATTAGGTAATTGTTAGGAGTTTGTTGTGTTTATAGTACAGTTTTACTTTCAGTTGGTAATTTGTGCGTTAGTGGTTGTAGTGGGCGTGGTGATAGCCACCCCTCAGAATGTGCAGGATGTTCAACTGTTGCAATACTATTCGAACAACGATGGACTTGGCACCTACAGTTTTGGGTAAATAGTGTATTTTTATTAATCAAAACCACATACTAGAGTTACTATATGCCAGCACCTATGTACAATAATTCCAATCAAAATTATATTTTGAAGTAAATTCCTCTTTGAAAACTTTGCTTGTTTGAGTACTAACATAACATAATGAATTTTGTGAATTGTCCAAATGAAAGACATTGCGATTTTAAATTTCTAACGCAGTTACCCTGCTGGTCAATATTTTTATTAATCAAAGAGTTGGGAATTATGGTGTCGTATACCATATTGTGATAACTCCTCGTATTTAAATTTGATATGATTATTCATCTGCCGATCCGTTTCCTAGCCATACTTATTGGGATCAGCTTTGAGTCTTACTGGATGCAGCTGAATACCAGTACTTTAGATGGAGACTGCCGACCTGTCCTTCACAACCCAGTTAGTAATGGGCACTATGAAACTCCTTGATAAGACTGGTTGTATCGACTGTCAATTAACAACCGAGACCAACGGCTTAACGTGCTTTCCGACACACGGAGAAACCCCGCCGTCTGCATTGGATGGATCCACGATCAAACAGAGGCAAGCGTGGCTTAACTTGAAGATTAATCCGAGCGGCTGATATCATCCTATGTTTTATCAATATTATAAACCTATAAATTGATACTTCCAATTAAAACTGAAACATGAATATTTTCACAGGTATGCACAAAGCGATGGCTCAAGCCGCGCTGAGACTGGAGAGCTGAGAAACGCAGGAGCTGAGAACGAATTCATTGCAGTGAAGGGTTCTTTCTCGTGGACCAGCCCCGAGGGCGTCAAGTACTTTATAGATTACATCGTTGATGACAAAGGCTACCAACCTACAATAAAACCAAGTGTGGGAATTCCCCAGACGGTAGTCGCTTCACTTCTCGGTTAATTCGTTGCAATTATGTACAATACCAAATCGTCTGATTAGTAATAATGTTTATAAACATATATTTTTAGTATTATTTTATCCTTTTCCTGAAAGTTTTGATATTTCTTTATTAGTTAACTTATTAAGTTTTAAGAAAAAAACGGAAATTACACTTGTAATAGCAATTCTTGCAATACGTAAAGTCATATTTTGGGTAATCATTTACGCACACACTACATATCCGTTTTAGCTGGCTTAAGCAGAACGCAGCTTCACTTGAGTATCTAAATAACTATAAAATAATTTAAACAAATCTTGAAAGTAAATTGTACTTAAATTTTCTTATCAATTTTTTTTTATGTTTGTTAGACCTGCTGGTTTGTATGGATCAGAATATTAGGCCACAAAAGTGATGAATGAAAGGCATTTACATGTTTCTGAGATGAGAATACTTAGGGGGATGTGCGGTGTTACGCGAATGTTTAAAAAAGTAGACCCGGACAGTGAGATAAATCTTATTTACAGTACAGTCACGAGCAATAACATGTATACACTTGGCCAAGCTCATACACGAATTTCTGGTGAAATAAATATTGCAACTTTGACATTTGCCCTACTTTATGATGATGTGTATTCCAAAATATTAGTTTCGTTACGTAACATGAAAATTAAATTCTTACAGTAAGCGAAAATTGCTTCTACAGTTTCCTAAGTGTATACATATTGATGCTGCTGACTGTACACAAATCATTTCAACTCAATGACTGATCGTGCCAAAATAAGTATATCCTAAGCATACTGTTCAAGTATGTTCTTCGAAACACTTATAAATTAAACCTAAGTTCACCCACATTTTACAAGTTATGTTTAAGTCTCATGTTGTAAGGAGTTAAGCCTATTGCCATTAACCGAGCACGAATCCAGACTCCGTGGCTACTACAGAGAAACTCCTTATGGATCACCCTAATTAACACTTTGCCTAACCCGGCGATCGAACCCAGGACCTCATCCTCGCAGTCGCGCTTGCGACCACAAGATCAACGCGTCAATCGAGTGAATTGTTATCAATTACTCGTTAAAGCAACCATTTCGAAAGAATCCATCAAATACATCCACAGTTGTTTCGCTATAATGTTTCAAAGTAGTGGTCAATGCGCATTACAGTGATGAATACAAATAAAAGAGCACTGAGAAGATTACGAATATGTTGTAAGACAATATTTGGAATGGTATAAAACCAGAGTTCAAATAACTTATAAGAACACAAGTGAATTTGCTAGTGAAACAGATATCATGAAACTGGTCGGTATATTCTATGCAGTGTATGTTGTTTTAATGTGAAAAGTGTTGTTAATAGTGCGTTTTTTACTTTCAGTTGGTGATTTGTGCGTTAGTAGCTGTGCTAGCCGCCCCTCAGAATGGGCAGGACGTTCAGTTGTTGCAATACCACTCTAACAATGATGGACTTGGCACTTACAGTTTCGGGTAAGTTGCTAGAATTGAACATTGTAAGCCACATACCAATGGATACCATAAGCCAGCACAGCACTCCTGCCTAAAATAATTTCAATCACTATCCGAATTACTTATTTTGTGCTTATTAAAAGAAAATAGTGCATTATGGTACAAGTGTGTAATGTTGGTTATTATCGCTGAGGCGCCATTGAGACCCGAGCCGTCAGGTGAGGGTGTTAAGAGAGCCGAGAATGGTAATCATCAATACACACGTGTATCATACGACGTTTTTCAACACACTTGTGAAAAAAATAATACTAAAAATATCTATAACTCACTAGTGAATAATAGCAATGAAAAAATCACAGTTTAATTACAGGTGTCATTAAGTGCTTCATTGCAGTGAAATAATAGCAATTTTATAAGCTGTTGAAAAAAGTATTTATCTACACAGGACAAAACGAAACTATAGAAAATAATAAGAAATAATAAAAAAAAAAATCTGTTGTTTTTGTTATGTCCTATTAAATATTTGGAGTATGATATTTGGAGTTTAGAAATACCCTTGGCAAAGCCGAAAGGCACGTGTGCCTGCATGTGTGTGCCTTTCGGCTTTGACATTCTCCCCGTCATCGTATGTCGTCGTCGTATATATTTTTGCTCTGGACCAAACCTTCTACTTACGGAGATATTGAAGGTTAAAGTTTGATGTACATTATGTTTGGTTGACGCCTTCATGAAAAGTTCATTAACACCCTCTATGAATAAATAAATTCCTTCTGCTGCATCTTCAAGAACTTCGCCTGTTCGACAACTTACATAACGCAATTAATATTGTGAGTTGACATAATGAAAAGCATTTCGATTGTAAGTTTGTTACTCAATTACCCAGTAGTAGTTATTTTTAAACAAAGAGTGAGGTATTATGCTTTTTTGGTACCATGCGCCGCCAGAATTATAACCTAGCTAACTGTTTGTAACTTGATTTCCTGCCTTCCACATTAATTTAACAATTAAAGTACCCCAGTATTTTTTTACATAAGTTTTCAGGTGGTATAGAATGGAACATGGATGGAATGGTGGTATGAAAAATCTCTAATAAGTATAATTGAAAACTTAGACATTCATACTTTGTAATTCACAGGTATGAACAAAGTGATGGCTCGAAACGCGAGGAGACAGGAGAGCCGATAAACACAGGAGCCGAGAACGCATTCGTTGCAGTGAGGGGTTCTTTCTCGTGGATCAGCCCCGAGGGCCTCCATATCACTATAAAATTCATTGCTGATGACAACGGCTACCAACCTAAGATAGAAACTCGTGGAGGAGTGCCCCCGGCGGTAGTCGCTTCACTTCTCGGTTAATTTTTTGTAATTAAGTACGACACCAGATGGACTGATTATTAATAATTTAATTAAAACAATTTATTTTAGTTTCATTTTGTCCTTTTTCTGAGAAATAACGTTTCTACTACACATAGCAACATAACGTTACTTCTATACATATAAAAATGTTTGATCCTGATCATTCTCAAGACGAAAGATTAAAACACTTCACAAATCTCGTGTAACAATTGATCTTTGACATTTAGTTTTTGTTTCTTCTACATATATGTAGACATAAACATTCATAATGAAATGTTTGATCCTGAACATTCTCAAGACGAAAGATGAAATCACTTCACAAATCTCGTAACATTTGATCTATGATATTTAGTTTTATAAAGATCAAAAGTTTATTGAGAACTTACACATCTATCATCACACTATCACACTAATATTATGAAGGCGAAAATATGTGAGTGTGTGAGCGTGTTGTTACTCTTTCACTCAAAATCTACTGAACGTATTTGAATAAAATTTGATTCACAGATAGTTTATAACCTGGATTAACACATAGGATAGCTTTTATCCCGGTTTTATCTTCCCGTGGGATGATTTTCAAGTTGTAGTGAATGAAGCCGCTAGCAACAGTTAGTTGTAAATATTTCACTCTGAAATGGCGCTACCGTCTTGAAAAAAACTTCTTTAGAAAATTTTGCGATCTTCGAGATCTATCGTAAAAAAAATTGTACTTGGTTATTCTAGCTGCCATTAGTTGATCCAGTAGTCGCAATCGCATAGCTAAGCATAAGATTCGATAACCGGGTCGGGCAAATTGTTATTGGCTTTTAACATCTGGAATGACATGTGCAATGAGCAGCCCGAAATCTGGATTTGTGTCCGGTTGATGGCAATAGGCTCGGCCCCATTATTTTATTTTTTTTGGGTTGTGGGAAATCATCCAATAACCCTATCCCGCTCTTAGGCAGAGCGAAAGGGAGTGTCAGACTTCTACTGACTAAAAACCACCTATGTTCCTTCTTAGCCCTATATGTCAAGGCCGCGGTATCTCTTACAACATCCCGCAGCCCCGACGGGCGTCGGCCCTTGCGGGCCCCTTCCATGTTGCTGACATCTCTTTGAGACGCGCGTGGAACACAAACGCGCCGCCGACACAGCCTGGCGTCGTCGTAAGACGGACGGACGGCGAGCTAGCCCAGCGGCTGACACGTGAGGTTCTCTCCCTCTCACGTTCCGCCACCTCCTTCGCTAGCATCACTGCTTCGCAGAAGGAGGCGACGGAATAGAGTCGCCCCCTATTAAGGACTTAAACATATATGGCGAAAGTGGCTTTACTATTAGGTACATCTCTGCTTAACCGGGTTTGATTGCCAGGTCGGGCAAAATGTTATTGGGTTTTTTCCATCAGAAATTCCTTAGAAGCCCCTACCTATATACTTAACACGGGTGCAAAAGCGTCGTCAAAAAACATGAAAGTTTCTGCATCTTTAGTAAAAACCATTGTGTAGTCAGATTTGAAAGATCGCACAGACAGACAGTAACAGTAATCGACCTTTTTATAAAAATGTGCGTACACAAGTTCTTCCTCATTTATGACTTAAAAGGAGATATTAAAACATTACAAGGGCAACGCCGCCGCGTCGTTAGCTAAAGATGATACTTAAGTCACCAATAAATTGTGAGTACCTCTTGAGGCTTTGCTCCGGTACTCTGTGTCAAGGTGAAGAAACTTCGACGGAAGATTCTCGACTGCAGTATTTCCGGAGTTTGAATTTTTTGTCTTCAATTTTGTATGCAGATTTATATGATTATCTCATAGATTTGATTTATTTATTTAATGTTTTAGACGTACTAATGTAAAGAAGCGGCCTTAATGATTTTCAAATAGATTATTATTCTTTTTTTTTATTGAGAAGCGTGCAATGCGTACATTATCATCACGCCTGTAACCCCGAAAGGGTTTGGCAGCGGTGAATCTAAAGAAGTTTCAACCACGTTTCGCCAGATATAACGGGGGAGAGCCTATTGCCATCAATTGGGTACAAATTCAGACTGCGTGGCTGCTACTGAAAAATTAATGGAATACCCCAATAAAACTTGCCCGACCTAGGAATTCAACCCAGGACGTTATGCTGAGCATGCCGTTTTTTATCAAACTAGAAGATTTGTCATCAAATGCAGCTTGGTTTTATTTATGTAACAGTTGACAAATGAAACTAAGTATTCTGCTAAATTGCAAATGTTTTTAAGCCAAATGACAGCTTATATTAGTGTCGGATCGCAAACAGTTTCGATGCTGTTGTTGTCGAAGGCTCTTACTAAATCAAATGTACCGCAAATAACTCTAAGCAGTATCAGCGACCACAAAGCAATATGATGTTGCAAATAATGTTCACCAATAAGCTAACCTTCTTGTCCTCAAAAGTTGCAGCCTAAGCATCACCGGCGCTGATTCCGACGATACTGTGGAAGTGGCGAAGGATTAAACTTATTTATTTATTAATTTGAGGAAAAACTAGTAATAATAGCAGCATTGAACCGATATAAATCTAATAGCGCCATCGACACGAAGGACATTAAGAGCGATGAAAGCTTCGTGCGCAGTGATTCTCTCTCTTTCAAAGAAAAAGAGAAAAAGTGGAAAGAGATTCTTCCAATGTAACTCAGAACTCTAAGAGGGGTTTGAATTATTTGATACGTTATATTATCTCAGAAACATATATGACATTATAGAGCAGTGTCAGCTATCGATTAATATATGTTTTATAAATGGCCGCTATTTCTTTAATAAAATATATTGACGGAAGTTAGGCAGGCCAGGCTTCATATAAAAATCTTCCAACCCTTTTAAAACTAAGCAAAGTTTCACGAGTTTAAACTTTTATTATTTTGCTTTCTGTTTCGCAATGAGTCTTTGTCATATACTAAGAAATTTTGATTGTAAAAGGCGTCACAACGGCTATATAGTTTTTCTTTAAATCGCCACGTTATCTATTAGTTAGAAACGGTATAATCATGTTGAGCTTAACACTCAAGTAAATTATTTACATTCAAATAGGTTTAACAAATCTCGTTAGAAAAACGAAACATTAGCGAAGCCAAACGAAATACCTACTCGAAATACTTGAGAGTAATCATCCAGTAATTTAGAAACCTTTTATTCATAGTGAATGCGTGTCGAGTTGCTAAAAATCATTATTTTCATTGGCCAACCACGTTTAGGTACAAATTTACAAACACGTAGAGGTCGAAGGTAAATGTCGTCTTGCATTATTATTGATTAGCTGATTATCTTTATAGTTTCTAAGGTTTGGACGATTAGTTTTGATCACATAATTTATAAGGTGTATTATTCCAAAAAAGCAAAGGTAAATACCTCTTACGAAAAGTTAGTATGATTACTCCTGTTCAGGTACAAGAAGCCTAAGCTTGATACTCAAAACAGAATACCCAAAGCATTTTAAAACCAACTTTCCCTTTTGAGTATTATTTTCAAGAGTCACAAACATATCTAATAAACATGTAGCAAAATTAAGACTAAACAAAATTATTTTGAAATTTCCAAGGAATACGCTGTTCAGACTTAGAGTGATTTGGGTTCACACTATTTAAGGCTACAGACAATAAGGATGGCACTGTTAACAGATAGCGATTTATGCTAAGGTGTGCAAGTCTGCCTTAGGCTTTATGTTTTGAAGCCTCTTTTTTATACCTTTTGTCTATTTTTTGATACTTATTGTTTATGTATTTCTGATTGACTTATTACACTTTTGTTTTCACTACCAAGAACCAGCGATTTTTATTTCGGTAGTTAATATTGGTCCTTCGAGCCGGATAAATGGAAACACGTTCAGCAAGTTCTAAACGCGCAAAAGCGGCCGCCCAGTGTGCAGGAGACGGCACCCAAGTTGTGGCGAGGGAGACTGCCCCGACCACGCCTCAGAGCGTGGTACTGCCCCCTCAAGCCGCGGCTCCGGCGCCTTCCCGCCCGGCCAGCGCCGCCACCTCACGCTCATCTGCCACCATCGTGGCGCGTCAGCTGGCGGCACAGGCGCAGCACGCGCGCCACTTGGCTGATTTGCAAAAAACTGCAGAACATAAAGCTCTGGAGCGAGAGCAAAAAGCACTGGAGCGAGAGCAAAAAGCACTGGAGCGAGAGCGACAGGTCGCTGAGCTTCAATTACAAGCTGAGCTCGCCGCCATAGAAGCGGACGCCAGCCAGCGCGGCAGCCACGGCATGCGTAGCTGCTCTAGTATTCAAGATTGGGTAAAAAATGTAGTGCCTAATCCCGATGAGCGAGATTTTTTAAGTGCCAACCCACATTTCAGGTACGGCGATACAGCCCAGTGTGAGGCACTGGACATGGGAGCGTCCCACAGCAAAGATGCTGTCGCGACCACACACGCTCTCAACCAAGATCGTAATGAAGATGGAGGAGTGACTCGCTTAATCAACTCGCTCGGAATACTAATCAACAAAGTTAACAAGCAAACTCCTACGAAGACTGACTTGCCTACGTTCGACGGCAAGTCCTATTTAGATTGGCTAGCTTTAAAACGTGCGTACGAAAATACAGCTCAAAATGTATCGGCAACCGATAATTTAGCGAGGCTTTCGCATGCGCTGCGCGGAGCGGCGCGCGAAGTAGTGGCAGGCCTGCTAGCGACGGCGCGCGCCCCCGGTGTGGTGCTCGCTGCGCTCGACGCGCGCTACGGCCGCCCAGAGCTCGTCGTGATGCATGAAGTATCTGTGATACGTGCGCTGCCTAAGGTAAGCTACGATAGCAAAGATATCCTTATTTTTGCCAGCCGAGTACAAAACTGTGTGGAAGTAATCCGCCTGTTAAATCAGCCGGACTACTTACGCTCGCCCGAGCTGTTTCAGGCACTGTGGAGCAAGCTGCCACCGCTATTGCGACCACGGTGGTTGGATTACGCTCATTTGTGCGATGGCAGCTTGTCTAAAATAGAAATATTTGCCAACTTCCTCTCTCGTGAAGCTGACTTGCAGTGTAGGTTCGGCGGCGCCATTGACTGCTCGTTGCCTACTGTAGCACGTCCTTACACTGATAACAGAGGCAGGGATCGGGTGAATGTAGTAGCTGAAACGAATCATCAAAATTGTAGGATTTCAACAGAAAAATTATCTACGACAAATAATATTTGTCCGTTGTGTCAACAAAAACATGAATTGAAGTTTTGTGATAGGTTTGTCAAAATGACAATAAATGATCGTTGGCAATTTATTAAGAAAAATAAAATATGTCATAGATGTTTAAAGAAAGGTTGGCACAAAAATAAAACTTCTTGTATTAAAAGAGTGTGTTCAGAAGAAGGTTGTGACATGCGTCACCATGCTTTATTACACGGGTCGAACATTGAGCGTGCAGTCACTGCGCATGTCGACGTGGAATACGACGCAGAGCCATCGACATCCAGCGCGGTCGCTCCCACGACGTGCAGCGCGCCGATGCAGTGTAGCGCGCCCGCAGCCTGTGACGAGACCGGCGCGCCATCGTCTGACGATTCGGATCACGATGTCTTGGCTCACGCATCCTCCTTATCAGCCGCGGAACCTGCAGTTCGGCCGTTGTTGAAAATAGTTGGCGTGACCGTTACGGGACCTTCTGGTAGCGTTGATACGTACGCTTTGCTGGACGACGGTTCTACAGGCACTTTTATAGATTCTAAGCTGGCGGCTCAAATTGGTTGCATGGGCCAAGAAAAACGCATTCATTTAGACTGTGTCGGTGGTCTAGGTATGGATGTTAAAATTCAGTACGTCGATTTCAGAATAAAAGGCCGTCATTCGAATGAAATTCATTCCGTTAAGCGAGCCAGGTCGATGAGCGGCTTGGGCGCTGCGCGGCAGTCAGCGCATCTTGAGAGCGTGCGTAAGTATCCGTACCTGGCAGACATTTCAAATGAATTTTGCTACGAAGACGTTAAGCCCATGCTGATTATAGGCATTGACAACTGGCACTTATCTCTTGCTAAAGCTACGCGCAAAGGAAACAAGAAACAACCCGTAGCTATTTTAACTCCTTTGGGTTGGGTTTTGTATGGTTTCGGTTGCAGCAAAACTAAACTGGTCGATGTTATCAACCACACCACGGTTGACGAACCTGATATAGCGAACGATCAGTTGATGCTGGAAGGTCTTATTAGGGAGCAGTTTAAAATTGATTCAATCGGCATCTCTAAACAGGAAGCTCGTAGTGCCGATGACGAACGCGCCGTGCAAGTTCTCGAACGTACCGCGCGCCGTCTGCCCGGTGGCCGCTTTGAAGTAGGCTTATTGTGGAAGGCTGATAAACTGGAAATTCCCGATAGTTACAAGTTAGCTGTGTCTAGGTTCCTTAGTTTAGAAAAGAAAATGGTGAGAGATCCCGACTATGCTGAACGCTACGGTCGGAATATCCATGATATGCTGTCAAAGGGATATGCTGAACTGTGTTTAGCTCCTCCTAACTTGGGGTCTCCGTTGTGGTACCTTCCTCACTTCGGAGTAATTAATGCAAATAAACCTAATAAGTTGAGAACGGTACACGACGCAGCCGCCAAGTCACACGGCGTGTCATTAAATTCAATGTTATTAACTGGTCCAGACCTTTTGCAACCTCTTTTAGGTATTCTTATGCGCTTCCGTGAGGGCAAAGTAGCTCTAACAGCTGATATTCGTGAAATGTTCCCTCAGATCAAAGTAATTGAAAAAGATAGGGATGCCCAAAGATTTCTGTGGCGCGACGATCCGAATAAGCCTATACGTACATACCGCATGTCATCCATGATCTTTGGCGCTGCGTCCAGCCCCTTTACTGCTATCCATATCAAAAATAAAAATGCATTAGAGTGGCAGGATACATACCCCGACGCAGCTCGAGTAATTCTACACGATCACTACATGGATGACTGCATCACTAGTTTAGACAACGTACATGAAGCAGCCAAGCTGGCTGCGGACATTTACAAAGTACATTCTCACGCTGGCTTTGAGATGCGAGGCTGGATATCAAACGATCTCATGGCGCTCTCGTTGTTACCAAAAGAGTCCTTGCTAGAGGCGCCCGTTGTAAATGACGTAGATTTAGGTCACCTGGCTAGTCATGTCCGCACGCTTGGCCTTATCTGGCACCCCCCCTGTGACGTGATTGGTTTTAATACGGGAGTCCATAAGGGTGTGTTGCCACAGAAGCTCACCAAGCGAGAGGTGTTAGCTCGGGTGATGCGAGTCTATGACCCTCTTGGAATCATTGCGCCAATCGTTATTCGAGGCCGCATCATGTTTCAAGACGCTTGGCGTAAGGGTTTGGAATGGGATAAGGAGCTGTCTCAAGATGACAACACTGCGTGGAAGTCGTGGTTTCAGGATTTATCCTCTGTTTCTATTTTACGAATTCCACGTCGCTATAATTTGTATGATTTTGAGTTAGCAGGCTGCGAACTTCATGTGTTCTCAGACGCCAGTGAGTCTGCCTTTGCCGCTGTCGCTTAATGGCGGTTTCTGTACGGCAGTGGTGAAGTTAGACTCTCTCTTATATGTAGCAAAGCTCGCGTGTCCCCCCTTAAGCCTGTCTCAATTCCCCGTTTAGAGCTCCAAGGTGCTCTGATGGCTGCTCGTCTTGCTACGTCTATATGCGAAGCCCACCGACTCAAACCGACGAGACGAGTTTTCTGGTGTGACTCAATGACGACCTTAGGTTGGATTCGCAGCGACGCTCGCACTCTTAAGCCTTTCGTGTCTCATAGAGTAGGTGAGATACTGGAGCTAACGGACGTCAGTGAATGGCGTTGGATTCCGAGTGATTTAAACGTAGCAGATGATGCAACTCGGGCCAAACGTTTTGAGTTAACTCCAGAATCTCGTTGGATCTCAGGTCCTGCCTTCTTGCTCTCCTCGAACTGGCCCACTGAACCCTTGATCGATGTCAGTGGTCTAGGCCGCGAAGAATTTAAACATCATGTTCATCTTATCACTGATACTGACCTGCCCGCACCAGTCTCCGCGGATCCACTGCGTTTTAGCTCATGGTTGAGGATGGTGCGAGCAACAGCAAAAGCGCATCAATTCATTTTTTTACTGCGTGTGCGTAGTCTACAAAGACGAGGCGTTGTCGCCAATTTAACTCGTCTTGAAGGAAGTTTATGTACATTTATTCCCTCTTGCACATCCTCTCCTAATGTCTCCAATAACCTCAATGTATCAGGGAAAATAACAGCAAATGATTTACGCCTGGCCGAAACCCACATCTTATGGCAGTCTCAGCTCGATTCCTTTAAAGAAGATTATTTGCGAATAAAGAACCAACAGCCGTTGCCTCGTAATAGCCGCCTGTTCAAGCTGTCGCCATTCATTGATGATGATAATCAGCTGCGAATGTCAAGCCGCATTGTTGCCGCCTCAGCCGTATCAGACGACGTTAAGCGTCCAATAATTTTGTGTGGTAAACACCCGGCAGTTCGTCTTTTGATTCATAGATATCATCAGAAGGCCGCGCATTCACACCTAGATTTGGTAATCAACGAGCTTCACCAGTGTTACTGGATTATTGGACTCAGAAACGCTGCTCGATTCGTAGCCCATACCTGTCAGCTATGCAAATTGCGCCGTGCTAGACCGTTCCAACCACCTATGGGAAATATGCCAGAAGCTCGCTTAGCTCATCATCAAAGAGCCTTCTCATTCACCGGTCTCGATTATTTTGGGCCCGTTTATGTCACGGTTGGCAGAAGAAAGGAGAAGCGCTACGTAGCCTTATTCACATGCTTGGTCGTCCGCGCCGTACATCTGGATCTGGTGCACAGCTTATCGACTGACTCAGCGATCATGTGCCTACGCCGCTTCGTGTCACTCCGAGGAACCCCATTGGAGATTTGGTCCGATAACGGCACTGCCTTTGTTGGGGCCAGCCGGGAACTGCGAGAGTTATACGGTGATACGGTTGAAGAATACGCTGCCAACGAGTCTATAAACTGGCGTTTCATCCCGCCCTCGGCACCATTTATGGGTGGAGCTTGGGAGCGCCTTGTCCGAAGTGTCAAGGGAGCGCTGATAGTATCACTCCATGAGCGGACTCCCTCTGATGAGGTACTCAGAACTGTGCTGGCTGAAGCTGAAGCCTTAGTAAATTCACGGCCCCTAACTATTATTTCACTCGATCGTAATGCCGAAGAAGCACTAACCCCAGCTCACTTTCTCCTAAATGGATCACCAGGACGTCCTGTTCCTGCCACGCTTCAGGAGTCGGACCTCTCGAGTAGAAGTCATTGGCGGAGGGCACTCAGACTAGCCGATCATTTCTGGCAGAGATGGGTTCGAGAATACCTGCCTTCGCTGTCACCCAGAAGGGGTGGAGGCAGCGCGCCGTCAATTGCGGAAGGAGATGTGGTCGTAATATGTGACTCAAATTTACCGCGTGGTTCATGGCCCAAAGGCCGAGTGGCGAGGTTGTTCCCCGGCAGAGACGGAATAGTACGAGTGGCCGATGTCGCCACTGAGGCCGGCACATTCAGGAGGCCCCTCCAAAAGCTGATTAAGCTGCCCATTTCATAAAAAAGGGGAGAATGTGCAAGTCTGCCTTAGGCTTTATGTTTTGAAGCCTCTTTTTTATACCTTTTGTCTATTTTTTGATACTTATTGTTTATGTATTTCTGATTGACTTATTACACTTTTGTTTTCACTACCAAGAACCAGCGATTTTTATTTCGGTAGTTAATACTAAGGCATTATGAATAAAGTGTCGGATATCCATAATATGTATTAAACACTATACGAAACAATCGTTACATCTTTTCCGAACTGAACAGTTCCACAGTGATATCAACAAAATAATCCTACTTGCTGTCAATCAAAACAAATTATAGATAACATCTGGTACATATACATATAATTAAAATCACAATTTCGAAAGGTTCCCATCAAAAACGTCCTCAAACACTCTGCGGCTTACCTTCGCCATGTCGTAGGAGTGGTCAAATACACAAAACATTGTAACAAGATGTGCGTCAACTAATAACAGTATGTTGTAATGCAATATTCGGAATAGTATAAAACATGAGTTACGATAATTCATGAGCACATAGTTCAAGTAAGCTCGATACGGTAAACCGTTTAATAGTGATCATGAATTCGGTCAGTATAATTACAATGTTGTGTTTAAATAATATAATTTTTTTTTTTTTTTTTTATTCGTGGTGTATGTGAAAAGTGTGGTTAATAGTGCGGTTTTACTTTCAGTTGGTGCTTTGTGCGTTAGTAGCTGTGGTGGGCGTGGTGCTAGCCGCCCCTCAGAATTTGCAGGATGTTCAGCTGCTGCGATATGATTCGGACAACGATGGACTTGGCACATATAGTTTCTAGTAAGTAAAGCATTGCAGCTGAAAATTCTGTAAAACAATCGTTCCTCATTTTATGAATAATCTGACCTATACTTTCTCACTTTAGTATGATAGTGGGAACATTATTATTATTAGCTTAGTCTCACTACTAAGAAAAGGTTTCCCTTCATTCTTTGGGCATATTGGAGAATCCATAAAAAATATGGCTTACATTTTTTGCAAGAAACACAAAAACCATGCCGTTTACCAGTACAAAAAACCATGGTAAATTTTTATTTCAAGATGTATTGCTACCTCTCTTCTTAGCTAATCCCCACAACTATCCCAGGCAGATCTTCCATAAAAGCTTCTGAATCATCAAGCTAAGATTTCCCAGGCCTTCCTTGGCTTGAATAATTTTAACGTTAGAAAAAAACCAGGCGACATGCCGTAATACGAATGTATATGATAGCATAAGGACTTTGATTTTCACTAAAAATATGCTCATTTATTCACAGCTGGGACCAAGACGATGGCCAAAGACATTTTGAAAATGGAGAGCTGCGAAACGCAGGAGCTGAAGATGCTTTCGTCGCAGTCAAGGGTTCCTACTCCTGGATCGGTCCCGATGGCGTTAACTACACCATAAACTACATTGCTGATGAGAACGGTTATCAGCCAACCATCGAACAAGGTCCTGGTGGAGCTATACCCTCAGCGGTAGTCGCATCACTCCTCGGTTAAGTTGTTATAGAGATAATAGTCTAATTTGTTAAAATAAAGTTATTATAAGGCCTAATATTTCTGTTTTATTTATTATTGTTTGGAGGTTCGAATAAAGCAGAAAACGTAAAGTCAGACCCCTCAAATATACTCAAGCCGGATGGACGGAATCAGTGCAGTGTGTCATCTGCCTCACCTTTTCTGATATAGTGTAATCGGTTTTGAGTCTGTAAAGCACTACAAATGACTGCCGACTGTCGGGGCCGTCAAGCTTGATTTCCGAGGCATGGAGGAAGAAGGTTTTTCTGCAGTATCTTCATATCCTTAAAGACGTACCTAAGAGCTTGGGTTACAGAGGCTATAACTGACCCAATCTTTGCAATTGGAAGATTAGAAGTTCGAGACTCCCGAAAAACCACACTCTTCATAACAAATTCTGCGAATCGTTCATACTATATTACTTGCAAATCACACACACACATCACCACACTATTTCACTAAACGATGTTGTTTGTTGACTGTTGTTTTTTCACACGCACCTTTTTGCCGCCTGAAAAAATGGTCAACAATCACGGAATCAGTTTTATAGTTGAGAATAACCGTTAAAATATTGTGATCTATTTATCTATATTTATGTATAGTATAATATATCATTATATATGTGTGAATTATTTCATGTAATGATCGTAGCAGGTGACGTTCTGTGGTTTCTGCCTACCCCCATAAGAAAAGGGCGTTAGCTTATATATGCATGTGTTGTGTACTATATGTCGTTCTAATGAACTACAAGAAAATATTTATTATAACAGGTTGTTTGTTAGGACGATGTTTAGGCCCTTTTTTTTTTTTTTGGCGGGTGGCAAATCATCAAATAACCCCTCCCGCTCTTGGGCAGAGTGAAAGGGAGTGTCAGACTTCTACTGACTAAAAACCACCCATGTTCCTTCTGAGCCCTATATGTCGAGGCCGCGATAACTAGTGTACAACCCGCGGCCACGATGTTAGGACCTTATGGACAAATAATACTTTCTTGGGGTTCTGCTATCAAAACAGAACACGCAACAACAGTTCCAGAAATTATCAAAACGTGGCCAATAGAATTCTAACTATAGTCAAGTCAACAGGTGCTTTTTGAATCATTAAATTATTTATAGCTTTTGCAAGCGGCTCTTGAATTTTTTCAAAAATCATTTACACGCTATTCCGAATCGAATGCATATGACACCTCGTTCATATTATTCGTAGGTGGGGAAAAAAGTTTGACCCAAAAAGAACTTGTAGCCAAGACTACTAAGAACTAAGGATGTATGCTGTGAATAGTACGGTATTGTGAACGGAAAATAAGTGCCTTTTAATTTTGTTTAGGATATTTGTATATCAATATATTGTATGACCACTTTATGTGTGCAGTTCATGGATGCGTTGGTTGTCTAAAAGAATAGCAAAGGTATGTCAACATTGGAACGTTTATTTTAGTTCTATGTTTTCCCGCCTGCACAGATAAGTTAGTTGAAGTGTGGTATGAAATAAACTCCTTTATATATTATTTATATTCAAACTTTTCAAACATGTCTTCTTCTGTCAGGAGTATCAAGATAATTTTGTTCCTTTTGATATAAGCTCTAGGAACTCTCTACTCTTTGGTTTAAGTACCTATTTCACTCTTTGGTTACATGTCTGAAATATTTTTTTTTATAAATTCATTCAATTTCCATTTTCTATGTGACTATTTTTATTTGAAGTATTTTATCGATGTGAGTAATACAAACGTTATTATCTTCCTGCCTCTAGACAAAAAGTTACACCATACAGCATTACCAGCTTATTATATCTTTGAAAAGGTTTTTGAATTAAGACAATGATATAATTTTTTAGGGAATGTAAAGTTATTTAAAAAAAATTTGCAGTTAAAATGGGAAAAAGAACTGCTAAGGGATCATATAGTAGTGGAACAGGGGAGATGGTACTTACAGCAGTTAAGAAATTGATGAAAAACACGGGTTGGACTGCACGCACTATTATCAAATTTATAAGAATGGAATTCCAAGTTCAAGACCCGAAAATAAGCCGAAAAGTTTCCAGGTAAACCCTGTTCGTTTAACCAATATTTTGTGGATAAAAATATGTTTCTGTAAAAAATACTGTGAGCTATTGATATGTTATATTATATACTCGCAGATCTCAGTGTCTTGTACTAGAAAGAGGAATGCTTTCTTTGAAAGGACTATTATTCTCTGCTATTTCTTAACTATACAAACAGTCGGGCGTAGAAAGATAAATTAGAGAACAACATCTGACTACTTTGTAGAAAACGCTCATGACAGACACACTCGTACGATATTACTTGTCTATAACCGTCTACTCCAATATATGGAACCTTCATTCAAAACAAGGGTAAAGAAAGAAAATACGCAATCATTATCATTAATCTATTTAAAGCAGTTAATCCATTTGATGGGCCACGCAAAGTGTGTGTGATCACCTGCAACACTCTACAACGACCTTGTTATTTAAAAGCTCGCACGCTTCTTCTTTTTTAACTCAAGGCATTATTGTGTTGCTTTTTTGCATTTTACGTCAAGAATTTGACGTGTTTCTCGTTTCCATTAATCTGTTAGATTAATTCTTAAAATGTAATTATTCCAAATTAGTCTAATTTAAGCCTCATGTTAGTGATAAACAAAAGTTTTGAAATATTATTGCAAAATGTTTTTCTGTTATTGCCAACAACTTTGCACACTGTATGTTTGTGAATCATATAGGAACAACGTTGAATGGTGAAAAAACTTCGTCACTAAAACCGTGTCTGGTGGTCTATAAGGCATTATATAGATGGAAGCTCCGAGTTTTTTTGGAAGCCAACTTAAGAAGCTCGCCTTTCACAGCGTCTTGAAGTTAGTTTTGGTGAGCCGGAAGACCCTGAGAGCAAAGCCAAGCTCCAATATTTAATCAAAATATGATCATCAAATAACCCCTCCCGCTCGGGAAGGGAGTGTCAGACTTCTACTGACTAAAACCATGTTCCTTCTTAGCCCTTTATGTCGAGGCACTATTATGCCTGTTTTTTTTTTTTGGCGGTTGGAAATTCATCAAATAACCCCTCCCGCTCTTGGGCAGAGCGAAAAGGAGTGTCAGACTTCTACTGACTAAAAACCACTAACGTTCCTTCTTAGCCCTTTATGTCGAGGCCGCGGTATCTCTTACAACAACCAGCAGCCCCAACGGGACAACCCGCAGCCCCAACGGGGCACCATCATGCCTTGGGTACCTTTTTAGGCAAATAGATTATCTCAACCCCCATGACCTTGGGGTATTGAATCTAGCCTAATTAGCAGCTAGGAAACCGAAGGTTAAGTGTTTGCATTGTAAAATAATAATAGATATCTTTCACGAAACGTGTACAGTTACAACCAATTACGGTTGATAATAAGCTCTTAAATGATAATATGTTAGATAAGACATACGAAAACTTATAATATCATAAACATTTTCATAAACCTATTGCAGAGCTTTAAAGCGCGGTGTAAAGCTGGGGCTGCTGCAACTGGAGCAGGGACGCTACAGACTCAACGAGATGTCACGTCTAGCGAGGTCAGTGGTCCCGCTGAAAGAACATAAGCGCGGACGGATCCAGCGAGCCCTGCGTGTGCGCAGCCGTACACCTTCTCCGAGTTCCATGATCGAAAACTTCAGAAACCATGGAAGATTTTAATGCAATACAAAGGCAGTGTCAGGCCAATACGAATAAACATTATATTATAAAACTATAATGAGAATGGTTTTTTAGGTACTCAGTTGCCTGTACTGGTAATAGTAATACTTATTTTTATTACCTTAATATTGAACGACGCAACTTGAAGATTGCACCAGCGAAAACTCTATTGCATTTTCCATATTATTTTTAATTTCATCTTTGACAAATTACTACAATATAAAATAATAGTTCAACAGAACCCCAACAGCGAAAAGCAAAAATAACCTATTTTTTAAATTATCTACACTAATAATATTATAAAGATTTGTTTGTTTGTTTGTAACGAGAAGGCTCCGAAACTACTGGACCGATTTGAAAAATTCTTTCATCGTTGGGAAGCTACACTATCCCCGGGTGACATAAACTACTTTTTATCCCTGTATTCCCACGAGAACGGGAACTACGCGGGTGAAACCGTGTGACGTCTGCTAGTAACTAATAATTCTGTTAAGTCGTAGGTCCTGTACTATTTAGAAATGCAAGTTGAAGAACGCCTGATAAGAATCTATAGCAACGCATTGGTTTCAACACTTAAGATGGGAGAATCCACAGGCGCTCCACTGTTGCTTTCATTTGGCACTTACAAATGTAATTGATTCCCTTTCATTTAATATTCAACCCCAATCTAATTGGTAAAAATCGATAGTCTTTAAGATATGCAGAGAAAACCGAGGTTATAGCGCCGCAACATAGCAATGCAAGCAAAAAATTGCTATGTAGCCGTACAATACACGAAAATTAAATACATTTTTTTACTAGAAAACTTTGTTTTAGACAAAAAATGAAGTATGAGTAACAACATACTTCTTCACAACACTAGAAATCCATGAATTGCGAAACTTATTTTTTTTTTCAATTAAGTAGAGGAGAGGAGCTCATGGCTTAATAATAACCACCACTCGGGTCGATCATTACGTTAAGGATGTTAAGCTTTTGGTCCCGGCTGCTATATAGATCATTGGCAGTCGTTACAGGTAGCCCGTGACCTGAAAGTCTGCCAACCATGTCGGTCTTACCAAAGGCTATCGTTATCCAGACCTTGTATGAACTGGGTTGTGGAGGTCAGATAGGCATTCGCTCCATGTAAAAAACTAGTATTCAGCTGCATCCAGTTAGACTGGAAGCCGACCCCAACATAGCTGGGAAAAGGCTAGGCAGGTGATGAATTTTTCAATCATGTTTTATTTTTCTTCACGAGTTTCCTTATTTCTGGGCGAACTAAAACTTTTTCCATCATAAACTACGTACACGACGTGTTTGCGCACTCATTTAATTGATTACTTCTTTCCATACACAACATTAATACATTGAGCGTTTTACAAAAGCGAGCTTATTCGAACCTAATCTATGAGGCAGGACTCCACACGAAGTGGAGACGAGACGGGAAGAAAAAAAAACAAAAAAAACAAAGAACAAGAAACACAACAACAACAAAAAGAAGAACAAGAAGAGAAGAAAGGAGAAAAGATGTCTCAAGACATCTAGTCCATTCAACACACAAAAGTTTTATAACAATCTACAGTACACTCACAGTTATTATGCCTTGTGAGTGGGACTCTAGCTTAGTTTATTAGCTTATTAAAATTTAGTATTTGTTCGACTATTCAAAAGAGCCTGTAACTGGCTTGAAATAAATGATTTTGATTCTTTAGACTATCGGAGACAAGATGAGATGTAAGCGACGTGCGGTGAGCGGTGTGTTGTGTGCAGCGTTCGGCTTGCGGTGAGCCTGTGCGGTGAGCGGTGTGCTATGTGCGGCATGCTGTGGTCGGTGTGCCATAGCAGCGGTGTTCTGTGATCGGTGTACTGTGAACGGTGTCCTGTAAACGGTGTGCTGAAAGCGGCGTGCGGTGACCGGTGTGCTGCTGTGAGCGGCGTATCGCGTTGACGCAACTCCTCTTCTCTCCGCTTTGCACATCTCCATTGGACGCTGCTTTGATGGAATCCGGACCTTATTGTACTCACTTAGGAAGTTTTTGTTAAAAAACTCACATCCTTCGTAGAGCGATATTTTTATTACGGAGAACTGTAGTTAATTATGCCTCGGTTGCAAATACCTGTTTTACTATTGTTTCAATGCATTCAAACACAATGGAGCTATTAGAATAATACTTCTACCAATTCATCTTTAGTTTATAATCCAGTTTAATTTCAAGTACAAGTCGTCTATTATTCTATCGGCAAGAATAACAAAGTTTCAATTTTTAATTAAAAAAATCTAGACTGGTTGTCACACTTTCAGGCCAATGTCTACAAGAGAGCAAACTCAAAGCATAATAAGCGTAGTATGCATGTTGTATGCATACTACGCTTATTATGCTTTGACAACAGAACTTACTGACGTACCTCAAAGAGACACAAAACTGTAGTGGGAATGAGTTACAGATCACCAGTGGTTTAAAATAGCCGCTATGTTGAGCCCTGACACAACTACAATATGGCGTTGCTTCAGACTTTGAATTGATGGCGGGACGAGCTGGACAAAACCCAGGACCAGTGGTCAATATTGACCCTTTATTGGGACATGTGGAAGTCAAGTGGAGAGACCTTTGGCTAGCAGTGGGTTGAAGCAGGCACACACACAGTATATAATATACTCTCAAACTCTCAACTTCGTTATAATAAGGAATACGAGACCTAATGGTATACGTGGGGCGTTGCCCGTTGGTAGTCTATGATTGCGTGAATAAAATGTTCATTACCTAAGTAGATGGAGACGAAGTTTACGTCAGAGTACATAACAAAGTTGAAAATAAATTTTTGTCACAAAATACCTACTTACTAGGAAATTCATGAGTTGCCTTATTTACTTTCCACTTATAGACACCTCTTATCGAAGGTCTTCGTACATATATTTTTACATTATAGGTTTGTTTCTCCTCTATGTTTACGTTATTTGTAGCACCAACTTCCACAAAAACTGCTTGTTCATTGTTTAATACCAGTCATCATCAATGTCTTTCATTACCATACATCAATTACATATCTTGGCATATTAATGCGAAGTAAGTTTCTGTAAACTTACATGCCAAGATATGTATGTATGATATTACAATATATTTCATACAAATTATGTTCAATTTTTTAATTTATTTGGTAAGTAGTGGTTATTACGACACTGAGAGGCCCTTAGGATGAGCTATGTACCAATTGGGATCAAGTTCCTCCATGAAATTTTATTCTATACCGGCTCAAGTAGACATGAATGAATTTCCATTAGCAGCTAGGTTTACCACCCTTATTTCTAGCTGTAAAAGAATTGTAGAAGATCTACATGCGTTAATCCCGAAATCGGTTATGTTAGTCTGTAGTGCACGCACGATGTGGTATATCAAACGGTACCTCAGCATCATGGGTTAAGTCCAGCTCAATGGATTGAATAGTTAACTGTTGTAGAAATGGTTTTACGGTAAAGTGTTCCCTGGTTTGGTTTCCGGGGCCAGTGACGGTGATCTCTAATTAGAATTTGAAGGTCAATGATTGCGGAATAAACAAGGCCACAGATAGCACAGGAGAATGAGGTATGCAGAGCAGGAGATAAGAAAGGCCTTTCTCCAAGGAATAGGACACATTATAGCTAGGCTTCTAGAAAAAAACAACTATTTAGCATATTTAATTTAGATCAAAGCATTACGGCAAACATATGCAAACATGCTGTGATACAAGAGCACGTGCCTACCACGTAATGCTTTGTTTTCCATTAGTTATATAGCTATCTTATGGTATTGGTTTGCTTAAGTATCTTAAGTAATTATGTGCGTACAAAAAACTTCATCTTACGATTCTGAGAATATAACAGGAAACAAGCGAATCCAACTCATTCGCAGATCAGATGCGCAGTGTTGGAGTATAAACATACAGTCATATAAATAATATTTCTGTACATTTTTTTGCATCTTTTGAGCGATACAAAGAGCTATTGAAAGATTGTGGAATTTAGTGTGCGATTGTTTTAGTGTTTTTTGTGGAATATTATAATTGGGATACCAAATAATTGAATTTAAACGACATGGATACTACATTGGTAAAGGTAAGATATTATTAGCCAACCTCCATTATAGCATGTTTTAAATATTAGAACAAAAAAAACTGTTACTTCTGGATCAGATATTTTATTTAATTTAAAACAATCTGTAATCGATTGTTTGTTACCATATGATACAGGGTGCGAAAAAACGGAATGCCTGCCGTGGGTGGTGATGATGATGATCCTTCAAAGTGTAGCTTACCCGTAGATAGTCTTACTTGAAAGATAATTGTATCAATGTATATAGCCACCCTGCATCTTTTGGTAACTAACAGTATCGATTGTACTGTTAAGTAAATATTATTTGTGACTCATTTTGAAATGTATAGATAGTGTCAAATAATTCAATATCATCAAGTTATCGTGAGGTTCTGAATCGAAGGCTCAGAATAGTACCTTAAATACGAGGTGTTAGGCTGCAGTCCTCCGCAAACTGACACGGTATATTCAGCTCCTTATTCTAAATTACATGCCACCGGATTTTTCCTCTGGTATTTTTGGGTACTATTCTTATAATTCAATGTAAAGTTACATTATGTGTACGCAGCACAGTATTTTTATAAATAATTAGACTAAAATAAAAATAAAAACAATTCTGAACATTGAAATGCTCTCAAGAAGGACGCGTAAAATCAGTTCATCAAACTAGTCATCGCGCATGCCGTCGGCTACACGTTTTGCTACGCTTAATATAATTATATTGCGTTGAGGAAATAAAACTTATCCAATATATTGGATGCCTATAACGCTCCTGATATAATTTGTTGTATTGGTCATCTTAAAATGACATGCTGAATTTATCCCATTAGTCTGCAGAGGCCTGTGCCTTACAAATATATGTTTTAGTCGAAGACATCTTAACTAATTTTGATTGCAAAAAAATGTGAAAATCCCTCTTGCATTGTACAAAAACATTATTTAGAAACATTGGGTAGAAATATTTTTTACTCTTTAATAACAACAGTTTTCTTGTAGTGTTAAATTGAAAACGGGTTTTAATTAACATAAAGATACTGTTTCAAATTGATTCACTGTGTCCGATTTGTAATAAAGCGATGTTGATTAGAAGGCTCTTTGATATTTCTTTGGTATATAAATATGTAGGTAGGTTAAAACACGTGTATTGAACTGGCGTGTTCATTAAAAGCACTATATTACTAAATCTGAAATTGTGATGACTATCTACTCTATTATTATTATGCCTTCTTAGTAACATGTTTTTACCTGTTGGTGTTCCCAAGTTCATATGAAATCAATCTATTTAAGTCGGGAATTAATAGGCTTCTTTTGGGTTAGCTCGTTTCATCGTCGATTTCATCTCTGTCCTCAGGACAAGATTGAGGTCAATAGTAGGCCCATTTAATACATAGAAGAGAAAAGTTATACTGTAGGTAGACGGCACGGTTGGTGCAGTGGCTGAGCGATTAGACTGCTGCGCTGCGTGTCGCGGGTTCGATCCCCCCACATCAGAACAAATATTTGTATGGCCTACAGATAGTTGTTTCGGGTCTGAGTATTTGTGTATGTGATTCCAAGTGTGGGGCAAAGTTTAAAATAAAAAATAATTGTTGTCTTAAACTACATTTTGTACTTCATGAAAATGTTACTTACTAATTTTTTTTACTGTTTTCAGTTTATCATTTTCTGGATAATGTGTGTAAATATTTTGTTAACCACAAGCATGCCTGTAAAAGGGGTTGCTAATGAAGATGCCAACATACGACAAAGAAGATCACCAGCTAACAATTTTTCTTTATTTGGTTTGAACCTGGGAAACGCTGTAACAGCAGCTAGAAATTCTTTCGGTAGTATCGGCAATGTCTTTTCCGGTAGTCGTGGGTATACTCGTCAAAACAATTATCACGAACCAATAGAATCGTTTGGATATGAGAGGAATCCCAATACATTAACCACAATAAGCTTTCCAAGCAGAAGCGGCATATCTAATTCAAGATCTCAAGATGATTTTCAGAAAGGGGATAGGTACATTTTTTCACAGGAAAACAAAAGTGAAGGTCTTAGAACAACCGTATCTGACAAAAAACAGGAATACAATGGAATAACATTGCCTGCGAGAAACTATGACAATACAAGCGAAAATATAGGAAATGGAGACATCAATAAAGAGCTAATAGATTATATATTTCAAAATTCACAATTTAATTACGACGGTGCAGACACCACTGTGGATAGCAATATTAACTCCATAACAGAAACTGGAGATTACGAAACTGTAAGCATTATCTTTTTATTTTGTACTTAGACCGATTTACTTAATGACTTAAAACAAAAGAATATCTAATGAAGCAGAAATGCATGGTGATGATAAATTACTTGTACAATCCAAAAAAACACAATAAGTATATTAATGGTTCACTACTGTTTTATTCAATTTCAGACTACAGATATGCTAGACAATCGAATACTGCCTCCAGCAGCTGTGGCGACACTTTTAGGATAAATCAATCGTCACAACTTCCATGGCAAATTTCTGTATGAAGAATCTTCTCGAAGAAAATAGCAACGTCCTTTAAATTTTTCATCTCAAATTGTTTTTCTACCGCTCCATCTGGACTTGTTTCTATGTAAAAAAGATTGTGAATTTCGTCGTTTTTATTGCCATGACGTACTATCGAAGGGCGGTTAATGATAAGAACTGTTCTTCTTTTTCCTTCAGGTGTCTTTAAAATTTTGTTATTTAAGATTTTATTTCTAGATGTAAAATTTGTGACGGGTGTGGTTATGTTCTCAATTGCAGTAATTTTCTCAAGAGTTTGATTAACATACCTACAAAAAGAAAAGACTATGAGTGCGATTCATGTATCCCAGTGGAAATCATATATATAATCATATTTTTTTGTTATTACCAGTAATAATAATAATAAAATGTTTAATAAATAATAAAATGTTTATTTCAATTACATAGTTTTAACAGACACGATTTGGAGGTCACCTTTTAAGCAAGGGGATGCTTGTATTAGGTGAATCCGCACTTCCGCTTAACATTAAACAATGTATGCAATTGAAAAACAAGAGAAGTTACAAAATTACAAAAAGTAGAAAAAAGTAGCGCACGTGTGTGATGAGTGCGAGTGCTTGTATGTGTGTGTGTGTGCGTGTGTGTATATATGTTGTGTATGTTATTTTTGTTTAGGTTTAGGTTAGCCCTGCGACTTTGTCTTGGGATCGGAAGAAGCCAGAAGCAGCATCCTCCACTAACGATTTTGTTATTGTGGATCTGTTAGTTACCCACAGATTATGGCAGCGATGATGCCAAAGTTTCAATGTCGTCGTAGGATTTATTCGTAAGCCAATCAGTTACAGCTAGTTTACAGTCACGGAGTTTCATGGGATAAATGTTTAGCTCTTTATTCAGGAGGTTGTATAAGTGGGAAGATTGTCTTTCATACTGCCTCTTAGCAAACACAGATCTTACTGGGACATTTGGAGCGACCAGGTAGCTTCTTCTGCTACTCGTATTTGTCCTTGTAGGAGCATATGGAAGGGATTTGTGCTTCCTCAAGATTAGATGGAGTATATAGAGTTTCCTAACAGACAGTAGGCCAGAGGTTAGGTAAAGGGCTTGTGTTGGGAATCTATAGGGTTTAAAGAGCATAACCTTAAGAAGAGATCTCTGCGCCCTCTCAAGTTCCAAAAATTTAATTTTTGTCGTTCCTCCCCAGCATGGCAAACAGTACGTAAGAATTGATTGGGCCAATGATACGTAGACCTGCTGCAAGATATTCTTTGAGGCAACGTGTCGCAATGTTTTAAAGGTCCATATTAATCTCCTAACTCTTTTCATGATCAGTTCACTATGCATGTGCCAGGACAGGCGCTGGTCTATCATAATGCCCAGGTATTTGGTGTACTGCAACCGGTCAATCTTTGTACACGAGCAGTCAGAAATTAAAGGGTTTCCACAGAAGTGAATTTTAATTTGAAATTCCAGTGGTGGTTGAGTGTGTGTATACTTGGTGAAGCATATGTAGTTTGACTTCGATGCATTCAATGTGAGGAGGTTACGATTGAGCCAATCTGCAATCTTTGACAGGCCAGTTTCGGCTGACTTTTTAACTTCCTCCCAAGTTTTTTCAGCAAAGACTATGGCGGTATCGTCCGCGTATGAGAAGATACGACCCCCGTCAATACTCATGTTGCATAAGTTATTTATATAAATTAGGAACATTGTTGGGCCAAGGACAGTCCCCTGCCCAACGCCGTAAGTAATCGTTTCTTCTATGCTAGTAAACTCACCTATTTTCACAGTTTGTCTTCGATTTATCAGATAGGATTTAAAGAGATCAAGAGGGGGTCCCCTAATGCCGATGTTTTCTAGCCTGTGCAAAAGTATGGGGACAGATACCGTGTCAAAGGCCTTTTTAAGGTCAAGGAACACTGCTAGACATTTACTACCCCTGTCAACTTTATCGACTATCGTAGAGGTTAGTGACAAGACCGCGTCCTCTGTAGACCTTCCCTGCCTAAATCCAAACTGAAAAGGTGACAGAATGTTTTGCTTAGAAAGGTATTTTATTAAGCGTGAGTTAAGGATTCTTTCTAAGATTTTTGAGATGACTGGGAGTACTGAAATTGGCCTATAGTTTGACGGGTCTGAGCTGTCTCCACACTTGTACACCGGCGTTATTAGGGCCACTTTCAAAGCATCCGGGAATACGCCCTGCTCAAAGCATAGATTTGTCAAGTAACTCAAGATTGGGACAATGCACTCGTGTGCAGCTTTGAGAAATTTAACTGGAATGTTGTCCCAACCAGGAGCACTATCTGGTTTTAAGCCCATTAGAGTAGAATGGACTTCGCAAGGGTCTGTGTCGAGTAAAACAAAAGAAGATGTTGATGTACGGTCAGATGAGGATGGGTTAGAGGCATTATTATTGACTGAAGAAGCCAAAGGTGGTGTAATACTATCTGCTAGAGACTTTCCTATGCTGGAGAAGAAGTTATTCACCTTGTTAACGGAACTCTGTGGGGTATTGGATAGTTCTAGGAGATCCAAGTTATTTGTTTTTTTGGGTTTTCGCTGTGTGACGTTGTTAATGATTTCCCACATTTTTTTAGGATTTTTGTTTGCTTTAGTAAGTTGGTCTCTGTCGTAATTTCGTTTTTGTTTTTTAATGATCAAGTTACAATAGTTGCGGTACCTTTTGTAGGTTATTTTTAGTACCTCATTGAATGGATCAAGCCGCAATCTACGTTGCATGTTATTTCGGTTGTGAATACAGCGTAATAAGCCAATAGTCATCCATGGTTTTAGGGTTCTATTTTTTAACGGTATCATCATACTGATAGTACTAAGCGCGATACAATTGTGAATTATTTCTATTAAATGATTAGTAAGAGTGTTAGGGTTAGTTAGTTTCAGCAGATCATCGAGGTTACTATCTTTTAATATGGCTAGTCCCTTCTCTAAGTTAAAGACTGACCTTATTTTTGTAGGTTTTATAACGGGTGTGCAGTTTGTAATTTTTAAGAAAGTCATGAAGTGATCTGTGATGGTTGTGTGAATAATTGCAATGGCTGCAGTTTTGTTCATGGATTTGAGTTTCATCATGAAATGATCCAGACAATTTTTATCTCTTGTGGGTAGAGAGTGACCAGGGAGAAACCCATGCATTGCCAGCATGTTGAGATAATTGAGTCTATTTCTGCGTTCGTGTGATTGCTCGCCTGGATTTATTATCAGGTTAATATTTATGTCACCGGTTATAATAACATTTTTAGTTGATGCAATGGAAGTAAGGTGATTATTTAAAGAGTCGATAAATTCTTCAGCGCTTGCGGTTGAGGGGGACCGATAAATCGCGATGACTGTGAGATCAGGTGTGATATGGACTTCCAGGCAAGATGCGTGAGATAGCTTGATTTCTCTTATTTTATATTTATGGGTGTTTTTAATATATACGACCACTCCGTCAGCTTTATTAAGATGGTTAGTAGATTGGTGTGAATTATAGTTGGCTATTTGAGGTATTGGTTTATTTTGATTTAGTCTACATTCAGTTAAAATTATCAGGTCGATTTCCGTTTTGAGATTTATTATATTTAGTTGAAGGTCGTCAAAGTTAGTGTAAACAGATCTAATGTTTTGTGAAACAATGCTAAAACCGGGTGAGTTAGGCTTAATGTGGTTAGCAAAGTCGTTGAGTTCACAGTCGAACACTTGGGCTATTTCAAGTTTGTCTATGTCATTCAAAGCTTGTAAGGTGCTATTCATAATCATAGGTTTTATAAATGCAGAAGAACATAGCTATGTAGACATTTGGTTTATGAGTGAGAGTATGTGTGAGAGTATGTGTGTTAGTTGTGGCTGTGATAACCTGAATGAGAGTGGAGTTGTGTGATAAATGGGTGTGAGTGCGCGATAGATTATAATTTAACTTAACAATAAGCTTGAGATTTATCCCTATATTAATTAATTTTAAGCATGCCAAATCCCTAAAGAATCGAGATAAATAGGGGCAACAACAGAGTAAAATACGGCGACTACTACAAATGAACATCAGTGACACAAAATAGTATTGGTAGTATTTTTTATACAAAATAAAAATTAAAGTAAGCTTAATATTTATCTTAATGCTAACTAATTTTAGATATACAAAGTCCATATTGAACCAGAAAAAATAAAGGTAACAACGTTGTAAAATATGGTAAGTATAACAAAAGATCATCAGTAATATAACATCTAGTCATTTAAGCTGCAAAAGATTATGAACCTGTGACTCACTTGATATGACGATTGTAGGGAAGTTGTCATCCTTCTTTACATGTATTTTGCCGTAGGCTGTCCAGCAGTACTTATATCCATTGGATTTTGCCAGATCGCGCGCGAGAAAGTGAAGTCGAGCTCCTTTTGCAGTAAGCTGTTCCGAGACATATATTGGCGTGGACTCTTCCGTCTTAAATCCGAGATGCTTGGCACATAATTTTTCATTGTGTTTTCTATTAAAGTCTCTAGTCTTCTTCAAGAAATCGGTCTTCAGAATAGTTGATGACATCTCAACTACTATTGTACTATTTTTTGTCTTTGCACGCTTGTTTTGAATACGAAATATGTCACTAATATCCGTTTTTGAGATATTACTTCCAACTTCGTTAGATAGAGAGATAGTCATTTTTATTAATTCTTCTTTCGATTCCTTAGCCAGCTTTGGTACATTTTTTATCTCAAAGTTAGCCTTACGGCTGCCCCTTTGTAAATCCTCTATTTTGTCTTCCAATATAGTTATATAGTTTCTATCTTTTGTTGATTGGACTTCGAGCCGTTCTATTTTGCTTTTAAGCTCTTCATTTTGTGCCGACAAAGAAGCCATGGCAACTTCTATGTTATTATTTGTCGATTTGATTGCCATAAGTGTGGGGTAAATTTTTTTGAGTTCCTCTTGCTGTGGTGACATTAGAGATGAAATCAGCGTTTTGACTTCTTCCTTGAAGGCAAGGAAGTCAGAGTCGCAGTAACATTCCCTTGGTCTCTTACTACGTTGGAATACGAAGTTAGGAGGTGTGCATTGATCTGTTTGCCCGGGAATATTCGATTCAGAAAGGGATTTGCTCATGTCTTCCATTGTAAGTATCAGGAGATAATAAATAAGAACGTGTAAGAAATCACAGTCTGGCTTGCAGTTTATATGTTGATATTTGTAGGTGTTATATATATATATTTTTTTTTTTTTTCTTTTTGCTATTTTGCAACGAAATCGTCGAAATTTAGCTGTCTTCTGCTTTACGTAAGTCGATACGAGTACCAGGAGAGTATAGGCGCAAGCAGGTATTGTACGGGCAAAGGCGCGCGGCGATATTGCAGTAGTGTGAAAGTGAAAGTTGTATACGCACACACACAGCGTCTGTCCTTGCGGCGGGTGGTCCTTGAACGGCCCAATTACTCGCGAGTAGGCGGAGCTTCGCACTCTTCAAGGGCGTAACGTTGCGCGTGGGCAGGTAAAGTAAACATTCGTACCTTGTCAATGGCCAAGCTTCTTGCGCGTACTAGGATACCAGGAGCACCGAAGAGGTCGATTTTGTTGCGGCGCTTGGGCGCTCTCCACGATTGCGAACTTTTTTCGGTTTATGCGGTCCTATTTTTACGTGTGAATTAACTGACTTGAATTTTGATTTAAATAATTGTTAAAATAAATAAATATGGATTGTGCACACGTCTACACCCGATGGCGGTCCAAGGGGAAGGGGAGCAGTGTCTTAAATAATATTGGGCCGCGTCTACAGAAACATTAATTTAATTGAGGTAGGCTTTACAAAGTGAGTTTTTAAAAAGTGATCCTAAAACGATGAGGCACAAGCTGTAAGGATATACATACTAGTAATTTGCTATAGTCAGTGATCCTCGTAATACTTTTGACAAAATAAATAGAACTTTACTCCACCAAAAGCAGAAATAATGCATCTTGTAGTTTTATGTGATATACATCTTACGTTTTAACGTAAGATATATAATCCCATAAAACATACACACCACAACTCGTACGAGGTGTAACTACTCCTTATAGCAATGAGGTTGGAGTTGCAACACCTCATGGCTCAATTACATTGAAATAAAAAATAAATACTTACTTTTCTTTTAATGCAACTGTTGCTATCGGTGCGGTATTATTGCAAAAGGCAGACCCAATCATAAAGGCTACAAAAATCTGTAAAATTATTGATGTATCTTTAATTCAGTAAAAAGAAAAATAATACTCTGATCTTTTTGTACTTACGAGTAAACATAGTGGGTAAATCATTGTAAGTAAGAGTTTAGATTGGACTCACTTACAGCTAAATGAAACATGAATTGCTGGTTAAAAATTATGGAACCATTAAAATTATCGGTTGCAATGAAAATTACTTATAACATGTTTTCTAATTACTCATATTAACTGCCATACTATTAGCCCTGTAATACTGTAAACGTATTTGCTACCAGTGGACGAGTCCACTGGTAGCAAATACGTTTGTTTACAAACAGTTATAACAAATAGTTCGATGCTTTTGTTGAGCAAATTCCTTTAATTTGGGAATACTCAGTCTGGTACTTACTATAAAATATTTGTATTTCTGTAGAATAAGTTATTGCGTTTTTACGCTGGAAAAAGTAAGAAAACAGAAAATATTCTCGTCCGAAATTGTTATTTACCTGCAAACCATTAAACAAAAAACACGTATCCAATATTTTTCGATAATCTAACAGACGGACTAATTAGATTTTTTTGGTGAAATACCCTTTTTTATAAGTAGTTACGAGAGAACAGGTGCACATGCATACATACCTACCGGTTTAGATACTTATATAGGTATATAAGTACCTAATTTCGGTGCATTTTTACATGTACCTACCTAAGGCAAAGTAGAGGCGCCCCAGGCACAGTAATCATAATACGCATACATATATATATATAAGTCCCCAAACGGTAGCTCTATTGATAGTTGTTACATAAGTATTTATTTAAGAAGCTTCTTAATGTTGTATAAATAAAACTTTACTGCATACTTTACTATTTATTTTATAACCTTACGCTAACCCCTTTTGAAGTGAAGCTGCAAATAAGACAAATGTCCGCAAGTTGGTATGTTTTAGCTATATGTAGGAGTTGTTGATCTCATCACCGTACGTAGCAAAGCAAAGCCAGATCACATTGTAGCTTCATCTACCATTTCTACATCTAAGAAAAATCTTATTTAGATAAATAGCTTGAAAGTTGATTTAAACTTTTAAAGACAACTTACATTACAACAGTGAATAAACGAACAATACCAGACATTCACTCGTGGGGCGAGTTGCTCGCAATAAAATGGTAGGCGAATGAACATTGGCGAAAGGCAATAATCTAATTATTGTAGTGAAAATCTTTCTTGAATTTCTTTAGGTTTGACATATCATAACATAACACCACGCCTGTAATAGGGATGTGTCCTGAGTTAAAAAAATATGATTCCGTTTAGTCCGTCAGTTAGATCATCGAAAAATAATGAATACGTCCTTTTTGTCATAACAAAAAGGAAAAAATTGACGAAACTAAAACGCGTCAAAGATCATGAGGGGGGGCTTTTGACGTCACTACGTGGTAAAAAATGTCACACGAGTTTTTAAAGCACTGTATCGTCTTCATTTTTGGTTTACGTGCGAAAACAAAAATACGTGTCCAATATTGTTTTGGAAATCTATCTAACGGACTAATTAGATTTTTTTTTCAAACACCCTATTCCCAAAAGCTTAAGCAGAGGTGTTCATAAGAGTACACCCACATATTGCCAGTTATGTATAATGAGGAAAATGTCATGCGAAAGGTTTTGGATATGAAGGTATAAGAGTAGAGATAGACCAAAGGACCGATGGATGGTGTTTCATGAGATGACGAGAAACAGAGAAGTAGGTATGGAAGAAGACGACATGCTGCACCGACCACAAATGAATAGGGGCTCGGACGAAAAAAAAACTAATTAGTCCGATAGATAGATTTCCAAACTATTGGTCACGTATTTTTTCTTTTTTCACATAAACAAAATATGAAGATAATACAGTGCTTCGAAAACTCGTGAACTCCTCGAAAACGTCACATGTTAGTACATTTTACACCTACAAATGACGTCACAACCTGCACTCATGATCTTTGACACGTCTTATGTTCGTCAATTTTTATTACGTACCCAATATGTTTCGATAATCTATTAGACGGACTAATTAGAATCATATTTTTTTTACTCAGTCCGATCCCCTATTGGGATGAGAGCAAGAGAATGATGGTGATGATGATGTTAAGTGCCATGTAATACGGGTGAGCCTATAGTCATGAATCGGGCACAACTTCAGACTCAGTGGCTGGTAAGAAATTCCTGATGGAAAAATCTAATGTAAGAAGGTAAGTCAAGGCACCTACACATTTGTGAAGATCATCTAAGGATGAAAAGAGAGCAGCGGTGGCGCAGTGGTGTCGGCCCCGACTTATGAACATCCAGGCAGGCGCATTTACTTTGTGAAATTTATTTCGTCGCCGCTGCTCTCAAAACGGTGAAGGAAAACATCGTGCGGAAACCGGCTTGTCTTAGAATAAAAAAAAACGAAGACATGTGACATTTACCAACTGGACACGCGTGGTGGATTATAGCCCATCCCTCTCCTAGAGAGGAGGCCTGAGTCCCTGCAGTGGGAACATTATAGGCTGATGATGCTCTAAAGATAATATGTATTAAGGCAGGTAGATTCCTGTCGGGGCTGCGGGATGTTGTGTGATACCGCGGCCTCGGCATATAGGGCTAAGAAGGAACATGGGTGGTTTTTAGTTATTAGAAGTCAGACACTCCCTTCCGCTCTGCCTAAGAGCGGTAGGGATCTGATGATTTCGCAACCACCAAAATAAAAATAAAAAAGGCACCTATACATTTCTAAAGATAATCTGTATTAAGGCAGGTAGGTTGCATGCCATGGTTTTTCCTCGTTACTACATTCACAGCAGGGAAAAACTCAGTTGCTATGAGAAATTAATATGCATTCCAACAATTGTTAGGTATTCATGCATTTAGGTATGCTTGTTATATTATTGAGGAATTAATGAGAATTTTAATCGTAAAAGACAAGGATGTTATTTTTATGGGCTAGTTGGTATTTCGTTGGTGGCCATTGATTCGTAATTTACTGGTAATTTAACATTTAGTTTATCATTCAGTTGCACAAAAGACGTCAGACTTAAGTACCTATTATTTGGAAATAAAGATTTCTGATGGCCCGTATCATGTAGTTTAATCGTAATAAAAACACATAATTATAATTGGTGTTTTATCGTATTATACGACACCATTATTTTAATGACACGCATAATACCTATCAGTTTACGTTAATGGTAATTAGATAGTTTTTATTTTTCCAAGAAGAAAATAATATCCTGTAACATTGTTAGTAATAAAAATTTACGATTTCATTTCTCCTAAATTATACAGTAAAGAACATCACATGTAAATAAGAGCAGCCAAATTGCTTTGAAGGTTTACACAAAAGAGGATTTCTGAAAATATGACAAAGGATCATGACCAAAAGCAGTACCAAGAAGTCTCAGGGTTCAAGATCAAAATGTTATAGTAATTATTTATGTATTTAAACTTTATGCACAATAGTGATACATAGGCGGACTTAATGCCACATGGCATTCTCTACCAGTCAACCTTAGGGTAAAAAAATACAACATTGTGGTAGGCTACAAAATAACTTTAAAAAAACAATATAAATTAAAATATGTACACATTTAAATACTTATATTAATACTAATACACACATAAAAATAATATAAACTAATAAATATTGTAACAAATACCAAAATAAAACATAACTGGTAATTACCATGACTCGAGTTGTAGTACTAATTGAGCGCTATTAGGTTTGATTTAAATAGTGGCTACGTACTTTCCTTTTAAAAGTGAATATTTACATATTTTTTTACGACAAAACCGGTGATAGAGATGTAGAATGCACTAGATACTATTTTGATTAATGTACAAAACAGTAATGACAATTGTTTCTTTTGTTTAATAAATAACTGTAACATTTGACTGGCCTGTTGGTCTAGTGGTTAGTGACCCTGACTGCTAGGCCGGAGGTCGTGGGTTCGATTCCCACCCAGGACAAATGTTTGTGTGATGAGCACGATCATTTGTTCTGTTTCTGGGTGTAATTTATCCATAATATGTATGTATTTAGAAATATATGAGTATGTTTATCAGTTGTCTAGTACCCATAACACAAGCTCTGCTTAGCTTGGGACTAGATGGCGTTGTGTGATAGTTGTGGAATATTATTATTATTATTTTTGTTTCGACATTTTTGTTCCTCCGGTTAGCCGGGAATTTCTGATGGCACGGGCCTAAGCCAAGTGTTCATCAGTTGGGTTAAGTGTGGGTGTGGACAGATTAGATTCCACGTGATTGTGCACAGACTGACTGATAGTGTCTGAATCACACTGCATAAACTTTCTTACAAGCCTGCACGTGTTCAGAATCACTGCTTTCTGCAATAGGTGATAGGTGCTAGCTGGTAAGTTTAGGGAAGTAAGGGACTGATGAAGCTGTATGGGGATTACTCCTGTTGAAGAAATAACTATGGGGACAATTATTACTTTTTGTAGACGCCAAAGTCGAGTTATTTCGTTTTTCAACTCGGTATAGTTGGATAGTTTTTCGGCTATTGTAGTCTGTAAATTGTGAGTGTTTGGCACGGCTATATCTATAAGGACTCCAGTGTTGTTTATTTTGTTTATCAATGTGATATCTGGTCTATTGCAGTGAATTGTACGGTCGGTGAAGAGACCTCGGTCAAAGTACAACTTCGTTGTGGTGTTCTCTAGTGTTAATTCTGGGTTGTATTTATAATATGGTACTACCGTGTCTATAAGTTTGTACTTATTATTATTATTTGCTTAAAAAACAGTTTACGAATTATTTGTATCACTTTTGCTATTATCTTGTTAAATAACAGTAACATTATGTAAAACCAGTACATTAAATTCGTTTTAGTAGGTAGGTTTTACTAATTGACACAATCGATTTTCTTACTAAAGATTTCGATTTATCGACCCCATCCCTAAATCCCTGCAGCGCGCATTTCTGACATTTGACTAACGTCGGTCTGTGTGCTATAGTTTTGAAATTAAATAATATTTAATTTCATAACTATGACACAATTAATTTAGAACTTGTTTGTATTCTGAGAACTCTTACTCTGATTACTCTGTTTTTAGAGCAATAATGTTCGTCCGTGCATGATAATAATGTTCGTGACGTTCAAATATGTCAATAATTTAAACATAATCGCTTGGTTTTGAGGTTATGTTTGATTTTATAAAATTACTTCGAAACTCGGAAATTGTTTACAAAAATAGCTCTTGTAGAAATTTATCTGATAAGTGTAGGCAACAGAAAACAAAGTTTGATTTTGACCCAACATGTTACGGGATTCCTTACTACTACATATTAAAAAAACATTGTCCTTTAAATTGATAGCATTGCCTAACAGCAAGCCCAAGGTGCGCCTAACAATCATTTAATACGGTAACTATAGTGTTCTATAGTCAGTAAAATTACAAAATGTATACATCAAGCACGTTAAAGAAATAAATCGTAGGATTATTGTCGACTGCACACCAAAGAAAGCTACACATTTATGGTCAAAACAACAGGAAAAAGTAGTAAGGTTGTAAATAAGGTGAAAATGACCTGTACTTACATACTACTGAATATTCTATGTACCTACGTAACATATGACCATAACTCTTTTGAGGAAATTGAAGGACAAGTCGAGTCGTTAATACATAATGTTTGTAAAAAAAACAGGTAACTTTTACTGCTCACTTTTACTTTATTGACGCGTAAAAATACGTCAATATGAATTCAACCGTTATTTTATTGTTGGTACTAGTCTGCCTCACTATTCTTAAACCACTACAACATTGAAAGCCATTACGAACTGTGGCGACCACCAGAAAACCGCCGAGATAATGTTGGTTGACAAAATCCCAGAGAAACAACAGTCTTGCAATGAAATTAATCAGAAAAGAATAGTGGAGGAGTAGGAATAGCATCTTTCTTCTGCGGCGAAGCCATAGTCATAGCAGAAATGATGTCTATTACAACTTTCATTATTTGAGACTAGCTCTTAGAGCACGCAGTGTCGCCGGTGTAAACATTGGAAATCATCCCACGTACTACATTCCTATCGGAGTAAAAATATTTAATGACCAAACCCAAATTATAGTCAAACTCGTCACATCGATCACACCTGATGGAAAACGATGGATGAAGTCTGTGGTGGAACGAACGTGACTTTAAAGGCATACGGGTTAAATGCGGTTAAACATTTATTCGATAATCGATATATTCCGAGGTAATTTAACGAGAAAGGAAGGAGGTACAAAACCCAACATTGTAAGGTACTTTCAGGTTCATTGGAAAAACCAACGGCTCGAATAATTTCCCGTAACTTTATTCAAATTTCGCAGTTACACCGTTAATATTTGATGTATTGAGAGAAAGTATACAACATGACACCGTTGTAGTTATAAACATTGCTTATTTTGTTTTATTAATATCTTTAAATCATTTCGTCATTTTTATCCACAGCTCGTTTATACCCACTGCTGGGTTTAAACCTCCTTTCTTTTATTTATTAATTGGCAACCTACACTGAATCGTTAGTCATTTCACAGTCATGGACTGAACATGAGTCCGACTTGACACGCCCACATTCCGCCCCATTAGACAGATTGACAGTTTCAGTTTGCTTAAAATTTGACATAAACACCCACTTTTCAATATAGAATGACATTTTAAACAACATTGATTACAGTGACATTTATGACATCTTTAGGATATCTTGGATTAATTTAGTGGATGATGGCCTGTTGTGATGACGTCGACATTAATAAAAAAATAAGAATAAAATTTTTTATATTTTTAAATGTTTATTATATTTTTATATTGTAATAAATATTTAAAAAATTATTTAATATTTTAGAAAATGAATGAAAGAAATAATAATAAATATGGATGTAACTCATTTCTGAAAGTCTGTTTCTACACGTTCCATAATTTGATTCTACATCAATTTGATCCCTGGTTTTGGTGCAGGTGCAAGGGCATCTGGGACACTGGAACAGATCTATGCTCGAGCACCAGACAGTCACATTGTTTCTTAGTACGTAACTTTCTACCATTATTTTCTATCATAAATATAAATTAAATAGAGGTTAAAAATAGTTCGAAGGTGTTATGATTAGGCATTGTAGGTCATCATCATTTTGCCAACTTTGTTGGGGTCGGCTTCCAGACTAACCGGATGCCGCTGATTACTAGTATTATACATGAGGCGACTGTCTATCTGACCTCCACGACCCAATTGATGCTGGTTAATACAGATATGGTTGCGAATTTAAACAATCTGTACATCACATTTTAAGGGAGTGTAGTCTTTGGCAGAATGAACGTAATACTAGAGTAAATAGTGTACAGGTCACATCCGGAGTTATTTACAATACGGACCTTGTAGAAACTAGAACAAAATTTCCGTGCGTTCAAGCATTTTTGTCATACTATTGGAATCAAATATAACAGCTCACAACTTAGGACCCAGTAATATTAATGAAAATAATATCCGTGGTGCTAGGCAACTGGGCTTATTCCAGTTGTATACGTCCCTGTATGCCTATTGGCCTTGTTCAGTTCTGTCTCCTGCTAAAATGGAGGGAATTGGAAATTATGTTTTTCCTACTCCTCCGCTATTCTTTTCTGATTAATTTCGTTGCGGGATCCAAGACAGTTAAATCGTTTCTCAGAGACTTCGTCGAGCTTCATTGTCTCGGCGTTTTTATTTTGGCCGCCACTGTTGATTCTGGCTTTCAGGAGTAACAGTGGTTTGGAAACAGTGTGGCGGGCTTCTGCCAAATAAAAAAAAATACTGGTTAATATTATACAATACCTCCTACTCCTCTTAGTAAGACTGGTCGTCAGACTGTTGGGTCACTGACTACCTGTAACGATTATCAAAGATCTACGAAGTACAGCCGGCACCAACATCTTAACGTGTTTTCCAAGACACGGAGCAAATCCAGCATAATGGGTGGTCTTCCATTCCTTCCACCAACCCAGGCATGCGCGGCTTATCCCTCATATCAACCCAAGTGGCTGTAATTATGTTAGGTATTGTGTACTAATATGAGGTATTTCAAGAATATGAGTAGCAGCTTACTGTAATCACTAAATAATGCCAACTCTTCATAGTTTTTGTGGAATTTGAAATATGCAAGTCACCTCGTTACCAAAATGCTTTCTCATAACATATTTTTCTTAGGTAAGGTATTCTAATGAAATCGCCATATTTAGTTAGTAAAAACATGAAGATCCTGTACAAAATGACGCGTTATTTGATATAATCATTAGCCTAACAATACACGTCTTACATTTTATCGCATGCCGTCATCGCCTTATGTAGGTACTGAAATATCATGGGAATTCATTAACGTAATTAACTTTACGTGTATTTTATTCTAAGTAAAGAGATGTTATTTTTACATTCATATTTAAGTAGCAGTTATGATTACATTACGCACGTTTTTTTTTTAATTTCTCAGATTGAAAGAACCTTTTTATCATTTCAAATTAGGAACGTATTTTCTTGAAATTCAATAGTCTGTCTGGTTCCGACCAAAACGGATTGTGTTACCTACTATGAAAAAAATATGCAAGAGATGACGCTAGAAATGAAATAATCAAGTTTCAGTGTAGTGATTGTCTTATACAAAGAGAAGTCAGATCTTTTACTTATTTGTAACTAGGTGTTGCCAGCGGCTTCGCCCGCTACAACTCGATTATTCTACGGGAAGATAAAATCGGGATAAAACTACCCTATGTGTTTATCCAGGTTATAAACTATCTGAGTACAAAATTCTATCCAAATCCGTTTAGTAGTTTTTGCGTGAAAGGGTTACAAACATACACACTCACAAACTTTCGCCTTTATAATATTAGTGTGCCTAGTTGATGCCAGCGGCTTCACCTGCTACAACTCGAAAATTATCCCAGTTAAAATCTAGATAAAACAATACTATTTGTTAATCCAAGTTATAAACTATCTGTGTACCAAATTTTATCTAAATCCGTTCTGTAGTTTTTGCTTGAAGAAGTAACAAACATACACTCACAAACTTTCGCCTTTATAATAGTATTAGTGTGATTGGTGTGATTCATGATTTCAGACTTCATCTTGCTATTATCACAATAGCAAGATGAAGTCAGCCATAGTTACAGTCTAGTCGTACCTCAATTTAAGTATCGAATTACATCACCATCATTCTCTTGCACTTATCCCAATTCATTTGCGGTCAGCGCTGCATGTCTTCTCCTTCTCTGTGTCTACAGAAAAAACCGGACCTATCTAGTCTTGAAATGTTTTTTTTTGTTTGTAAAAGTGTTGTTACAACCAATAACAGAAATACAAATAAACTGTATGTGTCTATTTGGTCTAGTGGTCGCCATTACCCACTGAGTGTGACCTCTATTTTCCTTTTTTTTTTTGGCGGGTGGAAAATCATCAAATAACCTCTCCCGCTCGTGGGCGTGTTGCGTGTTGTTCACAAGTTACCGCGGCCTCGACATATAGGGCAAAGAACGAACATGGGTAGTTTTTAGTCAGTAGAAGTGTGACACTCTCTTTCGCTCTGCCCAAGAGTGGGAGGGGTTATTTGATGATTTTACACCCGCAAAAAAAATAAAAAAGGGTTATGTTATGTTTAATTTATCATTACCCGCAATTTGACAACGTCACAAAATCATGATTATTTTGTTTGAAATCCCAAACAATAAGTAATAATGGCAACAGTTCATAGAGGTATATTTCGATTCCTCATTAATGCAGAGCCTGCTGGGCTTACAACTCTGACTGAAGGATATTTAAATAATTTAATAACTTTGATGATTCTATTTGCCAATCTGTCAATAAATCAATTAATATTTTGCTATTTAAGGACATATAAATAAGATAAAGTAATATGGCGAAACGGATACGTATTGGTTTATGTCAACCAATGATTTTATATGTTTCTGAGGTTTAGATATGGTAAAATATACTTCAAACTGCAACTGATAAGTTCATATTTCGACTACTTACTTAACGGCTGATGAGCATACACTCCATCTCGCCAGAACCGTAGCTGAGTTGCAACTTTTCGTATTTATTCCAGCATCTGCACATAAGAAGTACTCGTACTTTCACAAATGCAGTACCTACATTAACTAAAATAAAATACCTACAAAGCTGAAATAATAACTGAATATCTCTACACATATAAATATAAAAACAAAATATATATGAAAAAATAATAATAATATAATATATCTGAATATCTGTAAAATTTACTTAAGTAGTTTTGTGTATAATACATAGTTTATTTCAAACAGGAAGCTAGATTAAATGAGAGTACGTATAATATATTAACCAATGTGATCTACACGTCTTTAACAGATCCGAATGAATTCGAGTACCAAACTTAGTGTCCTTCAGGGTATCGCGAGTTCCGCGATACTACAATAAAATATGCGATAAATTAATATTTTGATCTCGATAATTAATTTATTTAGAGGATAAAGTTCATTCCAGCACATTAGTGTCACATAAAATATCAAATATTTCAATCAAACACGATTTACGTAACAAAAGTTTTATGACAGTTTCAAGCAAAACAGAAAATCATAGGTCAGTTTTGCATAATCTTTTTGTACCTATGGCCTCAATGTATTGCAAAAACAGCAACATCTAAGATAATAATAACCATTGCTACATACACATATCAGCATAACATACATACATAGTGATATTATTTATTGGGAAAACAAAACATTTTTGAATATTTAGGACTTAAATATCACTTTCTCGCAAATATATTGGACCAGTGCAATGGGTTTTATATTTACTATATTTCGACTGATTTCATACGCATAGAAAGTTTCAGTCTATGGTCTCTCCACGAAGTTATGGTTACACAGTCATGTCACATCAGAAAATGTACAATAAAGACTATTAGCCCATAGAGCACAATTATGGTTCAACACACCCGATTTCTTTAATAAGGTAAAGTAATACTTTTTGTACCATTCTCGTGGTGTACGTCCATGTTTGATTTTATCTTATTTCGACACGTCGCTACTGAATGGAAACCCGGACTTGTTTATAAATATTCTGCAATGGCTTACAGTGTCTGATGTGCAAGGTTGATTAATCTGTTGTTTATCAGACATTCATCTCAATTTGACGGCACGGTTGGCGTAATGGCTTTAAGCAATGGACTGCTGCGCTGCGTGTCGCGGGTTCGATCCCCGCATGAACAAATATTTGTATGGCCTACAGATAGTTGTTTCGGGTCTGGGTATTTGTGTATGTGAGTTTAAATGTTTGTGAGCGCACCCACGATACAGGAGAAATTCCTAGCGAACACAGCCAGCTTGAAAGAACTTGTTTAAACTTGGCAATTCCACAAAAATACACAGATTGCTATGTAGTTTGACAATAGTAACGGGCAGCCCGAAAGTCTGACAGCTAGCACTCTTTAGTAAGGACTAAAGAGTGCGATTGCTTAGCTCCTGGGAGGTAGAGATGGCTTTAGGACGCATTGGCAGCCGCGCCATTTTCATTTACCAGATTGGTATTTAGCTGCATCCGGTAAGATATATAAAATAGCCGACCCAAGCCGACCCCAACATAGTTGTAAAAAAGGTAGACGAGAAGATGATGAAAATATCAAAAATACAGTTCACTGACAACAAATTCTTAAAATCTTTAATATACTTACTAAGATCTATCCCGTTCATTGTCCTCTTTGGAATCTCCGCTATACATATAGAACGTTGAGATTGATAATTAATTAACCTTATAATTAAGTGGTTTCTTGAAAAGAGTATGGATTTAATTAAGTTAGTATTAAATTATGTCACACGATGAGAAATTTATATGGCGCCGAAACTTTTATCGCATCGGCCATTATATCACCGCGGTACCGGTGTTTGCATTGAGAGTAAAAAAACAACATCTTTGATTTAGTCTTGGCCAGATGTTGTATCTAAAGAAAGGTTTAAATATCCATTTCAGTAGCTACGCAATTTCTTATTAATTAATCATACATAGTCGGCGACCGACATATTATAATTTCGAAATAGAGACTCGCAAGTATTGCGAATAGTAATGTCACATTTAAATCTTGAACTATTTGAAAATATTAATGCGTACTATTTTAGTCGACCTTGAATTTTGATAGATAACTTGTAAAACATTAGAATATTTTAAAGATTTCGTATCAAAATGACACTTTGTGACAAAATATTGATCGGAACCATTAATGTCGGTAAGAAAAATTACATAGTAATTAAAAAAAACCGCCCAAGTGCATGTTGGACCACACACAATGTAGGGTTCCGTAGTTGCCAATCAAAATATGTGAACTTACTAAACTGATTAACTACCCTACCTACCTGCCTCCGAACGATGATTTTTATTGTAAAAATAAAACAAATTTACATTTGCAGTTTTGAGACCTGCGCTCCCATACATTATGTGTAGGAAAATATTTCATACAAGTACATTTTATAAGTTGGTCGACAATTGCTCGTAAACTTGGCACACTTGAGTCTAATAAAACATTGCACTTTAAAGCTTAATAATTCACAAACGAATCCCTTAATCAAAATGCATATTTATACTAAAACCAAGCAGCTTTGCAATCTTATACTAATTTCCTATTAGGTTTTTGCATTATTTCATTTTCAGGATTAATGCTAAAGTGGCTCTGTCGGTCTACAACCTTTTTACCACCATATCAAATTCATATAAAATGTCTTACTTCCGTCATATTTTTTTTATTCATTGTTGCGGTCACGTATAAGACCTATATTAATCCATAGCTGATATTAACAAAAACAAGTTTTGTATGAGACAAAATGTTCAAAAGTGTCACTTTTTTAGATAGAATAAAATAAAACAACACTCACACAGTGGCTTGTAGGCGTATCCAATATTCCAGTATGTTGTCCCGCCTGATAACTTAAATAGATTTATGTAGGCTTTATGAGTAACCGCTACTTTTGTTCTTCCTTTTACATTTTTTTTTTTTCTTATTAAACTTCTAATGTATAAATAGTGAACATTAGTATCAAAAAAGGGGTGTAGACACTGACTTCTGTAACACAGGTCTGACCTAGCACAGGAGTCAGGGTTTCAAATCGAAATGTACAACTTTTTTTTTTTTTTTTTTCTTGTGTCAATAAAAATATTTTATTATTATTATTATTATTATTTTAAATAAAATAAAGTTAGGGAGCGGCCGATAGACTTCATCCAAAAAACGGCAGGCAAGTAGACTATACAGGTCATGGTCTAACTGTCTGCCAAATTCAGTTCGAAAGTAACAATCCCTGAAGTACAACCCCGTCATTGGTCACGTCAAAAAATCGCCCAATTGCACTAAGGGTTCCGTAGCACCGAACAATGTTATCACAATAATATGTTTACTTTCATTCATACGTAAATTTACAATCAACAGCAAAATTACATTTGTTTTTTCATTAGTAAGGTTTTTACAAAAAGTCCCATGACTGAATAACTAGATATTTTAGTAGAAAGTTTCTTTTACGTATAGAAACCCACATTTTCAGAGGATTCCCCCTTTTTCTGGTGGCTGGTAAATCATGAAATGACTCCTCCCGCCCTTTTGTCAGACTTCTACTAACTAAATCCACCCTCCTTCTCGCCCTATGTGTTCCAGGGCCACGGTATGTCTTTTGATCAATCCGCAAACTCGGGGAGGTTTCCCCCTCAAATTTTGAAATTAGTCATCATTTTTAATAACTTTCGATAAACACCCCAGACACCATATATTTAGTTTTTTCTTAAACTTAATTTACAGACAAACAGACAAACGGGCATGACGAATTTATAGTGGTCCTTTTTCTGGCTGTTTAACAACTGAACCCTAGAAAACCTTTCTTGAATACCATAAAACTCTAGAGCAGCTTAATTACATACAAAAAAGGTAATTGACGGTCTTATTGTTAAAGACAATTTCAATCAAAAGAACTTTGAATGAATATCAAACTTTCAGTAAGATAGAAAAAAAAATATATTTAAAACTATATTATACATGAAATCATTCATTTCGCGTGCTAGTTATAGCACGTGCTTATTGCTCTTAACGCCATGAAATGCGTCATCAGCAAATAAATAGGGGTGACGCAAACACACATCAATTGGAGATAACATACTGTACCAATACATTTTGTTTTGTAAAGAAACGAGTGTGTACTTCCCTTAGTCCCGTTATATTAATGGCTGTAAATTTTGTAAGAGCCCACGTTATCTTTACACAAGTTATGTGGAATTTGATAATGTTTGATATTATCTTTTTTATTTACCTCAAAGTATGCGGATGGCTGGTTTAGGGTTGCTGAAAGTGCTTCTTTATTTATTAAAAAAAATGAATACCTACTACCCGACAAAGAGGGTGTAAAGTTCTTCATCCCTCCTAGACAAGGGAGAATCCTCCGACTAGATGGATGTTGAGTGGTGGGCTACTACTCTACAGTTGTTGTCAGATTTTTCTATATAATCTTGAGTCCTGGTTAACTTTGTTTTGCGCGATTTAGAATTTTGATACTCTTCGTGTGATTTAAAGTTTAATTTCACCGTAGTAATTTTAGCACTATGTTGCCATGGTACTACAAATTGTCAAAACTTGGGAAGCTACACTATCTCCGGGTGACATCAGATCGAGTAACACAGGCTACGTTTTATCCCTGTATTCCCACGGGAACGGGAACTACGCGGGTGAAACTGCGTGACGTCCGCTAGTTCGTAATAAACACAGGAAAATAATCGAATGGTGGTGCAGTCACAATTTTACTTGCAAAATAAAGTTTTCTAAACCAAGTTTTCGTACTTAACTAAAGTAAACAATACTTTTTATGCAAAATGATACGTAACAGAACATTTTGGAAAATTATATAGAATCTAAGATAAATTGATTTATTTTTACACAAAATACCATGACAATTTTCAGTACTGCAGTACAGTAAGTATTTCCGGAAAGCTATAAATTACGATTCCAATTAAAAAGTCATCATTGATGGGTACCTTTAACATTAGGTCATACAAAGTTAGTGCCGGTAGTAATAACTCGTAATGAAACGTTTACGCGATGATGATGTAGAACTGTTTTACAAAGTTTTCTAAATATAGGTAGATATTTACAATAATTTTATGACTAGTGTTTTTGTCTGTACATTTATATATATAGGGTCAAACCGAAAAGCGATATGCCCATATATGTTCATATAGCTGGCAAGCTTGTTTTAATTTCCATTATGATGATGAGCCATTTATAAAGCATTTGATGATTTTTACCTATTTACAAAGATTCTGTTTTAGCTATACTTACCTACTAGGCGTATATATTTGTAAGGTACTGACTACCCCACCACTTAACAAAAATGCTACCCATGTGACTATGTCCTCTCATATCTACACAAAGCTACATACGTACGTGTACTACTTTACTAAACCATCTTTTGTCGAAGTTAGTTACAAATTAGTCATAAGAAGGACACCATTGTTTATTGCTGTTCTAGTAACTAAAACATTAACAGATGTTGTTTTAAATGACTAGTCTTTACTTTCAAAACCATTTGAGAGTCTATTGTTTCTTTATTAGTGCGGGTTTTACCTTATTGTTCAGAGTTCTGTAACCGTAGCATCGTAGCGGATATTGGCTCTATTCATATGTCGATCTGTGTAATGGTCAGCTAGAGTTGGCTCTGTTTCAGCGCAGGCGGAGCGGGCCGCACGCTAGTATGCGGCCAGCAGGCGCACACACCCGCCACTCTTTATATATAAGGAGATCTTGCGAAACCGTTAGCACATTCGGACTACAACCTGTCCAGGAAGTCACCTGCTTCTTTTGTCATCTGTGAAACGCGGCAAGATGCTGTTCATTCTGGTAATTATCGTACCGTGTAAAGTGTTTAAAAGTGCATCTGAATAAAGTGTCAAAATTTGCATGGTAAATTGTGTCAATAAATTAAGTGTTTGAACTGACGACCTTCCTGTGGTGGCATGTTGACGAAGTTGTGTGATGCAAGTACCGATGAAGCGCCCAGTGTATGAATGTGTGGTTTTACCTTATGTCGTTAGAGGTTTAGGTTCTGACCTTTGCTGTATCCATACCTTCTATGTGTATGCCTTCAACGTATGGCGAAATCTCCCATATAGTGTATGTTTGATATTAGAAGTATCCGTCGCAAAGAACATTTTAATTTACCTGTGAAGCAAAATTTTAATAAGTCTATAGAGTCAAGAATTTAATTTAAGAGCTATAAATAAATAATTCCGCAAATTCAATATGTGTGAATGTCTGTGCGATGTTTATTTTTTGTTTATTGAATCACCCGCGAAATTCTTAAATTAGTTTTCAATAAAAACATCGCAATAACATTTCTATGAGAGTCATAAAGTCCTTATTTTTTTTCTTTTATATCCCGGTAAGGTCAATTGTGTTATATTTTTATTGTTAGTGATAAGCTTTTGAAGGTCATCAAAGCAAATAAATACATGATTAATTTTCGATAATAACATAAAACAACAGCCGCGTGAAAAGTCGTTTTAGGAATGCAAACAAAAAACACAAATAGAAATGAACTCTAAAATATGCCAATATGAGATCAAGGTCGATTATCTAGTGTTCCAGATATGGAATAGTTTATTACAAGCAATAAAATTTAATCGAACGATTTCAACGATGTCTGTACCAAGAAAGGAATCTTGAAAAAAAAATGGTTTAAAAAGCTTTTACCGGTCGGAGGCTCAGAGATGTTATCATTGAATTAATGAAGGACGCAAAAATCCGAAGAACGTGTTCCGGGGGCGTGTGACATGCCGTAATGGTTAATTAAGTAAACACACTATAATGTAAGCCAAATAAATAAATCCTTTGATAATTATATAATTACAGAGTTTGGTGTCTGGTTTGCTGGTGCAAATGCTTGGGGCGAGTCCTGCGGTTAATAGCAAACCAAGAGCTCAGATTATTAACTACAACTACGATACATCCAACCTGCCGAATTCTTATAGATACCAGTAAGTATTTCTTTTATTTCTAATGTTAATTTTTCAGCACTATTGAGAAAAGTAGTAAAATTCTCAGTAAGTGCATAACTAAGGCACTGGTCCCACCGCCAACGATTAGCGGTTAGCGAGTGGAGCTAGTAACTAGACACGGATTGGAGAGTGTTATAGCAGCATGTAGTTCCGATAGTTTTATCGTTAGGCCATTATCGCAATGGCTTGCTAGTACTCGTATGTACTACCGAGCTCATCAGTAACGGTCAGCCTCGTTTCACCCTTATGTCCTAAGTAAAAAGGTGGAAAACTGATCGACCGTCGGTGATCTCGGCCGAAGTTTTGTCCGCCAGGTGAGTGTCGCTAAGTGACCACGGTCTTTAACAGCTTTTGACTTTGGTACACACGAGAGTGTTTGCCACCCTCGGCGGTGATATTTTATACGTTTTTTGAGCCAGAAAATATTCGATAGCTAGTCGCTACCTCCTCGGTGGTTGGACGTAACATATGAATAAATGCTGCAACCTGATTTGGAAATTCTCGTCTCATTATGCAATTTACTGGGCGTACAGTTGAAGGTTGATAGAAAAAAGATCTGGCCAGAATTTGAATACCTTGATTTTGGAACATAACATATTGTAAGCTTTCTTACGCTTTCTTACGCATTACCCTCTTTTTTTTTGGGATGGGAAATAATCAAATAACCAGGCTTCTACTGATTAAAAACCACCCATGTTCCTTCATAGCCCTTTGTCGAGACCGCGGTATCTCTTTCGAACAACCCGCAGCCCCGAAGGATTACACACCCTCCTCAGTGGTAACAAGGGTCACGTTCTCGAAGGAACACGCTCAATGGTTTTGGAGAGTAGTTATTGTAATAGAACCTTGAACTCGTATGTTTAAGTAGGTGAATGACATGCTCTCTTTTTAGTTCAATCTCACCTTCACAAAGGCATTTGTAATATTATTGATCCATTTCTATTCTGGTGTCATTTTTAATTTGGTATGCGTAGGTAATCTGCACATAACTATAACCAGACGTTATTATTTTGTTTTTTAAACTCTAATTTACCTATTCAAAATTATTATTTTAAAGATTGGAAAATCTTCTTGGTAGCCTTTGTCCCAAATTTGTACGAAATATTTAAACGACTAAGTAATTAATTTTGATACTTAATAACCTATCGAGTAAATTGAAAAATATAGGAACTTTATGATTAAGTCATTTATTTTGCTATAAACTAGGTATTCCCAATATGTTGACTCGAACATGATGTTTGTCTGTAATATTTTATGTCGCGAATAGTTTGATAAATACCTAGAAATTTTGAGTAATCTTTATAAAAAGTTTTTTTAGAAATGATACAAGATTATAGGAATGCAAATATTTTTATCGAACAAGCTCTTACATAGAAATGCGCTCTATCAATGTCTTCAGAATGAAAATATTTTTAACCTTTTTTTTTGGCTGGTGGAAAATCATCAAATAACCCCTCCCGCTCTTGGGCAGAGCGAAAGGGAGTGTCAGACTTCTACTGACTAAAAACCACCCATGTTCCTTCTTAGCTTGAGATCAATCTGTACGTTGCATGTAAATGTTTGATATGTAATAGAAACCTATATCAATCGATCAATTTTATGACGCCTGTTTAATATTTTAGTCAAAATGCAAATTAATCCCAATTTCTTGGAACATTTAAGTAATGTATTTTTGCTGTGCAGTGAATAAATGAAACGTATCTTTTAATTCATAATCTTGAAAACAAAAAAAAAATATTAAAGTAGGTACATAACAGTAGGTTATAATCGATGGCCTAATAGATGTGAACGAAGACTTTTTGCTAACCGTATCTATTACAATATGTAGGTTTGTAATTAATGAAAATGACCTTTTAATCAGGGATTTGATTGTTTTATAATAACACTTATTGGAGCAAAAAATTGATTAGCGATGATATTGCTAACGAAGATACATCAAATTGACGATAAATTGTACCACTATTAAATTAATCGTAGACATTGATTAATAACTCAATTTTGTTATTAAGCTCGATTTGATACAAAAAATTTGAAGTATTGTTGGGGAATTCAGACAACATATTCGAACATTTTGAAAGACGAGATCTTGAAAATCGTCATTCTTCTGCCCTTAACCCAATTTATTTGGAGTCAGTGCATCAGGTCTCAATTTCCTATACTTCTCTACGTATACTCATCATCTCAGCAGTCGACTCCTTCCTAGCCATATCATCCTCCACACAGTCCATGCAAAGAAGACACCTTGAAAATAAGCCAGAAATATGCGTACATTGCACTTACCTACATACATATAATTAGTCAATTCTCTTGTAAACCCTAGGCTTACTTACGCAATGGACTAGACGTTGTATACAGTACCCAAGGATGTACAAAATAGCATAATATCACATTACAAAGACGACATCTTCGTTTTGTTAATCCTATTGATACTGCAAATTGATTGCAAAATCCTTACGCAACAAATATCCTAAGTAGCCAATTAACATAGGTAATACGCTTGTTTCATTATATGAATTTACAAAGTGATTATGTCATGAAACTAGGTCAGCAATAATACACCTATAGCGTACTAATACTAAACTACAGTATCCTATCGATATCGATACGTATTCCAATCAGGCGACTCTATAAAAACACTCTCACATCCAATTTCCGAATTGATTACTTAGAAAGTTTAATGGCGATATAAATCGTTGGTTAAATGTCTTGATCTATGTTTTGATAAAATTACCTAGACTAATTTACGCGGCAATTATACTAGCTGTATTTTGATCCTCGTCAAAATAATTACGTACAATAAACCTACTCTGAAACTGTGTCAACGGCTTACTTACATCGTCCCGAATAGCTTAACGAACTAGCAAAAATCTGTTAGTATGGTTCAACTAGGTACACATGTAATTACTCGTATAATGGGTGTATCTTTATATCTTTGGTAAACGTGTCCTCCCACTCCATGACCAATATTTAATCCGTTTTCAATCATTCTCCGACTTAAAGGTAGGTACATCGTCTTGTCATGATGTAATTTGTTTGAATAAATAATAATAACTCTTCATTTCAATAAATCAATCACATAGTACATGTATGATTTTATTGTGAACGTCAATTAAGTAGTCTTTCTAAGTTTATAACAAAAGAAAAATGACCAAAATTAGAAAATCCTTTGAGCCTCTAGAGTTGGGAAAAACTATAAGTAGTTCTTTCAAACAACCAAACAGGATTGAGAATAATGCTTGCCTACAGTAATAAAATGACAAAACATTTTGAATACTAACGAAAAGGAAAGCAAATGTCTGACTCACCACCACAATCACTAGATCGGCGACGTAAATATTTGCGGACTCCCACTATGGAATGTCATGTTTATGTAAATTGACCTTTATATTGTCCTTACGTTAACCTGATAATCCGAATACGTGATCTACCTGTTTATAGGTACTAGCACGGTGTTTATTTGGAAAGCAAATATTTTCAAATTGCTCTTCCGTGATGTTTGTTGGCTTTCTGCCACAAGGATAGCGGCAATTTGTTTGAGCCTAGGCGAAATCGGTTTCTATTGTCGGGTAATACCATAGATAAACACGGATATTGGATTATATTTGCAGTTAATTATGGCCGACATCGTCTCATAAGTGCTAATTTGTTTTTAAACATTACATGATGCACAAGTCACAACAGAAGGCCTGATAATTGCCTATAAATACCGAGGGATTTTACTTGCGATCTTGCCTTGAATCTCGAACTAAAAGTAGTAAACTAGTTTTAAATACTTAATAACGTTATAAATGATTTTTGTAAATCTGAAAAAGAAAAAGCACACTGCAAGATATTTTTATGTTTTAAATTTTCATCATCTATTCAAAGTCATCAAAATATTTCTTTTTGCAAAATGTACTTGCTCGTGTCCTTGATCACGCTTGATGAAACGAGCGTGCCCAGGAGAGTGTCATTTATTTATAAGGCATCTTGCCGGTTCGTTCATTTTACTTTAACTGGAAGTTTTAATGGCGTTATATTAATATTAATGGTGCTGACCCAGTACGCCCGCATCCTTTGAAACTCAGATGTACTGTATTTTTGTGTAACCCATTTAATACTGTTGACTAGAGGACATTTCATACGTTGCAAATTCACATTCGAATTCAAATGCATTGAACTTTTGCACCATTAATACCATTTCTACGTGTTTTTCTATTTGGTAATACACGGAAGTTAGTTCCTGCTTCCTGCAGACTTGCATCAAGAGTATTCACAGGTTCAAGAGGAAACCATTAAGGTGATGCGAAGATGATGTGGTTAAACCAGCTGGAAATACTTGGACTAGACTGGCACGGGAGAGAGAAGATTGAAAAGTGTTGGAGGAGGCCTTTACCAAAGGGCACACAGAATAAATAAACAAAACCTGGAAAAATATACAAAAACCATATACGAGTATATAAAAAAAATGTGTACTTAAATCTGAAAAAGGGCTATATAAAAATAATAAACTACAGTTTTCATCTGCCTGTCAATCATTACTTCATCTAAACTCGATACTTTATCTAAACTCGGACATTACCTCCTCGCACCAAAGTGCAATACTGCAATTATTTGGTACGTAATCTTTGCAACTGCACAAACAAATAGTAATACACGTTTAAACACTACTAATACCTGAATACCACTCATTAGAAAAATGTGATATCATCACATAGAATACACAGGCACTAAGCAAGAAGTTCGTCATAAAATATTTGCAAATACAAGGATGTACTTTTTACCCGACTGCGGCGAAGCCCAAAAGGAGGGTTATGTGTTTGGCGTGTGTGTATGTATGTATGTACGTATGTCCGTTTCTTACAAAATTATTGTTTATGTGAAGCAATTTTTCTTAGATTAGTAATTATGAAGTAAAAATTATCCATAGCCGATTTCTACTAGTTTGGGGCGGGTGTGTTATTTACCTACTAAACCATAACACAATATGGCCTACATTTTTACTTTGTCACAAAAAATTAAACACACTAAATCTTATTCATTCTTAATGTTGATAATATGCATAGTTTATTGAAATGTTAACAATAAAACAATTTAATTCACAAAACTGTCACTTTGAATGTATAAGCTTACATCAATAGCAATAAATAAGCATAAAATAACAGTTATTTACAGTTTAAATAAAAGGGACACTAGATAAACATAAATAACTATTTCACCAATTCGAAACGTTACTAAATCCGTTGTACCGCTGATAATTTAAATTTGATTTCATTAAAACAAATTATGCATGTTATTGTTCGAAAGAAAGCTAATTAACTTATTCAACTATGAAAAAAGAACAGTTTTTTTCGGAAACATTATCGTATTAATAGGTTTCTAATTGTACAAACATGTGCTATTTGATTTACTGTCAAAAGATAAGTTTTCATATTTGAACCCGGATCTCCAAACGATTTATAATCTTATTATTAAAAAAACTTTAAACGTCATGCTTGTCACTTTAAAGTTACAAAAAAGTTGAATGGTAACATGTAACAATATCGTGTGGGGAACAAAAACGTACATGTATGTTGTACCTACGCCTCCTTTAAGTTGAACGACCGAGAGCTATACTAATAACCCTAACAGCCAGTTGCAGCTTCGTTACTCGAACGGGTACAAGTCCACAATTATACCGTACTTTATTTCATAAGGAACGATCTCCCAAAATCACTATTGAGGTCGAATTTCACTTAAGTCTCAATATGGTAACAAGCTGTTTCTTTTCAATTGGGGATGACTTGTTTTCGTTTTTTCGAAGACAGCTTTATACAACCTGGTTAATGCTGGGATTTTTTGTTTCAAATCAGGTTTTGGTTGTAAAGAAAATAATGGCTTACAATATTATTTTAAACAACGGTATTTACTTTCAAGTCTAACTGCGGTACTCAGAGATATTTAATGATTACTTAAGCCGACACTTAGTAAAGATTTGACATACTTTTGTATGACAAAACTGTCAAAACCTTTACTAAGTGATGGCCTAAGTTATCATTAAAGCTCTCTGAGTGCGTTAGTAATCCTGTCACATTTAAGTGTAACATTGTACGTGAAATCGTTCCTGATTATAGTCCATATTACATTAAATTAAACATATCTAACGAATTGTGGGTGTATTGTACTATAAGGTACAACTCTGCCCAACCCTTCGGGGATTACAAGCGTGTGTTAAATATTATGTTATCGTTACTGAAAAATCAATAATTAGTACTGATTAACAAGTTTACACGACATTTCTCAGAATCTCGCGCTAAAACGATGGTTATTGAACTTTGTCTAGAATGGTATGCGCGACTTTAGTGGATATATCGAACACATCCTACCACATTTTAAGCAAATACGTCATTCTCATTAAAATACCAAATATTTGTTGTACAACTCTCCAATAACTAAATATCTAATTTCGAATAGCGTGTGTTTTTTGCCGGATAGAATTTGATATGACTAATCTTTGCTTAAACTTCATGTTATGCTTTAGTGTTTAGATAGTCTGCAGTGTCAATAGTTCGAAGCATTAGCTTTGTCCTTATCTATTTACTGAAGTTGAAGGAATCAAGTGGAAGGTCAATGTTAAAGTTAAGTACGAGAGTAGTTAGTTTGGACTAAAGGATTTGTGTTCCTCAACTGCGTTTACTAAAACATTTCCAATATTTTTTTCTAATACACTAACTACTTTGAAATGAGGTTCTTGGTTAGTTCCTGGGTCTAACAGTGTTATAAAGTTCTTCTATCGGGAATTTCTCAGTAGTAGTCTGCATTGGTCTCTGATTGATGGCAATAGGCTCACTCCTTATAAATGGCAAAACGTGGGCGCACTTTTTTAAGTTGCTGCGTGTATACATATATCTCGCTCTGCCTAACTGGGTTAGGATGACTCAAAAACAGAAAAATATTAGACACACTTTTAAAATAGGGTTATTTTAAAAGTGTGTCTAATAATTATCTGTTTCTGTTTTCTTTTGGGCTTCGCCGCAGTCGGGTAATAAATAACATAACGTAATCGCCAAAGGATTAAACAAAGACTTATCTGATAGTAGGGACACCTACATTTTCGTTTAAGTCCCTTGTAATAGAGGGCGAGGACTCGATCCCAAGTCTTCATGTCTAGCAGTTGCGCCTGTGACCTCTAAGCCAACGGCCCAGTAAAATAAATAATGATGCACAAACTCTTTCTTCAACCTCCTTCATATAACACTAGGTATTTACTTTTCTAAGTGCCTAGTGTACAGAATATTGAAATTAAGCAAAGGAATTATTGGAAAAAAAATATTGCGTAGTATTTCTTAGCATTCTAGGATCTAAGTTAGTTCGGCCTCATTTAATTTAAAGCCCATTTAAATTCTCTAAAAGGTAATAAACGTGGCACCTCCAAAAGTCAAGGACGTTCGTTGTATAATATGTTTCTGGGATAAACTAGTTTTTTTTTTATACTGTGAAAATATTTTGGTGTGCGTGGGTATCTGTCTACCGCTATATAAGGAAATGATGTGATAAATTATATGTTATGACTGAGTTTTTGTCCAAAAGTATTCTGCTCGAGTCGCCCGGAACGTGCCTCTAGCATGTGTAACTAAAATATACTACATCTTGGGCGCCATGTAGGTTCTTTTTATAAATAGGGATAGGTAGAAAGACAGCACAGTATTAACTAACTAATACTATTAATAGCAACGCTAAGAAAGGATGAAACGCACTGGACAATTTAAATGCCTAGCAGTCTCCCGATAAAATAAATTATATAATAGATAGAAACTTCTACAGATTTACCATAAATACATAGTTTGACAACAGGTCTCACTAATGCTCCGTGTAAAATATTGGTATTCAGCTACATTCGGTAAGACTAGAAGCCAACTTAAATAAATATAGGGAATAGGGAAAAGGCCAAGCAGATGATGATAATCTTGAATACATAATCTGTACATTATCAAGGCAATCGCACACCAAATACCTACATTAACTTCGAATTTTGTCTAGCGCCAAAATAATGTAGTCAAAAAACGCTAGGCGCTGCAGCGCCTCTTACTCTTCGTGTATCTATCAATTCCCCTTAAGTTGATTGCTAAGCTCATTTATAAATTCCAAAAAAAATAATGTAATTATGCATATAGTAAAGCATTGTATCAAAACTTTAATTAATTAATTTCAGTTACGACGCCAACGATGGTTCGTCTCGCACTGAAGAGGGAGCAATCCTGAACCCTGGTACCAAAGACGCAGCCCTTGACGTTGCAGGCGCAGTTCGCTGGTACGACGCCAAAGGACATCTTTATCAAATGACGTACAAGGCGGGCAAGAGAGGCTACAGAACAATCATCAAGAAATTATCGTAATACATTGACGGCAATGGAATGCATTTTTAAGTATTAGCTCGAATATATTTCGATAACAAAAGACTGGACAAAATAATTTTATTTATTAACTAGAATGGTTTATTAAATTAAAGGAAACTATCTCAAAAAAAATATAAATTGTAAAAAATAACGATAAATTCTTATGCAAACATTTCTAAAACTACAAAAAACAACTGTAAAGAAATCAATTTAAAATATGCCCAAATTCCCTCTAACTGCATTATTTAAAATACGTTAATTTGAAAATATTTAAATTATACATTTATAGTTAAATACCTAGATAAGTATGTTCTTACCTTTAAAATAAACTATGTATAAAAGTGCTCATTTGTGTTTCATTATTTGTTGCTTAAATCTTACCACTACACATCATCACCTTATCAAATTATTTCAAAAAGGAATTGCCTTATAATTTGGAAAGTTAGGCATTATTCTGTTAATCAAAAGCAAACCCACATTTTTGCAGGTATACGTAAGCCCCATGAATTAAGGGTTGACCTTATTGCAGTAAAATAGGGAATTAAAAAAACGCTCTTCCACCGAAAGTATACGCCTGTACATAATGTAATAGTTCAGATTCACTTTTCGAAATTCAACCCTTAAGGGAGTTAAAGAAGGATGAACGTTTGTATGAAAAATCGACATTATTATGCGGGCGACGTCACGGGCAAAAGCTACTTAAAAATGTTTAATTCCTGTTATTTCAAGGATTAGTCAAGAACAATGGACATAGGTCACCAAGTAAGGTAACCCTTATTTGTATAAGACCATTTAAAAAAATCTTTTACTGCAAGAAAGTAAAATCAAACTTCAGTTAAGATTAAAATCAAAATAGTTTTAGAAATTCCATGCACAATCACAAAAAAAAAAATCATTCACTCGGTTAAGATACATAGAGTGAATTCATAAATATATACAAGAACCCCTCCGCAGGTGAAGGCCTCCTCTAAAGAAATCACTGTCTACCTTGGGCTACTTATAGTCAATCAGAGCCAGCCGTTTTTGTAACGTTATCATCCCAGCTCGCGTGGGGTCTTCCTTTATGACGCCTTTTGGACCCTTTCAGGACATACATAAACTCACGCCCTTTTCCCATGGCAGGCAGAAAATCTCTAAAAAGAAAACTACAATATCTAGTTGTTGTCCCTCTACCATAAGTATAATATTTTTTATCTAAGCGTTCGTCAAGCGTCGTAAGCGACCGCTTTGTTTATGACTAAACTGCTTGTACTAAGCAGTCTCCTTTGCTGTCCCCGTCTTTTTTGGTCAGGGGTTAAAAATTGGAGCCTGCAAATAACATCATCATCATCATCAGCCATAAGACGTCCGCTGCTGGACAAAGGCCTCCCCATAGAGCGCCATAACGAACGGCAACCTGCCGTTTGCATCCACCGGTTGCACGCAACTCTCACGATATCGTCGGTCCACCTGGTGGGAAGCCCATTGCCATTTCAACTTGCATATTCTGAGAGCTATGTCGGTGACCCTGGTTCTTCGGCGAATTTCCTCATTACTGCAAAGATCATCTATAGGAAAAATAAATAAATTATTTGAAACAAATGATGACTTGTTGACCAGTAGTCAATGAGTATTTATTGTGAAAACAAACAGTTGCCCAGTTGGCCGTGTGTCAAATTGTGCGTTTGCCACATTTCATAACCTGATTCGTGTTATCACCTTAGTTACTGCACTTCTACGATTGATGTAACTTTACAAACAGACAATGTATTTAAGGAGATTTTTGCCAGTTTTCTATATCATTTACATTTACGTGCTTGGCTTATTTGGATATCATCATTTCAACCGCCATTATGATCGCCTTGGTAAGTTAGAAACACAGAACTAAATCTTCCATCATTTTCATAAATCAAGAGGTTTCTTTGAGAAATTCTTGGACACTTGTAATTCATATCAGCAGCAGACGTCAGATTAATAAGCGGTTCTTTATCTCTTTACTTATTGGACATCGTACCTTAATAGCTAATAATACCTAACAATAAATAAGCTCGCATCTAAACAAATAATTGTTTACGTACCCGACACGAGTGACTTCATAGTCACTCGGGTCGATTTTTAGGTTAAACCGTACTTACCTAGGGTACTCCGTGGATGTGTGACCACCATTACATACGGAGGTTCCCACGTGCCTCGGAAAGCACGTGAAGCCGGTAGTCCCGGCTGTTAGTTTGAAGATATTTGACAGTCGTTCTTTTTCAGTCAGTGGCTCAAAATTCCGATCAACCAATCTTACCATGAGGTATCGTATTACCCAGTACTAAGTGGGTTGTGGAGGTAAGATAGGCAGTCCTTTGATAAAAATCACTGGTATCCAGCTGCATCCCGTTTGACTGGTAGGAAAAGAGACTAAGCAGATGATGACCTTAATAGCAAATAAAGATAGAAACAGAATAGGCAGCCTTTAGTTCTTACACTGTGCCCGCTGGTCTGTTCGTATAACCGTCATTATAATCATCATCATCATCAGCCTATAATGTTCCCACTGCAGGGACTCAGGCCTCCTCTCTAGGAGAGCGATGTACGGTATGTATGTCGGTAGATGCCACATGTCTTTAAATTTTTTGATTCTAGGACATGCCGGTTTCCTCACGATGTTTTCCTTCACCGTTTTGAGAGCAGTGGTGATGTAATAAATCACACAAAGTAATGCTTGGGTTTGAATCCACGACTTATTGTTCGTAAGTCGGGGCCGCAACCACTGGGCCACCACTGTTCTTCGAAAATAAAAGAAAAAACCGGCCAAGTGCGAGTCCTACTCGCACATGAAGGGTTCCGTACCATCGTAGTAGGGGAGTCGCTTTTTATTTTTTTTTGTTATAGCAGCAACAGAGAGACACATTCAGTGAAAATTTCAACTTAAAAATATTTTTATTATATGATGTAACTAAAAATTTATGCTTTTCGCAATTTTTCCTTTATCTGTGTTATAAGACGTTGCTTCGTACCAAATTTCAAGATTCTGAGTTCACGGGAAGTACCCTGTAGGTTTTGATTCCCTTGCGAGTGTCGAAAATTTGCGGCATAAACGGGAGTATCTTTTGATCGCGTTGACTTAGAAGTTTGATTTTTTCACAGCTCCAAGAGACCATAGACTTGAGTATTTGATATGAATTTCAGCTTGATACCTCCACGCGTTCCTGAGAAAAAAGGTCTTGACAGACAGACAGACAGACAGACAGACAGACAGACGGACAACAAAGTGATCCTATAAGGGTTCCGTTTTTACCTTTTGAGGTACGGAACCCTAAAAAGAGTGTGTATTACTCATATTCAATACCATTGCTACTTACAGCATATTTTATTAAATTACGAGTATAGTCAACATTGTTGCAATCGCAATGAAATTCCATCGTAAAAAGACCATTGTTTTAGCCTTTACATAACACCGTTGAGTTTCAGGCTAAAGGTGACACACGAAAAAGTAAAAGATCCTCATAGTTCATGACAAATATTCTCAGTGTATTGCGTCATATCACTGATATTGTTAAGCATATGTCGTCACGTTTCAGAAACTGTTCGTGCTCGCACTCTTCGCCGCTGTAGTGGCCGCTGAAGACAAACCTGTTGCGGAAATCCTAACTGAAAGAACTTTCGTTAATCCTGATGGATATAGCTTTGAGTAAGTATATTTGGATAACACTTGAGCAAGTTAACATTGGTAGTCGTAAACAAAATTAGTGTGTCTTGTTGTATGCATTAACAAATAATTAAATGATTCGGTGGCCTACCGTGACGACATAAAGCGGTAATATTTTAACCGTAATCGAGAGTGGGAAACCGAATAACTCCATCTCTTACCCACACTGGAGTTACAATATAACAGGACTGCTTTAAGTCAAGACGGTGTATTTTTTTAGAAAAAGGCTCCTCTCAATACTGATATGGAAAAAGTCGGACTGGTTGCGGACTGCAAACACCAACATATAAATACTCAGTACATTATGTGTCAATCCGGTATCTGCAGCCGCGTCCGCAATTTCTCGCGTAAATTTATAATGATAAAAGACATTACACATGAGATTTTAACTATTTCGAAGGTGCAATATAAAAGCTTGGTGGTGTGACTGGTGCGTTTACTATAAATTATAGAAAAAAAACATTACCATAAAATCATAAGCTAAATAACGAAATTTTCCCTCAAGCTTCAAGACAAGTGACGGTGTCTCCCGCCAAGAAGAAGGCAGCCTCATCACCGTAGGAGATAAGCAAGGAATAGCCATTAAGGGCTCCTACTCATACCTCACCCCTGATGGTGAAGAGTACCAGGTCACCTTCACAGCCGACGACAAAGGATACAAACCAACCATCCGCCTACTCCCCGCCCAACAGTAATTTATAAATATTTATACTTTTGTACTGTTTTAATACTTAGAATACAATTATATATTATATATGGTTACCAAACATTGCATTTATTTTGTACCTCTAATATATATCACGATTGCTACTTGCTATATGAATCCTCTGTGAAGTCATCGATTGCTTTGATCCCAGATGTGATACATGACGGCAGGATAAAATAATTTATCGACGAAGTCCCAGAGAAATGATTTAACTGTCTTGGATCCCGCAACGAAATTAATCAGAAAAGAATAGCGGAGGAGTATTGAAAACAAATTTTTCCGTTTTCCTCCATATCAGCAGGAGACAATGCAGGGGCATCGTAAAAATTAATTCAAAACAACTGCTCTTTAAAGTTTGAAGGAAAATATAATAAAGAAAGCAGCATGAACGGAAAACAAAAATGGGGGATTTTTTTATGTAAATGGCATCTACCAACACCTACTGAACAGGTCCTCACTTCATCTTACAAGACGACCTGTATCCCAGCGGTGTCAACGTCGCAGGTCGATTATTCTACAAATCTCTATAATAAACTACCACATGAACACATCTCCTAAATTACACAATACAGTGACTACAATCGTCAAGCGTATTTGACCCTAGTTGGCAAAGTAACTTTTTTTATATTATCTAGAACTTACCTAATAAACGTGAGGAATTACTTAGTCGCGTCGTGTCACCGAGTTTAGTTTATTGTAGGCAAACTTACGTGGAACAAACGTTTTGTCTGTTAAAGAATTTCCAAAATGAGCAGACTCGAATAGTTCTGAAAGCAATAATTCATTCTGAAATAATTGACTAATCGAATGGTGGGTGTAATAATTAGTCAGTTTACTAAGATTTAAAAGGTTAACCTACTGCGGGCTGTATTTTATCTAAACAGAAAATGTAGAGATATCGTCACAAAGCCGTGGAGCTGTTAAGAAAACTTTAGAAAATATGTTAGGCTTTCCAGCTTAGATTCTATTTTAATTTAAATAAGAAAATCCTACTAACGGAAACTATGCAACATCTATGCATAAAATGACTGTCCAAAACTTGGGCTATCGATTGTGCCTCGAATCATTGTCACCGCTTGCTCGTCGTGGAGTTTCATTTAGTAAGTTCGTGCCGACAATGTTTTAGCAGGCACTTAATTTGATAAATGTTTGTTTTCACAAAGTGTGGTTTTTGAAGCAATCTATCAGTTTTCGTTGCGACACATACCTAGTAAGTGCTCTTGTTTTCCATAGAATTTCTCTAGTTTAAAATATTTTTCCTAAAACATAAAGTGCCTGGTCAATATTTAAAAATGATTATAACGAACAATCCGAAACTGATAATCTGACCTTAGACGGATAGATGAAACGTTAATTATGATTTTTATAACTTTTGTGTCATCAACTTCTTAATCGAGCTTTATGAATAACACAGTCATGTTTTTTATTTCAGGGTTAAAAGCGTTCCCGAGTCATCCGTTGGGCGCCCAAATGGATTTCAGTTCGCACATTGAAAACAGAAAAGTTTATTGAGCAATAGTTAGCTTTTACTGTTTAAAGATACCGTAACAAATACCTAATTTGAGATCAAAGTGTTTTTAAAAGTTTGTGCAACAATCAAGCATTTTTCGTAGTGACATTTACCTAGTAAGTGCTCTTGTTCTACACATATTTCCTGTATATTTAGTATTTTGAACATTATCAAGTGCCTGTCAAATGTTTAAAGATGATTATTACGAACAATCCAAAGCTGATCTGACTTAGACGGATGAAACCTTATTTATGATTTTTTTTAAACTTTGGTGTCAGCAATTTCTTAGTCAAGCTTTATGAATAAAACAGTTATGTTTTTGTTTCAGGGTAAACACTCAAACTCAAACTCAAACTCAAAGCATTTATTTCAATTAAACCATTACTGGCACTTTTGAATGTCATAAGAACAATTCATAAAACAAAACTACGAAAAACTACGAGTGCAATACGTCATTCCGAAAGCCACCACGCCGAACCACACGCCGCCGAATGCCCGCAACGACACGAACACTGCAAGCAAAAAAGCACGCAGCGACGCACACCGCAACAACGAATGCACGAGACCTCGAATCACGGAACAACGAATGCACGCCGCAACGCGCAACCGCCGCCCCGCGACCCGGAGCCCCGCGCACCAGCCACCACGGCACGCGCCGCCGCGCGCCCCCGCACCCACAGCACTCGCCGCCGGTAACATCCGGCGCCGCGCAACCCGACGCAGCAACCCCCGAAACAACGTATTGCACTCCTAAGCTACAGTCACAGTCACAAGGCATAATAACTTGTGAAAGTACTGTAGTTGCCAGTTCCCTAGCGTAGATCTCTATGGAGAAGAACGGGCAAGAAACTCCATGGACACTCTTTTAAATCAAAATATTGTTACAAAATCTTGGTACATTACATCATTCATGTTGAGATGGTATATGTGAGAACTATGTAGCAAGACGTGCAAGTTAAGAGCGTCCGGAGTAAAAAGGTATAATAAACAAATAAAAAAAAATATGTATATATTTATAAACCATGGCAACTAAGAGATGACCAGTCTCCACTGACAGCGCCCGTTCACGAACATGACGCATGGATCAGCACCATTCAACTCAACCATTTTGAAGGGAACTAAATGATCCGACACACGCGCCACCATTAGCGAGACATTTGAGTGAGCATGACATTCTCTCAGCCACCAGGGCATCGTCATTAAAAATAATATTTCTAAATGTAAAAAGTGGCTTTATAGTACATAGTACTCACACATGTGCCATGCAATTATATAATATTAAGATATTGAATCTATACAATGCAAAGAAATAATTACAATCTTCTGCAGCCTATATAATAACTTCACATGAGATATTCTAATAAAGTATAAAATAAGGTAGTTAGATCGGATAGTCGATTTATCGAGAAAGGTTGTAAGCTACATTTATGTGACGCAGACGAAGTTGCGTGGGTCAGCTAGTAAAAAAAATGTACCATGGCAACTAAGAGATGACCAGTCTCTACTGACAGCGCCCGTTCACGAACATGACGCACGGATCAGCACCATTCAGCTCAACCATTTTGAAGGGAGCTAAATGATCCGACACACACGCCACCATCAGCGAGACATTTGAGTGAGCATGACATTCTCTCAGCCACTAGGGCAAAGTCACTAAAAAAAAAAAAAATAACTAAATGTAAAAAGTGGCTTTATAGTACATAGTACTCACACATGTGCTATGCAATTATATAATATTAAGATATCGAATCTAAATAACGCAAAGATATTTTTACAATCTTCTCTAGCTTCTACAATTACTTCACATGATAATAGATTTATTTGCCCCTATGGTTGTGGAGCAGGACCAGCATTGAGCCAAGCATTTTTATCATCAATGTAATCCCCCAACTTATAGTATGCTTGCCTACATAGTGTGCGTTTTATACAAGATTTAAATTTCGTCTCATTCAGTTGAAGAATGTGAGGGGGTATTTTATTGTAACATTTTAAACAGTACCCCATGAAAGATGTGTCTACTTTAGCTAGCCTGAAACCTGGCTGAACTAGTTGGTCCCTATTTCTCGTATTATAGTGGTGTCTATCACCTCTTTTGCTAAATAAATGCAGATTTTTCCACTGTTCCCGGGTTGGGTGTTGGGTGTCAGAAACAAACAAAAAATATTGAGCAGTAAATAGCATTCGAACGTTTTGCTACGGGGAATCTTGAATCTAAAGGATTTCTCATTAGTTAATACGATTTTTATTTTACTACTGAAGAAGTCAGTGAGTAATGATCACTTTTCATAGTATAATCTGAAATCAAAATATTTGGTGTTTATATTGGTTATCAATATCTACCATCGTAAGTAGTGTTTAAATACCAATATTACGGTGTAAATAATGTATTTCTAATTGAATATTGACCAGGACCAAAACCACGGACTATGATGATAACAGACTCATTTTTAAATTAATTCCAGATCATCAATCATTGCAATAGACAGAAATACTGGTAAGTTCTTTTTGTTCTTTGCCCTATTTGACTTTTAAAGTGGAACTCGATTTTAATCCTAATTAATGATATGTAGTAAAAATATGTTATACAAAAGTGTTTTTGTAACGAGCTCGCTGTAAAAAGAAGCAAGAAAAACAATTTATGATAAGTAAGATGACGAATATGGTAACAAAATTGATTCCACTCTAAAGACATAATCACCAAATATCAACCAAGATACTGACTGAATTAAAATTAATTAAATTAAACATTAGGGATCGAATGACATTAATTGAACTCATGATAAAAAATACATTTTTTTTATAATAACCTTTATTTCAGGCAGTGGCAGTGTTAAAGTATGACAAGGATCAGATATAATGTAAATCCTTTACATATTTGGTTTCAGCAAAAAACATTAATGCCCGTTTTTACTAACACTTAGACTTAGAAGAATGCCTAAATAAAAGTGGACCGTTGCAGTTTCAACTCTATGCTGAGCAATGAGAGTTAAAATTACAACAGTGCAAAGATACTTTGGCATTTAATAAATTAAGTCATTCAATGTTATTGAAGACGGGACATATATGGGAGGGTCTTCAGAGGGTGAGTTTAGGCTTGAGGTGCGGGTGCCGCGGCGTCAGCAGCTTTCTCTTCGGTGGGCTGGTAGCCATTCTTGTCGGCCAGGTAGGTAACAGAGATCTTCTGGCCGTCGGGGGCAGTGTATTTGTAGCTACCTCTGACGACGAGACCATCCTGGTCTGTGTCGTTCTTGTACTCACCGGTCTCCTGCCTCGAGGTTCCATCACTGGTCTCGAACCTGAAGGAAAGAATGAGTTATGCCTTATTCATAGACAAAACAATAACAAGATTGTAAAGAGCTGTGTATCAAACTTGGTGAAGGTCTAGTACAGTATACTGTACCTACTCTGTCTGTTTATATGAAACGTAATGTATTCTTCAAAGGAAAAGGCAAGGCAGAAATTTATATTGTAGGTGTACTGTATTGTAGCCCAACAGTTTGTCAGTGAAATTATAAATGTAAAGCACAAATAAAATGATTCAATTCAATTTTATAATAAAAAAAAACTCTTTGAACTTTAGAACTCAACCTTGTACAACTTACTTGCCTTTTTCAGTTACCAAGATACCCTGAAAAAGGCTAATAAGTTCATGGCACCATTTGCAAGTAAATACCCTCGACCCGGTACCTATACCTTTAGTACGCAAATAAGTGTTTTGACTTTAAAAGAGGTTTTGAGCACATTCTATAAGCACACAAGTGTTAGTAAACAAGTAATCTTGCTGACGGTGCCCTTTTCAAACAATGGACTAAGTAATGTTTCGCGATGAATATATAATTATTCTTTAAGAGACGTTGACATAATTTTATGGCAATGCCTTTGACCAATGCTAATGAGTATTTGAATAACAAAATATAGGTACTTATTACTTAACACCTTGTAACATAAGTATTATGGGAAGTATTTTTCACGAAAATCGGAAAACGGTAAGATAGGGCCGTGACCCTAATAACTTGGTATGTATATTATGACCACTTTGAGACTTTTATAAGCAATTTACTCTCTTAAATTAGTATCTGTTACGAACATAATTATTCATTTTTACTGCCATAGTCACCACCAAATTATTGGTAAAGACTTAGGGAAAGCGATTTTGTCCTACTGTATTGATTAACTATATACGTTTTCACGAATATAGTACTTTGGAAGCCATGCTATTTTGAAACAAATTTTATCAAAAAGCATAAAAAAATATTTCAGGAGAAAATCACTCGTAACTTTTGCCAAGTGCATACCAAGTCTAGCCTAGGCCATAGCGACGGCTCTCGATGACTTTTTAGGGTGATTGAGAGCTATGTTGCACCTTTTACGAATGCTCTCATGTGACTAGCATAACCAACTTGGGCCGAGAAACTTCAAGCAGAAAGTGGACACGTCAGAGCACTAATGACGACTTTATATCATAATCATCTGCCTAGCCTTTTCCCGACAATGTTGGGGTCGGTTTCCAGTCAAACCTGACAGCTGAATTGCAGTTTTCGACATGGAGCAACTGCCTATCTCACCTCCACAACCCAGTTAGTACTGGGGAGTGTTCCCCCAAAAATGAAACCATTTTATTCAATCATCCAACCAACCGCTTTTATGTAACCATTAAATAATTAAATAAAACTTACTCAAAGTTATACTTGTCTACATCGACCTCATCGACTTGCTTGACAATCGTGACGGGTGGAGCACCCCCAGCCACTGGTGCTGCCTCCTGTGCGCATGCTACTGCAAGAGCAGCCAAGGCGAACAAAGTCTGAAAAAGTTGAAAAATTTTAAAAGGCATCCTATGAAATTAGCACTGTTTTGATCAATTGTATAGGGAGAAATAATAAATTGAGTTATAGAGTGAATAAAGTTTTAGTGAAATAGATTGTCAATGGGAGCAGTGGGCAACTGAATAAAAGTGCAAAACTTTTTTAAACACTATTTTTAGGCACTATTCAAGAAAACCACTTACAATCTTCATCATTTTGAGGTGTTTTAAAAAATGCAAATTCAAGTAAGGATGTGTTGATTGTAGGACGAGTCCTGAACGTCTATGCTCTGAAGTTACAACTTGAGCTATAAATATCATTCCATCGTGTTGACAATGCGATGTTTCGAAGTTTCATTGGGAGGCAAGGTGTTAATCACAATCATGCAAACAGTTTATTTAAGGTGATCCAAGAAACGTTACAGGGATTTGTGAATTGTGTAAATTGTTTGTCGTCGGCCGTCTCAGGCGTGTGTCTCTTAACCTACATCTGCTCTGTCGTACCATCAAAAGTCCTTGAAGATACGATTTTTGTTTTGATTAAAGATTTACACTTGTACGACAATGCATCACTATTAAAGCTATTAACGAATCGCTAATCGTATCTAAAACATCCTTAAGTATTTTAAATAGAAGCAAATATTGTGACAAAAATTGTAATGCGTTGGCGTCTCGTAATGAATTCAGTCTGGATCTTAGATCATTTATACGCGTGCGTTTCAATGATCAAGCGCCTGAGCGAAATATTTTAGTTCGTAATAAAATTGTAGTAGAAATGAAACTGTATAATCTGTACCGGGTAAAACCACGTATGGTTTTAAATGCGTGTAATGTTGCAATAAATTATTTAATTTGTAGATTAGTAGTAATAGCCAGTTATAATTTTCTTACTGTTCACATCGTAGCATACTCTTGTTGCCTCTCGGTGCGTGCCTCCATGGGTGTCTCACTGTTTTTACGTACGAGTAGACCACCACCGTAAAGTTGACGTAAGTTACGTAAAGACTTCGAAGTCTTGTAAAAGGTATGGACAGCAGCTGCAGCTACTTTCAGTAGAAATGTAAGTACTGAAATCCTCAATATTGCTTTCTGAGAACTACTGTCTGGGGACTACGTCGATATTGACTTGTCATAACGAATACCTACTACAAAGATCGGCCATTGTAACTGTGGTTTTATAAACGCCATTATTGAAATAAGGTAATTTACGATGATTAAAATAGCAGTGTTTTAATTTACAAACAATAAAAACTGACAGGTAAGTAACATAATGGATTCGGAAGTATTTGTGGAACCGTCTTTTTTATGTCAGCGCATTAAATTTTATAGGCACACATCACGTTTTCCATATATTTTCCGAAGCTGTTTAAGAATTTGTTCCTGAAAATCATAATCTCATGTGGATGCACTGATGATGGAAGGTAAAACTCCTCAACGGTCAGGAGTTGAAAGAAAATTCCTTCAAAATCATACGTACTTATGGACCGATGGTTGCATTCTTTCAGGCTATTACGTTGACCTGATGATAGGAGGAAAATCTCTATAACTGACTTTAAAAAAAAAGGAGGTTCTCAACTCGTCGGTTTTTTTTTTTTCAATGTATAATATATTCACCGATTACTCAAAGACGCCTGAACCGACATAAAAATTTCTTCTTTTGTTAGAAAGGGGAAATTCCAAGGACGGTACCATGATTTGGAAATCAGTATCTGATGATGGCATCCCAGGGAAATCGAGGGCAACCCTCAAAATTTTATAGGCACTTATTACGTGTTTCGTGCTTTTTCTAAAGCGTTTCAAATACTTGCATCCAGCAGTCATTACTTCATGTTGATGAGCTGATGATGGAAGGTATAACTCCTCAACGGTTAGGAGTTGGATGATAAATATTTCATAAAATGTTACTTTTACGAAATAAAAAATAAGTTTAAAAACTAAAACCCGACTACAAACCGCGGTCTTAAAAGTAGAAAACAAGAAAAGAATTCTTGTCTGATATTCATATATTGAATTTGTATATAACAGCCTAGTCTAGTATAGAGGACCGCCATAGTCGCATGCCACTGATTCCTGATGCTCCTTCATGGCGTTTTCATTGATACAGAAGTCAGCTGCTGTTGCCGTTAGCAAGGTGGCATGCGACTACGATACCAAACATGTTATGACCAAAATCGGTTTGAACAATATATATTAAATAGTTTTTAAGATATATCAAATAAAAAAAAACCGCAAATGTAACTGTGTCATTCATACAAACACTATGAAAAACAAACTTATAACAAAATATGTTTTTCTGTTGCCACTTTAACAAGAAATAATACAAATTAAACGGGGCTTACCTACTACAATGTTACGAAACCCTTCAGGTCCGGCTTGCACTTGGCCAGTTTTTCATTTGAATTTTTATATTTCACTTTTTTTATTTTGTTTTTCTTTTCACATTTAGTTTTTTTGAAGTAGGTTTTTTTTAGTTGTACTACTGGTACTGCCTGGGTCAAACACTTTCACAAGGAGTTCAATACAATTGTTGCGGTAAATAATTAAGTTTATAATGTTTCGTATGTCCTTCAAACATTATCTCTCTTTAGATCGGAGACCATTTTCTAAGAGGATGTATCATTGGGGCAGGTCACGAGTTCATTGAAGTGACGTCACCACACAAATCTACTACTACGAAGTTTTAATTATTGCTTGTAATCCTCAGACATCAGTCGAAATTAATGGAAAAAATATCCGTAGTATTTGACGATGCATGTCCAGTTGAGGAACGAATTGGTTGGCAATTTTCGAAATACCCGTATCGCATTTCGAGTTCCAGTCAACTAAAACCATTCAAATACCTATGTCTTAAATCTCTTGGAAGTCAGGTTTTCAAACCCTCATTCTCATTAATAACGTTGGCATGGCACAATTGGTAGTAGGTATGATAATCTGTTTATTCCTCGTCGATTATAATAGGTTGGGGAAAAAGTTTATTCGCATTTTTAAGAAAATTCAAAACATTTTTTAATGTAGTTTATTTATATTTAACTAAAGTATGTAGGTACCACTTTGTTAAAAATCTAAACCATTCCCCACACACACAAGAATCCACTTGAACACATACAAGAATTTTCATCAAAATCGTTCCAGCCGTTTAGGGGGAGTTCAGTGACAAACACACGTACAGAAGAATAATATATAATAAATAAAGATAATCGTGGCTGCGCCTGCCAAATTCCATATGACCTTTTTATTGTTTTTCATTCCTCATATGTTAATACAATACATTTTGTAATATTTGAACTAGAAACAAATTGAATGAGTGTCAAATGCATAAATAATTTATCGAAATAAACAATAATACGTTTTTCGATGTTGTTCCAAAACCTTACAAAAATCACATACGGAACTCGTCAGGTGCAGCGACGACATGCGATATTACGTTTGCGTGTCTTCTACGTTTCTCATCTCAAGACGACTGGAAAATATTTTCCTATAAATAATGTATGGGAATACTTTATGTATAGGAAAATATTTTATACAAGTACATTTTATAAGTTGGTCGACTATTACTCGTAAACTTGTAAAGCCTAATTAGCTGTGATGGTTTTTCTTTAATTTTTACGTTACGTACCATGAATTTTTCCACACGCCCAAACACAACGTGTATAGGTGATTTAGGTAGCCACATATATGAGTCTAATAAAAAGGATGTACAGAGAAATGTGTACAGTTTCCAATGGTATAAGTCGCATTACTGTGGGAATTGTACATTACGATAAAAAAATTATAAAGATATTTTGTAATAAGTTTGTTTTCCATAGTGTTTGTATGAATGACAAAGTTATATTTGCGGTTTTTTAAATGTGCTGTATCTCAAAAACTATTTACTTTATATCATTCAAATACTATATACTTTCTACAGATAGTAATAAAAACTAATCGGTTTATGCATATATATTTTTTTTGATTTTTCACTCTCTTAGTTTAAAAATTAGAGGTCACATATTTTACCACTTTAAAAGTGTCTATCTTGCAAACGATTGACTTTGAGAAAAATTAGTTTTGGAAACCTCAATATCATTTTCAGAGACCTATCTAGACACGAATAAATTTGATGAAAAAAGTTGTTTTTAGTTGTCGATCCATGTATTCTCCCCATATATGGATCGACAACTAAAAACAACTTTTTTCATCAAATTTATTCGTGTCTTTAATCTTTTATTTTTGTAAGAGTTTTTCCATCGAATTTCCACAATTTTTTTAAATAAAATAAAAATTTGATTATGTGGCCATAATTAAAAATTTATTTGGTTTCTGTACGACGACTTCGACCAACCGGCTGATTTTGGCCATGACCTTGAAAGCTTAATATTTCACAAACAAATGCCTTAATCGAAAAAGTGTTTCAGCAAACTCGCAATATTTTTCAACACAACGGGCTTCGCAAGAAGAAAAAAAGGTTTATTTTACCACTTTGTCGTCGTAACTCATCTGTATGTTCATACTAAATAACAGCTTTTTATTACCAATTAAGAGGATTTGAGCTATACCTAGCGCGGACAGACGGACAGGCAGTCAGACAGACATATAGACTGACAGACGGACATGGCGAAACTGTAAGGTTTCCTTGTTGACTACGGTACCCCAAAAAGGTGTGACCCTTCGGGGACCACGGGCATGATTTTATTACTATTCATCCTAAATCGCAGACGAAGTCGGGGCAGCTAGTACTATAGCTACAACCACTCATGATATGCATACGACTTACGACTGTATGTAGATAGATTGTACGTCGGTTATGTAATAGAAGGCTGCGGTAACCCACACCGCGCAATATGTCATTGTAATTGAATTTCCAATAAAACGTCTCTGATTTGTTACAGGGGTGACTGCTCCTTTTTCTTATTTCTTTGTTAAACTATTTTTGTAAACACTAAATAGAGAAAAAAGAGAGAAAATACACTTATACATAAAGTATATATCTATTTTAAATATAATATACTAACATACGCATATGCGAAAGACAAAACAGTGATTCTTCTAGTTATTTAAACTCAATTTAGCTTAAGAAATGTTTTGTAGTTTGTAATAAGGAGTTTTTACATCCTAAATAAGTAGTAAACTAATTAAGTAGTATATAGTACAGTATCACTAGCCTCTCCATGACTTGAGTTTTAATGATTCATAAATAGTAGAGAAGCTTAAATGTGATGTAAAACGTTACCCACTAAAAACAAAACATGTAAATAACGCCAAGCCGCGCAACTCAGTTCTTTTACCATAAAAAGTAGTGAGATCATATAATATAATATAATATAATATAATATAATCCATAGATTCATACCAAGTTAGTTAACATATTCAGTCGCTACTTAAAAATCTTTGATGTTTTAAATAAATAGATTGACTTGGCCATCGCATCGCATTCGCCAATGTTAAACAGGCCATTGTTATAGCTACCTAATCGCCATCGCATTGGCCAATATGATGCAGTTAAAATGGAGTTCCTATGGCCAAGTTCCAGCTCCATCATCAGATCAGTTCCATGTCTGATATACACATACCTACGTGCAAAATTTCAGATCAATCAGAAACGGAACTCGTAAAATTCACATTCACTGAAAATTTAACTTTAACTTTGCAATCCTATACATTTATATGGGATTACAATGGTTATTTATGCCGGTAGTGTATCTAGAAAACTAGACTGAAATTGCATTTTTTTTTAGTTTTGCATGATGTATACACTAAACACTAATTGTGTTCCAAATTTGCTTCTATGTCTGCTAGAAGTGCCTTAGACTTTTGATAATCGGTCAGTCAGTCAGTCATGTCGAGTATCGGTAAAATAAGAGACTTTGATGTGACGTCAGGGAATTGGACTTTGTACGTGGAAAGGTTGGAGATGTATTTTAAAGTCAATAAAGTAGACAAGAAGCTGGGCTGGCGATCTTGATCACCGGAATTGGAGATCAAACGTATGAGTTACTAAGCACTTTGTGCAGCCCAAGTAAACTGGCGGAGTTAACCTACGAAAAAGCCGTTACAATGTTAAAAAATCATCTTCAACCGAAGCCCGCTGTCATGGCGGAGCGGTTCCGGTTTCGTCAAAGAAGGCAGAAGGATGACGAAAATATCACACAATACCTAACCGAGATTAAGAAATTGTCGAAAACTTGTGAAATCGGCGGCAATCTGGAGGAGAATCTGCGCGATCAGTTTGTGTGTGGAGTTAGGAGCGACTTCATCAGACAAAGGTTATTTGCAGAAGACGATCTGACGTACTCAGGGGCGGTGAAACTGGCATGTGGCTTGGAAGCGGTGGAGCGAGATGCGGCCGTAGTTGAACAAAGAACAAACGCAGAGGTACCAGCAACCGTACACGCGTTGAGGACAACACGTGGGCGTGATCAGCATGGGGCACGCAAACGCGCGGGGTCCCAGACATGGGCGTAAGCGCCGGGAGCTGTACGGCGACGAATGCCGGTATAAGCAATTTGTATGCAGTAAATGCAAGCATCTGAGACGCGTGTGTCATCGGTCAGGATCAAGTCTGTGAGTGAGTGACAAAACTAAGAAACTATAATTAGCTATAATTCTTAAACTGCTGGTTCAAATTTAATGAAATTTGAAATATACCGTGTTTATACAATGCGTAATTGGCTACTTAAAATTCAAGGCTTCTACGTATATCCACAACGAAGTTATAGGAGGCCGAAAATGGCCTGATCTGGTTCGAGAAAAGGATAGTACGGCCGTGCCGCTTTATTGCTCGACTTGGGACTCCCAGATTTTCGGGATGGTACACTTCTGATAGTAGTTTCTCCAGTTTCAAATCAACACGCAGACATATTATAATTATATATCTGAGTAAGAAGTGCTTTTTGATTTCGTAATAAAACATAACATCACGACTGTATTCCCCGAAGGGTACCTAATAGTACACCCACGTTTCGACTGTTATGTTAAAGTCAAATGTAATGCAGACTCCGTGACTACTAGTGTGGCATTCCAGTTGGAAAACCCCATTAACACTTTGCCCGACCCGAATTTCGAACCCAAGACTTCATGCTCAGCAGTCCCATTTGCTACCACTAAACCACTAAGGCAGTCCTAATATTGTAAGTGACAACCCTACACATAAAGTTTTCCAGTTCGTATTCACATTGGTTGACCTCGCAGAGTACACAAACGTACAAACAAACCATGCTAAGATTCGTCTATGGTTGAAAAAAGGTTATTTATGACTTTGATGCGGAATCGGCGGTCAAAACCGTAACAATATAATTTTTATATGGTCATTATTATAATTGTTTATGCGTGCTGTTAATGTAGCGAACAAAATTACATCGGTTCCTTCAATAACTAAAAAATATAAGTAACTAGCTTTTGACCGCGGCTTCGCCCTCGTGAATGTCGAATAATATCCCAACAAACTTTCATCCCCTGTTTAACTCCCTTAGAATTTGAGTTTAGAAAAATAAAATAGATTAAAACCTTCCTCGAGAGCCACTCTATTCATCGCTGAAAACAGCATGAAATTCGGTGCAGTAGTTTTAGAGTACATCGCGAACAGACAGACAGACATGGCAGAAGACTTTGTAAAGGGAGGATACGCACTCACCCCCTCATCCCTCCTCTAGGCTCACTATAATTATGAAATTAAAATTTTGCAGTTCATGTTCAGTCAGGCTTTTTCCATGATCTAGCCAATTCGTCATAATCACCACACTTGACAGGCAAATTATTGATTACAGTGTGATAAAGTGGTGAGGACGTTATGTCTTAATTCATTTATGTTATGTACTTTTTTATTTTTACATTGTTTATAATTATATAACTTGTTGTTATTGATTTGTGTCTGTAGTAAATCTAAATTGAACTTACACCTTACTATTGTATCGAGTCTGGTTCTTCTAACCAACATAACAGACAGAATGTGTTGCTGGGGAGCTTGTTCCGTCACTTCTTCTTTCCAGCTAAAACACTAGGAAGTGCCGAAGGGTGGGCGTTTTGGGGGACTGTCTCTTGTAAATAAGTAGAGTAAAGTAAATTTTGACGTTCGAAAAGTGCTGATTATCAGCCTAATTTGAATAAATGACTTTTGATTTGATTTGATTTCCGTGGTCAATTCCTGGCTCATTTGCGCGCATACTTATCTAGACAATCTGAAATTGTCACGGATAATAATTTTAGGTCCCAATCTGATTGCAAATTTTTACTGACGTCGAACGGTAAGATACAGGCCTATTTATCGCCTCTCTTCTGTCGGGCCCCACCTATCGGGTACAACACTAAAATTTCTATATTTCAAGCTGAAAATAACCATACACATTCACATAATTTCATAGATCTCGAGATCGCTTGGGTGGTGACACATTGATAGTGACACGTGCTTTTTAACCGAGTTCCAAAAGGAGGAGGTTCTCAGTTCGTCGGTTTGAAAGGGTATAATACTTCCCAGGTGGTCCCATGATCATCAATTCAGGATCTGATGATGGGATCCTGGAGAAATAGAGAGAACTCTTCAAATTTTATATGCACACTTGAAGTGATTTGAGTAGTTTTTGGAAAAGTACCTTAGTGTGATCCCATTTTACTTTGGTGAAGATCTCATGAAGAACTACGGAGATAGGCAACGGAACTCCTCAATGAATGATAGCAAATGGACTGGGATTGCTGAAATCTCATGTCTGTCTATTGTTTACACCAGTTCATAATATAACATCACGCCGGTGCGCTTTGAAGGGGTAAGCACATGTCATGTGTGACAAAAATACTTTAGTGTACTCGTATTTTACTTTTTGTGTTTTATTTTTTGTCAAAAAGTTATTTATGTGTTAAGAAGATATTAAGTAAGAAATAAAGATAAGATTTTTGTTGGGTCTATTATGTTTGTCATATGTGGTGTGTTCTGCATCCGGTTAGACTGGAAGCCGACCCGGTTGGGAAAAGGCTAGGTAGAGATAGGTTTGATTAGTAGTTCTGAGAGACCTTACATATCAAACTGTGTTTCAGTCAGTTCAATACGTACTCGTATGTAACACTACACGTAGTAGCATTTTAGTAAGTACAAAACCGGTTGTTGCATATCCTTTGTATACATGTCATATTTATCTATTAGCGGCCACTTACATAACTGTGTTTATTTTAATACATATCTTTGCTTCCGTACCTATAAATATACGGAGGAGCTCATGTCTAAATAATGACGGCAGCATGGGACGATCTTCAAGATCAAGCAGTGGTTATCGGCCCGTGGATGAGAGATCCTCTTTTAGGAAACCCAGTTGCTTCCTCGGAAAATGCGTTAAGCCGTTACTCCCGGTTGTCATTAAACATATATTATATTATAGGTGTTCAGCCCGAAAGTCTCACAAGCAGTTTTACCAAGGGTTATCGTATAACCCAGTGCTAAGTGGCTTGTGGAAGTCAGATTCGCAGTCGCTCTAGGGAAAATACTGGTACTAAACGGCATTTGCTTAGAGGAAGCCGAGCCCAGAATGGTTAAGGACAGGGTAGGCAGTTGATGACGATTCCATGTAGAACTGGAATTTTACGCCGCGATGCGGTTCTGCTCTAGTGTTGCTACGAAACTTAAGGCAAAACACAAATAGCTGCCTTTTCACCAAAGATGTATGTACGTACAAAAATTTGCTTTAGCTTAGCAAATGCAATGAAACTTTTTTCATTTCTAGCCAAAAGACAGCATAATGAGTGAATGCTATTCTGTCGTAAAACGTCATAGGTACGAAACAAATGCGAACGTGTGACTGCATATTCGATGTAAAAGATTAACCGCTTCACAAAATATGCGTTTGTTGAGAATTCCTTTAAATAACACAAATGTCACTAATATGCTGATTATATCTGATTTATCTCCAATTAAATTTCAATTTCAATAAAGGCTAGATTATTATAATATTCTGGTGGCGGAAAAGGGCTTGTAAACAATATTAACCTCGCTAACCCTCTACACCCTCTACTACGAAGCGATGGTGTAAATATTTTTAAGAGTCGTTTTGTAACCATAAAAGAAAATCAAAAAAACGATCGATAAACTATGTAAGACAAGTATGAAAGGAGATGCCTGGCTTTATATATTTTAGAATGTTTGTTTTTGGTCAATGTGTCGAATAAGTAGATAATTATGTTTTGTTACTTTTTAAATATCCTTTCATAAATTATAAATTCGAAAGTTACTCTGTCTGTGTGGTTTAAATGAAATTTGGTACACAGATAGTCTAGAACCTGAAAGAATTCATGATGTTTTTGTTCACAAAGTAGTGCTTTGTAGTTTGTTCATGTGTTGAGATGCAATCCTCACTGGTTTATGATATGCGTATCAAAAACAAATCGGACCATCAATTTTGATGTTAATATTTTAAGTAAATTACGATGTTAGAACAAAAGTCAAGGATTTCATCAGGAGTTTATTCGTACCATGTGAAATATTCTGACAATCGATAGTTTAATTTATTTTTGACTAGCGGACGTCTCACGGTTTCTCCCACGAAGTTTCCGCTCCTGTAGGAATATAGTGTTAAAAAGTGAATGTAGCTTTCTAATGGTGAAATAATTTCTGAAATCGGCGCGGTAGTTTTTGAGTTTATTCATTGCAAACATACACACACACAAAAATATAAATCTTTCCTCTTTAAAATATTAGAGTAGAAAAAGCATCTGTTTATTTCAATTTCCTGACATCAGATTATTATTATAGTTCTACATCATGTGTATCTTCAGCATTCGCGCTTGCGTTCGATTCCCGGGTCGAGCAATGTTATAAGGCTTTTTCATGCAATTTTTTATGAGGACTTTATAATAGGGCACTAATACAATTATTAATATGTTCAATTAACATTGTAACACAAACCGTTATTTCCAAAAAGGTGTCAGTTACCATCAGTTACATAATCTACAATGTCAGTGACGAGTCTGGTAATTAATTAAGAGAATTCATTCAAATACAAATTATACATGTACATAATAAGCTTATCTAATTGGCAGTAAAGCTACATGCTAGTTTTGAATCCAGTATCGCTAGTTTTCATTGGCGACTAAATATGAGTTTGACATTCTAAGGGCCACGTAAAGCCACGGCCTAACCAAAGTGGTTGTCACGTAGTCACAATACCGTCGCGTTAATTTTGTTCGGTGAATCTGAACGAAACATCTTGAAACCGACGAACGGTGCGGGTCAGATTCATTCATTTTAGTAGCAATCGAAACTATCCGTCAGTGACGCAACTGAATTTAATAATTACGTATCAATAATCAAAAATCTGACTGTTTTTGTGGCGTTTGAAAGTTGGTAATTTTCACCTACATAGATTTTTGTATTACCACAAAAAGTCTATGTAGAGTTTACGTACAAAAAACTCCAACATAAGATTTCTAATTTAAAAATCGACGATTCTTTTAGATTCTCAAATAATAATTATTTACATGAACAGTAAAATAATCGAAATATCAACTGTAGTTTCGTTGCCTTGGCATTACGTTCGCACGTTCATTGCGCTGGACGGGAATGTAAACAACTAATATTTTTGTTACTGAACTTTATCGACAATTATTAAATAACCTTGGATATGTCAAAAACTTCAAATACATAAAAACACAATACCCAATTAAATGAAGATTAAACGCATTAGACAAACAAAAAGTATGAATGGTCTTCAACTTCAAGGACCAGGTTTAGTTTTTTATCAACTTATATTATTGGTTATTAATTCATCAGTTCGGATTCCGAAAAGGCTTTAGCACCGTAGACCACATACATACGCTGTTGCAGGTTATACAGAAGACCGAGGAGTATAATCTGCCTCTCTGTCTAGCGTTTGTGGACTACGAGAAAGCCTTCGATTCGATCCAGACCTGGGCTGTACTACAGTCTCTCCAAAGGTGCCAAATCGACTACCACTACATCGTGGTGTTGAAGTGTTTGTACAAAAACGCCACCATGTCAGTCCGACTTCAGGATCAGACTTCGGAACCTATCCTTCTGCAGCGAGGTGTGAGACAGGGAGACGTCATATCTCCGAAACTGTTCACCGCTGTACTGGAGGATGTTTTCAAGGTTCTGGATTGGAGAGGACTAGGCATCAACATCAATGGCGAGTACATCACTCACCTTCGGTTTGCCGATGATATAGTGGTCATGGCTGAGACCATGGAAGACCTCAGTAAGATGCTCGATGACCTCAGTAGAGCTTCCGAAAGAGTGGGTCTTAAAATGAACATGGACAAAACCAAGGTCATGTTGAATGTCCATGTAACACCCACTCCTATCAAGATCGGAGACTCTACACTCGAAGTTGTAGACGATTATGTCTACCTGGGACAAACGGTCCAGTTAGGTAGGTCCAACTTTGAGAAAGAGGTCAATCGTCGAATCCGACTCGACTGGGCAGCGTTTGGGAAGCTGAGTAGTATCTTCTCGTCCAACTTACCACAGTGTCTCAAGACGAAAGTCTATGACCAGTGTGTGTTGCCAGTGATTACATACGGGACCGAAACGTGGTCGCTCACAATGGGCCTTATCAGAAAGCTCAAAGTCACCCAAAGGGCAATGGAGAGAGCTATGCTCGGAGTTACTTTGCGTGATCGAATCAAAAATGAGGACATCCGCATGAGAACCAAGGTAACCGACATAGCCCGAAGAATTGCCGAACTTAAGTGGCAGTGGGCAGGGCACATTGCTCGCAGAACGGATGGCCGATGGGGTCGAAAAGTTCTGGAGTGGCGACCGCGAACTGGAAGACGTTGCGTTGGAAGGCCTCCCACTAGGTAGACCGATGACCTGGTGAAGGTTGCGAGATCCGCTGGATGCGAGACGCACGGGACCGATCAATGTGGCGACACTTAGGGGAGGCCTATGTCCAGCAGTGGACGTCTTTCGGCTGAAATGATGATGATGAATTCATCAGTATGTGGTCAACTAGCTTTTGCCCCCGGTTTCACTCCCGTTATTCCACGAGCATGTTTTAAGTATAGTCTATATGACTCGGGGATAGTGTAGCTTCCGTTAGTGAAAGAAATTTCTTAATCGGATTAGTGATTCTAAACGTTGGGTATCACCTACATATTAACTAATAAAAATACAAACTTTACGTCTAAATCAATTTTGTATAGATGATATAGATCAATCTGTAGTAGTGTGCTGAGATCGTACGTTTTTGAGCTAGCATAGGCGACTCTCTGTCTATCAAACGACTAGTAGATTTGTAGATCAAACATTGGCATTTAGCATTCAAGTTTATTTATTCTGGTTTATAGTCAATAAAAGAGTGTGATGATTATAAATGTTCATTGATAGAGAGGGACAGGAAGACGACGATTTTCTCGAGCCAACCGTTGTAAATATTTTATTAATTTAGGTAGCCATTTAAAAAGGGGTACTTTTTCTACATACATTTTGCAGCAGCTTTTTGTCGCCTGTGCACTTGATAAAATCTATTTACTGCATCAGTGAGTAAATACTTTTCAAACTCGCTGTCTAGCCTCTAAACTCAGCCAAAGCTAAGCAGCCGGTTTGAAAAGTATTTCCAAAACAATTGTAAATAACAAACTTACTAATGAATGCAATGTACTGCATGTTTTTCTCCATGAAGCCATAGCTAGTTTTCAGTTACAGCAATTTGATAAATCATTAACAAATAAAATTGCTTAAAGGTCGATGTGCTCATTGAAAACTAACATTAGACAATTTTAGACATTCACAAAGTAAACATTTAACCTTAGAAGTCGCGCTGAGAGATTAGTTGGCTAAGGTTTAGTAAATGTTTTGCGAGGACAGACGATAGATTAGGCAGGTTCAACTGTTAATGTTAATGACACAGTTTTATATTTCACAAACCATCATCACCTGCCCCTATATAGCCTTTTCAAACTATTTTGGGGTCGGTTTCCAGACTAAGCGCAGTATTTTACATGGAACGATTACCTATTTGACCTCCAAAATCCAGTTAGGAATGAATAATACAATACTCCTTGGTTGTCAGACTTTCAGGCCACTCACTACCTGTACCAACTGTCAAAGATCTACAAATGTCAGCTAATCCCAGTGGCCTAACGTGCTTTCCAAAGAATGGATGGACTAATCTGGGCAATCACGGCTTACCCTTAAGACTTAGTAAGCCACGAGCTGCTCATTTTATTTTTATAATTCTTGATAAAACAGCTCGTCAGTTCATGGACATTGATAAAACAGCTACTTCTTAACGATCGCGTCACTGCTTATTACAACGCCATATCAAATCTGCACGCACGCATGTTATAACTTTTCCCCGAATCAAAAATACTCCCGATATTTTCTAGAACACACGGTGCAACTTTTGGTCTTTTATTAGTGCTCCAGTTCCTAACATAAGAGTAACAGACGGTCAAAGTTTCATGCATATTTTATCTGTATATACAAGATTTTGTCTGATACAAGGTTATTATACAAAGTTCAAACAGGTCAAAGCTAATAGAATGAAGGGATTGGACTGCACATTTATGTGACATTATCGAAAGTCTAGAATCTTGTTACATATAAAATGAAACCTATGAGTCAACCTAAACCATCTTATTAGGGGGATTAACATACATAACATCACGGGTTCTAAGGGTTGACGATAGAGGTATACCCAATTGTAATTCTTGCTGAGAAATCCTAAGTGAATTACCCCAATAACACTTTGCCTGTCTCGGGGATTGTATGATTGTATGACTGTATTTATTAAGTGGAGAAAAAAACGAAGTCCATAAGATTTGCTATACCAAATGTACCCAGAACCTAATGCGTAGTATTAGCGCTTGCTCTCAGTAGACCAGATAGGCAAATATTAAAGTTTAAATAATATTATATAACGGATACCCTGTTATATAATATTATTTAACCTATCAACATTTTCTTGCTAGATTGAGTAGAAAACCTTGAAAACAGCTATCCTTGTCCTGTCTTAAACGAATAAATTATGTGAGATAATAAGAAAATTAATTTGATGTCCACTGAAAACCATCGACAGGAATAACAATAATAAATAAGCGTGTTTTTTTGTGTCATTGTCACTCAATACCTTCTAAAGACATAATAGTAAGACAATATTAATGAAATAATTATAATCTCCGTATAGAAGTATTCATAAGATCCTTCATAAATACTAGAAATATTTATAGTTTTGGAGACATCAATATTCTAAATGTCAATGGATGAGCACGGCCACAGTGGGTCAGGAACTCAGGACGAATTATGCACTTTTGACTCGTGAATTTAAATGTACTCCATGACATGAACACAGTGTGTTCTCAGTCGTGGATATGACGAATTTGTTTCCCAAAATCCTTTTATACAAAAGGATTTTGGGAAACTAATAATCCTTTCGTCAATGGTATCTTTGACATTTCATATCACGAACAAAAATGAATAAATTATCGATTCTTTCAAAAGGACTAATGATTTATCTAATATTACAAAACCGCAGTTGGTTTTGTAATATTAGATAAATCATTAAAGCTTTAACAAGTACGTGAAGTTTGTCTTCCGGGCGTGAAGTTTATCTTTCACACTTTAGGTAATACAAATCACACATGATCATCTGTTATGTATAATCATCATAAGTTTATACAGAGAGTTCAAAATAAAAAAATAAGTTTAAAAACTAAATCCGCGGTCTTAAAAGTATTAAAGAAGAAAATCGTCTAGTAAGTAGATTATTTGATAATTATTATGGAGGACAGCCGTAGTCGCATGCCACTGGTACCTGATGCGCCTTCATGGCGTTCTCATTGATACAGAAGTCAGCTGCTAGTTGCCATTTGCAAGTAGTTCGTAGTCGGGTAAAAAAGGCGGCGGATACACAAAAAAACAAACTATTAATTTAAACATGCATTCATCGAACTGTGAGAAGAAAGGAAGAAGTAGTCATGCTTCGCTGGTACTAAAAGAAATTTCCGTACCATTGTAGTGGATTTTGTGAGATTTTCCATGTTATTTTAGCACCACAGACTTCTTATAGGTTTTCCTGTAATCTATAAGTGTTGAACTAATTTCTGTTTTAAATGATAAAGGGGGGGGGGGTCGGACAGACAGACAGACACATGCAGGAGCTATCCCATAAGGGTTCCGTTGTCTTTCCTTTTGAGGTACGGAACCCTAAGTGCATTTGTTTAGTAGTTTTTATTTAGTATTTGTTTCATTTGCATTGTAATTGTAAGGCGAAGAAACATGAATGCACAGCCTTCTGTAAACGGAATACATCTCTGTTAAGGGATTGACAGTATGTGTTTATGTACGCAATTGCTTCTACAAGTGAAGATACCTACTATGGATTTAAAAATAGACATCGGTACTGTAATATAAAATATTACAAATCACGTCCACGCATTACACAGCTAAGCACCTATTCACAAAGTTATCACACTTCACAGTGCATGAGTGTTTCTTCAGTCGAAAGTTCAAACAACATTATTTGATGACTACCGATTACCAAACAAAAATAGCTTGTTTATAATACACAAAGATTGACTAATCGCTGTCCTCCTCCTCAACTACACACTTGTTTAAAATCGTAGGTACTTATCATCTTGAAATCGGTTGTGAAAAACGCAGCTCAATACAGGCCAATTCTGTAGAACTGTATTAATAGATATCCTTTAGATCAATTTAGACTAAACAATCACGATAAAAACTTGACCTGTGTAGGTGGCTTATCGGCAGATGCGACGTGCGATGTGACGCGCGACTGGTCAAATGGGCCTAGCACACGCTCAAGCTTCACCACACTTTTGCCTGCGCGATTACACGGTGCACATCGCGCGTGTGGTTGGTAAAACTGTATTACCATTACTAACCACACACGCGATGTACTGTGCGGTAAGACTGTGGTGAAGCCTGTGCGTGTGGTAGGCCCAAAAAAGATATCTAGGATAAATGACGCATAGAACCGGATAATGTGGCAAAGCTTATAAAGCTACGCTTATGCTTTACTGTCATAAGTTGAGTTGAAAAAATAAAATTTTAGCTCAGTTTCGTAATTTCCCTCATTCATTTACTAGATTCCATATCGGATGCAATGCAAGTATGATGCCCCGACACAGGATATGTCACATCTACTCTCTTGCCCGTCGTGCACAACTAACTGCACCCGGCAAAACTAGAGATATCGATTAAAGAAAAAGAAGCTCACTTTAATCGCACACACGCACGCACGCTGTCACTTTGTCTGCCATTTTACTGTTGACTTCTTAATCAGAAAGAGTGCATTTTGTTGAAACTAATCAGTAACGTGTGAGTTAGACAGACAGACACTGCTTTCTTATAACGTTTATATTTTCGCTCAGCTTGTGAGAAAACAAATATATTTGCGAAGACCCCACAAGATTTAGAAGATCAAAAGGAAATTATCGCTTTGTATAATGACCAAACCGCAGAGAGGTGTCTCAATGAGGCGCTTAATAATACTAATCGAGAGATTTTGTCTAATTCGCGGTTTCGTAGTGTAGACTAGTTTTTGCAACTATTCCTTATAAATATTTGCCGTGCAGGCAAACAGATGAACGTGCTTGTATGTACACATGGCGACAACTCAAACCATTTTTCTTTTTTTTTTTGGGCAGAGCGCAAGGGAGTGTCAGATTTCTACTGACAAAAAACAACCCATGTTCCTTCTTAGCCCTATATGTCAAAGCCGTGGTATCTCTTACAACATCCCGCAGCCCCGACGGGACTCAAGCTATACCTTCCAGTATAACACGGCCTCGCTTTGTACAGATTTTCCATAAAATAAGAGATGAACATAAAGTAAAGTATCTGTTAGCTTCACCTAGTCTGCAATCAGCCGTCCATTCCAATTTGAGTGTACCCTCAGTCCATGCTAGTCCCATAACATGCAAGAATGTAATGGTAAACAATCATAAGAAACTAAGCTGTTGGATTTTTTATGTGGTCAATCGTCCTTTTCATATTGGAAACAAAGCCCAAATTATAGATTTTGCCAAGTTCCTTACTACCTCATTCCTATTTATTATTTCTGTTTTGTAGATTTTATCGTAACATACAAAGGGAGTCTGGCTGTAGTGCAAATACTGCATGAAAGATATTGAAGCCGCTTCAAATTTTGATCAGACCGAATGATGTACGGACCTTTGCTTGATACTTCTTGTTTTAACCGACTTCCAAAAGGTGGAGGTTCTCAATTCGTCAGATCTTTTTTTTTTGTATGTTCCCCGATTACTCGAAGATGGCTAGAACGATTTCGATTTTATTTGTTTTGTTTGAAAGGGTACACTTTTCAGGTGGTCCCATGATCATCAAGTCAGGATCTGGTGATAGGAACCTGGAGAAATAGAGAGAACTCTACAAATTTTATAGGCACACTTGAAGTGATTGGAGCAGTTTTTGGGAGAGTACCTTCTCGGAGTGACCTCATTTCAATTTGGAGGTAGATCTCATGAAGAACTTCGAAGATAGGTAACGGAACTCCTCAATATATTCTGAAGTCGGTGACAAAAAAATTTTATCAAACAAACAAAATTCACCGACTTCAGAAACTAATTTTTGTTCTAAACTTTATTTTTCACTTTTTCTGTTTTTTTTAATAAGTCGGTTTAATTTTTTGTAAAAAAGTGTTTTTTTTTGTAGTATTTTCATTGAATTGATTTAATTCACACCTCATAGAAAACTGAACAAGCAATCAGCAATCAGTCGAATCTTATACAATTACGACCGATTTCAGTTTTTCCTAATTGTTCTCACGACTTTAAATAGCACATTAGTATAATAATATATTATATTGTTTAAAAATCATAATAGAATGGTTTATGCATGTCGCAATTGTATAGTCAACAAGCTCGTACATTATTCTTCGTGTTACTGGATAAGTAATATTCAAATTAATTTAAAATGATGTATGTATGTGTTAGTTTGATCTTCATCGATTATTTCGAAATTTCTTATTATAATTGTCCCTAGCTTGATTAGTTTAGAACATTTGAATGAACACGAGTTGATGGGGTTCTTTGAATTAAATTCGTAATTTATGAAATCGAAACCAACCATTCAAGGTGTTCGTGGTATTGTGATGTAGGGGAAGGGGAATGAGGAAAATGTCGTGAGGAAGTTTTAAGTATGAATATGAATGTCTTTGAGTGGGAGGGGGGATAATCAAATAACCTCCCGTTTTTGGGTACAGCAAAAGGGAATGTCAGACTTCTACTGGCTAAAAACCACCTATGTTCCTTCTTAGCCCTTTATGTCGAGGATGAACGATGGGAAGGAGGTTATGAAAGAAGAAGAGAAGTATGGAAGAAGAATACATGCTGCGCTGGCCCCAAATAAATTAGTTTAAGGGCCAGAAAACTGATGAAAACAACATTTAAGACACTGTTAGTTATTTGTATTTCTGACAACAATACTATGATTGTTTAGCATGTTTGCCTACAAGACAATAGTATTTCGCAAAAGTTAACAAACACTAAACAAATGGGTGTATCTATTTTTAAGCTAGAAGGGCATTCATAAAATTAAATCTAGAAGATTTACGATAATCTTTGTTCTCACTAATCCTAAAACAGTTGAGTGAGCTTCAGCAAACAGATGTCACAATGGCAATCATACGAAGCTTTTAACGAACCCATTGTGTTTTCACTCACGTACTATTTCTTAATCTGTCTGTCATGATTTTTGTGTCCGTTTTTATTATGTTCAATTATATTTATATTGTAATTCCATCGTCATATGTAATCTGCCTTTTCATAATGCACTTTGCATAGAAACAGTTAGAGGACTTCCTTGTTTGCACATGATTTTGTTTTTGTTGAAGATAAATGCAACTAATCTGAGTCGTTACATAAGTCTTTTCATGATGATAGGACATGATTTGATAAGCAAAAGACACAATTAAGTGAGCATAAAATATAATTAAAAAGGAACGTTTATTCCATTGCCATGTAAGAACGATGAGACAAGATACTAGTTCCGTCTACATATTTATTTTTTGTTACATAATAAACAAACACAAGTACGAATTATGGAAATCCATTATCAATTAATATTTATACCATTAATACATCCTGCAATTATTTTGAATACAAACATGTAGCTACAAATACAACGGATCTAACTTGAAGTGCACTACAAAAAGGGAGCATTTTCAACTGCTACAGAGAGCAAAATATTCTTAAATTCCGATGAAATAATCTGTATTGGTGCTGACCTAAACCAAATACACTTTAGATGAATGGTCTTTTAATTACAGAACTCAAAACACAAATCATGGAAGCTATTGTTGATTAGCGGTCATATCCAAAGTTCACAAAAAAGCGCTGAGGTCGGTTGAGAGCATTGAGTATATCTCGAAGCGCGTCACCGCGACCCATCCTACATGATGTCAGCCATCTGCAAGTGCCTGCAACTCGGGATATATATAAAATGAACGATCTTACACTAGTTACTCATTCGTTAGTTTGAACTCAACACGAATACTAAGCATCATGCTCAAATACGTGAGTCGAAATTTTTTATTTATTTAATTCTAATAAGCACTGAAAGATTTCATAAATTTTATTGGTTTTTTAGTAATTAGTTATTGAAAGTGTGTCGTGCTTTTTGTGATGCATCGGTTAAGTGTTAATGGTCGTAAGATTTGCAAAAACAATGGGTGGAGGTGTCACACCGGAGTGACTTGATGAATCCTGACCCCAGGGTTACGTTACAACAGCCGGTCTGTTATTATCGTGCCGTCACAAACTGTAATGCATAAAACAGAATTTCAATATCTGTTGAAACTGTATATTAATTTTGGCATAAGCAGTAGTGTTAAATTTTGTCCCAAGTAGATTAAGGACTTTAAATTGTGTCCCAAGTAGGTTAAGGACTGGTTTTTCAATTGACAAATAACTTCAATTTGAAAAGACATTTTTTGAGCAAAAGTATAAAACTGCAATCTTTTCTTAAGTTTTCTAATGTTGCTGATGTTTGTTATTTACCTCCAAAAGCCCCTTTCTTCATTAACGTAGCTAATTTTGTAGGTACTTCAGTGGTTTCGTTTATGCCTAGTAAGTTAAAGGGCATGCGGTTTACATAATGCACTCAGCATAATGCTAGTTCTTCAAAAGTTGGTCCTTTGACTCGCTAACTGTTAACAATGGGTAGTCAGCTAAACTGAGAACGTTAAGTGTCGCTACTTAACAGTTAGCATTTTGAACTTACCATTTGTATGGCTATAACTAATTTATTACATGAATACAAAGGAGTTTCAGTAGGATTAAAATTAATGACTTATTTGTAATTATTTTACGCAATTAATTATCCGATCAAATATTTATAATACAATCCAGTATTATATTCTTCTTCGCTTCTGCGAAATTAAACAATACAATATTTTTATGCACATACTCGTACTCGTAAATTCAAAACCGTAAACCCCAAAGATTTTTTTTTATAAAAACAGGAAACATGAAATTCACAGAAACTTTACAGTTAGATGCAAAAAAATATATATCTTATTTTTGACCTCCACTGTGGAAAAGCTCTGGCATATTAAAGTCAAGCAAATACTCCAAAACAAATAAGCGCGTCACAATAAACACCCAAACAATTGCTCAACCTTATCATCGAGCGAAATATGTGTAAACAGAGAAAACGTTTAACAAATATTGTTTTTAAATGTGTAATGTTTGTACAATGCATGTGCATAGGTTGCACTCAGAAAGGCATAACTTGAGTGTTTTGAAGAATTCTCGTAATTTTGTGATATTGTGTCGTTAACAATAGTTTTGCCTAAGAAACCCAAACCTTGCATAATATGATTGACGTTATTAATTTGGTGAATTTTAAACTTTGAAGAAGAAAAAGAACGACCGGCTGTCATTCCAATGACAGCTTAGCTACGAAGAAAACGTAATCTTTTCAGTGTTTAAATGTGAATAAAAATAAGAGGGATTACATAATTCTAAATGTGTTTCTTCTTAAAATAAGATTGTGTCGCGAGTTTTAAATTGCGATAGATTATGACAAAGAAGTAACTAACTAACTTGGTATGAACAAACTGTATGGTTGTATTAATGTTTTGAATTATTTTTTTGTTTACATACAGGTAACATTGGTCTGTGTGCTAGTGGCAGTCTGCGCCGGCGCCCCTCAACCACAAAACCCACAAGACGTGCAGATCCTGCGCTTCGATAGCAATGTTGAACCCGACGGTTACAGCTTCGCGTAAGATATCTCTTCTCTTTTAACTTTAACTTTGGTTTAACTGGTTCTGGCTATATCAATAGATTTTCAGCAGCCGGTTACGAGCAGTTAAAATCACGATAGTCAGAAAGTTGGACCCTTGTTCAACTTTCTGATTATCGGGATATTGGCCCAGTATATTAATAGGCATGACGAAAGATTTTGAAATCCCCTTCCGTAATGTGGGTACATCTTTTTTATTTACGAAAAAACCTTTATTTCAGTAATTAAGTAAAGTTTAACGAAGATATAAGCCATTTATGAAAAAAAAATTAAATAGAGCGCGAAAACAGCTCGCAGTGTCATGGCGTCGGGTCTGACGTCACGCATATGTAAACATGGAAATGTCAAAGCGCAGCTAGAGGAAACTAAAACAAACATTACCATAATTCGTGTGTTAAAAATGAATAACAAAGTTTATAAGTGGTGTGCGGTGCCTCAGTGTAAAAACACATCAATAGCAATAGTTATTTACATAATTGAATGTCAAAAATGTTGTCCTGTGGACCTGCATAGCTGACCCGGTGATTATGATAGTAGGTTGTTACTATGAGAAAAGATACTAGTACATGCTTTGTAGTTACAGAAATTTACTCCTTTTGTTGGTTATTAACTCAGTAGCAAACTTTTATTACAAGTTGCGAAGGAGCTAACCTCAAAAATAAACTGACAAGTTTATTGTAAAAATAACCGAAAGTGAAAATAAACTAAACTCCTACAAGCTCAAAACGAGTTTGTTGCATTTTTATAGTGTTAGATACTTACAAAATTTACTTACATCCCGAGGTTTTCACATTTCGGAACTCGGACGAGCAAAATTCTTTATTTGACCCAAGGAAATCGCCCAACATCAGTAAATCTATCCTGGGCAAATTTGAACTGTTGTTTGCTTTTATAAAGCCTGATTCCATTGCTAAAGATGTTTACAAAGTATATTGTAGTAACAAAAAAAATATCCAAATGCGTAATCGGCAACAAAACAACACAGTGAGCTAGTGACAGCTAGTGATGTTTACATTGGCGTGACGTAGTGCGCTATGATTGGTGTTTCAATCAAAATGGCCGATATCAGTATTTTAATCTTTTATTTTATTAAAAATCTTACTAATCTTAATTTTTTAAATAAAACTAAATCAGTGTTTTAAATCCTTCTCGTATGTAATTTCCCCTAATATCATTAAATCATTGATTCTTTGACTATGTCGTCACGCCTATTGTGATAGTTGGATTGGCGGTTGCTCCGTGAGTACTGGTATTTATGGTTGAACTGGAAGCCAGCTAGAGCAAAACTATGTAAATCTCTTAGTTGTACTCTGCTCACTAGCTAGCGACTTTCATGATTGTGAATAAGAACACAAATTAAAAAATATTTTTAAAAAGCTTTAACGCGTATTAACCTAGTATTGTATCGAGTCTGGTTCTGCTAACTAACTTAACAGACTTGCAAATGTGTTGCTGGGGAGTTTGTTCCGCCACTTCAAATTTCGAAGAGTGGGCGTTTTGGGGGACTGTTTCTTGTAAATAAGTAAAGTAAATTTTGACGTTCGAAAAGTGCTGGTTATCAGCCTTGTTTGAATAAATGAGTTTTGATTTTTGCCTTTTAAGACCTCGGAAAAAACGATATTATTTTAAAGTTACCTTGATAAAAGTTGAGGGAGCAAAAGGTTAAACTCTCAACGGACAATAGCCTCCTGGTCATCCCAGCGCGTGTCGCAAACAATACTTTAAGCTACTCATGTATGTGCACAGACCACCTGGTATTGGGCACACGCGACTTGGCGCTGATAACATCATACAGATAATTTCTCATTCCTATAAGGCTACAGGTCAAATGGTCGTTAATATGCCTAAAAGATGAAACTTTCTGAAATCTCAATCTAGGAATTACTAATCTTATTCAAATGGCCGGAAGTGCATCCTTGCATAATCTGCTTAGCCTTTGAGTGACTTGACTCGTTTTGATAACTGAAAAGTAAAAGTTTAAACTAAGAAATAGAGGCTGATTAACAATACTGACACATCATTAAATACGACACCCAAGGTACTTGTATTGAAATATAAACATAATTACTTAATCAGACGGTAAATGTAACCGTTTGTTGCGAAACGAGCCGAGTTAAGAGTAGGTGATGACCCTTTGTGATGTAACCACCTAACATTATACAACTCCTATTGTAAGCGATAAAAATAACATAAAATTATAACCATATTCAGATTAAATAAATAATAGCGAAAGGTTTTTACCTAATTATGCAATAAAGAAAATGGAATATTGGAGAAAATTATGTTTTTCTTTGATTGCATTATGACATTTTAATATTTCATCAAGAATACATGATAAAATGATTATAACCATATAATATCATTATTGTCATAGTGGCTATATTATTATTAATTTTAATAGTTTTGAAAGAAATAGGCACCTGACTAAACAACAAAAAGACTTCGCGCGTTGAAGTCTTTTGCATGGAATTCTAACAAATGTCGGTGGACAGCAGCAAACAGAGACAAATGAATAAAATAATTATAATTACGCTTCAAATGACTGAATCAATAAACACACATATAAATAAAAACTTCTAAAGACCCACCTAGAGAGACCTAATACTTTAAAAAAAATGTATTTCGTAGCCAGACACACACATGAAAGAGTTTTAATTTAAGTAGTACAAAGCATCCATGTGTTTTATTGTCTTATTATGTCATTTTCCTTAAATACAAGTGTCGTGACTTAGTAAACAGGAAAACAGAAACTGATTGTAACATACAAGTTAAAAAGTGGCCGCTTGTTATTTTATAAATCATTTAAAATAATTTAACCTCGGTTTTTCTTCTACAAAGCAATCCTCGTAATCATACATCCATTTTGGGCTTACTTCTAACTTTGTTAACGATTATGATTCCGGGATCAAATCCAGATCAAGGCGGTGGAGACTCTTTTTAATTATTTTTTGTTTCTTATCTTTTCTAATCAGTATTTGTATTTATTACCTAATAGACAACAGATAACACTAGCGCACGATGAAAAAGAAAGAAATATTTTGATAAAGACCTATTTCTTTCTTTTTCATCGTGCGCTAAGTGCCTAACTTGGTGTCAGTGATCTCCAAGCCACTCATGGGCTGACTATCTGTTTGACCCACAGAGGGAGGGTCCCTTTGTGGGTCAAAGAGAACACCCCACTTACTAAAACCTATTAAGGAACTTCTTATATAATGACTTCACTACGTGACACCTACATGAATGCCTAGATATTGCCTTAGGGTTTAAATTACAAATCTTGCCTCCGAGCTGAGGATTGAAAATTGACAGTACACTTTAACTTTGACATTCATGTAGCTGTCGTCAGTGTTCGTGAAAACAACCGGGTCGGGCAAAGTGATAATATTGGGTTTTTCCGTCTAGAAGTTTATTAGCAGCTATGGATTCTGAATTTGCACCCGCAATAGGCTCTCTCCCCATTACAAGATAATTAACATAAAACTGGCATAATGTATGCCATTAGGTATACGTCTATTGATTTTTTATCTTTGGGGATTACTGGCGAGATGTTATATAATGCAAGCTAAATAACCTTGTCCCTAATTATTTTAAAATTTTCATTTAGGTTTAAACTTATTGTTTTCTGAAACTTATTGACGACTTCCTGAAAGACTTATGACTACACTTCAATAAAATACATTTTATTTTCCTACAGCTACGAAACCAGCGATGGTACCTCCAGACAGGAAGAAGGCAAGCTTGACAACCCTCAGTCAGAGAACGCAGCGCTGACCGTCACCGGATCATACGCTTACGTAGCCCCTGATGGCAAGCACTACACCGTGACCTTCACCGCTGGACCCAATGGCTTCCAGCCTAAGACCTCCCTAGGACAATAGGACACACCGAAACAATATGTACATAGTTAATAATACTCTCAACAGTAAAACAAGCTACCATCATAGTAGAAAACTACTATCACAAGTAAAATAACTACCATTATCAGTAGATTTGTATAATAATCTGTTATAGAGATCTCAGTTAAGGGATCAGATTCTAAATTCGCGTGCCATAAGGACGTCTCTAAGTAACTTTGTATATTTCTTTGTACTTTTATAAAATTTATTTTGAATGAATAAAATATTTTTTTTTTATTAAAATTTTGTTTCTTTTTCTGAACCTGAAATAGTAATGGTAATTTGTTCACGGAATCCTATACATATTTTAGGCAGTGAGTAAGATGTTTGTTTCTTAAAAGACTATAAAATAAAATTATCAAGGCTTTATTATTTTTCTTATCTTCTAATTTTTTTTTTCTATTATACAAAACACGTTAAATATACATTACCTATTCTAAGATCGTGCCTAGATAGTTAATATTTTACGATCCCAATTTTTATTGGTAGTAATATAATTTTGGAGCCACGCCTAATGTTCTTCACACACATTTAATTAATTAAGACGTATTTTTACTGGAGAGTACATAAGATAATATTAAAACACCGCAAAGCTGTTCCACGGCAATAAAAAGGCTTGCAACTATTCACAAACGTATCGTTTATTGTAATTTGATGACATAAACGTGCTTACTAGCTCACAAGGACGACTGGTAGCGAATCGCGAATGTTCTTCAAGAAATCTAACTTTAGAAATATTTTGCAAAACACACATACAATTTTAAAACTTGCTATTAACACTACAAGTTTATCCTCGACTTCGCGCAAGTAACAAAAATTATGAATGTATATTTTAACTATTTAGTTGGGTTAAAAACAACTGTACTGACTCCGTAAAAATATAATAGGATAAATTGTGGACATCTTTGCAGATTCTCATCTTATTTTATTAATCTGTCGGCACAACGATGTATTGGTACTAAACATGGAGTTATGAAGTAGGTACAGCTGCATGAACTTTTTATGTGGCCGCACCACCAACATCATAAATAGCATCGTTTATTTTAAATTATAATTATATAAGTTTTCTCCATGTATTGATGGCAGTCCAAATTGAAGTGCAAAGTTTTTTTTTAATATTTCACATAGGCCTACATGCTTATAAAACGTCGTCGAGAACGTGGAGGCGGATGTCTATTCTTTCCTGTACTGTAAATAGTACTTCTACTTTACCTAGGTCAGTGCGGTGTCTGATTAGTTCGGCGTCGGCGTAGTTAACAGACGTGTGAGGGCAAACAAACCACTAGTCATTAAACTACGTGTGTTTATTACTTTGTTAAATACATATTAAACTTACATGTAACTCATGTTAAATATTTGACGCAATCTTTCGACTTGAAAATGAAATCACTTCATACAAACATAAGTAATTCATGTTTTACTAACTAATGATTTACTTGATGTACATCATTTGTACATAAATACGACTTACTAATAAACGTGACATCAACTTTGTAAAATCATTTTGTCACTTGACAAAGATAATTAAAATGTCAAGACAATCACAACGATTTAGTCATTAAATCTTCGATGTGAGGAGCCAAAAATGTTGTCAAATAGAATTAATATGATAAAAATCACGAGTGGATTTACTTGACGGATCTACAATTTTTGAAGAAATCATTTTGATTCTGTCAAACTCCGATGATTGAAAGTCGTGTACAAGTCAGCGCAATAACATTAGGCTTAGAAATTTCTCAGCTAGTATTCAATGTATGTTTCGCAAATGTGTCTAAATGCCAACGCACACAAGACGCATCGTCGTGAAGGTTCTTGTATCCGTTTATGAGTAGTTAAGAGTTATAAGTATGTGAATAGTTCAGCAACCTTCACTTATCACGATAATGTTTGTGACTGACCAGCAATTTTAATATATTTTTTTGTTTTGTGATATGCCTCAAAAAGTTGTGAGAGAGTAATCATGTAATCCTTTTCCTGCCTCTGTCCCGAGATTTATTTTTAATTTTTCCAATTCAGCCGTTACGCTATCATTCACTCCACAACTACCAACCCTAAAACTTATCTAACTTAATATAATCAATCCATCGTTACCTTTGCCTTTCTCTCCGTCTCCGCCCATCGAATCGAATTTGAATAGATTTTTTGAAACTTTACCCCGGTCAGGTCAACAGAGGTTGAAGTTTGTTTGCTAACGAAGTAATAACGACTAGTTTATATCTTTGACCTTGTTAACAACATCGAAATGACATTTATTACTTCACTTACATCTGAATAATTCGAATAGTGCTATCCTTAACTGACATCAAGTGTCAATTAGTATTGGAAAATCCGTTTATTTTAAGTACTTCCGTAAACAACATCATCATTACTTAACTACCGAAATGTTCCAAAATATTATGATAAACGAAACAGCACACTACAGCTAATGCTTCGGCATTGACAGCGACGTTGAAAAGTAGTTAAGTATGTTTTAAGCAAAATATAATTTCTGTTTTTTTCCTAAATTGCACATACGACCTTGAATAATATTGTGGACTCTAATGCGCAAGTATGCATGAGATTCACAATTTGTTGAAAGTCCGGAGTGTAAACTGCTTCTCATTGTTTTGCCAAGATGTATATGAATGTGTTGCAGAAATCAAAGTGCAACTTGGAATGCAATAATGCTAATAACACTAAAACTTAAATTCCTTTTGTCCGTAAAATAACCGTATATCGAAACGTCAATTGTTACGCGAATGCTCATCCTTGTTCCCCGTTGGTCATTAAATATGGTGATTATAGAGGCCTATGGCAAGTTAATGTAATTGGTTTTAAAGTATGTTTCAGAAATAGCATTTTGCAGTTAAATCTACGGGGTTGTGGGGTGCTAAACCCGAAAGTCCTGAGGGTACCTTAAGAGTAATCAGTGCAAGAAACTGCACGCTAAAGGTAACCCCACGGTTTAGAGCTTCGCTAAGGGACGACAGCATGGGACTAGCTTGTTAGATGAATACTATTTCCAATATAAACGGCTCTTTATAAATGACGCAACGTTCGAGTATTGTCATCGTGCGACAGATGGCAGTGTGTGTCGCACTCTGACACGAGCGCTTGAACCTTCGTTATTTAAAACGGTTACAAAATAACTGTGACGAAATCTGTGACCTTTTGAACATTAAACGGTGGTGGGATATGAGTGTTTGCTAAACGGCACAGTTATGATTTGCGATCTTTTTACTTATAACGATTTAATGGTAAAGATGAAGACAGGTGATAGTTATACGTAGTTGATTGATGTTTAATTAATTACGCGAGAAAACTACTATTTATTTATTATGTTTAGGGCATTAGAATGCCTTGAAAGTTCGATCCGGGCAGGTCGATGTAGCAATGATAAGGAAAGACCTTTATCCAGTACTGGATATTTTCCATCGGAAGCACCGGAAATGTTGATAATGATTACTCTTACTGTTAACCTGTGCAATCCCATTGCTGGGCAAAGGCCTCCTGCATGATTTCCATATTTTCCGATCCATGGCCAATGTGGACCACTGACCGTTTGTTGTGTTCAACTCGTCGCTCCATCGCCTGGTAGGTTCACCGCGTCGTCTTCTGGCTGTGTGTGTGTGTCAAATAAAATATGAGGACTAAAATATCCTATTTACACGAGTCTTATGAAAGGAAAAATTTGGACACTGTGGACCCATCAAAACTTCTAACCGACTTTAAAAATTCTTTCACTATTATGAAACTTCTCTGTAGACAAGTCTTATAGCTTACATTCAAAACGTTCCCGTAGGAACCACTGACTCTGATACGAACAAAACAAGCAAAACCTTTTTTTTTCAATATAGAGCTAAAGAAATAACCCGTTTGAAAGATTTAGATAAAAAAAATAGATTGATGATTTCAGTTTATTTTGCTTTAAAAAAATAATCTTATATCCACTACGACATCATAAGTCTCAAATAAACCAAAAGCCTGTAGAATTAATAAGTTCTACACACCTCAACGTGAAAATTAAATATGTAATACTGCAAGGCGTTTAAATCTAATAAAACCTGAACAAGCAATTATTTCAGTTTTACTTTATAGCTCTCCCAAAAATATGAAATCTTTGAATGCTAAACAACATAAAATTCAAAACTGTGCGAGGACTTCGTTTGTCTTGTGAACTCGTTAACTAAGGTCATTGCGCCTGTACAAATCACTAGCAACCTGTGACAAATTTAAGAAAACCATCAATTTTGGTAGGCGTTAGTTAATGTAAAGCTATCGGAAGTCTTAAGTCTGTAGACAATAAAACTAATTAAAAACGACTGAAAAGAATAAAATAAAATAATATCACTTGTACTAATAATAATTCGAAGACATTGAAATCTACGAAACCGAACTGGGCACGCGTGGTTGATTATGGCTCATCCCGCTCCTAGAGAGGAGGCCTGAGTCTCTGCAGTGTGAATATTATAGACTGATGACGATCACTTATACTTGATAAAATATAACATAAATATCCGATGCTGTTTACGTATATGAAACTATACAATAAGATAGTAAATTGTTTAGAATCAAACCGGTTGTAGCTCTGACTTGACCAACAGTAGTAACACTCAATTAAACAAGATGGCATTGGTGAGCAGATTGTCTTGTTCAACCTTTTACCAAAAATATGTAAATTAAATTCAAGTTAAGATGACATCACTTAACGGGCTATTCGTTATAATTCCATTAACACATACTACAAATTGAAAGTGTCTAACCAGGATGTACTTACGATATGAAAAATATTATGTGATTTGAATACTAATCTTCCGCAATGCCAATATTCTAGGTTTTAAGATGTGTACTTTTGTAAACTAATTTTATGAGATCTGTTGAACGAAAAACGAAGCAACTTAAACCTGACAACGACAAAAAGAAACGACGCTGAAAAATCCTGAAAATCTTGTTTCATACTTTTTCAGCGTCGTTTCTTTTTGTCGTTTTTGGGTTTTAGCTTTAACTTTTTTTTTTAATTTTGGTGCTAAATATCCTTTTTTTAACACATGACTTTTGGTCCGCGAGAGGGCGTCATTTTAAATTTTGGAAATGTACAAGTGAAGCCCTTTTAAATGATACCAAACATGGCGTATTAATCTCCATTTTTATTTTTAACACTTTACGTTTTGACCGCTAGAGGGTTCGCCGCGGTTCCAATGATATCTCATATGTCGAGTTCCGTTAAGTAGATTAAGAGTTATGAGGGAATAGATGAACATACTCACATACATACCTAGCCAGTGAAAATCATAACCCTCCTTTGCCGTAGTCGGGTAAACATAAACATAACACAAGAAGCCACAACTTTTTGTCCTATTCTCAGCATAGAGAGGCTCTTAATTAATTAAAGTATATGTAATTTACTGTATCCCCATATATCCAAAGATTGCCTGGTTGATGTCGGTATTAGTGATCAGACCTCTATTGACCACAGAAATTTATGAATCTGATAATATGTTGGTCGCACTCAAGCACCACTTAACTATTTTCAACTCCAAGAATAATTAAGCTTCTAAACTTTGCATTGAGTTTGTTATAAATAGCTCAGCATAATAAAGTACACAACATTTAAATAAGCTTTAGATCATCTCAAGATTTAAGTCTAAGTAAAAACGTGAACGATGTCATCAATCGTGACTGCGTCGAGTTCCTGAACTCCTAGTCTGGAGATCTATACATGTTACTTAAGATATTCTTTGCCTAAGTCTCGTATGTTTGTGTCACTGTCCAACTACAAGTGCAAGAAAGAGACAGGATGAAATCTAAGTTAAACCACAAGTTCAGTAAAGTTTATAATCTCGGCCCTAGCCGTAGAAAGGTCATCCATGATATTATAAACAAAGCTAAGATTTAAACGTAAAACCATTAACATAGCTGCATGCAATTATTTATTATGCTTCACATCGTTGAAGACGTATTTGCATGTAATCACAATTCATCATGTCAGGTAACTTTAGCTTAACAGTTAACTTTCAAGTAAATGTTGGTCTCGATGGTCTAGTCAGTGGTCGCAAGTGCGGCTGCTGAGCATGAGGTCCGGGGTTAGATTCTTGGGTCGGGCAAAACCTTATTGGGTTGTTGCTTCAGGAATCAATGAGTAAAGGAGACCGGATATGACACCCGATTGATGGCAATACTTAAACATAACTTGCGAAGATGTGGGTGTAACTACTATAAGTTACACCTTTACCAAACCCTTCGGGAACTGATGATGGGAACTGGTGATGTTATGCTTTATTACAATATTTCGTTGATGATAATGATGATGTTCGGATAAACTGGTAAGTTCTGTCCCCAGGGAGTAATTATTGGTGGATGAGATTAATCCCAACACAAAAAAGAATGTCATACAAAATTAACAACCACGAGTTAAATATCTGACAAATAGAACAAAAAAACTATAGTCGAAGTTTTTTTTATAAAATTAAGTTATATTTGAAGATGATTAATAGGCAAATGATCAATAATATGCAAACTGACAATGATGTCAACAACCAATAAATACATAAAATCACACCTTCAAATGGATCGATTTGAATTTTATTATTATCTATCTTCTAGTAGAACTGATAGACATTCACTATACATGACTATTTAAAACACAATTTTTGTATATCTATATAATTATGTCGCTTCGTTTAGTTAAATCAGGTCTCATCAAGTCATCACGTTAATAGTGTCTAGGTTTTTACTTTACACGAAACTGCGTGGTAATAAGTTTACCGATATAATTTCAATATTTATATTCTTTATTTTTTTTCGTCCTATGGACTACGATTGTGTTGCCACAGTTCCATTGCTTGGTTACAGGGTCACAAAAACCCAAGATTGATTTAACAAGAAGTGATGGGAATAGGTCTTCACCTAGACATAGAATGACACAGGCTATCAGTAGCAGTACCATTACTCGACTCTAACTGTAACTTCTCTTTGTAGTTTTGATCGAGAAATTAAATAAACATTATATCGAGATCTACGCGAAGTCGCAAAGTACAGCTAGATAAGTCTAGCATTTAATAAACTTCATTGAAGTGATACTATGCAAAATAAATTCTGTACTCGTTTGGAGTATGTTTGATGAAGACTTCAGAGATTTTGTTTTAAGGAAATTTAAATACTATTATAAACTTCTGTACACACTCAATGCCGCTCGTTTAGTTTGTAAGTATTGTATTTAACAGCTTTAAGTGGTGTTGAAAAGAAACAGAAACAACTTGCAAGCAAGTCCAAATCAATCGAAAAATCGATAATTAACGTCATAAAAAGATCTTTTTGTATATTTGTCTTTTGCAGACAATGAAATATAGATTTTGCAAATACTATGCATGATGTGTGACGCTTCACGCTAGGATTAACAAGCTCACGACTGTTTGTTTAAGCTTGATGTTGTATAACGGCGATGAATTTACATCAAACGACTATAGCTTAGGGCGTAGAGCTTAGAATATCCAGATGCAAGGAATCATGGACAGGGTGGTGATCTAGCAAACTACTTTTTTGCCCACCGTTTTTTTTGCGGCAGACGTTCGCAGTTGTTTTTACCTGATATTTTGTTTAATTTCGATATATACAGTTTATAAGACGCAATACTTTTAGTTATTAGATCCAAAAGCTCTTATTTAAGTAGAATTTCAATAAATACCTTAGCTTATCCACACAGGTTCCTTAAATTCTGGTCGAAATAATTGCATCATCTTCTTTCTTTAATTAGGGAAATCATGCAGAAACGATGAAAATTAAAAAAAAAAAAAAATTAGGGTTTTATTACATTACTAGAGTTTATCATAAAAATTGGTCCACATTGCTTTCTATTTCAATAGGAAAAATCTAGGCTTGACGGGTTGTAACTTTTTACTACGGATATTTCCAGGGGCGTGCGCCCTATATAGGCTCTTAGGCTTGGCCTACCTTACCAACTGAGCATTTCTTATAACTAATTAACGATGCAATAAAATAACACTATGTACAAATTAATCATAAAAAAGTTCAAACTCCTGTTAAAATACTTATAGCAATTTTTCGCGTCCCACTAAAACTCATTGACAAGGATTACGATTAGTACGAATCTTATAGACAAACACTCGACTTGTCTAAAACCCATTCATAATTGTATGCACACAGCGTCACATCGGTGCGTATGGCCGTGTCTATGAACCGCACACATACATAGATTTTCGCAATTTTAACGCAGCAGCTCCTACGAGCCTACGACTGTAGCTGAGTGGGCTGTGATTGGCTGCAACAACACAACCAAACCCGCGAAGTTCAAAACTTGCATTTTTTTGCAATTTGTAGGCCAATGCTAGGTTGTATGTTGAATAAAATATGACTACATACGTCTTAAAACCGGGAATCATATTTTAATGAACATACAACCTAGCACTGGCCTGTAAATTGCAAAAACGTAAGGAAATTTTAATTTCGCGCTTCGCCAACTTCGGGCTTCCGTGCATAGAGCGCAGCACCTGTTTAGTTCGATGTTCGCAATGTTGTCAACTTGTCATCTCATTCATTGGATTTCGTATAATCCTGCAAAAAATGTTGACCGCTTGTTGTGAACAAACTCGATATGAAAATGATACAATTTTATTTGCTAGTATTTTTCTATCGACAATAATAACCTAGAAATTATTTTTTACGTAAGAGGAAGACATTACTGTTTCATTGTTGTGACAAGCAATATATAATGAGATTTTGTTTTGAAACCGAAAACGTACAGTTAACGTTATTAACAGTAGTGTAAATATTAATTTTGTTGTGTATTACTTGTTTATTCACGTAACAAATAACAATGGTATTTACTTGTGAAGTTTTTTTTTTTTTTTTTTATTTGCTGATAATGTGTGTTTATTACATGTTAAAGGTAATAAGTGTTCTCAATTATCGGTCAGTGGGTCGTCTTAGGGGCGGATCGTATAATGATAAGATTCAAGTTGTATCTAAAGGTAGACATGTACCCGAATTACGAAAATTTATCCAAAATCTTGCAAGTTAAGTACGTGTTCTGTAACTATCACCCACTCACTTGGATGAGATATTTGAGGTGGCCGAATCTTCCTTCTGTTTGCATCGTCATTAGAAAATCGTGAGTTAAACCTTGAATAATGTGGTGAGTTTTTGAATTGTATTTAAAAGTTTTGTTTTTACAGGCTTACTTTTTTTTTTTTTTTGCTGTCATTTATTCGTAGCCTACCCATCGTGGGGGACCACTGCACGCCACTGGATATTTCTGAAAAGTGCGAAAATTTGGAGAAAACCTCGATGAAAGTCGATTGTACTCGTAATGCGTGATTGCAGCAAAAAGATGGAGATTTGTCGGATGTTAATTTAAATTATTTGAGGAACAACTTATGTTTTCGTTTTTTAATAACATTTTTTTTAAACATTGCTATATATACTTCCGAGTTGATCACCCTGTTCAAACAATACAAACCCAACCTGCCAAAAATTCCAATCTGAAAATATTATATAATTAAATTTAATAATTAAGCAAAATCGTTTTTATTAGACAATAGGTGCACCTAATTAACTATATATATGTGCATATTAACAATGTTGATTAAACATAACAATTCCGAAATTAAATAAATGTATAAATTATCGTTTACGATTATTTTATTGTTTAATTAAAAATAGTTCATACAGACACTAAATTTTAGAAAATAACAAAATGCAATTTCCTTATAATATGCTTTTTCAACAATACCTATAATATTTTAACATATAGGTACATTATTGTGATGAAATCATTCGCACATAAGTATGAAACAACACCGCAAATATACTTGTATACTTACCAAAGTTTTTAAAACGTTTTTGATTAGATCTGCCTAATACCAAATATTTTTTGTTGATCATGACATTTTATAAATAACAACTTCGTAAATATGGTAAAAAATTGTACAATCATAACCGAACTGCTAAAATATTTCGGTAACTGAAACTTCTGATGTCGTACTTTGGGCAATCGCCAGAAAGGAATAGGTTTTAGGTTTAAAAACAACTTTATTTCTCATAAGAATTACATAGATATTATTTATTTATTTAATTGAATACTTTTTTAAACCTTAGTCTTTTGATTTTGACGTGTACCTAACTCCATTTTTTGTATTTACTGTACTCGTGAACTAAGAGAGCCCTGACACCCATAATACAAGTTCAATCTTAGCTTGGGTGTCAGTAGTGTATAAACCTGTATTTCACAATTCTTGAAACTAAAACTTTTGTAATACTTACGTATTGGTATATCATGCAGTAGACATTGTGAATTGTAATTTGGAAATAAAGATTTTATTATTATTTATTATTATTATTATAGATAATTCACTTACTGAGAAACACACTACAATTAAAATTTATAATAAGAGCGCACAGAATAAGTGGGTACACAGAGAAATACACCTTAACTCGAACATAAGTTTAACAAAACACAACAACATGGACATCGTTTGATTATTACTGGATGTGGCATTGTTGGCATAGTCTGTTATGAGCAAGTTTGTTACCACTAATGAATAAAATATGGAAGACTGACAGTGCAGCCTGTCGGGGCCGCGGGTAGTCCAACGGTTATCGCGGCCTCGACATAGAGGGCGAAGAAGGAACATGGGTGGTTTTTAGTCAGTAGAAGTCTGACACTCCCTTTCGCTCTGCCCAAGAGCGGGAGGGGGTTATTCGATGATTTTAAACCCACCAAAAAAAAAAAAAAAAAAAGACTGACTTAAAAAAATGTGATTCTAATTAGTCCGTCTGCTAGATTAGCGAAAAATATTGGATACGTTTTTCTTTGTTTTATCGAATCAATGAAAATTGACGAAGACAAAACGCGTCAAAGATTTGAGTGGTGGTTGGTGACGTCACTGACCGCTAAAATATGTCATACTAATGTCATATGTAATGTGTGTGTCTACACATATTACACACATTACATATGTGTGTAATATGTGTAGATTATGACGTCACCCGAGTTTTCAAAGCACTGTATCGTCGTTATTGTTTGTTTACGTAAAAAAAGAAAAAATACGTGTCCAATGGTTTTTGGTAATTTATAGGACGGACTAATTAGATTTTTTTTAGTTAACTACCCTATTAATATGATTGGTTTTGGTTTATCCATTTTGGTACTCCCCTTTATTGTCTTCTACTCGATACAGAAAATATTTTTAAAATCGCTGTTTTACTTCTATGGTTTCCAGCTCTATTTTCTCTCAGGCCGGCTTGTACAAAAAATTGCAAAATACTGGGCTTAGGTTTTGGTCTGTTGTTGTTTAAAACATCAGGATCTTGTAACAGTCAGCAACCATTAGTTATATTTTTATTTAATTCAAGTCACATTTAAATTGCTTTACAAATGTAAGATAACTGAGACAATAATTAATAAATAAACTGTCAATCAATCGTGCCAACATCACTGTTTGGAGCAAAGTTGTAGGTTACGCTACATTTTTATTCCAATGGGAACATAAAGCACATTCGATTATACGAAATAATATGTGTAAATTCTGAAATAATAAGAAGTATGAAATAATAGAGAGATAGTTAGTAAAACGATATCAAAAGTAGGAAGTTATCCTTAGCCTCCGTATTCACTATTTTCTTGAACATGGTTACAATTTATCTGGCGTTATTTCTGTTTGTTATGAGTTTTCCTACTATGTTAGGATGATCATTACACAATATTAGAATCCTAGAGTATTATACTCATATTAAGGTTTGTACAGTTCGTCGTCATCTGCCTAATCTTTGGCTTTTTTTCAAATATTTGTATGAAATATTAAAAAAATATATAATTGTCTATAAGTGACGGGGACTCGAGAATTTCCTTGAAACTTCATATTTTCTATTCTTTGATGTAACATTCAACCGCTTCCTTTATTTCTACAAGAGCCCACTTACGGCATCCATTGATGTTTGAGTGACCTTGATTACCGCGGTAATTGTAAGATAAATATTTTGTAACTAACACTGACCTTTGTCAATTAGTTAGAGTATTCGATTTATTCGATTTGTTCCGCAAGATCAGCGGTTTTTTAAATAATTTCACCTAGAATTCGGATTGTTAATGAAAAATCGAGGGTTCTTGTTTGTTCGTTGTTCTTGTTTGTTCGTTGTTTTTTTATAAATGATTCATTAGTTTTGTTTATAAATGAGTAACCAAAAGCCCATGCATATGTTCGGTTGAGGTTCCTTAACTCGGATGTTTTGCAGCTACATGCAAATAAACCCACGAATTTCGTATTCCAATCACAGGTTTTATTTTAGGTAAAATCCTAAGACTGACCAATTGTTCGTGAAATACCCAGACATAATTATTCTTTGTTAAAAACAGACGTAGAGCAAAAGCTAAGAAATCTATTTTAGTTTGTGATATAAACTGTCTTACCTACATATATAGGTATTACGTTTATTGCAGTTCCATATAGTGTTTTAATTACACAAACAAAAAGGTATGTTACTGATGACTATTGTTTTGTAACTTTTTTTAATTTTATAGATAGGCAGGTAAGTTTTAAGAAAAAAAAAATTTTTTTTTCATTATTTTAAATAAAAAAAACAAATGTAATTAGAGCCAGGTTTGGCAACTTGTCTGTGGTTACTTATACATTGTGACGTAACATTTTTTATTTATTTACTATGCATGCATACTGACATATTATGATTTTCAGCATTCTAATATTCCCAATAATACAGCGATTACAAAAACGTATTTTTTTGTGTATTAGCTATTTATTCTTATTTAGAAAATGTTCATTAGCCCAACCACTGCTAGTATCTAAGTTCTCCCGCTCACTGACGGTAGAACTTTTTATGATTATTTCTGGCATAAGGGTGAAAACTGGTGGACTAGTAGTAGTGATAAGGTTTTTGTTTTTGACAAGCCCACCATACTATTCCCAAACTACAGCAACATCTGAAAGCAAGAATCAAAAGTGGTGACCACCAGAAAAGTGACGAGACAATGAACAAGTCTCAGAGATTCAAAAGTGCTAGCAAAATGGTTGTAAAATATTCAAGCTGTTTGCTTTACAAAGTGAATCGTGAGCTAAGTCCAATCATAACGTTTTTATTATTACGGAAAAGCATAAAAACCTATCATGGGAACTTCTAAAATATACGACATCACGACAAACATTTTAAGTTAGCTTTAATGAGGTTAACGATATCTCGAACGACCTAAGATGTACGAAATCAGAAAGAAAACCAACGACAGTCGACAAGCATATTGCCATAAATAATCATAAATGGAAATAATATCGTGACAAATTTATTCGATGATAATCACAAAAAGCAGAAGTGTCATCTGTAGCTAATCATCATAAAGTATATATAATTTATTGATGATTGTAATATGAGACTACTACATAAATATAAATGTTTGTTTTTGTGGTATATAATATAGTTTGATGCAAAAGTGACACTAAATCGATTTGTAATGTATCGTTTCATTTACATGTGTCTATCAGTTCATCTCATCCATATTGTTATATTAGAAATGTCAAAGTAACTCTTCCTATCTGTCAGTCGGTTTGTCACTCTATCTGTTATTTTGCTCGTCTAAATGGCTGAGCTAATTGACAACATTTCAAAACTGACCCCACCTTAAAATAAAAATACCATTTCTTTATTTTCGTATCCTGAGTTCATACATGTATTTTATTTATTTTTTGATTCCTTTATTTCTGAGAAAAAAAATGAAAACCAAAAAACATGTGATGACGTCATATATACGGCAGAATGATGTAGTTATCTTTGCCTAAGCATTTAATATTTTTTATGAAAACAATAATGTCAAACAAGACGTCAATTTGTCAATGTTGAATGTCACTGATTTCAAACTCGACGCTTTACGTTTACTGTTAGTATTATCAACTTTTGATTGATATTTCCCCAATAAAATGGATCCCAAAGAAACATATACGCCAATAAAGGAACCAAAATATTGTTTTGTACCAGCTTGCGCCAACGAGTATGACAAGCTGCCAAAGTGACAACGACAAGACAAGTGTGACAATTTTCATTTTTTTTTGTCGTGTCACAGTAAAGCAAAGGTTATATCGCCATTCCACCGTAAGAATGAAGTCATTTGGCGCTTACGTCTTTTTAGAACGCGCCGAATTTGAAACTTAAAATTATGAATGAAAAGTACATACTTTCGAAAAACAAAAAAATATGGGTGTCCTAGTTTTGGATTTGCTTTTATATTACTTAATAATACTCACAAGTTGAAAATATGAAATGTTGTCAATTGTAATTAAAAATTGGGGCACAGAAATACCATGGCCTCAGTTGGGACTAGTGACGTTCAATTCCGCTATCAATTATTTTAAACGTTATAGACTTTTGAATATATTCTTTTAACATGTTATTTTATATGCTATCGTTATAACACGTTGTAACAAAACTTGGCAGCAATCTGATTGCGGAGTCATTATAAACGGGCACAATGATGCACAGTGAATGTTATCTCGTATCGGACTGTATACGAACGAATATAATACATTTCATGAAGCGTTTTAAATAATAGTTGATACTTTCCAGGCTTAGAACTGTCTATAATAAAATTGATTAAATGTTTTTAGTAACGTTTTGGGTCAATGGGTCGTATAAAGAAGGGGAGAGGTATCACATGGGACACCCATAACTCGGAAACTTTGGATCGTAGGACCATGGTCATGACGCGGGCCGACTGCCGATGCCATTCGAATTCGAACGCGCCCGACTACGAAACCGCGCCGCCACTACTTTGTTATACTTACTACCCCGTTCTGACCCCGCTGTTGGCGTTTTAGCCGTTTGGCTTGTTGTTGAGTGAGACGTTATAATTATAACGCATAGGCAGAGTCGGTATAATGTTTTACGTTATGAACAAAAAAAAATTATGTTTCGGTGTTTTATGTTATATTAACCATCCCTAGTTGGGACATAGTGTACTTTTTATCCTTGTATGTGTTGCTGTGACATTTACTTCCAGCTAGTTTATAAATATGTCAAAAAAGCACCTTTTTGTAGGTATTTGCCGTCTTGCCGTTGTCCTACGATACTTGCGATCGGTGCAAAGCCTTTTTTTTCACCATTCTCCCCCGTCATACGACACGGTATCATTTACTTCTCATATCATTCCTCACACAATAAATCCATTTTTTCTTTGGCCTTCCTCTCCCTCTCAATTTTTCATTCATGCCTTTCAATCCCTGATCGTTACATGCATGCCCATACCAAGACAAACGACTTCCTTTTTTATGGACATTGAAAATTGGAGACTCAGCGACAAACTAATTCACTCATTCATCGCTAGTTTCAATTCATTCTTGATTTGGTGTTTTTCTGGTTTTCGCTGATCAGGTGCCATCCGACCTCTGTGACCCCCGTTGAACCAGATTTGTGCCCCACGGCGACTTATATTAAATTCTGTTAACTATACTCGTGGTTGAATCTGTGGTCAACATTGCAATTATGCATGTTTTTATACATAATTTTGATCGTGTTAGAGATAGCCTGTTTAAAAAACGAGTATTCTGAAGGACATATCGGTAGCTTATGATAATTTCTTTTATATTTCCTATTACTTATTTAAACATTACGTTTACTTTTCAACGCTCTCATGGTAAGTGTTTAAGTAAACCTTCTAGGGACCAACGAACTGAAATCACTCAAAGTTTTCTATAAACACGTAAAAAAATAATGGTTAAGAGTGGATACAGCCACTCGTGTTCATGAATAAATCAGCTGTCTAATTGAGTGCTACCTAATTGCAGATAGATCTATGTAAAGTTCTGTCTGGGACAAAACAAACACGCTTACATTGAAAAAATATCGCGAATAATCAGAATAGCATATAAAACTAAATAATAAGTATGTAAATAGATAGTTATCTACCTAAATACACGTAACCTCTTAGAGGAAAATATTTGGTTCGTTTTCACAAAAAGCAAATTCCTGAAACTTAGCTTATCTTCCGCTGTATTTAAGTTAACGTTTAGAATGTTAAATTTTATTTAAATTAATTATATATCATATTTTATCAAAAATTGTCAATGGGGTTTATTTGGTGTTTTAAAACTTTACGATATCATATTATACCAGTTCACAAATGAATAGCAGTTGAAGCTTCGTTTTTTTCACCATCTTCATTCTCCGGCCCCTATTTTGTTTGGAGTCGGAAGTTTCAATATTGTATTTTCCTGAAACATCGAACATTCAGCAGAATTTCACACTGCTCGGAAAAAATGTGGCCCTGTTAATTTACTAAAGATGCTTCTCACATTAAAAAGTATCTTCCTGCCATAAATATTGAAATTACATCTAATTACATCGTAATCGTGACATTGTGGGCACGACCCTCGGGCCCGGAAACAAGGAAGCCTGCAATAAAATATGGTCATAGGTATAATAGTGACGACTCTGAATGTCGCTTCGCTCATATGTTCTAGGCAGAAGCATTAATAAATTACGTGGTCCAAAGAATCGGCACAGTCTCGTGCGAACTCTTGCGCAACAGGCCGCGAGACGGCCCGCGTTATCATATAAGGTAAGTTGATATAATGTAACATTTAACGAGAAATTACAAACAATAAGATCAGTTATCGACAATCATAAAAAAACTACGTGCCTTATGAAAATGTCCGACCTAATTAAAAAGTGGCTTAATCAACTTTTTTTATAACAATACAAAATAAATTATACGCCAATAGCAATTAAGAAAGTCAAAGATGCGCAAGCAAGAGTTTTTTTTGAAGAATCTAATTACGTATCAGCTAAAATTATATAATAAATGACACACGTGTTCATTTATTATTCACCAATTTTTTTTTATTTTGATGATGAGAAATAATTGGACATTGATTGCATGGATTACGTTATTTATGTATGTATTTATAATGAATGTATATTAACAGTTTACACCACACACGCAATAATTGTCTCACTTACAATTAAATCATAAAAAAAAGTTTATTCCTAAACTAAACAAACAAAAACCTTCAAACCTTTTTGGTGCAAAAAGTCTTCAATGGCTTGTTAAGCATAAATGTATCGTTGCGGAATTTGCTTGTTCTTTGTTATTGAAGTGCAGTTTCGAAATCAAACACATTAAAAACTTTACATCACGTAGTCTTAGCACATCATTAAACATCTATTGCGGATAAAATGCCATTGCTTCCGAGTAGATAAATAACGCAATAAAATACATTATTAATTACTCGTAAACTCCTTAAAGCCCTTTTATTACTAATCTAACATAATATAATTAATAATGCTTTAATAATAAAATAATATGATTTGTAATGCATTATGCAAAACCTATGACATAGTTGATTCACTAGTTGCAATTGACGACGAGGTCCACCTTGCGTAGTTTACTATCTCATTGTTAAATGAAACAAACATAGTAAATAAAGTTACTGGCGTGCCAATAACTACTGTCAACGTTTACCTTGTCACCTGGTACTATGTACCATAAATACAGGTTATAGAAATAGCTATTTCAGGAAAATTGGAAACACTAGTGCTCTTTTCTAAACAATTGTACGTACTTGATACGTTAGTCAAATTTAGAGTTTAGAGGTTGAGTTAAGAGCGTTTAGAGTTTTCATTAAATTAAATACATATAAAGACAGATTGCAGGCTATAGCATTTTTAACCACTTTTTCAAACTGAAGGTGGGTAAACCTCAGTTTGAAAAAGTGGTAAAAAATCGGAACGCAAATAGAATAAAAAGCATTAAGCCCTTGAATAGGGTAGTTAACAAAAAAATACTTATTTGTCCGTCAGATAGATTTCCAAAAAGTATTGGACACGTATTTTTTATTTTTTCAAGTAAACAAACAATGAAGACGATACAGTGCTTTGAAAAGTCGTGTGACGTAATTTTCTGAGACATTAGTATACACATCCCTATTGCGAAATGTCAAAACATAATCATCCAAAATAAATTATTTCAATCCTCAAAGTACCACAAAACCATAGTTTAGAAGAACCAGGCAGTCGTACATGCAGTCAGACAAACAAATCACAAGAACTCATTATGTCCATTAACAATTTACTTCGACTACTTGTCTGTTATTTTAATCTACTCATTCGATGGAATATTTAGATGTCATTACCTTTTTTTTATGCGTTGCTTATTATTACGGTTTAACTGTATGTCGGGACTGAGGTGTTGAAATAAGGGTCTGGTTCCTAGGTAGAGCAAAGTAATATTAAGTTTTCTACTAAAAATTCTCTAATTTTTTTTGTTTCATTTCAACACAAAGTGATGTTTGTTTTTGTAAGAAACTTGCAATACTTTATTTCATTGCGTAAAAAGTTCTAAATTTAGTAGTGAATTATGCATTAATTTTGGTTTTAGGACGTTTTCGATGCATTATAAATGTACGAGATTTGAAAGTCAAAATACGAGGTTTTTAGCTGCTTAAGTACGAGGATTTTTTTTGTACAGTTGGCAACCCTGAATTTCTTAGTCATGTCTGGTAGGATTAGATAAACTTCCGCCTAATCCTTTGGGGATTACACTTATTTTGATAAATTTTATTACTTACAATTAAATGAATCCTCACAAAGTTCCTTCCTACAGTTACAAAATAGCTATAATTATTACATATACAGCTTCATCAATTTATTTATTAATTATTAACATGCATTTTTTTTTTTTTAACGACATAAAAAAATATCGATTGCTATTCATTATTTAAAGCCAAAAGATGACAGACTTATGATGGTGATATGGACCGAATAATACACATTAATGGAAAGGCAACAGTTAGTTAAACAGTTAAGCCATCTGATTATTCAAATATAAAAGATTTATGGCAAAATATGAATATTAAATTTCCAATAAACAGAAAGTTATATCTAAACAATCAACTTCTTGTTTGAGTGTCTTAAATTACACCCGACCACGACGGCCACGGTGCGGATGGGCAAGAAAGTAGGTCGGGCATATCCTGCAGAATGCAAAGAATCTGCTATTGCTTAATGACTGCATAAATAAACAACATGAGGTAATTAAAAATAAATGTTAAATGTTGTCCTAACGTCACTATTTTTTTTAAGCACTTTAAGCAATTTAAAGGATTTTTATCATGGAGTTGATAAAATAAATACTTGAAAATAATAAGGAGCATATTAGATATTAGAGATTCTTCAAAGTTATGTTGTAATATAATTTTTACTACCGAACATTAGCATTAATTTAAATTTTCCGCCCCATTGTCAATATAATTTATGACAGTGAAAACCATTCAACTCACAATATTCCACAGACTTTCACGTGTTTGATCAATTAAATTACTCCCACTTATACTTCTTTACCAATAAATAACAGGTGATATAAAACAGCCCAGCAGGTGTACGATTATCTGCGAATAGCCAATAAAAATAGCAATAACTCACATATAGCTAGCGGAAAAAGTTACTAATAACGGCTTATACCGTTTTGGTATACTCATTATCTCCATCATCATACAGGGTGTATACAACCCTTCACGGAGCTGTCATATATCAGGCCTCAAGAAAGCAGAATTTTATTACGTTTTATTCTTTTCAATATTATTTTACAATATATTATTATTTTTAAAATATTAGAAAGAGTTCTGAATTTTATAAATGAATATGATCACATAAATCTTACGGTTTACAAATGAGATCATTATACACATCAACATCTTAATAAAACCAATCATTTAAATTAAATTAATTCGTTAGAATATTAAAATCAACCATAAAATCTGTATCATTTGTCGAAACGGCCATAAATCTTTGTACCTAATCTGTAACGGGAGCATACAAAACGATCTATATTTTAAAACATGTCGTTAATTCCGCTATAAAATCAAATGTTTGCATACGTGTCAAACGTTAGGTTAAAATATATTGGCTTGATTTTTGTATGATTTTTTATTGTGATGTAAACTTACACGTGATGTAAATTATGTGATCATGTCACGCTTTTTACATGAAAAAACAAACTTGTTGAACTCGTTTATTCTTAAATCAAGGAGGATCTTTTAAGACCGTAAACACATTACTGTCCTGGTACGATAATGAGCAAATGTCCGCAGGAGATTCATTAAAAGTATACTATTATTTTTATATGTTGGCAATAAATGCCTACTACCAAATCATAAACTTTGACACGAATTTGAATAAATTGTTAATTCATATTTAGATTTTTACAATGGTTCTATTAACGGAAAACATTCAAAATATCGTAAATTCAACTCAGTGGTAATTAAAATACATCATAATGAAAATATGTTGTATTATAAAAGTATAATGTCAATACAAGGCATTGCCAGCACCGAAATCTTTGTGGCTACCATTTGTATGTTAATAAACTGTATTGCTTTATTCATCGTATTGTTTTAACGATCGGCATTTAAATGTTTTAATTTCAAATATTCCGTCATCAAAACGGAATATGGAAAACGTATAATTTTCTAGTACCTAAGGCCGTATACAGAAAGAAAGCTGGTAGCCGGCACTGATCTACCAGCGCTTATCGGCGCTGGTAGATTTCATTCAACTTTTCGGTGACGTTCGGCATTTATCTGTGCCGATTACCTGCATGGGCCGATTCCTATAAGCGCTGGTAGGCTGCCAGCTTTATTTCTGTAAACGGCCTAACAATCTAGTAGCCGCAACTCCCCTAATTTAAAGCGATCAAGCGGCTTAAGGTGGAGCACGATTGCCTTACCTACAAGAAAGCAATTCACTAGAACTTTGAAAATATCCAGATTAAAGTGATTAGGAAAAAAAACGTCCCAAATGCGCGTCCTTGTATGACTGAACTTGAGGTTGATAAAATGTGAGCAGCTCTTCCGGCGTAAAGTACTTTTGCACCTTTGCGAGAACACCCAGCTTTCAAAAAGCAGATTGGGCTCTGGACTCAATATAAGTAAGACCCAAAATTTGAGTCGAGGTTCAACACCGAGAAGGTCGAGATGATTAGTCTTCGGGACCAGGGGACAGGTCAAAAGGCTCTAACAAAGGGGATAGGCAAAAGGGTGAAAAGGTTTTGGCGAACAAAAAAAACGCCTGGGTCTTAGCTGCATTGAATTTCACCAGCTGCCTTGAAAGACAAGTTTAAGCGCTCGACCATGTGCTGTGCTACACTACTAAGTGACTGAATTTCGACAGCATTGGCACGTGCACAAGATTTGTAACACTCGACAAACGTGCTGTCGTCTGCATACCCAAAGGTACCGGTCTTTAGCAGGTCGTCGACTTAATTGGTATTACCGTACTAATGTTAAAAGCTTCATACGAAACTGATATTGATTCAAATAATAGTTAAAGTGATTTAAAAAATCAGCCCTGCAGGGCTATTGCGTATCTTTTAAATGAAGTGGCTAACCTATAGTGCCTATCAATTACTGTCAAATGGTTCCATTTTGTACTGAACTAAACATTTTGTTTATACTAAATTTAAGTAATAGCATGCATTAGTAATAATAAAATAAAATAAGAATGTTTAATTGACACTTTAAAATAGAACAAGTTACAAGCACAGTCACAATAAGAGAGCACACAAGTATATAGTCACAAATGAGATCCTAAACCCGAAACTAGGCCTGGACCTGTATTTTAGGGGTCAGCGTTGATTAGTAAAAACATAAATGAAATAAGGTGTAGGGAATAAATATTTTTTTAAGTACTCTATCAACATGAATGTAGCTGCAAGACAAAACATCGATGGCTATTTAGTAACGCTTTGGCATTTTTAAGATAAACGTTAACAAGAGATACATATCTAACTAAACTGAGACAGCTTTTATTAATGGCTACATAAAAACCTGTCGGTGGCTCATCAGCATGAATGATTAATTAGCTTCTGACAGGCATCTTATATTAAAATTACACACCAATTAGTCAATACGTCAGGAAACCATGTTACGCATAATTATTTCACACTCGCCTTTATGGCCCACCGCGCTGTTAGAAATGGTAGCAAGTAATCTAACTTTTTTTAAAGGGTTGTTCGAACTTAAGAAAGAAAAAAAATACGCTGTAAAAAAATAAAAAAATAAATTAAATCAGATGTTGATTGTTTTTGAATCACGAAATGACGTCGTCAGTTCAATCACATCGAAGTCATCTTTCTTTAATTGTTTTTGTCAACAGATCCACGCTCCCTTGTAAAATAAAAAATAAGGATGTTTACTGACTTGAAAAAATGTGATTCTAATTAGTCCGTCTGTTAGATTATCGAAAAATATTGGATGCGTATTTTTTTTATAAATCAATAAAAATTGATGAAGATAAAACGCGTCAAAGATTTGAGTGGGGGTAGGTGACGTCACTGACCGCTAAAAAATGTCATACGAATGTCCTAGAGTATGACGTCACACGAGTTTTCAAAACACTGTATCGTCTTCATTGTTTGCTTACGTGAAAAAAGAAAAAATACGTGTGCAATAATTTTTGGTAATCTATATGACGGACTAATTAGATTTTTTTGTTAACATCCCTATTAATGCAAGATTTTAAGTATTTGGTGCTTTTTACTTATTCAAAGCATTAAGTTACATAATGTAGAAGCACTAGAATGTAGGTCCATGTGTCAGCAGGTTTATCTAGCCTCAGAAGCCAGCATATCAAGCTACCCGAATATGTCAAATTTTTCCTTGCCCTGAACCTAATACTTCAGCGACAAAGTTGATAAGCTAAGACTGTGGTAAGTTGATGTACTGGCGACAGTTATATCTAAGGAGATATTTTGCCGTGATGTGAACGCTGTGCCATGACGAAAGTGAATTAAAAAATGTTAAAGAAAACATGTAATACGAATTCAAACTAAGTACTTAGTAGCTTCCTGTCGGGGCTGCGGGTTGTTCGATAGATATACCGCGGCCTCGGACACAAAGGGGTAAGAAGGAACATGGGTGGTTTTTAGTCAGTCTGACACTCCCTACCGCTCCGCCCAGAGCGGAAGGAGTTATGTGATGAATTCTCAGCTTCCAAAAAAAAGAGTTTTTATTAGCTTTACGGAAATGTGAATAACACTAGAAACAGTCGTAAAACTTTTGCGTACGTGTTATTTCACTAGAAAATCAATAGAATTTGTCAAGTTACATGATATTATCATAAGTCAATATTGAAGTTCCGCCTGACATAACGACATTATTTACTCAATTAATTGGTGATGTTCAAGTATTACGTTCATCGAAAATTTTAAATCTATACTAATATCATAGAGAGATAAAATATGTTTGTTAGTTTGTATTTAGGATACAGACTAACAAACATGTTTTATCATATTTTACTGAATCTTTGGAACCAATAATTTAATTTTAATATTTTTTTATTGATAGAGAAATACATTAATCGTGGTTTCAATAGGCTATACATAATTTTTATATTTATTAGGTAAATTAGCCGATTTATCACAATTATTGCGGATAAAGTCGCGGGCAAAGTTCTAGTAACAAATATTTTCAATAATAATCACTGGATACTAATGTATTAATTTTAAATGTTAAGGCCATCATCTTTGAATACAGCTATTATTAAGATAAGCGTGTACTATAATTAATTACTGGATTTAATGAATGATGCATATTTAGCTATCTATCCCGACCTTAAACTTAGGAACTTTGTTCATTAATCAATTACGTGATAGCCTTTTTGCAAATGATCGCTACAGCTTGGCCGTCGCCTCTTTTATTTGTTCTGTGGTCGCAGACACAGAACAAATAGTGGTCGCAGATATTGATATTTTTTTCTAGAACTTCGTCACAAACATATATTGATCACACATATCATCATAATTTTCCTGCCCTGTCGTACTGTATGGGTCGAAATGCTGGGCTGTGAAATAGATGGATCAAAAAAGATTTCATGTAACTGAGATGAGAATGTTAAGGTGGATGTGTGGAGTGACAAGAATGGATAAGGTAATCATCATCATTCATCATTTCAGCCAATAGACGTCCACTGCTGGACATAGGCCTCCCCCAGGTGTCGCCATATTGTACGGTCCCGTGCGTCTCGCATCCAGCGGGTCCCCGCAATCTTCACCAGGTCATCGGTCCACCTAGTGGGAGGCCTTCCAACGCAACGTCTTCCGGTTCGCGGTCGCCACTCCAGAAATTTGTTCAAAAGTTGCGCCAGTTATAGAAAAGTAGAATGGGAATCGAATGTCGTGGTATGAACTTGTTATGAGGAGGGACGAATCGCATGTGATTAAAAAGGTCATGGATATAAATGTTGACGGATGGAGAGAGAGAGGAAGGCCAAAAAAAAGATGGATGGATTATGTGAGGAATGAAATGAAAGAGACAGGAGTAAATGCCACTGTGACGTCTAACAAGGAAGAATAAAAAAATACCGTGTTGCGCCGACCCCAAATAGCATGAGGTCAGAATATGATGATCATTTTCCTGCCCTTACCCCAATTTTTTTGGGGTCAGCCCCACATGCCTTCTTCTTCCATAATTTTTAATTACTCGTCATATCAGCAGACACCTTTACCTTGCACAAAATAACAGCAGCAGTATGAATGTGAATTGGTATAGGTACCCATCCACATTTATACTCAAAACTTTCCTCACGGCATTTTCCTCATTCCTTCTCATTACATATTCGATACCACAAATGAAATGAATGCTAAGTAGTACTTAAAAATGTCAAATCCAGTAAAAATGTAAATACAATTAAGACTTCCGTGTCTCGCGTTAATTTTATTCGTTTGTGAGCGAAGAAGCCGGTGGTATATAAGCTCGTCTTTATGCACTTACTTACATTTTGTGACACGGGACATCAAACTATAGTCGGGACATCAAACTATAGTTTTGGGTAACAATAAACACATGGCCTCGCTTTGTATAGATTTCCCGTACGATGAAGGATCCGCGTAAACTGGTTTTGTATAGCTTGATTAGTCACCGTGTGTACATTCGAGAAGACGGAAACAGAATAGTTGAAGAGAGGAGCTGGTTAACTCAATATAGTTTATTTTTAATGAACAGTAGAAAATGTTTGAAGAAAGATTTAAATAGGTAATATTGAATGTGATCAATTAATATTCATAGGTTGTTTATCAACACCATGTAACTAAGTAGTAGTACAGTTAATTATGTCTAATACTGTCACTATTCTAATTAAAGAAACATTCTTAATTGATATTAGTAGGCAAACCTTTTTCTAAAACTAAGTCACCATATTCCAAATTAATTGTATACTCATGTATTATGTAAAACAACAGGTGTGGGCTTTGTAAAAAAATATTTATAACCTTAGGATGTGCCATTTGATTTTGACAACTTTAAAATGACGTCATTTCGTTAGTAGTTCTGTACTACCATCTTGATTTACGTTCAATCTCGATAGTTAAGTGAATATTTTATATTCGCCTTGACATCGAGTTCAGTTTTAACATAATGACATAATGTTTAGGAACTGTTAAACTCTAAGATCCACCAAAAGTTAACACTTACTGCATGTAAGTGAAGTAATTTTAAATGCCAAGGAGCTTTTGGTTTAATGGATGTGTAAATAGTTTGGGCGTTGACGTATTATTCGTGTGAATAGTTGGTAAAAGTTTGTGAGCCTGAGTCCCTTCTACCCTGTTTTATCACCATAATGTTTGAGTCTGCACACTCAAAGACTTGTATGAAGCAAATGACAGAGCCGTTTAAGTTGCTACGTAATGCGCGGACAGAGTCTAGTCATCTAATATATTTATTTTTATCACCACTGCTTGTAAAACAGAAAAGGAAATAGCGGGAGGTAATCGGCATGGCATGAAACCAAACATTAGATACTGACGTCGACCAATCCACATTGTACCCGTGTGGTGTATTATAAGTGACCCACTTCTGCTCATGAAGAAGAGGCCTTTGTGGCAAAAAAAATATTAAATGGCTCGAATTTTCGTCTTAAACATTAAATGAAAAATTAAACGAGAATTACTGATTTTTTAACACACAAACGTCTGAAAGATTAAACTATAGATTAAACTAGTATGAAGAGTATTTATAACACAGATCACCTCAACCTACAAATGTCTGATTGGGATCAAGTCTCAGGTAAACCACGGGACTATAAAAACACATATTTAGCTGTGTATTCTTTTCATTTTGAATTGATAGAGCAGGTTTTAAATTATCTACACCATGTTTGCAAAGTTTGATTGATTTACGAGGTGGTGTCCGCAATGCCATACTTTACATACAGGCGGGAAAAGCGATCATTCTGTTGATCTGATCTTGCTGTTATTGACAAATCTCGTAAAGAGTACCAAAGTAGAACCCTCTTTACTTTTTTTTATTGTAACCTGTACTCCCTGTGCTCTTTTCTCGACGTCTTCGAACGCAAAAACTGTTTGCGATACATTTCCAGATATCTCGTCACGTCTTTCTGGGCCAACCTTGTCGACCATTTACTATAAAAGATTGTAAACACCGCGTCTATTTTCTGCTTCAGATGCATCGACCAAGGAGACTGGGTTTTAAAGCGAGCATAATACTATGCTTCGTGCTGCAAGCATTAGGTGCCGACAAGTACACCGACGAAAACAGACCGTACGAATTCGGGTTCAAGATAGACGGCGAGCAGCACAGACATGAATCTAAAGGTACCAACTTGCAGTCTAACTGGATGCAGCTAAATACCAAAATTTTACATGGAGCGACTGCCTATCTGCCTTCCAGAACCCATGTTTATACTATAATACAACAGTCGTCTTTTTCCACACTCCAATATGAATCGCCATCACTATTACCATTATCTGTTTATTTATTTCTGTACACACAAAATACAAAAAAAAAAGGATAAAAATATAAAAAAGGGAAGCACAAAGGTACTTCTTATTTCAAAAGAAATTTCTTCCAGCAGACCTGCGGGAGGAAAATTGGATTAGACAAGTAGACACAGTGTGTAGAAAAGACAAACAGAAATTTTTAAATAAAATTTGTAACAAAAGTATATTTGCCTATACATAAAAAATACATACATACAAATAAATAGACATTTAAAATAAACACTAATATTATGAATATATAGGAACCTTTAATATATAAACATACATATATACAGAATATTACGGTATAGAGGAGAGGTAATGCTCTTTGACTTGTTATTATCCCCATTCTAGACATTTTATGTTTGAGACAGTCGTCCCCACTTTAATAGGAACACGTGCATTACTTTGTGCAATTTATTTAGTCATCGCAGCTCTTAAAACGGTGAAGGAAAACATCGTGAGGAAACCGGCATGTCTTAGAACTAGAAAATTCGAAGACATGTGACATCTACCAACCCGCACTGGGCCCGCGTGGTAGATTATAACCATTCCCTCTCAAAGAGAGAGGAGGCCTGTGTCCCAGTAGTGGGAACATTAATAGACTGTTGATGATGATGACTTTAGCAATAAAGTTGAAAATCTATAAATTTGACAGATTGTAATAGTTTGATGTGCTCGCGCTTGTACCAATGACACAAGAATTTTATTAGTGAGTTGTATACTATGTATGTACTAGGAAAATAGGAAAATTGTCACGATTTTGGCACAAATATAAATTATGTAAACAACTTCAAGGTCAAAGAAGCGAAAGCGCTTCTTTCTCAGTACGTTAGTAACCTACAAGAATTTTGTTATTTCAAATAATTTCATAGCCATACTTAATAACAACATTTAGCTTAACTGGATGCATTTTGAGTAACGGCTGATTTTCTATTTAAAATCGATTTCATCTTCATTTTGAATGATTATTAATACATTTTTCAAAACCTAGGTGGGTTTATTTTATTTTATTTTATTTTCTTTTTGGGAAACTTACAGCTAATACAGACAATGTACTTTATTAATAAATATTTGAAGGCCAATTACAGGTTTTTTACAGATAAAACACGAAAATAAAGAAAAAAACAACAAAAAAAAGGTAACAATAAACAAACAAAGTAACACGATATAACCAATATTGTCTGTATATTTCCATGCTCATTACCTAACATATATGTTTATTATAATAAAACAACAAAAAAAAGATTATTTTGTTAACATATGAATCTCAATAATACATTTTGAATGAAGATCACCCATATTTTAGCAGTATATCGTGTAATCTAATAGGTATTTATACAGGAAATCAGGAAAATCTAAATTTTGCTGTTACACTTTTGGAAGTACTAGATTAATTATTATTATCATCTCGCCAACAAACTAATTTCGTTTAAAATCGATGACATCGTGAGATAATAATAAGAATAACCTGAAACTAATCGAACATCAGAGACAGTTACATAGATAATAATGATTACATAAAGACCTAAAACACCACGAATTGCTTTATTATTCATTACCTCGTATATTAATTTAAAATCTGCATTTTTTAAAGCAGGTATCTCACTGCTTCTCCCAGTTTATCTGATGTGACCGTTTTTACAAGGTCGAAAAACGTCACGTTTCATAAACACTCTATTCTATTAATACTGATCATGACATGTGAATACTTATTATAAACAAATTATGTTGATGATTTGAAAACTAGCTCTTTGTAATATGTTATCTGGTTAACAACGACCTAAACAGATGTTTCTTTTAATGATTGCTAAAACATGCTCCTTTCTAACTCACCACGTTTTACGAAGTTTCTGGTTTTGCTATTACTCATGATGGTTTTCGTGGTTTGCAATTTGGGCTTTTGCCTCTACAATCACTTCATAATCTATAAACAAAGTCCTATCCGTGTCTTTCTGTTCGAGATAAAAATCATAACTACTTCACCGATTTTCATGCTGTTTTCACCATTCGTGATAACACCATGAAAATCGGTTGTTCTTGATGAAGGATACTAAAAGTATATATTTTGTCAAGTTCCGACATCCAAGCGGGCGAAGCTGCGGGCATCAGCTAGTTCACTTTAAAGTGTAGTGCTATAAATCAGCAAACCTTGGCAGGGCTTAACTATTATATTTGACTTTAATGGCAATAAACCAATTAACATAATATATTCTAACTCAATAAAATCGATTGTTACTTTACAGACAAAGACGGGATTATCATGGGTGAATTTGGATTCGTCACTGCCGATGACGTGTACCATGTCACCGTGTATGCTACCGACAAAGAAGGACACTTCAAGATATTGTCGATGAAAAACATTCACTTGAAATCATGTAAGTTTCAACCCAGAAGTAAAGTTGTGATAGTTGAATACCCCCTTGTAGTCATTTGAAGTAATGCTAACGAAATATATACGATACGAGAAGGTTTAAAACCAAATGTATCTCTAACCCGATAAACGAAGTCAATTACAAAAACTTATAACTTATTAAGACTTGTGTCTAGCTGATACCAGTGACCCCATTGTCCTTGTGACTTTGCACTAATGGAAAATGGAAGCTTATGGCGGTCTTATTTCTGAATTTCAGCTTCTACGTCGGGTCTCGGCACTCCTACATCGGCAAGACAAGGTCATGCCCTAGCGTTGCCATCTGCACAACCTGCTTCTGTACAAGCATCAGCAGTCCCACAACAACAAATTAAGCAAGGTGGAGCACCTTCGCAACCACAGCAAGGACTTTTTGCACCACAAGCTCCAGTACCACAAGGAGCTTTTGCACCACAAGTTCCAGTGCCACAAAAAGCTTTTGTACCTCAACCTGGAAAACAAAATAAACCTGTAACTATTGAACAACCAGGAAAGTCATGCTCATCTTGCAGTTTGCCAACAACTACTACACGGCCACCACCTCCTGCATATAACCAAGTGGCGGACAAAAACAACTATAATAGTCCAAAGCAATTTAGTGCTCCCGCAGCAAGTCCTCAAAATCAACATACATTCCCTGCATCATCTCCTGGACAACAGAACATTGAACAGGGTGGACCAATCGCTTCAACATATAATCCTCAAGGTGGTCAGGAAAAATATCCTTCTGTTCAACAAAATATACCCCAACAAGGACTTATTGCCACAGGTGGTGTACCATCCTTTGCCCCACAACCAAGTCAGACGCCACAAAATTATGTAAACTCACCAAATTTGCAAAAACCTTCTTCGCCTAACACATACTTACAGCCAGGAGAAGGGAGCTTTCCATCTGCTGGACAGGCTCGAGGAGGAGCTGAAACACAAGCTAGATTAGGTCAAACATATTCAGGAGAACAGAACCGCTTCTTTACTGACAATCCATACGCTGGAGCCGGGCCTAAAGGCTCTGCAACGACTGTTCCAGCTGGTGGAAATTTTGCAAACGGTCAGCAATCTGGATCACCCGGACAGATTTCCTATCCGCAACGATCACCCGCACAAGGTTTCTTCCCGCCAAGATCACCCGCACAAAGTTCCTTCCCGCCGGAATCACCCGCACAAGGTTCCTTCCCGCCGGGATCATCCGCACAGGGTTCCGTACCGCAAGGATCACCCACACAAGGTTCCATCTCGCCAGGAACACCCACACAAGGTTTCTTCCCGCCAAGAGCACCCGCACAAAGTTCTTTCCCACCGGGATCACCCGCACAGGGTTCTTATCCACAAGGATCACCCGCACAAAGTTCTTTCCCGCCAGGATCATCCGCACAGGGTTCATATCCGCACGGATCACCCGCACAAGGTTCCATCTCGTCAGGATCACCCGCACAAGGTTCCTTCCCGCCAGGATCACCCGCACAGGGTTCCATACCCCAAGGATCACCCGTACAAGGTTCCTTCCCGCCAGGATCACCCGCACAGGGTTCCTATCCACAAGGAGGAGCTGGTGAAAGAACTGCTAAGCAATACAATGGTCCTAGACAACAATCTGATTCACAACAGGGACCTAACGGCTTCCGAGGCCCGGGTGCAGTTCAAGGCTCCAATAAACCGACGCTAGTTTCTGCTCAAATGCAAATAGTTGACCAGAATACTGACATTTATGCACTAGGCCCTAACGAGCAGAAAGGTTTACCACCAGGACTCGCTCAGGGTGACATAAATACGCTACTCTACACATTTAACTATACCGTAGGTTTCCATGGTCACTTTGAAGAGGGATATACCAACGGCGCCAAGAAAGGTTACTATTTCGTGACTGGAAGGAATGGTGTTCGAACGAGGATTGATTACGTAGCCGATGACACAGGGTTCCATCCTACAGTTTCACAGGAGGTACTTGACCTATTGTCTGAAGATGTTCCCAAACCAGAAACTGAAAAGGATGCGAAATACGGCCTCAAGGGTTATGAATTCAAATGGTTGTATTACCCTGCTGAATCTAAATAATACTCCTAAAATTTTGTTTCAAACCTAAAATGGACCTGAACATTAACTGACGCTCCTTACAAACTTAGCGATAGAGGTACAGCCTAGCAGGCAAATTAAAATGTATAGCTTTACTATATCTTACTATTAATTTTAGATTAGATTATATTTTTAGGATAAGTTTTTGAAAGTATTACATTTAACTTTAATAATAACAGTGTTCATTAATAACAAACTGCCACGTAACTGCCATATGATCACCAAAAGTAATTATTATTAGTAGTCTGTTATGTTAATAGAAGAAACACGTGATGGTGATCTAGCACCTTGTATAAAAACATGTTTAGAAATAAAAAAAATAGAAATACAATAAAATATATTTGAAAAAAGATATATAATGTGTTTAATTAATGTTACCTACATCTACATAATTATTTATAAAAACTGAATTGACATAATATTTTCCTGATCGAACAAAAGTTCAATTTAATGTTGTAATAAATTAAACAGAGGCACAGATTTCCAGTTTTGCACCTAGATCTGATAGAGTTTCATTTTTGTTTGATATTTATATAAGTGATCATCAAAAGTATTTACAGTCAATCAAATCTACATAACATGTTAAATGAAATAATATGACTCATCAATAGATTTATATTTATTGTTTAATAATTATTCGGTGTCTCAGCGGCCTGAAACAATTGGACGTGGATTAGCAACATATGACGTCCTGATGGTATAGAAAATTGCAGAAGTGGTGACTAGCTTCTGGGCCAGTGCTAGCCGCAGATACATGAGTAGAACAGCCTAGGCTGTAGCTGGTTCAACCAGGAAGCTTAAAAATGGGAAGTATGACTTACACGCAGTGATAATACGAGTTGACAAATAAAGGATTTTTCTGCATGGCTTCCCGGGGTGGCTGTTCCAGTATGAGGCTAGTTTCTGCAAGACTTATAGACCAAGTGACGGCCCGCTAAGGGCACTCCCTGTGGGTACGAATCTCAGCTTAGGGCGCCATTGAGGGAAGGCAGCAAAGGGATAGGCTAAATCTAAGGGAGGGGCTGGTTTAACTCTACAGGCTCAGCATCGAGGGCAGATAAGGGCAACGGTCGGGGTCGTTTATTATTTTTTAGTGCCCAGCTATAAATACTATATTTCGAATACATTCTACAACTTTATTCTACTGTCCACCAATTCCAACAATTCGTTAAAATAGATACATAGCTACTATGTTCACCAAATCTATTAAGCTGGATCTATAAATTATTCAACAGCAATAAATCATGCATAATAAACAGAAGTGCATCTCGTGACAGAATACTGAATACCTAATAAATTAAAATGTGTAATAAACATGTAATTCAAACGAGATTATCACCAATGTATTGGCACGTGAATATCTCCTGACAGCATTGGCTAGCAAAGTAACACCGTGGCGAGGTACAGCTACTTTTCTGTACGATCAGATATAGATCTTAACACGATGAAAAACTGAAAAGTTGAAATTGTCAAAGAATTGATATTTACCAAAAACTATATTTATAGGGGACTTGCTAATATCCCACACTCGTTTAGAGTAACTTAAATAATTTGTTTTGTGAATTTTAAATACACGCCATCTATTAAATGTTCAGTGCAACAGCATATAAACAAGGCCATAGAGTCCATAACAAGTTTAGCAACCTGCGCAGACGCAACTGACGGTACGCATCATTGATCTTAACTTTTTATTTCCATCAACTGAGGATAGATGGCAGTAAATTAGGACAGCACGGCGCAGCAGTCGCGCGTTGGGTATGCTGCCCTATGTATCGCGGGTTCTATTCTCACATGGCACAAATAATTGTATGGCCTACAGTTAGTTGTTCCGAGTCTGGTTGTATGTGCATGTGATTTAAACTATTTATATATATATATACACGATACAGGAGCAATTCCTAGTGTGGCAAATTTTAAAAAAAAATATTTTTATATATTTTGTTCTGCATTCCTGTAAGATTTTTTTGTATCATTTCAGATAGGCATACACAATACTACATGCCACCATACGTATTTCTACTACAAAGCAGGGTTACTGTATTCATGACAAAAACAAGAATTTTAAGCTGTCTCTGCGATATTTTACATAATTGGTTAAAGACACCTGCGGGTCTAAAATGGCCGCTTTATCCGAATCCACGCAGAATCACGTTAAAATTTCAAATTCTTAAAATGGACTTTATGTCTATAACTATAAAGTCTATTTTAAGAATTTTACATTTTTAACATGATTAATATTACGAATCTGCTAAAGCGGCCATTTCAGACCCACTGGCCGTACATTACCTATTTATTGATACATGTACCAAAAAAAAGCTAATGAACTAGAGGTCTAAAATGGCAACTTTAGCAGATCATAATAAAATCATAGAATTGCGTTAAAATTCGTAAAATGGACTATTGAAAATAGTAACTGCGCTTGTGACCATTTTACGAATTTTAACGCAATTCATATTATGATCTGCTACAGTAGCTAGTTGTCGCTGCGAAACGAGCACGCCGCCTGAAGGATATTTCTCGACGGCATGTAAACCCAGGCCAGAGGCCAATGGGCGGCATGAAAACTCTTACCAGGTTTGGCAATAACCACTCGATAAAGAAGAAACAAGTATCTACTTAAAACTAGGTGTAGGCGAAACGTTTTTGAAAAAAACACAAAAATTGAAAAAAAACAAATACACAAAAAACTGAAAAAAAAAACAAAAACACTAAAATGTATTTTTTATTATTTTTTTAATTTTCAACCGATTTCCCAAAAAGGAGGTGGATTCTCAATTCTACCGTATGTATATAATAATATTTATATTCTTTTTATGTTTGTTCGCGGATATCTCCGTCAATTGTCAACCGATTTTCAAAATTATTCTTGTGTCTGTCCCATTGTCACCAAGTCAGAATCCGATAATGGAATCCCTGAGAAATCGAAGGCAACCCACAAATTTCATATATTTTCTGAAACTGTTTAAGTATTTGCGTCTGATAATCATAATTTCATGTAGTTGCGCTGATGATGGAAGGTATAACTCCTCAACGGTTAGGAGTTGGAGGATAACTCTTTAATAAAATATTATGGGCACGTACTAGCATATACGTCCCCATAACATTTTAACATAATAAATGTTTGTATTCTTTCAGGTTATCTAGGTGAGCTGATTAAGGAAGGTACTACTCCTCATCGATTAGGAGTTGAAAGCAATATTAAGGGAATCTAGAAGGTTAAGGGTTAGGTTTGTTGGTTGAATGTTAAATGCATAGTAAATATTTGCATAGGATATTACAACTAAAAATGGAATGAAAACTAAAAATAATAAAACATTTTTGCAAAAAAAAACTGACTTCAAAAACACAAAAAGTGAATAAACTCAAACACTAAAAACTGAAAATCAAACAAACAAATGTCACCGACTTCAGAAGCAAATTTTTCTTCTGAAGTTTATTTTTCAGTTCAGTTTGTGGAAAGGACTGCTCAGGAGTGAGACAGTTTTGATAATAAATAAAATAAGGTAACTAAAATGCATTTTGTAAGTACCTTGGACAACAACCTGCAATTGCTCCACATAACAATCTTATCCTTTCTTAATCACCATCACGGAGTTTGATTCTCTTTTTACCCGACTACAGTGAAGCCAAAAGGAAGGGTAATAATTTTGGCAGTCTATGTATGTTTGGCTATATCCAAATGAAGATCCTTATTCATTCATCATTTAAAGTGCAACTTTTTTGTGAACTTTTTCTATAATGCTGGTAACTATTCTGTCAGATTACTGACGCACTAATTCCTTCTGTAATATACAGGAACAGCCTATCAGAAGACTACAAGCGACAAGTGGCAATATAGATGAACATGTAGCAGGTGAAATCTACAGTAAATGTGTGGTCACAATAGGAGAACCTGCAATAAGAGGACAAAGCCTACAGCAGTACTGGTTGCCTTAGCCGCAAAAGTCTGAAGGCTTACACAATAACCGGCGAGAGTACCCCAAAACAAGGCACGATGTAGTAGAAGTGGTGTCAATTATAATAAAGATTGTTGTATTTTTTAAGAATTCAAACAATTTAACAAAATAATTTATTTGGTTGAACAAAATGAATAACGTAAAAAACCAATTAAAAATCCTATTAGAACCATTTTCGACCCGCGACTTCGCAGACGAAGTCGCGGGCAAAAGCTAGTATTTTAATAAAAACAACAAGTTTTTAATATAAATTTTTTGAACAAAACCTGATTATTACCCTAAAAAATATTTTTGCGTACTGTATGATGTACCGAATACTTGGTTAATGACTTTGTGAACGATTCGTCTACATCTTGTATGTATTTTCTATAAAATAAAGCTTAATTATGGTAACGCAATATGATCATACATAGGCGATTACTCACCTTCCTATGAGGCTGTTGTCATATCTTGCAATAGTAGACATCCCGTTTGATAAAAAAAACCCGAATGTGTCTGACCTCATTTCCTTTAATTATCAACTTAAATATGCATATTTTATTTAGGAGCGTGAGAATTAATCTTAGATGTAGGTATATTTTATTAATCAGTGCGTTATGCGTTGCGCATTGGATCAACATCATTATTTTCAGCCGAAAGACGTCAACTGCATGACATAGGCCTCCCCGTAGCGTCACCTGTTTTTTTTTTGGTCACCACATTGACCAGTCCCGTGCGTCTCGCATCCAGCGGATCCCCTTACACCATTGGTATTGGTATTGGTTGGCCATTGGTTCACCTAGTGGGAAGCCTTCCATCGCAACGCAATGTCTTCCGGAACTTAACGGCGCCGGTTTCGACTTCCCGGGCTCAGCTTATCAAAGTCTTCTTCTTTTATGAGGCATAATTAGCCTGACGCCATAATCCATAATGTAAGCCCGGTGGTAGTAAAAATAAAATTTAAATTGGATTATAATATCAATGCAATCCACTGCCGGGCAAGATAACCGTAACCGGAACTTATTAGAAGGTGGTGAAATATACTACAAATATTTTAAATTCGATAAATATTTCAGTCAATCTGTTTTCATTAAATGTCTGTTATTTGTTGCTATCACTAACTCGAATCTAATTCAATTAGATTCTAAGTCTGGATGTCGGAAGAGGTCACTGTATCGAAATTCACATTTCACAAAAACAACAAATATAAACTAATTGAAAACCCAAATCGTGCAAATGGTGAGAAGAAAGAACATTGTACTTTTACCATACTGAAAAGTTCAGTCAGATATAGCAGTCTCCTTTCAAGCGAACATAGAAACAGCAAAACTAATCATGTAATAAATCAACTCTTTTTAAAATAATATGACAGTGATGGCGCTTTTCTATTACAGACGTACAATAATTGACCCGCTTATGCCCCAGCGGGAGTCGTGACCCGACAGCAATGATTCAATGGTCCCCGCGATAATCTCAATAACAAGACAATTACATAAGATTCGCATTCATGAATGAATGTTTGCAGCTACTTGCAGCCACTATCGCTGCGTGCTTTTGGCGGGAAGCCTCCACCAGTCGTACCAAAGCCGGCGCGTGCGCAACACGCGTTCGTTATTCAAATTTTCAAACTCAATGCGATCGCGAACGCGACGTTTCGTCTCCTAGTCTTTTTGTTTTAAAATTGTTAAATGGAAGTATTGAGGGCACACCTCATTTACTATTGTAACGATTCAGTTTAAAATGGTGTGAATATGCTTTGTTAAACCATAAAAGAAGTGTTAGTTCTACTTTCTTAAACTCTAAACAAAACATATCCCAATTGAGTATTTGATGTTGGACATAATTAAGTGAAAGACGTTTTTTTTTATTAGAAGTAAGTAGTTGGCTTACATTTCTACACAAATAACATGATTAAAAGTAACATTATCTAACGTCCAACTAACCCAGCTTTAATAACAAAAGTCACTAAAAACTGCATGCGACTATGACCTTATAACATAACAGGTCCAGGAGTGTCTTATTTATTACAAGAAACAAAATATCAGCCTTCTTATGATAATATTCTCCAGTGCTAATTTATTTCACCTTTGCCATCTTCACACTTTACAATATAATATCTGACAAATTCAAGGTACTCTGTTTAACACTCCTCAATTTTCAATACAATCATATACTTCCGATGTACCTATATCAAAAGTCAGCAGCTAAAAATGTAAAGACGATCAAACAATAAGTAACAGTGGTAAATTAACATAATAACATGTACTTGGCCATACTATGTTCTCTGTGGCACCCAACAAAATACACACATTGCTTATCTTCACCAAAAAGGGATCGCTTAAGAATATCCAGCATCTTCGATTCTAATCAAAACCAACTGAGTTTCACAATTGGTCTTTCTAACCTGCATAAAATATGTAGTTGCAATTTCACGTTTTATCCATTCAGTGGCAGGGGAGAGGAGCTCGTGGCTTAATAAGAACTGCCACTCTGGTCGATCTTTAGGTTAAGCTGCGCTTGCCTAGGTCGATCGGTGGATGGGTGACCGCCTATTACATACCGAGTTTCCTCCGTGCCTCGGAAAGCACGTTAAGCTGTTGGTCCCGGGTGCCATATATAGATCTTTGGCAGTCGTTACGGGTAGTCAGTGACCTGAAAGTCTGATATCCAGTCTTACCAAAGGGTATCGTATTACCTAGTATTAACTGGGTTGTGGAGGTCAGATAGGCAGTCGCTCCATGTAAAATACTGGTAATCAGCAGCATGCGGTTAGACTGGAAGCCGACCCCAATATAGTTGGGAAAAGGCTAGGCAGATGATGATGATGATCCATTCAGTGGCATCGTCATATGGTAATTCAAGAGTTGACATATAAAGTTACAAAAAACATATATTATGAATATCATAATAATAAGGAATAGTATTAGACTGAATGTCATCTCATTGACATTTGATTTGTTTTCTTTTTTCAAAAATATCTATGTAATGTAGGAACACGTTTTTGGAATGGGTCATCACTACTGGTCGAAACCCCCCATGACTGGTGGGCTAATGTGGTCCAGTGGGCGTTGATTTGTTTGTCCAGCTCGTTTCGTTGTCCTTTACGAGGATTCATGCGACATTAGGTTCAGAGCAGCAGCAGAGTTTATTACGTATTTTCTCTAGTTTGAGTCATATTAGAATTTTATTGGAAACTTTATTAGCCCCCATCAGTCGAAACCTATGAAAAATTGCGATATGTTCCCTAAAACTAGACATGAAACAATTTCTGTTGTCTATCAATTACGTAAAACACGCAAGGTTAACATTATAAATTGCATTACAAGTTTATGACATCGCTATTTACTAAATGAACACTATGGTCAGACAAGGGTACTCCATGCTCTAAGTGTCTTTATTCAAGAATATCACATCATCAATCATTATTTCATGAAGTAACAAAAAACATTGTTTGAGCAAAAGTCTTGTCATTCTACTGATCAGTTGAAAATTAATCATTTGTTTGTCTGATTAGATTAGTAGGAAATAATAATAGATGTAAGTCTGACAGAAGTCACTCAGGTCAATGCCAAAATCAGTACCATCATACCTGTTCTTGCCGCCAAACAGTTTTAATGTTTCATGGGTTGAAGTAAATGAGTGTTACTCGTAGCTTAGTGTAATAATTATAAACACATGATTATGTGGGATGAATCTGCTATGCCAAAGGTATTACAGAGGCCTAATAGATAAATAAATAAATAATAAACACAACGTCAATAGCAACTACTTATCAGTTTCAGCAAATAGGGGATCGGACAAAAAAAACTAATTAGTCCGTCAGATAGATTTCCAATAAATATTGGACACGTGTTTTTACCCGACTGTGGCGAAGCCCAAAAGGAGGGTTATTTCTTTTTTCACATAAACAAATATGAAGACGATAGGTACAGTGCTTCGAAAACTTGTGAACTCCTCGAAAACGTCACATTTTACTACATTTTTTACCTACGAATGACGTCACAACCCATTAACCCAACACTCATGATCTTTGACGCGTTTTATCTTCGTCAATTTTTAATAATTTGATAAAATATTAAAAATTATTATATTTTTCGATAATCTAACTGACGGATTAATTAGAATCATATTTTTTTACTCAGTCCGATCCCCAAATGTTCCTCATGTGTCATGTTACTTGGGGTAACACGTTTTATTGACATTTCATATTCACCAATTACAGCTGAATATCTCAGAACTGACAAGACTAGAACAAAATACCATTTGCGTTTACATAGGTCAATTACAGAAATAAAGAAAGTGCACATTATTGCTATAATTACAAAATGTTCATAAGCTGTGAGCATGAGCAGACAGTGAGCCATAACTCTTAACAACAATTAATTTCTTAAGTAAGCATTTTCCGGAAGAGAATCGAACTTCGTTACGTTGGTGTTGGTGAATAAGATGATTGAGTCAACGTTGGTGTACAAAACAAAACATGTGCCCAATAGATTTCTTAGTGCCAAACATGTCGGGCTCCCATACAAAAATGCATCCCTATTTCTCTTCCCCGGGATCTAGGGGATTTATTTTCGATACCCACTTTCGATAATAAAGACCCTTAACGAAGCCGAACGGCACTTTTTCCTTACAAAACGATTCGATTCGATTAAAAAAAATCGAAAAATATAAATTATTGGCAAATACTGAAGCATTTCAGCTTTTTACCTAAAACGGAAAACCAGCGGCCAGAGAAAATACAGTTTCATCCGTTTCGTTTAAAAAAAAGGTCACAGAGATCCTTGAAGAGCGAATCTAGTGTAAGATTAACATAATTACCGTTAAGGATTTTCACAGTTGGAATTGTCGGAAAGCTGAGTAAGATAGCCAAAGTCGGAATCGAGGTAAAATAACGGGCACAGCTATCTTAATGTGACATATGCAAACCTTGAACGTGCTAGGAAAATCTTTTTGTTTATATTATGAACACGATGCGGTAGTAAACATCTGGTTTTCTCTACAGTCGATACTTCTTCTTTCGTATCGAGCCCGGAATAAATGTGATTCGGACAGTAAAATAGAAGGGAAGCTAACGCCATATCATGCTTAAGTCCATTAATACATTTTTTTCATCTCCATCATCGTAATCACTACATACTATAAAACATAGTCGCTTTCTCTGTCCCTATATCCCTATGTATGCTTAAATCTTTAAAACTACGCAACGGATTTTGATGCGGTTTTTTATTTTTTAATAGTTAGAGTGATTCAAGAGGAAGGTTTTAGTATGTTTTTTGCACCCGTGCGAAGCCGGGGCGGGTCACTAGTATTTGATATAATGGTACTTATCACGTACCCCAAGAATTTTCTTCTATGCTTTATCTTAAAATATAACTGTCGCAGTAAGATAGTTAGGATCATTCCGACTAGTTCTACTTCACAGTTCTACGTTAGAACTAGTGGGTTTTTTTCCACTAGTTCTACGATTCAATGCAGTACGAAATCGTAAAACTAGTCAAAATGAAAAGTCAGTGGAACTTTTCGTTCCCACTACTCATTATTATAGTATTTCACTAAATTAGTCTAAGTCTCGTAAGATAGTAAATATCTTTTATTATGACTATCTTATAAATTACATCAAGTCGAGCAATAAAGCGGCACGGCCGTTACCATCCTTTCCTCGAACCATTTCAGGCCATTTTCGACCTCCTGTAACTTCGTTGTGGATAAAACTAGAAGCTTGAATTTTGCTGATGCGATGGCCAAGGTAATCCATTTATTAAAAACATCAAAGATTTTTAAGTACGGAGTGAATATAGTACATAGATCTCACATACTTTTTACGGTACAAAAAATGAGTTGCGCGGCTTGGCTTTTTTTACAAGTTTTGTTTTTAGTGGGATTTTCTTAGTGCGACATAACTATAAAACTACAGATCATAAACAAAATTTACTATTGCAAGCATCGTAATTATACCACAGCACCAATAAATCAAATTATATCATAGAGAGTTCATAATTATGTCATCATAGCAAACCTGCTGTACAAAGTACTTATCTATACAAGCGTAGAAGGAAGCAAAGTTTCTTTGGCAGCATGCACGTGGTATCTAATATGTACTTACTTACTTACGTGTTATTAAGATCTTAAAACGACACAATATTGCTATGTTCAAAGACTGTAGGTTGTTCCGCCTATACGTAACGCTAATTGACCCATGTGTGTACTAAGTATACAAGTACATGCACATTGTTGCAGTAGGTGTACGTACGTACGCACGGCGACCAATCGACTTATGCCAGACCAGTTAATGTGGATCTCTCATTTTATGAGAGATCTTTACAAAGCGAGGTATTGTTATACTGAAAATGTAGAGTTTGATGTGTCGCCCTGTGTACGCGGTAGTACCTAATTGGTTACCTCTTTTTATAGGGTAATAATAACAAACAAGGTATCATTAGATGTATTAAAGATAGCAGTAACTTGTGTTTGCGGGAACAAGCAACAATTTCAAAGATAGTTTCGGAAGGTTCTGCCATTTCCAGCCTTTTTAGTTCTTCTTTAGGTATCTCACACAAATTCTGTATATGTGTGTATTGCAACTAAAAATCATACACATATACAAGTAAAGGGTGCTGTATTAAAGAAGAAAACATTTTTGAGACCACCAAAGAATCGCGAAAATCGATCCAGTAGACCCGGAGTTATGACGAGGTAACAAAAAGTCGAAATAAAAACCTCCTCTAATTAAGAAATCGGTTATAAAAGACAGCCCTTCAACATTGAAAAAAATAAAACCTAAAACTGTACTGCAAATAAGTTCATTAATGTTTATTTATTTATTTCATTAAAATACTTTTTATTATGTTTTAAACATTAAATTTTTTATTGATTTAGAGTCCAATGTTTTATTTTTTTCTGCGACATTATGCCATTTCCTTCAGTTGTTCCTACTTTACGTTGTCTGCAGTCATTCAGTCATTGAACTGTTGTATAATCATATAATATTAATCATGTGAATTCATGTATGTATAGATCACGGAACTGCTTTATTTATTTAGATATTATACCTTTTTTTTTTGTGGGTTTAAAATCATCGAATAACCCCTCCCGCTCTTGGGCAGAGCGAAAGGGAGTGTCAGACTTCTACTGACTAAAAACCACCCATGTTCCTTCTTCGCCCTCTATGTCGAGGCCGCGATAACCGGTGGACTACCTGCGGCAGATATTATACCTTGACTATGATCCAGCACGTAGTATGCATTACTATTCGATCATTGCAGATGTTTGCTATGCATTAAGAAAATTCGAAAATGTGTGCTTCTACAGACCCATTATCATTCTCCTGCCGTTATTCCAATTTATTTGGGGTTGACGCAGCGTGTGTTCTTCTTCCATAATTTCTATCCATAACATCCTTCACACCGTACATCCATTGTTTCTTTGGTCTTACTTACTCTTGAGTTTGAATGTTTGTATAAGCCATCCAGATTTATACTTTTTTTGTAGGGTATCTCAGTACACATTAAAATAAGGATGATTTTTTTTCTCGCAAAGTCCATTGTGTGGGATGTCGTTGGATAGGTATTTGCTCAAACAGTTTATCGATTAAGGGATTTGTTTGTGAAATATTAAGCTTTAAAGTGCAAATTTTTTATAGACTCAAGTGTGCCAACCTAAACAAGTTGTATTGTGAAAAAATCATGGTAGTAGCATATATAACGAAAATAAAAGGAAAACTATCACAGCTGAGTAGGCTGTACAAGTTTACGAGTAATAGTTGACCAACTTATAAAATGTACTTGTATGAAATATTTTCCTATACATATGTATGGGAGCGCAGGTCTCAAAACTGCAAATGTAAGTTTGTTTTATTTTTACAATACAAATCATGGTTCGGAGGCAGGTAGGCAGGCTAGTTAATCAGTTTAGTAAGTTTACATATTTTGATGGGCAACTACGGAACCCTACATTTTGCGTGGTCTGAAATGCACTTGGCCGGTTTCCTCCACATTACATGTTCGTCTCCACTCATAAACCCATCATACCTAATACTACCAAGAAGCAACGCTGTTTTAAAGGGCATTGCTCTTAAACCGGCAAAAAACAACCTAAACGAGAAAAGCTTTAGATCTGTAGTCCCAAAAGTCATTTCAACTGTACCTCTTGAATAGTAACACCTCATCGGGTCTCATTGATAGGCATTAGGCACCCAACATTGCCCACATCGATGCATGTATAAAATTGTAACAATCGTTTACTTCACTTTGTAATAGGTATAATTATACAACAACGCCACAGGCAAGTATCCGTGGTGTTACATTGCATCGCGTATCCGTTAGGAAGTAAAGTTTTTCTAGATTGATCGTTAAATACCCCAACATTTATGAGGAAAATGTTTCTTTTATGCTACCATGAACGATTGATATTGGTACCAAGCTGCACCATTCTCTACCCTGTTACAAAATTATTACTTCTTAATATGGGTAAACACGTGAATTTCAAGAAACCGTTTTAATTAAATTAATTAGCCTTCACGACCTGTTAAATACCTCTATGCGGGCTCATTTACATATTTCTACTTAAAAACGTTCGGCTCTAGATTTATGATTTCAGAAATAAATAAACCACATAATGTATATAAATTTAAAAATCGATGAGTAATTCTAGATTTTGTTCAAATATTGATTTTCTATCTTGTGTCCAGCACCCGCGAATGAGTTTTCTTCCATAATCAAAAGTCGATATTTTCTACATTATTCTTTTGTTTTTTTTTATTATTCTTTTGTTGTTCGAAAGAGATACTGCGGCTCCGGACACAAAGGGCTAATAAGGAACATGGGTGGTTTTTAGTCAGTAGAAGTCTGACATTCCTCTCCTCTCCACCCAGAGCGGATTTGATGATTGATGATAACACTACCAACAAAAAAAAAGCATTTATAAAGTAGGAAGAAAGAGCCGGCATAATTCTTAACATATTAGAACACACATAAAAATGTATAACCAGTACTTTTTTTATTGACTGTACTAGCTCAATTTTAGTAATACAGTCAAGTAAAGCTCACCATTTTTAGGGTTCAGTGGTCAATATGGAACCCTTATAGTTTCACCATGTCCGTCTGTCCGTGCGTCCGTCCGCACTATATCTCAAAGATTCTTAGTACCTGAAAGCTGTAATTTGGCATGAATTACAAATGAGTTACGCCAAGAAAGTGCTGAAGAAAAATCTAGGTTTGCAGGGTGGTTAATCAGTTCAGTGAGTTCGCATATTTTGATGAGCAATTCGGAACCCTACATTGTGCGTGGTCCGACATGCAATTGGCCGGCTTTATTCAATTTTGCTTTGCACTTTTTCTCATCTCTCACTAATCATTCTTGTCAATAATTTGTCACACCGGCATCATTCTAAAGATATTAATAAACGAAAACCTTGATTTTATTAGATAAAACGTAATTAAAAAAGATAAAATGCCTTTTCAGTGGAAAACAAGAATGCCAAGTGCACCAGTGGGGTTTGTACTGGTGCCTCCCACCAGCACAAACCCTACTGGTGCACTTGGCGTTTGCTTTTATTTCATAAATAAATTAAAACAACACTAAAATGCGCTACATTCAACAGGTTTAATATGATAAAAAATAAAAGGCATTGACGCTATTTTAATTTACTGTTTTAGTTAACATATGTTCCAGTGAAAGTTTGAATAGTGGAAGGTTACGATTTTAGTGGTACTTTTTTTTTCACCCTTTATGTGTAAAAAAAAAAATTTAATTAACAATCACAACATAGGTATATGTTCTTCTTCTTTATCGTGTGGTTAGTGCCTAACTCGGTGTCACTGTTTTTATGACGCCCATGGGCTTCTGAATTGGCTTAAAATCTTTTGTAAAAGCACCTCCTCGAAGAAGTAAGCCACACGCTGTTTGCATGCGTAAATAATTCTAAACCGGGTCTGTGGGCTAAACCTTAGCATTTACCAAGTCGATACTAGCAATCGTTTGAAATAGACGATTTCTAATTCTAGTAAACCTAAGATTTACCCACAACTCAGACTGTATCAGTAACACATACATGCAAGTGTGAGTCATCGCCGAAAGTCGTAAATGTTAAATTCTTCCTTAGTATCGTCACCACTCATATCGAACTCTTTAATTTTATTGCTTGCATTATTAACTTTTTTTGAATTATTAATTTTTATAGACTCTTCAAAGCAACTAATTTTACAACGTGCTATAGGAATGGCAACAAAACAGTTTATTTATATTTCTAGTTTATTGCAAATTAGTTTAAAAAACGCCACATGATTTTTACCAGTCTTCTTCTTAGCGTGTCGATGGCAATCTAAATTGAGCCCAGAGAAGCTCCCAGAACGGAGGTACTAGTTTGGCGCTTTCGGTAGCGTCAGTTCCTGTTGCGAACAAATAACGGGGCACGCAGGACACGACATCAAGTGCCCCATCCTTTGTAAAAAACACCACATCTACACTCCAGGGCAGAGTTTCTACTAGTTTTAAGTCTCAATGGAGAGTAAACAAAACGACACAAAAGTTGAACGTTGATGGAAATCAATTTCCCACGGGATTAAAAAATATGTTGGTGTGTTTTAGGTACCTACGACGAAGTACTTCTCAGAATGAAGTCGTTGCATCTATTTAAAGTGTGAAACATTAAAGTAATACAAACAGTACGGCATTACGAAGAAACCGCGGCTGCACGCTTGCCTTACAGTATCGCATTACTTCCCAACACTTCCTGTTTATCGTAATAGAATCAGAAATTTATTACAATTACTGTTTCACTATTATTTAACCGAATAGTTACCAACCATTACGTAGATAACGAAAATATTGCTGATGATTTACGAGTATTTGTTTTTAACAATCCGTTGAAAACAGAACCATAGGAACCCACCTATTAATTAATATGAAAATTATAGGTTCTTAGGTACTCGTTAGAATTGTACAGGTAGTCAGTGGCCCGAAGTTCTGACAACCAGTCTTACCAAGGAATATCGTGTTACACAGTGCTAACGGGGTTGTGAAGGTCAGATAGGAAGCCGACCCCAACATTGTTGAATAGTTGGGAAAAGTCTAGGCAGATGATGATGTACTCATTAGAATAGCTCAGTTTATATAAGAGAAAACTTTATTACTTGCTTTATTAAATAAAAAGGTTCCTACGAAATGAGACAACAAATATTTGTCTTAATAAGCAAGAATCTGATTGATTGAAGTAGGAAACAGTTGAAAAGCGGAAAATGTATTTATATTACTGTGTTATTACTTAATGTATTAGTATTACTGACCTTCTTGTTATTTGTGTAGTAATTATGCATTTCTAAGAATAAAAAGTGAGATTTGTAACATTAAGTGGGCTAATTGAATATTTGTGCTTTCTGGAAAGAAGATCATTGACGCATTAAAATTTAACACAAGTCTATATATTGACGGTTTCAGTTTGAATGTAATTCGTTGACTTGACAAAATCAAAATAAGGCAGGTGCACTTATAATAGTCGAGAAAAGGTACACGGTTCGGTTTAGTCGTTTCCTATGGAGAGAAAAAGAAAAACTAAGAACGGCATGATCGTCTCTTTAAAGTATTAAAGTAATTAGATATTACAATATTATTATGTTACAGCGTTAGTAGTTAAGAATGGAGGGAAAACCTAGACCTGAAAATATGTCGTTGCTTACTTCCACTAAAGCGTAAAACAGTTACAAGATAAAATTTAACAAGCATCTTGGAATCTACAAGGCCTACAATGATCAGTGGACACACATTCACAAAGAATCCAGCTATTCCAGCGCTTTGGGGGACTGCCAATTGTAAATAAGTAAAGTAAATTTTGACGTTGGAAAGTACTGATTATCAGCCTAATTTAAATAAATGTCTTTTGATTTTGAATTTGAATCCGTAAAATGTATGTACAAATACACACATCAAAAGTGTCTAGGGATCAAGCATTTTTATGCGGATTTCTTGAGATTGAGATGTGGCTTTGTAATAAATTTATGATTTTATAAATTTATATGGATCCTTTTTGGTGCATTTCATAATTTGAATCAGGAACTGTGAATCAAATTCGAGTAAAAGATGAAAATCAGCTGTCAATATTTTCCCTATAAAAACATACAACGCATTGAAGACATTATTAGTGCTACTGTTTCCCTACTACTGATTAAAACCAACGTTATTATGGAGCGGCGACGTCATTTAAGCAGGGAAGAAATGCTCAGAGCCGTGGGAATGATAGAATCTGGTTCCCGGCAACGTACTGTGGCTTTAGCTCTGAATACAAGTCAGAGTGTTATCAGTCGACTTTGGACACGTTACCGAAGCACTGGTACCGTGGCTGAGCGCCATGGAGGACGGTATCGCTGCACCACACGGAGACAAGACCGATACATTCAAATCTTAACTCGAAGAGCTCCAACAATAACCGCCATGATGTTAGCCGTGAGGCTTCATCACTCTTCAGGGAACTTAATTAGCGACCAAACAGTCAGAAACCGCTTGCATGAAGTGAACCTTCATTCCCGAAGACCGCTACGGGTATACCACCTATAGCAATGCACAATCGTAGGATTCGATATCAATGGGCTCTTGAACACAGAAATTGGGCAGAAGAACAATGGCGTTTCGTGTGATTTTCTGATGAGTCTCGTTTTGGTATGAGACCGGATACAAGACGTATACGACACTGGAGAACCCCTGGACGCCAACAGCGATTAAAATCCTGCCAGGAAGTCCATCCTTATAGTGGTGGAACCATCATGGTATGGGCGGGTATTTGGATCGGCGGAAGAACTGAGTTGATTTGGATCAGAGGCAACCTCAACGCTCAAATTTATGCTGAGACGATTGTATCAGACGTCATCGTTCCTCTACAAGTGCAAATCGGTCCCTTATTTCAGTTAATGCATGATAATGCACGACCGCACACCGCAAGAGTTGTAAGACAGACTCTCGCCGCAGCTAACATCAATGTCCTGCCCTGGCCTGCTCAGTCGCCAGACTTGAACCCGATTGAGCATGCATGGGATATGCTACAGAGAAGAGCTCTGCCGAATATGGAGGGTATCCAGTCGCAAGAAGACCTTTTTTTGTTGTTGCAACGAACATGGGCGGCCATTCCACAGCGTGATTTGGATGAACTCATTTTGAGTATGCCAAACCGATGTTCTTGTGTTGTTAGTGTTCGCGGTAGAAACACGGATTATTAATTGTTTAAGTTACCCAATTAAATTTTAAAGAAAACTGTTATTTCAGTCTTTTTTTCGAACTTTAATGTTAGTGGTTCAAATGTCAAAAATCCCTTTATTAGGAAAATGGCAAATTTCTTTATTAATGCAAAGGTGACTTGGTTTATCGTTACTGTGACAAACGAAAACACTTTATTTGATGAATCCTTAAAGAAAATTTTAATTAATATCAATCAGGAGAAAAGTTATTGCAAAAATATATGTTGATCCCTAGACACTTTTGATGTGTGTATTTAATAAAAAATTACTAAATTAAACAAGTGACACAAAATATGCTAAATTGACAGCTAACTTCTATGTCAGTAAAATTATGTTCTATAAAATAGGCGCAACAGTGCAAGCACAGTCCACCTGTCATACAGCCATACAGTTGCAGTTTCTATCCCATATTGGCGGAACTGCACGTTTCTTGGTTCCGACGCCAATCATGACCAATCACATAAAACACACCAAATATCCTACTTGATATGCGAGGAGCGCTAGCCTTTTCACTATCGTTCAATGTTCCATTGTACGCACACTTTCTATAGTAAACAACGCCATAACAGAAGGAATTTATAAATAATTACGTTGGTTATGCAAAATTGTGACTTAATCAATATCTTCAATGCTTAATTTTTATCGAAGCACAATCGCATGCCTATTTCCGTGCATGTTATGTGGGTGAGGAATAATTACTTATACATGACAAACAAAACAACTGGCTTAGTGATGCTAATCTAGCACGTTGCTATGTAGGTAGGTAGCAGTGTAATAATGTAATAATTTAGTGTAATAATTTATGCCTCAATTTATTATCTACCTATAACGTATACAACTATCGACCAATCTCAGTTGATTGAAAACTTTTTTTGGGCCATTTTGAGCCAGTAGCAGTGACGACGATTTTGCGAACGCCGATTAAGAACTCAAATGTCTTCCGTACAAATACAGTCATTAATTTTATGACATATGTATCCTTAATTTTGTGGATCTCACATCGTAAAGTATCGTTAACCGAACATCACTTTATCACATCAGATTATTAAAACCCAAAAAAAACATCACCTAAAACCAGGAAACACAAAGCCGTCGAACATCAACCTCTAATCAGTAGACAAATACGTGAGAAAACGGCTTCAAACAAACAAACGGACAATCTGATTACCGTCATTAATTGCTTCTACATTAGAGCGACTGTTGGTTGCCGCGAGTGCTGTCTCAATGTCACCTGTCCCATCAACCCACGTACAACCTTGCCATAACTAGAGCATGTGGTACGCAATTTGATCAAGTCGTTTGTCTTTGTGTTCGCCGACTTGAAAACGGATGGGTGGCTGGTTAAGTTCAATGTTAAAACATTGGCAAAGTCTGGTTTCGAGATTTGTCTGTCCGGTCCAATGAAAAATGCTTTTCAGTTCCAAAACTGATTTCTTTTAGTTTTTGTTGGGCGCCGAACTGTGTAACTAGTAAAGTCATGATTGAAAACTAGAAATAATAAAGCTACCATACCAGAAGTATCAATAAACTTAACGGATCTGTTAAAATGTACTAAAACCAGAAATAGATTTAATATACCATGAGTGTCCGTTTCCGCAAAGAGCAAAGCAAGGCACCGTATCGTATTTCAAGATGTTTTTCCCCTTAGAGTTGTTTCATATTACGTGTTATTTGTTACAGGTACCCCCGAAAACTGTGATGAAAAATGTTTAAACAAGAATTTATATTATTGGTAAGTACAGCTATACGTTAAGAAAGAGAGAGATAGTGATTATTACAAAAGTTTTAAATACTTTTTTTGGGGAGAGCGGAAGAGAGTGTCAGACTTCTACAGACTAAAAACCAATCATGTATCAATAACGTAGTGCACTGCGAAAGAAGCATAAAATCGGGTGTGAAGTGCAATAACTGCAGCTCTCCACGTACCCATCTGCATAAATTCCTTCGTACCCCTTGTTTTAAGACTACTTTACCGGTGGGTTTACAGTCATTAAGATAGAAGGGATAAAACCACAAACAACGTGTGTCATTAAAAAATCAGGATCATGATTTTCCAAAAATAAAATAATCGTAGCTGAATTATTTGCTTTATTGGCCAGCAAACAGTGTAAACACTGTAAATATTTAGCTAAGGTTAGAGTAAAAATTTCTTAGCGAAGACACTGTTGGTTTAAAAAGGATTTTGAGCAAGAACAGCAAAGTATTGTACTGCATATAAAGTGAACAATAGAGTTATTAACAATGTTACTGTCTTTGATTCTTAATTAGGATTGAAGTACATTCGCGTACCAATATAATGTTAGAACAATATATTATTATCTTATTGTATGCAGTCAAGCACATGACGTAATCTTCTTGGAGTGGTTCCGAATGTTCTGATGTTAGCAATCCAAACATGGCTGGGTCAGGACATGTTCTGTTAGATCCAATTTAGATAGTATAGAAATGCACAAGCTTTGTACCTACAAGTAAACATTTCTCAGACGGTCTTTTGAAACTATAACCAAATACCAGTTACGTGGTACATGGTTATGATCTCCAAGTTCACGCACTTGGACACGATGAAGACAAATACAATAACAACAACAATACACAACAATCAATACAATACAATACCCACAACAACAACCACCACCAACAACCTACATTGTATGTAGTGTCTTCATCGTTGGTATACTTAACAGTCCGTTAATTTTTGATATAGGTACTTTAAAACACGCAATCTTATAGAAGAAGAAATAGGTAGTACATTTTTATCCAAGGGGCAAAAATGACTTATTTAGTCCCGAGACGGGGTATGGTACTAATACATAGTTTGAGGGACTAAATACCTAAGTAATTTACCCGAAGTAAACACTGTGCTTTTCATTACGAATACGAGGAAAATAAGAACTTAGGTTATTAACTAAAGAAATAATTAGTGTTGATTGGATGTTGTCGCTTTCCCGCTTATTTCGTTTTTTTTTGTCTTCTGGTCGTCCATTTATGCAGCCAGTATTTTTCATGTCCACCATTAAAAAAACTGCAAAGATATTGATGAAATCTATGTTATTTTAGGGAAATAGTTAAAACTAAATTATATTAAAGTATATAAAAAAGTTGAACACGGTTCAATGAAAATGTGAAAATAGACCAAGTTTTTTTTAAATAATTTGACAGCTGTCAGTTGAAAGCGATTCTCCCTAGGGCTGAAAAGTAGTACTTTCAACCCGCTCCGCAGGCATATTACGGCCTACTTGCAGAGTATTAGTAATGAAAACTATTTTTAAGAACAAGCATTTTAATATAGGTGTAACTGTGACATCATTTATTTTCCTATACTTCTATAAATCCTTTTAATTGATGATACCCATGTCACGGGGGTGCATACAAATAGCTAGTCCGCCATATTTGGTAGTCTGTCATATTAGATTTAGAAAGACGGCACTTAGCTAAGCATGCATTACCATTCAAACTAAAGGTACGAAAAATTTCAGCTCAAAACCTAACTGTTTTAAAATTCGTTCGTAGATTTGACCTAAACAAGCAAACAAATATTGCAAAAATTAAGTAAAAAAGCTTATAAAAACAAACGTGTTGTAATCAGGTAATTACATATTTCAATATCTTACAAGCATTGTTATTGAAATATTAAGTAAAAAAATATTGCTGAAAAATGTGAACTTTATTTAAAAAAGTTCTTATGAAGAAGAAAATGTTAGCTGAAGTGTGAAATTAAATACTCGCGTATTTCAGGTTCTAAAAAAATGTAATGCGTTTATCTTGCAAGATGCTCCTGGCATTGTTACTTAGAAGTTGATGAAAATACTGTTAGTTCAAAATTTGTACAACTTTCTTATCGCACAAAAGGTTTAGTTTGTTCGATTTTTTGTAATAGGAGCTACGGTTGAATAACGTTATTAATTAAGTTAAACTAACTCAGCTCGGTTTCAGTTCATCAAATTTCAGTTGATAACTGTGAAATGGCAATCAATAGTAAGTCTCTCCTATTGTAAAAAGCCTTCGCAAAGATCACCTCTTAATCCCGCTTATCAGATCAGATCAGGGTGTCCAAATTGGCCGCTTTAGCAGAATCGTAATATGAATCATGTTAAAAATTTTAAATTCTTAAAATGGACTTTATAGCTATAGACATTAGGTCCATTTTAAGAACTTTAAATTTTAACGTGATTTATTTTATGATTCTGCGTGGATTCTGTTAAAGCGGTCATTTTAGACCCGCAGATCAGAATAGACATACATGTTAAAATAAAAACAAATTAAAAGTTTGTTTCCGAACATACAAACAAGTTGCAGTCATAGCTTATCAAACCGGCACTTAACTTAATGATTGAGAAATACATTTTATGAAGCATTTCTAGCAACTTTATTTTCTTGTCACACACTTTAAGAGTGAAAGTAACATGTTCCAATGGTCACAATATCTACTCGCAATTATTACCGACATACTCGTACACTCGTACAGGACCCAATTCCACTTAATGGAACTTGATTTCGATTTAAGATTATATAAGTGTTACACAATTGGTATTTCCTGTATTCAATCTTAATCTGTTAATACAAGGATGAGTAGATACAATTATATTTGTTAATCGAGAACAACACATGATCTCTGAAATGATTAAAAGATAATTGATCTGAGCTCAATTGACTTGTTTCATAACTTAGATAACTGCTTGTGTTTTTTAATTATGAGGCTACGATTAATTAGTAGCCCAAATAATCGTTTAGCAACTCGTCCGGTCTTTAATTGGTACCTACTTAACTGTCTAGTGCCTTAGTTTTTCTACCTAGGCTCAAACTACGCCTACGCCTGTCAGCTCTGATTAATCGAAATTTCTAAGAAAAACCACAACAGCCTTACTACCAAATCGGGATTATTGGGCGTTTAAGTTATCCTTTACGTCATTTTTGTAGGTAGCATGACCTAAGTTAGCACCAGATGACGCATTGTTTTCAAGTCGACCTAAAGTGGAAAAAAAAGTTTAATAACAAGCCAGACCATATCTTTATATTCTTCATTTCTTTTATATTCTCCATCATTATAACAAATTGGTGATTTTCTGACTGTGGTCATTGGCCCAATGGTCACAATCGCGACTGCTAAGTATCCCCTGTTCGATTCCCTGGTCGGGCAAATTGTTATTGGGATTTCTCATTAGCAGCCACGGAGTCTGAATTTCTGCCCAGTTGATGGCAATAGGCTCGCCCTGTTATACACTGAGTTTAAACATAACTTGCGAATTGTGGGTGTACTAGTAGGTACAGCTCTGCCTAACCCTTTGGGAATTACAGGCGTGATGTTAAGAATGATGAATATTATGGTAATTTAATTAAATATGACGTAGATGCTTACCGAAAGGCTTCATAAGCTGTTTTTCTGATAACAACAAATGTTTTATGTCGTAATACAACACGCATGTGTTGTGTGATGTTCATTAGTCATTTTCAAATTACAATCGTTTCTTTTCCCGAGCATAATTCCGTCCTAGCCTTCACTGCACACAAAAGGAGATGTAACAACAGCCAAGCACCATACAATATAATACACGACTCTATACCCACGTCCAATTAACTACACCTGTTCGTGTACCAAACAATGGTGTAAAAGAACTTTTCGCACAGACCTGCTCTCGACGTGCATTCGGAAGTCAGTGGTCCAAGTTGCCGACACAATGCGCATTCTTGTGAGATTGTTTACACTCACGGTGATTACGCATTGATATTGTTGTTAGATAAGTTTGAATACCTACGCTCGTGTTTGCTTAGATCCTGAACGATAAGTTCTAGTAAAAACGAACTTGTATCATATGTGTGTACGTAGGTGGAAACCTACGTACACACATTTCATGTATTGGTCAGTTTTCCAGTTTTTCCATATAATAAGGAAAAGTAAAGAACACGTATGGCTGGTTAGTGACAAGTTTCTTCCGCTGCATATTTAATTTTGATCTGATTCATGCAGTATATTACCCACCAGGCATATTATCTACCCCATATGGCCAATGAATCACCATCAGGCTGATTTACAAGTACTTAGTCGGTATCCTTATGATGACACATATAAAATTCGTCAAAGTCTTATATGGTGCAGTAAGGCCCCGTAAAAAACAATTGAAGTCAAAAACCCACGATCAGCCTCGCATTTACCTCCAAAGTTATTAGTTATTTTTCACCGTATGTTTTTGTTTAAAGATTGGTTTTTAATAATAATAATAATAATAATAATAATAATAATTTATTTAATCAAAACACAATGTTAACATCAAGTAAAATAGTAATTTCTATAAATGCACTTAACTTATTGCTAGTTAACAAAATAGGTAGGTGTTGCAACCAGCACCCTTACTAAGTTATGAAATAACTTGTATTAAGGGCAGTGGTACATGCCCATACATAAACAGGTTCACATATGAATTGCAGACAAAACAAGTGTTTAGAACTGAAGTTAACATAAAATTTACTTAAAGATAAGCATAAACATAAAAAAACATATTTTTAGAATTTAGAAAATTTAATTGATTCATTCGTTGATTGATTATTATTTGTAATTATTCGATTTTCATGACATTTGGATAATTCGTGTGTGTGTGTGTGTGTGTGTGTGTGTCTGTGTGTGAGTGTGTAACGAAGGTGGTGTGTGTTGTGTCAGAGCAGAATGTGTGTTCTATACTCGATGAGAGGGTTTAGGATTGGTTATTATCAGACAATAGCAAGCGTTCTGTATCTAAGTAGTTATTTGTAAGTAGGAAGTTTGTCACAGATTTCTTGACGGACGAGATCGGAAGTGAGTAAATTCTCAATCTCTTATTAAGTTTATTATATAATTGTGGCCCTTGGAAACAAAGAAATCGCTTCGTAAATGAGTACTTACATCTATAGTGCTGACAAACAATGTCTTTGCGTCTTTTAGTGATGGTGACATATGGGGTATATTTGTGTTGTAGTAGGACTGTATTAAGAATAAAGAGTTGTCTGACAGAATGTACTTTGCAATGTTTATATAATTCTTCAGTTGGGAAAAGTATAGGACGAAATGTGCTAACCTTTAACACGGCTCTTTGGGCCCTCTCCAATTTGAGCAAAGTGGTCTTAGGAGCACCACCCCAGGCAGAAACGCAATATGATAGGAGCGATTGAATTTGATTTGATTTGAATACAAAGTAATTGGGCTTACCAAAACTTCGCATATATTTGCTGAAATATTCACAGTTTTTTTCCATAAAAGCCTAAAACCTGAAACGGTGTCCTTCTTAAAGCTACCCATGGTCTAGTATGCTATGATTAAACATAATGAGTGTGCTCACATGCTCATAAAACAGGCGCTAAGTACATAATCAGCGTTTAAATTACCCGCTGACGCGAACTAATGACCTCTCATGTTCTCTTAGTAATTAGGCTCTAGCACTATATGCAAGGCAATGGGTTGGCCATGATAGCCGTAGAATCGATAAATGTTGAAATATACTAGTTTTTGAGTAGAGACCAGGCAAGTGTAAGGAGGGACGTCCTCAGGCTAAGTGGATCAAGCAACTGGATGAGAGAGAGTTTTCGAGCGATAGAGTAGAGTGGCGTGTAATTGAATCTGAGATGTCCAGCACGGATTACTAAAGGGCATAGGCTATAGTATAATGATGATGACGATGACTAAATATCTTAAGATTTTTTTAAGTGAAGGTGTTCGACTTTAGACCGTCGACCTTGTGGAACAGGTCCTAAATTAGTGCAATTGATGGGACTAAAGCTAATGTAAATATTAACCCGTATCTTGTTTCCAATGCCATTAATGTTTGGATTTGTTATTTTGGGTTCTGTGGTTCAACAGGTAAAATACACCTATAAGAAGTTGCAAAGTCAAAGTCGCGATCACTATAACTTTTAAAAGTGATATTCTCTTACTTGGTTGTACTTGTATGTTGTAACATAATACAAGAAGCCATATATACTATATTTCAATGTTGCCATTGTTATTCATCGAGGAAATTCTCTTGCATTTCTTTAAGTTTATATTTGTGCTCGTGACAGTACTATGATTGTGACTTCTATGTTTGTCTTTACTACTTATTCTTTGGCCTACCCGCAACTTGCAAGTCCAAGTTAAAGCGCCCACAGAGACAGCATTCTTTTTGTCTTCCATTCCTTCCTTTTAGAGAGCTCGTAAAAAGACATCTGTGACTCAGATATTACATCAGACAGGCCTTTTCTTGTATACTTTCCTCATACTCAACATTTTTTAACAATATCTAATGCGATTTTGATTAGTCTTCATTTGCAGGAACTGTGTTCTTTTGATTGGCAACTTCAAAAAATCTTACATTTTAACAATTGGTTTTCCGCCTTGATTGTTTTATGCAGGTGGCTTAGCAAGAAAATCTTGATAAATTACCCAACTCATCTTATATGTATTTTTGGCAACAAGTAACCCTTTCTTCTACAAGTTGTTGTTATTTATGTTCCATGTGTTGTGTTGTTATTTAAACATTGATGATATTTGTATAAAAAAGAGTCACAAAATGGACTAGTTTCTCATTAGATAATCGGCAACCGATTCTTTAACAATAATACGCAACCTAATTTTATATAGTTTTTAATTGCATTTAGCGACATTAAAATAATAGGTGTTAAGTCTTATTTTTATTTTTAAAAGTGCTGTGACACACTTTGACGATTACGCGAACTTTGTAATATAAAACTTATTGTGCAATTAAAAGACCTTTGTTACCATAAGGAGTGGTACGTTGGATAATCTAAACTGTGGGTGGCGAATTCGCAAAATCTTGCAAAAAATGTTGGAGACGACGCAACACTATTCTCCTGGTCCGAAAACCTGTGAAAGCTGTACTATGTAAACAGAAACAAACACACACGCATATATAAACGCGCCAATTAAAATTCATTCGCTATAAAATTCCCGAAATGCGTTAAAGTATAATAATGGTGAGAATTAATACTAATGATCGTTTACGTAAGGAAGCCATCCAAGAGTAAGGTAGCAGCAGTCTGTACCTATGGTATAAAGTCGCTTATTACACTGCTATACAGGTTAGTGGCCAGTCGGGCAGTACTTGGGGCTCCGACTCTCCGAGACAAAGAGCGAATGTGGAGCAAGTTATCGAGCAGCTAACTGATGGTTGCGTAACGCACGACTGCAGGGTTGCCAATGCGGTTTAACAAGTAAACTCAACTGCTATCAGTTGGTATATTAAGAGTAAGGCACTCGTAATGTGTTATGTCATTAAAGAAAGGTTGTTGTTGTGATAACTGACCTGCAACGTGTTTTCTGTTGTTGTCATGTTGCCTTATGCAGAGTTGTGTGGTCTACATAAAGTTCATTACCTATACGTGTCAGATACAATGATTTCAGAATGTTGAATATTTGAATGGCGGCTTTTATCCTTAAAGGCAAGTCAGCCAGAATGTTGGATGTTTATACGTCTTTCCATATCCAAATAAACGTTAGGACATAAGCAAAATTTGGCTGGAAAAGTACCTACGGTAGGAAGTTACATCATCCACAACCCGACATCATCCAATGCTGGATATAGGTCATTTATTTGTACCAAGCTCCACGCTCTTCCAGGGTATTTCCGCGATGGCAATTATATCGTCTGCCCGTGTTGTTGCTCGATGACCAACTCTTTTCTTTCCAGGACGGCGCCATTTTTTTTTTTGGCGGGTGGAAAATCATCGAATATCCCCTTCCGCTTTTGGGCAGAGCGAAAGGGAGTGTCAGACTTCTACTGACTAAAAACCACCCATGTTCCTTCTTAGCCCTTTATGTCAATGCCGCGGTATCTCTTACAACATCCCGCAGCCCCGACGGGTTCAGTTAAGGCCTACCTTGCCCTTATCTTCTTTTCCTTGTCAGAAAGGATATCGATATCAGGATTCAAAGCATGTCAATGGCAAAATGTTGTAACACAAATAAATCCAATGACAACTCATACATTACGTACGACCGACCAAAATATTCCGCAAGGAGTTATTGTAATACTTCCTGATTGCAAATGTCCCTTCGGTACAATATAGCCTATTAATATGCCACGCGTATACTATTCTTGATCTACGATAAAGTGAATCGAGAATCGATTGAATCATAGAATCGTAACTTTTAATCAAGTTACGATTATATGATTCGATCAAAGTCATTTAAATATTCTAATGACAGACGAAACAACGCAGGCAACATCAGTCAAAATTGGAAATTATGTATTTTTTCTATAACAAAAAAAATACGTAAGTAGTACTCGCAACCGGTGTGCGCATATGACCAGATATATGAATGTGGACGAGGCAAAAGGAGTATGTATGGATCGTAGCAGGTGGCGTTTCCCCATGGAGGGGTAGGCAGAATCTACAGAACACCATCCATGAAAAGGTCGTGAGTTTATGTATGTATGTGTGTTATGTTAGCAGCCTATTCCTAATTATGTAAGTTGGGGTAGACCTCCAGTCTTACCCTCTCGATAAGACTGCTTGTCAGACTTTTGGGTCACTGACTACCTGAAACGACTGTTAAAGGACTACAATTGACAACCTGTACCAGCAGCTTATGGTGCTTCCGAAGCATGGTTAGTCATTCACCCACAGACCAATCCAGGCAAGCGCAGCTTAACCTGTAATCTATAGCCACGACTTCCTTTAAAAGAAATCTATACATGAGATCACAATTTGTTTTTATGACATTTCTTCTAATAAGCTGTTTTAAAGTATTTGAAGCCTCTTTGAATTCAATCAATTATGGGTCTTGAACATAATAAAGCAGTAGGTAACCCTGATCAAATCAACAAGTATTCGTTTACTGCGCTCGCGGCGCTCCGACTCTCACGCTGACCATTAGGATACACCCACTGCCTTTACATTAAACGAGTATCTATGGGTATCTGGTGTTCTGACCTAGTTGCAAAACCGCTGATGTTGTCAATGTTTCCCATGTTTCTAACATAAATCGTATTTTTTCTCAAGGTCAATATACACTGGCATGTCTGTCTACGTTACGTATTGCTCCATAGTTTGAGCTAGATGTTAGCCTCAGATGCAACGTGATTATTTTACATGGCCACTCAAAAAAGGATCATGTTCGCTTGTTTTGCAAAACAAAAGAGGTTTTGTTTTAAAAATGTTAATAATCAAAGCTAATAGCCAGTTTTTGAAATAAAACACTTCCTGAATGCATTGTGTAAAAGAAAATAATTTTAAACTATTGCTTATTATTTAAAATCCTTCGACAAAATCACACATGATTATGACTACATATTAGTATCAGTGCCAAAAAAAATGAATATGTCCGAACGAGTTTCGAAAAGCGAACCTTCAATAGCAGCTCAGACATCTTATTAGCATTTCTCCATAGCACATTTAACATCAATTACATCATATTCTTTGAAATCTACAGATTACTCGTCTGCCAGTATAATTTTATGTGTATCATTGCGCTGACTGTTATATAAGTTCGAATCAAACATACTTTGACGAAATACACATTCATAATAAGTTGAGCATTAATTTTAATTCGAAACTGCCCACGTTACTTTGGATTTGTGTGGTCTGGGCTACAAAGAGACCGCTGCTTGATTCGAATGGATAGTCTTACAGGTAACTACGGTACTACAATGATAATGTAATATACCTACATAGCTTAATATAAAAAATCTAAATATATTAATCTCATATATGACCCGCTGTTACAGAGGTACCTAATCATAAATTTATAATACATACAAAACACATATCAAAAACTGCGTCATCTTCTGAGGATAAATCGACATAACTGAAAGTAAAACCATCCGGTTGTTAATTCGTCAATTATCTCAATCGTTGACAGTCATCCACATCCACAAGAAGTTAGCGAAAGCCATTCTTAATCGACTTAATAACAACGTTATTTCCTTCAATCAATTACAGACAACAAATCTTCACGGTTTGAGGTTTTAAGACAAAAAATCGAGTGAAACGTCAATTGCAATGAAACAGGCAACTGTTCTCATGGCTACTTTTTTGAGAAACCCACTATAATAGGTAGTTATGTTGAACTTATCGTCGACATCAGGCTATTAACATAATTTATTATTGAACAAATTCTTCTAACTAGGTTCGTACATCTGTGATGTGAAGAGGCTAAAAAATAAAAAGTGGCTACAGCATAGTATAATAAAACAATTGTTATAAAGGGAAACATTTGACACGTTCTTATTTGCCTGAAATACTGTTTACTATTATAATTGGGTATTTCACCAAAAAAATCTAATTAGTTCGTCTGTTACATTATCGAAAAATATTGGATACGTGTTTTTTATTTTATCAAATTGATAAAAAAATACGAAAATAAAACTTCTCAAAGATCATGACTTACTCGTCATCGTACGTTGTACTTTTTTATCCACAAAGTGGTCCACGTCAAAAGCTGGAGGCTTTTGACGTCACTTTGTGGATAAAAAGTACTAACCTTGTGACGTCATACGACTTGACGCGACTTTTCGAAGCAGTGTATCGTCTTCATCTTTTGTTTAAGTGTAAAAAGAAAAAATACGTGTTCATTAGTTTTTAAAAATCTATCTGACGGGGTAATAAGATTTTTTTTGGGAAATAGCCTATTGAGTAACAACGTTATCTTTTAATACAAACCGTAATATTTTGCGATAGTACAATCGTTTCCATTCAAGAACTTAAAGAGAATCAATAAACACCTCAAATATGTCCAGTTAATAGATAGCACGTTAGGCCTTTGGTCCCGGCTGATCAGGGCCTGCAGTCTCTACAAAGATAGCGATCGCTTTACGACAAAATTCGGTCGCAAAGCTATAACGATGCGGATTTAAGGTGGACGTGAGCCGGACGCGACCCGCCGGTATTAGCTACCAACTTAAATCCGCATCGTTATAGCTTTGCGACCGATTTTGTCGTAAAGCGATCGCTATCTTTGTAGAGACTGCAGGCCCTGATCTGAAAATCATTGATAGTCGTTACAGGTCAGGTGCCCTGATAGTCTGACAACTAGTCTTTCCACGGGGTATCATATGTAAAATACTGATACTCAGCAGCATTCGGCTGGAAGCCAATTCGAATATATTGGGGAAAAGGTAATGCATAGGATGACGAGACTTGAAAAACTTATCGAGATCGAAGAAAGAACTTATCGAGCGACCTATTATTCTTTTTCAAGTTACGTAACTATGCGCTAATAGCAAATCATTTTAATTCAAACCGTTTACAAATGTTAATTACAGGATTAGAGATTCAAAGTGAAAGTAGGAACATGTAGCTAAACATACGAGACTAGGCAGTGTGTAGAGTTCCTCATGTCTCAACCTTTTTACTTTAAACGCTTCCTGGATGTCACGCCAAACTTGATTAGAAATCTTAACCATGTATGGCTATTGATTGATTTTACGTAGATTATACGACCAACGTAAATACTGGTTTTTAAAGATTTTAAAGAAAAAATACAATTAAGAATAGGAATTTAGATAAATTAGTATCTATACTGTCTAGTCCCGGTACTAGAGGGACCCTAATTCCCGTGTCATAAATAAGATACGGGATTTAACAAACAACTATCACTTTACAAAAGACACCCCGTAAAATTATAATATTTTATACATAACTATTGCTACAAAGATTTTCAGGAGTTCCTATTTAAGTTGTTTTAAAATTATTATAATATTTTTACATTAAAATATGCGCAATTACACATATATGAAAAAGACATTGATTGAGCTTATTATCAATTGGTATGCAATATCCGATTACACACACATGTATAATTAACCAGATTATGGTCCGTCTACTATTGTATAAGACCTGGTAATGGCGCCATGGCCATAAATAAGAACAATTATATTGTTATATGCGTCACTCGCAAGACAGTCCTAGATTTATAATGAAAATGAAATCATACATATAACCATACAAATTATAACATTGTTACATAATTATTATTAATTATATTATGGATTATTGTTTTTCCTGTAATACGCTGGCTTATGGCTTCGGCATTGATGTTTACTGTTGATTAGATCGATAGCATTATGTGCAATAAAAATGTATGTTTGTGTAATGCTGGATGCAGACGGAGCCAACTAAAACCCAATGCAATCTGTTGTCTGTCTGGCGGCGAATGTCGTGTGATAGTTTGACGTAAATCCCGAATAGGGTATTTCACCAAAAAAATCTAATTAGTCCGTCAGATAGATTGAAAAAAAATAATGTACACGTATTTTTTCTTTTTTCACTTAAACAAAAGATGAAGACGATACAGTGCTTCGAAAAGTCGCGACAAGTCGTGTGACGTCACCAGGTTAGTACTTTTTTTAATCACAAAGTGACGTCAAAAGCCCCCACTCATGATCATTGACACGTTTTATTTCCGTCAATTTTTATTAATTTCATAAAATAAAAAACACGTATCTAATATTTTTCGATAATCTAACAGACGGAGTAATTAGATTTCTTTTGGTGATATATCCTATTGGCGTCTTACACATTTTATTGGCCAAGTTGACGGCCGCATCTTGGACTGACGAGTGGGATGACAGATGTCTCGAGACTTCACGGAAAGTTACTGCTATTCATCAATTTAATTTTGTTATTCCATGGTGTAAACTAATAAGTATACTTATTTTATGCACTTAATTTGTTTGCACTATGTCTTATCTTGCGATAAATACAATTCACGTCCGATAAATAACATTACGACAACGTATTTATGGCAACCGGTTAGAATAATACACGTAATTCCTTCTTACCGGTTAATTAATATTAAAGTTGCACTTGGAAGTGTTGTCCCTATATTTTATATCGATGACCGTCACATGTCGGTCTAGGTCACTATTTGCCTATTGCGACAAAAGCATGGACGCTAGCGGGAAAATATTAAAAAAAACACAATTTGTTCTGAATTATTATAATTAGGTATATTATTATTGAATGTACCCACTCATTATTGATATGATGATAGTATCAATATTGACTAAGCATTGCCTTGACAATGACACATAATTGCAACTTAAATTAATAATTCATGCTGGGGTTTTATAATTTATAATGTAGATGTTGAGAAAAATACATACTGGGTTTTTGGTCTGCGAAAATTCGGAAGTTAAAATTCGTAACTGAATAACTGTAATTTAGTTGTTGAATTTTTGCAGACGAAAAAAACCCAGTATATTTCTTATTGCACATTTACATTTTCCTTTCTAACTTGCATTAACATATCGAGTTCGGCAAACAAACGGCTTCTAACAGCTGATCATTTTGGACAAGTTAGGGACCCATAGAGAATGCAGGCAAGGTCGCCAACGTGTCAAACTACTATTCACTTGGTTCGCATACCTCTGAGCTTAGACATAAGCTTTAGGAAAGCTCGTTATCATAGAAATGTATGTACAAGATGAGATCAGATAGGAAACAACGGTTGCCATCTGATGGCAAACCATTGTTTTCTGGAGCATTGACTGAACTACCGGGCGTCAAACTGAACGACATTTTATTTTATTTTAAGGTATTCTTCCTTAAAATAAAATATAATATCGTTTGGTTTGGTAAAAAGAATAGGTTTACAATCCTCTATACTTACCTAGTCATCATAAAAATTGGGAGGCTTAAGTGCCTGTTACTCTACTTATTCTCACTGCAGGGTGAAAAGATCTCCCCGTTTTTCCAATTATTTATATAGGCTAAAGTAGAGCTCATGTTTTTTTGTTTGTTCAGCTCGTCTCGCCATAGATACGAGTAATAAGGAAAATATTATGATATTTTTTTTTTATTTATGATGGATCGAAAAAAGCATGTCTCAGTTAAAAATAACGAACACTAAAAGGCATAAAGGTCAACGTCAACGAGAACAGATTCGGTGCTAAGTTTTTACATTAAACCAAGTGAAGCATTTCATTGACCACCGTTGTAATAAATAGGATAGAAAATCATGGTTTTTATTAGCGGAGAAGTCAAGGTCTGCACTTAAGTGGTCATCGGTGTGTCACATTGCACATCGTGAAGAACGCAACAGCAAGCAAGTATTTATAATACTTAAGATATTCCCACGGCTGGGACACAGGTGTCCTTTTTGATTTCCTGGGCTGTATGTCAGGAGATGTTACATATCTTCGAATTTTCGAACAAGCTGGTCTCCTCACGATGTTTTCGGTCGCGAGAGCACGCAACGCAATTTACCCAAAGAACTCACATTACAGTGTTTTTACCTCTAATTACGTGTGGACACGCCGCTAAACATGACGTAGCCACTATTCACATAATGTATGTTACAGACCGCATTACACTTTAATGATGATTAGATGATATAGGTTTGTAACAATGACTTTTATTATGTGGTTACTTGTAAGTTAGTGGGTCTTTGTCAATATGTTGCTATCACAGGTTGTTATTGACCGATACTTACATATTTTTTTGTATTACCTAATCCTTTTTTCGTAGATCCTATTAATTTCTAACCTACTGGCCAGTCATTATGTGAAAATAAAATGTGTTTTGTCGCCTCTTTATAAAACCAATTTAAGTCTGGCTTACACCAAAAGATGCAACTGTTGCCGATTAATCATAAAAATGCCATCTCCGATCCCCATCTTTATGGCCTATTTAAATGATAAGAACAAGACAAATAACAACACATTTGCCTCGACCATTCTTGTTCGAGCGCAAACACCTTACCAAGGAGAGCGCACAATAGATTATCGCAAGGTCTTCGCCAAAAGTACCCACGTGCAATCAAATAAGAGTAGGTACTACATGACAGATGCAATTTATTTGCGCCCACCTTACTTAGCATGTGGACTGACAAGGAGTAGCTACGCTAAAGACACGTGACAAATGTTTAAGTAAGCAAATGCGTTAACTTTGAAATATCAGTTAATGAGGTAAGAAGAAAATTGTCTGTAACCTGTTAGGTGGAAAGAAGCACTTTACAAAAGGCTGATGTAAAGCAATAGATGTAGCACAACGGAGTTCATTTAGGTAATTGTGAACTACGGTTTTTGGAAACCCTACTTTTCTCCACATACTTAGACGAACTGCTGCTATTTTGCGGATCTGGAAATATCAAAACATATGACGCTTCTGTTCCGTTCAAGGGCGGGGTGATGTTATTATTTTTTTTGTGAAAAGGTTGGTCCAGAAAAACAATAAAATGTTAAAAAATACTCTTATTTATTGGTAGGTAAAATACGAATGATATAAAACCCTTGACTCATTTGACTAATTGAAATCTAAATCTTGATCGAGAATCGAAACTTCATTGGGTAAGTAAATATATTTGATTTTCTTATCCGTATTTTATAATCCCGTAATAAACTGAAAAAGGGGTTGGCTTTCCCGTTGCCCTCGGTACAAAAGGGCTAAGAAGGAACATGGGTGGTTTTTAGTCAGTTAGAAGTCTGACACTCCCAAACGCTCTGCCCAGCAAAGCGGGAGGAGTTTTTGATGATTTCCCAATCCAAGAAAAGGCTTTGGTTTTATACTATTTTATATTGTGTTATAATGATGAGATGCCACAATTGGTAATATTCGTTGTAAAATATTATAGTCTAAAATTAACTTTTATTTCAGCGAATAATTTATTTTGGCATTTGATTCGGTGATAATATCAAAATACAAGTTAATAGTGCTACTCAAATTAGGCTTTGGCATTATAAAACAGACAATGCAATTGCAATAACCATAATTATTTATCTAACCATGGCACATTCATATCTAGTATGTGAAAAATCCTAAAATGATTGGCCTTGTCACTATGTATGTACTTTATATGTATAATTTTGTATAAATCGTGTAGCGTGGTTGTAGGATGAGCTTTTTTATAGCTTTCCGTAAAGTCTGTTTTAGCAAAGTGTATGGTGTCGTGTCAAACAATAGTTTTGTACACGCATGTACGCACCGCCACATGTTTTCCATAAATTATCACCTATCATAGAGACAGCATGTTTGTAATCGACGCCCTGTAACATTATACCCAGCGATAAAATCATTTACAATGATAATTACCGTCCGCATTCATGAACAATGACACAATTCGGTTTCTGGCAGAGATATAAAAACAAACAGACCATAGTTTGTGAAATATTCATATCTGGTACAAAACAATGTTATCAGAGAAACTACTATAGGTCACCGGCTGAACAAACAATATAAAGCCTTGTTCACAAAATTCACTCATCTGACTTTCAAGGCTTCGTTCTCAAGTGTGAACGTTGCTCAATGTCAGCCGGAGAGAACGAATGATTACGGCAAGGCACGTTGGTTGTCGAGACAAATCGCATGCATATATCATTATGAGTAAACCACACTATACTCGTAACTTCCTATTGTAGAATTAAGTTGTTACGCCCGAACGTGTATCGTCTGTAACAACAAATGTATGTTTGAGGTCGAGGTCACGACTCGATGCTTTAGTAAAACTACGATGTTGTTTTTACAAATACTTAACTAATTCTGCAGCTGGTTAAGCTTTAACTAGTTCTTTGTAAAATATTAGTTTTGTAGGAGCATAATAATTAGGTACGTTAGTTCTACGTGTATTCTTTTCAATAACAATGTAGAGTCCAAATCCAAACCAAGGCTCTATGTAGATTCTCTAATTCCTTACTGACGACCATTGTTCCGACGAGGACTTAGCAGCAGTACTTTTAAAATCTACAATGACGAGATCGAACTACGAAATCGTCGTGTTTCACAAATAGTACTTGCTCTACAGATAATAATAGCCTAATGCATGCGCCATACGTGGGTAGGCTTACGTTCGATAGGATCTTCGTATGAGTATTAGCATCTTGAACCCATGATCCGTACACACAAAAGTAAGCTTTATAGTCTGTTACACCACCGAATTCACCATTTGAAATCATTTGTCATTGACGTCAATAAAAGCCGAAACCACACGGGTTACTCCACCAGCCATTTGATTTATTAACCAACAGTGCGGAGTAGATTGTGATCTCGAGCACTGTTGGTAAATTGTGGCAATGTAGCACTGTAGTACCTTATATGTATCGTAGTGCTCTGTAATTGATGGAGCTAGGAACTATGAGCTGAACACGATATCTTGTAACTGAGGCAATAGGCTTCATTATTCAGAAACACAATCTTATGATAATTTAGGATCAGTGCCTTTGTAAGTGCCCAGAAATATGCACATAAAATCTGTTAAAACCTTTGTTTTTGAGCTCTAAATTGAACAGATACACAAATAACTCACTGTTCACGTGTTTATATATCAGAAAACGAGTTTCAACAAAAAATCTTTTTATTTCCCCAGGTCACGATCTACGTCAAAGTGTACGGATGTGACATCCTTTATAAACAAACGTCTGTCGAACAAGGCTTACGGTAGCTTTGAATACAGCGTTTGTTTATGAACAATAAATTGAAACAACAAAGCTGGGTGAAAGTGGTCAGTGTGGTTCCCCCATCCTGTCGCCCTAACATGGCCTGATTCCGCAACCTGTGCAGTGCCCACTGTCCAGCACTCATACCGTTAATGAAATAGAGAATAGCGAATTATATAATAAACATTTGTATAATTAGTGAGACCGCGCCTTATATCGTTTGACAGACATAAGTACCATTTTAACTTTACGTCAAGTCGAGTAACATTGTTATGTGCGTGCAAACGTAAGGCGCATACATAATTATGAAGTAGAAAGGTGGGAAATACAGAAATAATCAGCGTATTACAATAACTTGGCTCATTGCCACATTCTCACGTGAATTTATGTAAAAAATATAAATTATATTTAAGTAATGGCCACAATTTAAATGGTTGTGTTCCATAATTTTTGTGCCATTTGTGGGACTGGCAGATAGAGTTATCATAATAATATCTTAAACACTGAACCGAGATAATAAAATCGGAAACAAAAAATCGACATCAGAAGTCGATTGCCGCAACCGGTAAGACTGAAAACTGACACCAATAAATTTGAGAAAAGGCAGGGAGTGTGGGGTTATAGGACAGATTTTAAGCGACCCCTGACAAAGTGTTCCACGGCGATTTTGTATTCAGCGACGAAATCGCAGGCAACATGAAGTAACAATAAAGCGTTAAATATCGTTTAACCGCTGTTTGCGACAACTCATATTGCAAAAATTTACGTTATTTCAAAATGTTAATCCGTTTACCGATCATAAAGTCATAAGCACCAATATCAATAAAATTAATGTGTACGCCATTAGTAAACGTGATTTTGCACAATATAACAATAGAAGTATGTCTCAATATGAGGCGGCTGCTGATGATATGTCAACATTACGCTGGGTTTCAGCAAAATCACAGCATAAGTAAAACTTTAACTAGGAACTTTACTTACATTTTAGGAACACTCGAACACTTTTTTTTTCTTTTCTCTTTAGCATATTCAGGACCGCTTTTTTGGTTCGAAACATGCATGATATTAAAACTGGCAAAGCAGAAAATTCTGTAATGAAAAATATACGTTAAGTTTTACAATCTATCGAATAAATAAATCTAGAAAGACGCATAAATCTTTCGACTTCTAAGTTTACATATAACTAGTGGCACGTACCTACCCAGCGACATAATTAAACACCGATGACTCACATGGATAAACTAGACCAAAACTAATCAAGCAAGTACTTAGAATTCAAGGCGCCTACTTGAGAATTTTGTTTGTGTACCAGTAGAGGATTACAATTAGAAAGCACATAACATTTCAGCAAATGCCGATGTGTCTCAGTGCGTTGTGCAATAGGTATATTGTGTAACTGCAATGCAATACATGCTAATGTATTGGACTTCCGAACGGACATGTCAATTTAGTTAGCGTTCGACTCTTGCGCTCCTCCTCCAATCACGCACATCTCGGCCTGGTTTAGAAGAATCAGAAATCTGTCTATTTTTTTTTCAGTTTTTATTTTCTTATGTAAAGTGTGTTAAATGCAGAAATACATATTAGTTCCGCATTTAACATTTTCGGAAACGTTAAGTAGGTTATAATTCCAAAAAAGGAAGTTAGTTCGATAATTAATTTACTGGTTTAATTATTCATCTCCATAATATCTATAAATACGTGTCCTCATTATCTTATATGGATTTACATGTCAAAACATTAAAAAGTAGGTACCTACAACTTTCAAAATAAATCAGAAAAATGTGCTAAAAGTGGGTCAAGTAAATAAATCTATATTCTGGTTCATGTTTCTGATATCCAATTACTTATATATTATTTATGGCCATTAAAAGACAAGTTTTTGCGCTCGTTATATAAAATTACTGAGGTGCGGAACCAGAAATTAGCAAATTAGAACGAAATGGACTGATCCATGTGAGCGAGTGAGGGCCAGACTGACATGCTTACTTTCACATCAAAAGTGTCTAGGGATCAAGCATTTTTATGCGGATTTCTTGAGATTGAGATATGGCTTTGTAATAAATTTATGATTTTATAAATTTTATTTGGATCCTTTTTGGTGCATTTCATAATTTGAATCAGGAACTGTGAATCAAATTCGAGTAAAAGATGAAAATCAGCTGTCAATATTTTCCCTATAAAAACATACAACGCATTGAAGACATTATTAGTGCTACTGTTTCCCTACTACTGATTAAAACCAACGTTATTATGGAGCGGCGACGTCATTTAAGCAGGGAATAAATGCTCAGAGCCGTGGGAATGATAGAAGCTGGTTCCCGGCAACGTACTCTGGCTTTAGCTCTGAATACAAGTCAGAGTGTTATCAGTCGACTTTGGACACGTTACCGAAGCACTGGTACCGTGGCTGAGCGCCATGGAGGACGGTATCGCTGCACCACACGGAGACAAGACCGATACATTCAAATCTTAACTCGAAGAGCTCCAACAATAACCGCCATGATGTTAGCCGTGAGGCTTCATCACTCTTCAGGGAACTTAATTAGCGACCAAACAGTCAGAAACCGCTTGCATGAAGTGAACCTTCATTCCCGAAGACCGCTACGGGTACCACCTATAGCAATGCACAATCGTAGGATTCGATATCAATGGGCTCTTGAACACAGAAATTGGGCAGAAGAACAATGGCGTTTCGTGTGCTTTTCTGATGAGTCTCGTTTTGGTATGAGACCGGATACAAGACGTATACGACACTGGAGAACCCCTGGACGCCAACAGCGATTAAAATCCTGCCAGGAAGTCCATCCTTATAGTGGTGGAACCATCATGGTATGGGCGGGTATTTGGATCGGCGGAAGAACTGAGTTGATTTGGATCAGAGGCAACCTCAACGCTCAAATTTATGCTGAGACGATTGTATCAGACGTCATCGTTCCTCTACAAGTGCAAATCGGTCCCTTATTTCAGTTAATGCATGATAATGCACGACCGCACACCGCAAGAGTTGTAAGACAGACTCTCGCCGCAGCTAACATCAATGTCCTGCCCTGGCCTGCTCAGTCGCCAGACTTGAACCCGATTGAGCATGCATGGGATATGCTACAGAGAAGAGCTCTGCCGAATATGGAGGGTATCCAGTCGCAAGAAGACCTTTTTTTGTTGTTGCAACGAACATGGGCGGCCATTCCACAGCGTGATTTGGATGAACTCATTTTGAGTATGCCAAACCGATGTTCTTGTGTTGTTAGTGTTCGCGGTAGAAACACGGATTATTAATTGTTTAAGTTACCCAATAAAATTTTAAAGAAAACTGTTATTTCAGTCTTTTTTTCGAACTTTAATGTTAGTGGTTCAAATGTCAAAAATCCCTTTATTAGGAAAATGGCAAATTTCTTTATTAATGCAAAGGTGACTTGGTTTATCGTTACTGTGACAAACGAAAACACTTTATTTGATGAATCCTTAAAGAAAATTTTAATTAATATCAATCAGGAGAAAAGTTATTGCAAAAATATATGTTGATCCCTAGACACTTTTGATGTGTGTAGATAGATTACCTCGTACGAACTTAACACTAAACGACCTAGTAATAAATCAAGTCTTGAAATATTTAAGTCTAACGTTTACTGCATACTTCATAAAAATATACCGAAACATAAATTCAAGGTATGTTCTCATAATGGTTCAATAACATATTTATAGCTAAATGGTTATGTTTCTCGCAGAATGTTATTTACAACAAATATTAAGCTTAAAATATTTTGAAACAAACTTGGAAACGATATCCCACGCACCAATTTTTAACTCGCAACATATAAATTCTATTGCGCAAAATAGAGACAGATTAGTTGCTGTAATTTGTAGGAAATGTCTCTATTGACAAGTGTAGCTTTCTAATTAAATTAGTAATTTTAAGTAGGTAGTACAGTGGGTTCATACAGAACCGGTAGGTATTAATTATATCATAATTTAGATCTCACATAGAATACAAAATTTTAAAATTGACTTTTTTAACAAATGTTAGCCATGACTTTGTATTAGTAAAATACTTAATTCGCTTCAGATTTTCTCACGAATAAATCTCAAAATAGTACAATGGAGTAAGCAATTATACCTACCTTGCAAAAAGTAACATTAACATATAACTTTTTTTATATTTTTGTTAACTAACTGGATAATTACAGTCTACATTTTGCAGAATATATTTAAAACTCTATCTCAAGAAACATCTCTACGTTTTTATTTTATTTTATTTTATTTATTTGGGAAAACAAACAATTACACATTAAGACTTACATAGAAAAATAGGATACAGAAATAATACAAATGTGAAATCAACCACGTTTTTCACAGAAACTCAAAGAGACAATCTGGTAAATTATGACATTAGCGTTGTAAACAATAAAAAGAGAAACATAACATAAAAATAAACCACATATAACAACAAAGCAAATAAATAAACAAAGTAGTAAATACTGTGTAACGTTAATTTTTTTCAAAATGTCGAGTAAACTGACTCGAAACTTTCTATGTGGTAAAGCAAATAGATCCAAACTACAGAAATTCTTTTGGAATCTTTCTTCTTTTTTTTTGGTTTTTTTTTTGTACAACTTAATCAACATTTGTAGCATAAAAACGCGTATTTCTACTTCACTGATATCAAAACATTTTAGTTATCCATCTAACACATTGCATCAACGTCTTGGACATCCAAAACCTACCTGAGTTTTTTGTTCAGTAAGTACCTAAATATCAATAACATTCTTAAATTAATTCTTAGAACATTTTTTTTTGGCAGCTATCCGCTCTAGATCACCGGTAGCTACCTGCCCTATCAATCAGGGGAAATTTATCTATCGAATATGATAATGACGAGTAGAGGTGCGCGCACGCCCGTCACGTTGTCGCGTGATTACGTCACTAACTTTCGTCGCGTGAGAACCTTCGCATTGTGGCTCGATCGCGAGTCGCGAGTCGCGCATCACTTTCATTGTTTTATACGGAACTGCGCGCACGCAGCGGACGGATAGACACGTGTGCGGAAGATGTGGCGTGCATGCTCACTCATTTTTACTACGTGCGTAATAATAACGTAACGTGATCTACGGTAATGGAGCTGACAGCGGTGTACGGTAATTGGAAGTTTGACACGGAGCATTGAGCATTCTTTTTTTTCGCGGGGAATCCTTTCAAGGGGTCTTTGTTAGATATCGCGGGAGTGCTAGATTGTTACCTTGATAAAACAACCCCAGTTGTCTGCAGACGGAAAAAGGAAACTTTTCATCTTAAAATACCTGTCTAGAAATATTTGAAGTGGGTAAATTATACATACAAGTATTTTAAATGTTTCCCCGAGGCACAAAGAGACATCTTAACAACATCCGAAAATTGCACTAACCACAACACCCACAGACAAGTCTAGGCGCAAGTTTATCTAAATTCCAAACATGATTATATGCACTTTAAATCCAGCTCTGCATGCTAATATCCATTCTGTATGCAACATTATTACTGGCTTTACAGGAAACCTTTATTTTAGATCTAGAATGCAGGATTATAGCGACGTTCGTTCATATGCAGGGCTTGCAGCAATACGTTACAGTTATAATAAGCATTAGTTGTATACGGTAAGGAATGTGTGTGCAGTGTGCGACTCAGTCGCGACCGGCGTCACAAGAACTCAAATACATACATGCAACTTTAATGGACAGTGTCTAATGAGCTTTTTAACAACGCAGTTACTTTGAACCTAAACGCAAACTTCGTGCAGTAAATCTCTTTACAGCTTTTCTTAACATTGAAACTTTTGTTAAGTTCAAAGCAGTTATTCGAAGATTTCGACACATAATATACGTTGGTGAGTTAAGATACTTAACCTGAATTAACTTGAACTCATAAAGTGCTTAATAATATTTGACTAATCATTTCCGTACCTATGGTTCAGCAACCCGGAATCTGCGGCCAAATATTAATTAATCTAATTTTAATTCGAATTTCATTTAGCCAGCCTACTTAAAACCAGTAGGCAAATTGCAGCACAACTCTGTAATACAACAAGAGCATCAAAATACAAACCCACTAACCCAGATGATGCAGAATTTAGTAATCAGAACGAGGAAAAAATTAAACTAGACATATGAGTCCGAAAGCGGTACAGAAAAATAATGTAACTAAGCCTCTAATGACTACGAGACACACCTACTCACTGGCTACGTCACCCAAACTTCTTATGGAATCAAATCATTTGGGATTTGTAGGCGATTAATGAAGGTCTTATAAGGAATGTAAATTACCTGTGATTAACAAGGTTACCGCAGTATTTCGTTGAATGCGGATTTGTGCGCCCTCAGAACCCACACGACGCCTTTGGTGATACCCACGGCTGGTACGGTCACCACCAGGCGACCAGGCACACAAGACCCCCAGCATGCACAAGTGCGTAGTGCCACCGCCTTCAGCTTAGCAATTACATGTGGATAAATAACAAGTCGCCCACACACTGACACCAGTACCTCAGTACTAGAGCATGCTGATCTCATATCTCGTATTCTGTCACAAATTATTCTGTTGATTGATATTTTAATTGTAAATTGATACCCATGAATCTTTTATTAAACGAGCAAAAACAGAGAGCAAAAAATTTATTGCGGAAGTCTGTAATTATTGTAATCTATCTATCTATTTTATTACACTATGTCGAATCCATATCATGGCCTTTCAAGCTTGACAGTACTTTATAAGATGAATACTTGAGACGCAAGATTATGAACAGAATTTTGCTAAAGATCGATCGTTAAAGTTGACCCTTACAGAATAAGACAGTTGGTCTCAAAACACGCCAGGTTCACTCCAGGCGCCATTGACGCCAACACATTCAAGGTTGTAATTTCAATACTTTTTAGACCATTTATGGTTGTAGGCCAAAACCAAGTCTGTGATTCAGCGATCACAGTCACCCTCCAGGTTAGACGCTTCGAGCTAGTGGTTTTAGGAGAATAAAAATATATTTTAAGAGATTACTAAGATTTTAATTCCGTTTAGAGACAAGTTTGTAACCGTATGGTTCAGCTATTACTTCAACTGGTTCGGCGACAACGATGGGTTCAGCAACTATGGGCTCGGGAATGGGTACGGGAGTAACAGGTACTGGGAGGTGGTTGCCTTCGACGTGGGTTCCATCGAGACCGGCGGTGTATTTGGTGACGTACACCTGACCGTCGTCTCCGATGTATGATACTTCTCCCTCAAGGATCATGACGTAGCCGGTGCCATCTGGCGTGGGCACAAGCCGGCCGCGCTCCGACACTACGGTGCCCTCAGCTGTCACGTACCGCAGAGCGAACTGACCGAACTCGTCATGAATCTCCTCGTGCTCCAGTGCTGGTAACTTCCGCAGCTCTTCGACGGCAGCATCAGGACTTGTTGGTGCTGCTGCAGCCACAGCAAAGAGGGACAGAGCTACCACAAACTGCAAATAACCACGCGACTATTAATATCTAAAAATACAAGCTAAAGCTTATTAGAGCATTACTAATTAATATTTTCTTAAATACTTACAAATTTCATGTTGGAAGAAGATGTTTTAAAGTAATGAGGAATGCTCAGGTTGCAAACTGATACCATTTCTCCAAAAGGGACAAGCTTTTAAACTATAAAGTAATTAGAATTTCAAAATTAATACAATAAAGGGCCATTGATGAAGCTGATTAGTGGATAATTAGTAATGAGGTAATTGCAATATGCATACAAGTTACAAGTTGCCTTATTAATGTATTAACTCGTATTAAATAGAACCGGTAACGATAATTGAAATTGCCTAAAATAATTTAACGAGCATTAGCACTCTGTGACACAATTCCTGCAATTATTTTACCTCATACCTAGGTTTCTTCTAAAATGTATGTAAGTACCTCAATTAAATAAAAACTTCCACAATAAAAGAAATAACTTATTTGCAGGTCTAAATATTGTTTTGAACAGAAATTCTTAAATAGTTGATGTGCTTTATTTTTGGCAAATCTAAAGCTCCATCTAATAAAAAAACCTATGAATTATATCGCTTACCTGGTACATTGTTTTCCTCAAGAAGAGGTTAGATTTAGGTGTTTTTAAAAATTAAGGAAACTTCTATTTGTAGAACTAATAATGAAAGACGACGCTTCTGTAGCTTAATACATTCATTCTGCAATTAATTGATGGCATACTGAAGAATCTTGACTTCACATATATGTGACCGCCTTTTATAATAATTAACTGCGCTTAAAACATTACACAGACAAAGAGGCCTTACTAGTCCAGTGGTCACAAGCTAAATGCAAATTCCCGTGTTTGATTTGAGTCTGGATATGTGTTACCGATTTCTTTCATTAGGAATTATCGACTGAAGAGTCTGATTTGAGCTCTTCTCTCTCTTCTTCAACCTTTGACCACCCAATTCTATAGGTGGGTCTCATGCAAATCTATCACTTTCGGTCAGTTTCCTCCGACCACTTTAACGAGATCGTCTGTCTTTACCTAGTTTGTTATCTTCAAACATTCCTCCATCCAGTCCGTGGTCTCTACTCCGGCACTTTCTCCCCGTGGGGGAACAAAATGCCAGAGTAAGTTCAACCAGTCTACGGTAGATATTGCCTGCCCATGGCTTTCGACCTAATTGATAGCTATATTCTTACCCCCTATAACACGGGGCGTAATGGTACCTAGCGAAATAGGGGCACACCTACACAATTACTTATTTAGTATTTGTAATGTTAACATAGTTTTGATCTTTCGATAGGCGTTTGCGCTTCAATTACCCTTTGTTTTAAAGGGTAATTGAAGGGTAAGGGTTTTAATATATTTGAGTAGACCTTATCTAAATATTTTTAAATAATTTTCGCCGGCCCAGAAAGAGGTGGCGAGACGATTTGGACGCTCACTACGAGGGCTGGTTCGAAGTGGTTTAGGAAAAGAGTACTTGGAAGGATTTGGGGGGGGGGGTTTTGCCCAGCAGTGGGACAGTACAGGATAATAAAAATAAAAATAAAAAATCGCATTTAATAGAAGAAGAAACTTGATTGAAAATTTTCTACCAATCGACCATGTATCGCATTGTTTGGGGTACTTTCGAATTTTGAGAGCAGAGAGAGATTCAGAGATGCTTAAAACAATCTATGACCCAATAATGTAATTTAAAGGAGATATCACATTATAGGAGTAATGATGACAGACCACTTATAAGGTCCTGTGCACCATTGGTGTGGCCGAGGAATGACAACATAATTTAATAAAAAAATTGACAATCAGTTTAACAGGTCAAACCAGATGATGTCGGTACTATCATGGGATTCGAGATCTTTTCTTTTTGTGAAAACTAGTAAACTAACTATTTCACTAGTGCAGAGTTCACTAATTGATCCCCACACGTTTTGGAGATTACATTAAATTCAACAAGAAAAACGATATGAAGCAGTTACTGGGCATATCCTGATGTAAGATACTTCTCGAACATACAGCATGTTTCAGAAAGTTGTGGCTATAATTATTTAAGAATAAGTTACTTATAGAAAATTAATCTGAAAAACTTTCTCCATGAGTCCATCATAGTAATATCAGCTACAGATTGCAATATACATTTGGATCTAGAAGGTATTTTAAGGTCTAGAAGGTTTTATAAGACCACTGAATATTTTTTGCGATTACTATGTTGGTCCTATGGAGAACGTCTGGATCAGTTCTCAGTAAGGGACGAAAATAATCAGGACAGTGGAAATGTTTCAACGTGCACCTGATATGTTATGTAACAGCTGCAGCTGGTTGACTCGTAGAAAATGTTCAAACGCATCAAGTCACCTTTGCACATGTTTAGTGCAAATTATTTTAGCGTTTAACCTATCTCAGAGAAATTATACTTAATTGAAAGATAGTAACGATATAAAAAAAAACACACGAATAAAGAACCTCTTCCTTTTTTGGAAGTCGGTTAAAAATAGTTCGATATCACATATTTTTAAAGACCCGTAATCTCTTATGCATTCTGGTTCCCCTTAACTACCACTTAAAAGAATCACTCTACTACTAATAAGTAATCAGGTTCATTAATAGATTTTTGGCGAGACACTAACGAGTGTGTAGTATATAAACTCGTCCCTTATGGAGAAATGGTATCAGTTTGCAATTTGAGTAATACACATCGCGTCTCCTCATCACTTCAAAAACTTTTCTTTCAACATGAAATTCGTGAGTATGAGTATATATTTGTCACTTGGCCATTTTCAGGGCATTGACTTGTATTTATCGATATTAATAGCTATTTTATTACTTGCAGTTTGTGGTAGGTCTATCCCTTTTCGCCCTGGCTGTGGCAGCACCAACAAGTCTCGATGCTACCGCCGAAGAACTGCGGAGGATGCCAGCACTGGAGCACGAGGAGATTCATGACGAGTTCGGTCAGTTTGCTCTGCGCTACGTGACGGCTGAGGGCACCGTGGTTTCGGAGCGCGGCCGGCTCGTTCCCACACCGGACGGTACCGGCTACGTAATGATCTTTGAGGGAGAGGTCTCATACATCGGCGATGACGGCCAGGTCTACGTCACCAAGTACACCGCTGGTCTCGATGGAACCCACGTCGAAGGCAACCACCTCCCAGTGCCTGTTACTCCCGAACCCGTTCTTGAGACCATCGTTGTTCCCGAACCAGTTGAAGTAATAGCTGAACCATTCAAATATAAACTTGTCGCTAAACGGTATTAAAATCTGAATAATCGCCTAATATATGTTTTTTTTTTCACCCTGAAACCACCAGAAACGTACCTACAGGGTGCAGTTACACTTTGCAGTATTATGTGAACCTGTCATAGTATTTGAAAAAGCACCTCAATATTCGTTCTACTGTTAACCTACCACCCTACATGACACTTTGTCAAAGTCAAATCAGTAAATCAATGTTTTTTTTATCTTCAACTATTAATGCCATGTTTTATCTACAAGTATTGACAGCATCAATACTTCCCAATAGATCCCTGGCGAACGCTTTACGGAAAGATTGAAGCTGCAGTGAGAAAATGTTTCCCTACCCAACCCATTTGTGCCGCATGCTAAAAATCTCCCACCTGGACACAAGTTGCCACAGCTGACCTGGAAGTCAAATAGACTTAGGGCACAGGTTAGCTGAAGCAAGGAAAACCTGTTCAAGTGGAGATTCATAGACAATTCTGCACTGGACTGTAATTGTGGAACATTAGCCCACAAACGATGGGACATGGGACCCTTAACATTGTACTCTGCCTATCCTGTTGTTTGCTCATCATAAAAGCTGATCGACGCTACTGAAAGTGCCTAAGTTGTCGCCAGAATTTCGGCTGATTCAATTTTAATTGTCATTGAAACGCCAAGAAGAACAAGGGCTTGTGTGAATGAAAGGCAAATTCGAACAATCGAGATGAAGCGTGGGTCACACTACGCTTCATCCCGACAGTACGTACTTATAACATAAGAAATAAGCAAATATGAATACGATTTTTTCGAGTACCTAGTAGCCGATTCTCCTGCACATAATTATAATGGGGAACCAACCACTTTGTTTGACAAATCGATATAACAATCTAGCACAATTCAAGCAAGTTACAAATAAGCAGTAGAGGTAGTTACCATTTATCTTTGGTTTGTATGAGTACCTACTCATTATTATTCGTAGCATGAATCTGATTCCCCCTGTTCCCTGTACTAATATAAACAGTAAATTTCAACGTAATAAAATGTTGAAGTATGAATGGATAAGAAAACAGGCAATTTGTAGATTGTATGAAAACTATGGTTATAATGGATAGGAATCATTTTAGAAAAACTGATGATAGTTAAACGTCGCGTTTACTTTATTACAAATGGTGTGTGTTTTAATTAAATACCTTCTCCTCTCCGTCATGGGTAAAAATGCAATGTGAAAGCTGAATCAATAAGTGCTACACTTGTTCGGGATGAATAAGTTCGACACAGCCGATCAACTAAATCGAACAAGCGTATGTTAAGGGTGTTAAAATTGCTATAAAGAGGCCAGAAGGTGTTTGCTCTTCTTGTCAATGCGATCACTTTTTCATTCAGGTCATAGTTCCAGTTTTCATGCCTATTTTTTTTAAACCTATTAGTTTTGAATGTTAACTTTACTTGAAATATTCAGTGCATCCATTAGTAGCAGTACAATGCCTTGAGTGTTCTACATTGAGCGTAGCCGTAAATGGTGATTTTTCGTTATTAAAATAAAAGTTGTATTTTTACTCAGTATTACTTAGTTTGATGTACAGAATGCTTACTTGACGGCTTCGATAGCATCCTGTATAAGCATGTGTCAGAAAGGTGTGACCATCAAACTGAACCACTTATTCATCATGAGATTCACATTGTAATAACTATAAAGATGCAGCTGTCCTACACAAATATTTCAATACCTTTTCGAGCCAAATATGTATATATGGGACAGTTGATATGAGCAGAACCGTTACTTTAAAATTTTAGTTAATTCCTTATGTGATCTGTTCTACTCACAGAGAATGATCGGGTGATCATTATCTACTGCACGATAGTCCACGCTTCATCTGAACTGTTCTTATTTTCCTTTTATTCACACAGGCTAATAAGAGAATGATTATGTTAGTCAAGAACAGAAATAAAGTATGGCTAATACAAGGATCGAGTTCTAGGGTCAAAACATGCCAAGTGGGCGTTGAATGCGGTTGATCTACAAAAAATAATTTAAAGCTGTTGTAGATAAAAAATACAGTAATTCAGTAAACAATAGTGCCTCTATACATATACGAGTAAGAGGAAGTGTTTTAGGTAAATAGTAAAATCGGTTTTGGTGATTTTCAAATTTTAATGTAACCGTTCAACCTTAACAAATTTAAAGGGTTCAGCTATAACTTCAACTGGTTCGGGGACAACGATTGGGTCCAGAGCAATGATGGGTTCGGCAGTAACAGGCACTGGGAGATGGTTGCCTTCGACGTGGGTTCCATCGAGGCCGGCAGAGTACTTGGTGACGTAGACCTGGCCGTCGTCACCTATGTATGAGACCTCTCCCTCGACGATCATGACGTAGCCGGTGCCGTCCGGTGTAGGCACGAGCCGGCCGCGCTCCGTCACCACGGTGCCTTCAGCTGTCACGTACCGCAGAGCGAACTGACCGAACTCGTCGTGAATCTCCTTGTGCTCCAATGCTGGCAACTTCCGCAGCTCTTCCACGGTAGCATCAGGACTTGTTGGTGCAGCTACAACCACAGCGAAGAGGGAGAGAGCTACCACAAACTGAAATAGATGAAAGAACTATTAGAATCTATAAACACAAGCCATTGCCTTGAACATTGCCAAGTAACAAGTAAAGAAATACTCACGAATTTCATTTTGAAGGAAATTATTTTTGAAGTGATGAGAAGACACGATGTGTATTGCTCGAATTGCAAACTGATACCATTTCTCCATAAGGGACGAGCTTATATACTGCACTATCATTAGTGTTTTCCCAAAAATGCCATTGATGATCCTGATTAGTATTAGATGATTAGCAAACAAGCACTATTTGAAATAAAAGTAATTAACTACATTTTACTAGTTGATTCCTTAATGTATTAACTTGTATAATTAATTAGAGGGACTACTAGAATGGCTTTAGATATGTCGTAATTTAATGAGCATTTGTCGTGCAATCCTATTCTGTCACGAATGGGGCATTCGCTTGATTTGTATCTATTTAATACTAAGATTGAGATTTGCCTTTATGCAGTGATATTGTCAAGTTTCTATAACGTTACTAAGAGTCATAAAGAGACCAGACAAGCTTCTTCTTTACGTGTCGATGATCTCAAATTGTATTAGACCAGTATGTAGCCACTTGTACAGCTCTATCATTGGCTTCGAGTCAATCCTGAAAGGTGCAAGTGGTTATGCTCGATGGGCAGGATAGGAGGTGGCGCATATCCTCCACACGGTCAATAAAAGATAAGAAATAAAAGATAAACTCCTAATCGGGCACAGGTTCAATTCTCAAAACACCGTATTACTTGATGGACAATTCCGCAACTCTCTGCTGTGGCCTCCATTTAATTTAGAAGAGAGGTGATATACTTAAAATCAAAGACCACCTGTCATAACGTTTTTCTCAAATTCAGAACAGCCTCAGTGTTGTTAGACAGTCGTTTTATTTGATTCGTAAATAAGTTGATGCTGTATATTTTAAATATGATTTTATAATTCGTCATTGTAATCTTTCTGTTCCGCCACATTCCTGTTTTTGCTGTTTTGTATAATTATTATGTGTCAGTTCAACATTTACATACAACAATACGACTGCTACATAATTAGTTGGGAGATGATGTCAACGTGTTGCATCTATTGTACTCGGGGTATAATTAAATTATTTTAATGTATCCGGGTATTCATCATTAATAATTTTCTTAGTAAACCCACTTTTTACACGACTGTCCCAAAAAAAGACAATTTTCAGGATAATTTATGGGTGTAAGTTTCTTTATTCCACGCTAACTTGTAAACGCCTTATTCAGTTTCGCTATGGTTTTTTAAGAGACCTTGTATTATACCGGATTACATACAGTGGACGTACGGCAATCGGTTCGACTAGCTGGCCTTACGCACTCAAGAGAGTTTTTACGTCTCTTCAGCCGCTGGAGTACTGAGCTGGAGCTGTGCATTGGATGACGTGATGCAGCCTCTAGCTTCATCCTCTCGATGCGGCTGACTATTAGTCCCACTGCCAGGAGCTTAAGTTAATGCCTATCAGCTCAGTGGATACAACAATCATATTCCTTCATTCATATACGCACCCATTATACAGGAGAAATTCCTAAAATCCGGCAATGTTCAAAAAATAAATAAAAACTAAGTTTGATTTCTAAATCAAGTGTAGAACTTAGCTTTGAATAAAGTGTTTTGTTACTATTATTTTTGTATGTATGCGAAACATGACAATATCATTCTAGTGTCAGGTATTCGTCAATTCACACACACACAATTATCTTTTTGGTATTTATTTACAGTGTTTATAGGGAAAACCCCATGGTAAGCTACAGACAGCTGTGGGTTGAATACAAACAACAATAATAAATAAATATTTATTGAATTATTGATATATTATACTATTTATGTGGAACATAAAATTTGCATGCACATTAATCCAATAATAAAGCGACCACAATTTACCTAATCGACGGTCCAAACTTCTTTATGAAAGACCCAGGAAGTTTAAAATGAAAACATAGAAATAAGGCTGACTAAGGCTGATTAAGATTGACTGTGGAAATAGGAAAAGTGAATAAACTGTACGCCTGTGCCTTATGAGTCATACAAGATGTTACTGAAGATAAATTATGATTATTAATATCTTTATCTCGGTTTTAGTAGGGCATCGGTTATAAAGAGAGTGTTAGACCTTTGAGGCAACCTTAAGGGAACTGGTTTTCTTTATCTAATTAATTTCAGGATTATAAAACTTTGCACTAACGGGAAAACGGGTTTTTGATGTTTATTTTAAGGATTTTTCTCTGAAATAAACAAGTTTTAAATAACGAAAGAAGCGTAGAAGGGGGATTTCGAAAATGTCACTTATTTAATGTTTTAACTTATAGAAAAGCTTTGTAAATATCGCTCTCCTGTTGAGTTATTCAAATAACATGCTTTATTCATCTATCCAAAAGTACATTATATATATAATACATTAAGCTACAGAATTACGGAATTGTGAAAGATAGATTGGTATGTAAATCAACCTAGTCATAGTTTTTGACATGCAAATAAACCATGCAACCACCGCACCAAAATGCTTTGTCTAATCCGTATAAATTCAAAGAAACGGTCCAATTAAAATAAAGAATTTAGGCGGAAATTAAAGCAAATTACTTCGGAACAAATAAGAACATTCGTGGATTAGTTTTTGTTCAATACCTTGCATTATTTAGTCATGCAAGTTAACGTTTCCGCGTAGTTCTTTAGTTCTCGGCCCACGTATGTCCCGAGGCTGTTGCGGTAGGCAAGTAGGTAACACACAAACACATTGATATTCCATAGCACTAGCCGTGAGTAAGGCTGACATGGTTACTTGGTTAGTCCTTCTAACATCGCTGTTGGACACTTCCTTATACGGAAGATGTCACACCCAACATGCGCTTACAATGCGCCGCAAGAATGCATCATTTTGCCAGCGTCACTGCTTTACTTAAATGTTTTATTGTCACCTTTAGCTTGACGCAATTTGTTCGTTTCAAAACTCGCTCTTGACTATAGTAGCAGTATTCAGTCTCACGACGGATACTGGAATATTAACGTCATGTAAACCAGTTTTCTGAAACTTATTTGACTTTCATTGTATTTTTTCTATATTAATGGGAGGTCCGTGTATTTTGTTGCTTCATCTCGACCTTCGGGGCTGAGTTAACATCTATTGTTCAACAAATTACTGATTCGTCTCTAATTCGTGGCAGAGCCATTGTCTCTCAGTTGCCCGATTTTACGGGTAGTGCACAACACGAGAAGAGGAACATACCTACCTAACTAGGAAAAACAAATCGCGTGATACATGGAAATGCTGTAACGTCTTGTTAGTGATGCTTAATTACTGAGAGAGGTGACTTAGGGTTGTCCCGCATGTCATTAGCCTGGGACACATTTTGATTGTCTGAATGTAAAATAAAAATGTAAAAAAAGTTTCTTGACAATATAAAACTTTTTATTTTTTTATACCCTAGGCATTTCTCCTTTATCGTGGGTGCGTTCACAAACATTTAAACTCACATACACAAATACCCAGACCCGTGCGGGCATCGAACCCGCGACACGCGGCGCAGCATTCCGATCGCTCAGCCACTGCGTCAACCGTCCTGTAAAAAAACCTTAAGAAAAAACCCATGATTTATCTTTCAGGCAACCTGTGTTGTTATCAGCGTACATCTTATTGTTTGACCCACACCCTGTATTACGGCAACTCATGTGTGACAATGCTCAATTATTACGAGTACAAAAGATAATCACGCAATAACGTTAATATAAGTTTATTCAAGTGGTCCTTGACACCACTTAATAAACAGCTATTACCAACAATCCCTAGTCCCACGCTCGTCTAACCTGCGATTGAAACTGTACACTAATCAGTAATCAACTACTGCAGACCTTGTCTTAACCCACAATAAGCAACACTATATTGTTATTATAATTCAGGCACAGACACCATGAATACTCATACCTAAAGATAAAGACAATAGTTAAGTATGAGTACCTATAATATAGGGAAAAAGCATGACAGGTCACACAAACATAATGTGACTGACTCAATAGTAACTATTTTCTATAGAACAATAACCATGCTTCTTGCTAGCATCTAAATGAAAAACCTATGTCCATACTAAGTTTATCATTCCTAGGATGTTTTACTTGAAAGATATCGGCAAGGTTAAAAGTTGTTGGTTGAGTAGCGTAGGAACAATTTCGTGAGACATAATGACTAGGTACAAGATGACTCATCATCAGGTACTGTAGTTACAGTGCAATTAGGTACCGATATACACACTAGTAACACCCAGTTAGATATCTGTCATATTGCCCTACCTACTGCAACGTTTGATTCATTTAAGTCTATTAAATGAATTACACATAATATTAGCAGTTGACCATTAATAACGATTATTTAATTTTATACTATTTCTCAAACAAGACTCATTTATCCAAAGATGTTAGAAGCAGTTCCAATACCTGAGAGTTGCTAAAATGTTAAACAGGTGCTGCTGTGTATGAGGTCTTGAGGTCGATTCCAAAGTCGGGCAAAGTGTTATTGGGGATCTCCATCAGGATTTTTTCAGTACCAGCCATGTAGTCTAGATTTGTGCCCAGCTTATGGCAATAGGGTCGCCCCCTATTACATGGGACTTACATATAACTAGCGAAATTTTGATGTACTAATGGGTACACCTCTGTTTAACCCTTCAGGGATTAAAGGCGTGATGTTATGTTGTAAAAACTAACTTAATATTTGTCATAATTGAAATTCGCAACACCTATTCCTCAATAGGAAGAGATCAAGAAACCTAAATTCCAGCGCAATATAGTTTTATTTGGACATTTGCATCTACCATCATCCATCATCTATCATCTGGTTTACCCAACCACACCTACCCATTTGTCACGACTAGCTGTGCCCTGGCTACCCTTGTCTACGCCTGCGCAAATCTAGCTCGAGTATGACTTGAAATTACAGACGGAATCAAGTATTCTCGAGTTTGATAGAGAGCCATCTTTTGATGACACTCGTTTACAGGGGTCGACAAAATCTTTCTGGACTGGTTAGGTCAGGGACATGATATTTCGTTAATTATTGACCTAAGGATCTAGATAAAAGTGCCATTCCATCAGCGGCCAACATGTTATGTGCAGGCAGTAAACAAATAACTAAAGTAAATGTAGGTATGAAGCTAGTCAAGTTTTTGGAAGCGTTCTTTATATTAAATAAAAGAGTAGAGTTACGTGTGAGCAGAAGCGCATGCTTCAATGTAATTCTCAATACTAACTCTAGTCGCTACATCTGTGTCTTAAGGCTACTTATCTGCTAAGTTGACAAAATGCATGGAAGGTTCCACAGATGGACCACCCTAAACTGCAACGGTGCACTTTACGCTCTCACGGTGATCACGCGTTGTGGTTCAGGATGCATAACTAGCTTGACATACTGTTGTATTTTTTCTTAAAAAGTAACTACAAACCTAAAGTGGAATGGTCGTAAAGTCAAATGTATTAAATTAACGTAAGCTAGAATAAAGTTACAGTAAGGCGTGGATACACGTGAATTGGCCTTTTTTAGGATCCATTAGAACCTTTTGTTTCGGCAACCATCACCGGATTTTTTTTCAAAAATATATATATTAATCTACACAATTTAGAGAATGTAGGTACTCGTCACTTTAAAAAAAAAAAATTTAAATATCATAAATAAATATGCAAAGTAGCCTCTCTTTTTACCCGACTGCGGCGAAGCCCAAAAGGAGGGTTATGTGTTTGGCGTGTATGTATGTATGTATGTATGTATGTATGTATGTATGTCCGTTTCTTTGTTCCCTCATAACTCCTAAACGGATGAAGGGATTTGAATAAAATATACGACGTTAGATTTGTCTTGATGGCGCGAGTGTCACTGGCTACATTAAAATTAAAAAAGAAAAGAATTTAGTGGATTTTGGGGGCCATATAGCGTATTTCAAAAAATAAAAATGTTCCCTTACCATCGAGTAGGATATCAAAATGAAGGGTATTTTTTTTTTTTAAAAAACGTTACCCCACACTAGGAATTTCTCCTGTATTTCTCCTGTGTTTTAAAAGGAGATTACAAAAATATATGACACTTAAATGTTTAAAATAAATTCAAAGTCACAAATCATATAAACAAACACAAAAGTTAAATCATCTGCGAAGATTTTTACGCGACCAACGAAAGAACAGACACAAAAGAACTAAAAAGTTGGAAATAAAAAAGTAGTTAAAAAACTAAAAAACCCGACTGAAAAAACTGAAAAGTAAAAAACAAGCACATTTTAAATTAAACAAAACTTGGAAGCAGGCGGGGTTCATTTGAATATTAAATTATGAAATGAAAATAGAATGGACCCCGTAAATCGCGTAGCTACTACCTCTCTGGCGCCCAATAAATCGGTTGCGGGAGCGTGAAATGTCAGTGGCGTATATCCAGCTCTTAACTCAGTCCTTTAGAATATCGTTTTAAGAACATTATTTGCTTTAAAAAAGATATGGTTAAAACTGGAGTGTTACCCCCAATTTCCCACAAGACAAATTTGAACATCATCAGCATTCTCCTGCCTCTATTCAATATCGATTTGATTTGATTTGAGTCGATAATATATTATATTCGAAGTGGGCGTGACTTGAAGCATTCATAAACACACATAAATATGTATCTTAATCAATTTGAATACATTAAAGAATATGTCTTCTTTCACAGGTGTGTGCGTGCAGCGTCCTAGCTGCGTTGGACGGGTACAGCCCCCAGCAGGACCCCGATCAGTTTCACATTCAGACAGATGAAGATGACGAACGATACTTCTTGTACCAGACACACAATGGACAGTACAGGAAGGAGAGGAGGCTGAAAGATGGATCCGTTGTTGGTATGGAAGAATTTTAATAGTCATTATCATTTTTTAGATCATAAGCATTTGGTGATGCATCCTTAACAAACAAAGGTTGACATCGATACATGGTGTTATGCTACTGCTATCACTGGATAAGCTGTGAGCTTATTATAAAGTTTGCGGATTATTATATTTCGTGCATATGTAAGAGATTCAGCACCGACAAACATAAATATAGTACCTACAGATGTCAGCACATCAATCTGTCAAATTTCTTGAATAGTCTCAACTTATCGCTAAAGGGAGCGCACAGTTGATTGGGAAAATTTAACAGTTTCGTGTACCTTAATGTGCTGGTGTTTGTACCTAACAGGTTCCTTCTTCTTTCCCCCAAATCAGCAGGTTCTTAAACACAAAATAGTCGATTAAGTTACATATTGTTGAGTTGATTGATACCATTTATTACAAAATTAATATCAAGTTCACAATAAATACAGGGTGTTTGGAAGGGAGCTGTACATACGCCTAGGGTAGAAACTAGGGATAGTCTGCTACCTACCCCCGCCCATTATATTGACCTTGGCCTCAAGGTTTTTTTTTAATTTATTATTATTTTTTTGACTAAAACTACCTGTAGCTCAAAATCTATCCATGGGACCGGTCGGCTAATGGTCTTGTTTTAATCGTTAGAGTCTTAGGGTCCTGCAAAAAATTATTTTACACCAGAAAATTGTGGAGAAGAAAAGTTATGGGGCCTGAAGTACCGTAGTAAGGTAAAGAAATAATTTTAAATTAAAAAAAAACCTTGAGGCCAAGGTCAATATAATGGGCGGGGGTAGGTAGCAGACTATCCCTAGTTTCTACCCTAGGCGTATGTACAGCTCCCTTCCAAACACCCTGTATAGAGTAGAGCAGCCTCCTTGTGAAGTTCCATTGTCAATATGAAAATGTTGTCGACCTACACATACTTTATAGTTCATTGTCCTAGCTCTACAAGTTTATGTAGGCGGGATATCTGTATATGTTCATGTATATTACCTTCTAAGTAAATAAGGATACCAAAAAAAAAACTGTTAAATTTTTGTGGATTGAACAAAAGCGTTCGTGACGGACCATATCTTTGTTAAATTAGGTTCTAGCACGAAAACTGATATTTTTGTCGGATTTCTATTTCATTGTAACTGTTAGAAGGTATCTGTGGTTTCCTGTTATAGCTATGCTGTCACTATATATATTTCATAAATAGGTCTAAAACAATAATTACCATGAACATTCATTTCATTCATGGATTAAGACTATCTTAACACTTTCGAAGTGTGTGATCGTATACCTAGCTTATAAGGATCCTTCAGTGTTTATAGGTTACTTCGCAATGAAAAATACATTTTGCAATTGCTACATTACAGGTTCAACGGGTTGGGTTGGAGCTGACGGATATTTGCGACTCCAAGACTACATCGCTGACAGTCAGGGCTACAGAATCTATAAATCTAAAACTGTCTACGTTGGAGAAAATCGACCAATTTCAGTACGTATTTTTTTTTGTGTTTTTTATTGATGCTTATCGCAATACTAAACGTTGTTTGTTTGTGTTTCAGGAGTCGTTACAGATAGCCAAGACTGCCCCAACAGATTCTGGATACGGGATCACACCGGCACCAGCGCCTGTCCACCGGTATCGTGGGCCACCACGGTACACTTCCACAACTCAAGCCCCACCGCCTTCCTCCTCATATGGACCACCCACCTACCCCTTAGAAGTTTCAGTGACGCCTCCCCCACCGGCTTACCCTCACCCGACAGCCACTCCACAAGTTTACGTTTCACCTAACTCGATCGACTCGTCAACAACGACTTATGACCTCAGGCCAACGGTAACACCTATAACAGCCAGCGAAGCTGCGACAACGCGCAGTCCATACGAATACGATTCTTCTAACACTAATACCCTTGACGATGAGTACCACGCCAGTGACAGCAAACGCTACGATGTGTATAATCCGAACTCGTACAGGCACGCGGATGCCTGGCAAAGACGACAGCAGCAGTTACAACAGCAACAGTTACAGCAGCAACAACAAGCTGGAGTCAAAATTGGTGACGGGTATACTCCTCAGTTCCCGACATACGACGGTTCAGCCTTCAGAAGAAACGGATTCCGGTACTATCTACCAAAGCAGTACCATGAGGAAGAGAGCGGTAACTCCAACGAAAGGACTGGAAGTTTCGGTTATGTAGATCCCTTCGGTATTCGTCGAGTGATATACTATAACACTGCGCCTGGCGAAGGCTTCCAAATACGCAAAAACAATAGGTATGTGGGTCATGACGCGACACCATATGACCCTAGACCCGTGAATTGATGTAGCAAATGTGTGTACACAATTGTGTGAGAATTTGAAGTTACCTAATTATTTATTCATCAGTATTGTTAGTTCTCATGAACTATTTATGTAATAAAGGAGACAAAACGATCTAATCGAACGAAGCGAACCAGTCTTAGCCATTAATTTGATAAATAAGTAAGAGTTATAGTACGACAAACGTTTTTTGGTCATAGGACAAAATATTGAAGTCAAATAGCTAAAATGTTTTTGGTTTGTGACAGGTTTTTATCAGGCAAAAATCCTTACTTTCTTATTTTTCAGTGCCATTGTACTATTATGTAGGTACAGTATACCGGTAATTAATATTGTATGCTTTGTTAACATCATAATGTCATAAAAATAATATTTAACAAAATTACAGTTAGCATATTTTATTTTAAAAAATCGTGTTAGTGTGTCGATACGTTGTGTTATTTGCATCAACATATTTTAATCTTACCTAAAATTAAAATAATACAAAAATACCGTTAATTTATTTAAAATTAGCGTCAAAGTATCAAAGAAGGACAGTCTCTGGTCGTTATGTCTATAAAAGGCATAAGGTCTTTGAACTCATCTTGATTGTCATATATGTGGATTTCCTTGCAAATGGACAAGCGTAGGTGCAATCGTACGACTTAATGATTCTGGTATAACCTTTTAGAGTGTGTAACTAAAATATATCAGTAACCAAAATCAAGAATTACTTGTACACCATGTTATCTTAGTACAGATGCGAGCACATCAAGGTAACCGAAAACGTTAAATTTACCAAATAAACTTTAATGCTTTAATGATAAGGTTAAAAATCTATTAATTCAGATTATAATAGCTTGATGTGCTGGCGTCTGTACCTTATCAACAACACGCAAAAATTCATTTAGAGCTAGAAAACCTATTTCTAGTGTATTCATGTTAATCAATGATTTTGTAACTATCGACACACGTACATATTAAACTAAGCCGGGTGCATGTTAAGAAAATGTTATTGCGAATAATTTGTCATTTATGAAAAATATTTGTCAGAAATTAATGGCAACTTGTTGCAATGACTATTTAAAATGCTGTGGGTACTTATATAATAATATATAATTTAAAATAAAATGTATTCGTGTCTAAACAAAATTCTCAACTTCTGCTAGCTAATTACTGTACTCCTTTTTAATTATTATCTAAAGATTGCACAGCATGTATTTATACTAATTTTATTGTTTTAATGTATGTTCGTACCTACATAAATAATTTGTTAACATGATGTGGTTTCATTTCCAAATTGAGTAATTTTGAAAGTACCTGTACTAACGAGTACGGTAAGAATTCTTGGGAAATGTGTTTCAAAAGTAGTTTTATAAATGACCTGGGAATGTATTGCGACATATTAACGCAATCCTGTTTGCATAATTGAGATTTTGCTCTATATAACTGAGCTCTTTTATTAATTAGGCCAGTGCCTGTCCAGTGTCGTCAGTGTTAACCAGGTAACCCAAAAGGTAAAATTTCCTTATTAACAACTTTGTATCTCGAAATATATCGTTATGATTGTGTCAAAATTAATCTCAGTTATTTCTTTTTTACAGGAACATGCTCGTAACAACAATATGGGTTGTATTGATAGCACAAAGTTTCGCAAAAGACTTAGCTCCTCATGTTCATGAGCAGATATTAAAGGAAAATGTGGAAAGTCGGACTCGCATGGCATACATGTCAAACCCTCACTACAAAATTAATTATATTTATGAACAAAGGAAAACCGATAAAGAAACAGAAATTGAACAAATAGAAGAAGATATTGGAAAGTACATGCACCACCATCACCAACCAACTACGACGACCTCTACAACAGAAGCGCAGCAAAACATTGAAGTTGTAAATGAGAAAGACATCAAGGAGACTACAAATCATAGTACTTCTGAATCACTCATTCCCGTCACAGAAAAACATCATCATAACCATGAAAAGAAAGAAGATGCATCGAAGCTATCACCAATGCCACCAGCACCAAAACTACAGGAACCGTACAACGCGGGTCATCCGCATTTCCCGGCAGGGTTGCCATCAAAAGTAAAGAATGAGTTGAAAGAGCTATTAGGTTATGGACTGAGACGATTCCCACATAGACATCCTGATTACCATTTACATTTCTCACGGACCACGTCGGAAGCTCCTGTCGAAGAAGTACGCACAGAATTGTCTCCACTTGTCACACAATCGGATGAGATTCTAAATATTGATATTCCGGAATCACATTTAAATCAACAGGATTCCCATGCTCATGAACTGAGACGGTTCCCTCATAGACATCCTGATTCCCGGTTACATTCCTCGCGGACCACGACGGAAGCTCATATTGAAGTAGAAGCACAAACAGAGCTATCTCCACTTGGCACACCATCGGATGAGATCCTAAATGGTGAGGTTGCAGAATCGCATTTAGATCAACCGGATTACCCAGCTCATGAACTGAGACATATCTCTCATAGACATCCTGATTACCGGTTACATTTCTCACGGACCACGTCGGAAACTCCGGTTGAGGTGGAAGCACAAACTGACCAATCTCCACATGTCACACAATCGGATTACATCCTGAATAGTGAGGTTCCAGAATCACATTCAGATCAACCGGATTCTCCAAATCATGAACTGAGACGATTCCCTCATAGACATCCTGATTCCCGGTTACATTCCTCACGGACCACGATGGAAGCTCCTGTTGAAGTAGAAGCACAAACAGAGCTATCTCCACTTGGCACACCATCAGATGAGGTTGCAGAATCGCATTTAGAACAACCGGGTTCCCCGGCATATGAACAGAGACATATCTCTCATAGACATCCTGATTACCGGTTACATTTCTCACGGACCACGTCGGAAACTCCTGTTGAAGTAGAAACACATACAGAGTTATCTCCACTTGTCACACAATCGGATGAGATTCTAAGTAGTGATGTTCCAGAATCACATTTTGATCAACCGGATTTCTCGGCTCATGAACTGAGACGTATCCCTCATAGATATCCTGATCATCGGCTACATGTTTCTCGTACTACCTCAGAGAATCCCTTTGAAGTAGAAATACGAAGAGAGCTATCTCCATCTGACACACAGTCGAATGAAATTTCGAAGACTGACGACATCGAATCACAATCATATCATTCGGAATCCCCAGTTCATAAACCAAGACCTGTTTGGCTTCATATTTCCCGCACAACGTCAGAAGCACCTGTCGAAGAAGCTGGAACAGAACTATCTCTAATTGAAACACAATCGGATGAGATGAGAGAGTTCCCGAATAATGAAGTGCCAGGCTCACATTTAAATCGCCCAGATTCGGTGGCTCATGAACTGAGACCTCATAGACATCCTGATCACCGGCTACATATATCCCGCAGAACCTCGGAAGCTCCTGTTGAAAAAGAAGCACGTCATGCCAATCATACCTCCACTGAGAAACGCATTCATCTATCTCGGACTTCACACGACCCATCATTTCTAAGTCGCTGGGACCAAAATACTTTAGCCAAAATCAGACCAAAATTTGATGATGTGCAATACGGCTCTATTGGACTTCCCTCCCGACCTCGACCCGTATATAGAGGTAGCTACAAATTCAGCTGGGATGATATAAACGACATGCACGCATCAGCTGTGCCAAAAGTATCCCAGCTAAAGGAAAATCCGAATCCTCCACCAGTTCCTACATTGTCACCCTGGTATGATGGCTATGGCAAATAGAATTAATAAAATAAATCTTCTACAGAATATACCACCTACACCTAGATCTTTTTATATCATAATACCCTTATAATCCCATCATCACTACCTACGTATTCCGTTCAAAAGATACTCGAATTTTAACGTGTATGCAAAAACTCTGATTATAATCAGGGTTTTTAAAAGATTACAAAAAGCTTTCTTAGTTACCAAAAAAACAACAAGATTTTCAACAACAAAAAATAATCATATAAGTATCCTTCTAGTAATTATCTGAAACTGCTGATTTACACATACATATTGCGCGTACCTACAAGAAAAAGTAACTGAAGTACCAAACTAAAGAACCCACGTAGTCTCAATCCCGTCAGAAACCCTGCCGATGCCTGCCCTGCAGAATTCCTGACTAGGGTTGTCCTAGATTTCTCTGGGATGCCATCATGATCAGGTTAACATAATAGCCTGAAAGAATACAACTATCGCTCCATAAGTACGTATAACTTTGAAACAATTTTCTTTCAACTCATAAACGTTGAGGAGTTGGACCAGTGGCGTGCAGTGGTCCCTCGCGATGGGTAGGCTACGAATAATTGACAGGAAAAAAAAGTCACATTTACCTGTACTTAATATTTAAAAATAAGCCTGTAAAAACAAAAGTTATACGTAGGTACCTACAATTCAAAAGTAGCACACTTAAAACATTGTGCTAGTGGATGCTTTGAATAGTAAAAGGGGCATGGAGGTAATTTAAGTAAAGTTATAACCTGAAAACATCGATCACTAATAAAAAACTAGATACACAATCGGTGACAAAAAAATGTCCTCACCGAATGAGCGCCCACTCGAACATTTGGGTGCTCTTTTAGTCTAGTAGCATTTGAACGCTCCGACGGTAAACATGCCTCAGTGCTCGTTTAAAAATTGTAAAAATCACACATCCAGGACCCTAAAAAAGGATGGAATTTCATATTTTCGGTAAGTATTAATATTATCATTATTTAATTGTTATCACTGTATTGTAAATACTGATATTTTATCAAGAAATCATTGTAAAAACATTTTATTTTAATAAGTCGTATTGCATATTAGGAGTTATAAGGCATCTCAATTGTAAAGACCCTTACTAAACGTACTTAATCATACTATCGCATGCCCACTTAAATTGTTCGAGTTAAGTGTGTTGATTCTGTTCCATTTGTTGGAGACGCTATTGTTTTTTTTTTTTTATTCATTTTTATGATTGTTTTTTTTAATTATTTAATGAGAATTATTTACTATTTCTCTAAATATTATAGTAACACTTTATAGATTTTATTTTGAATATGTGCATGTAATAAAATTAAAGAAGTGAGATTTTATTTATTTTGTTTTTTTTTAGCTTTCCTCGAGATCACCTAAACACCATAGAATAGAATAGAATTTGTTTTATTAAGTAAACCAATTTTTTAAAACAAGTCGAACAAAATTTAAAAATTTCAATTTCAATAACAAAAAATATAGGGCAGTTCGACTCCATTCATTCCTTGTCCAAGCGACGAGGCTCGGTCGTTAATTTTTATTGCTTTTTATTGACACTTTGTAATTCTGACCTTAAAACATGCGTGTAAGGTTGAATTTGGTTGACCAACGAGTACCGGTCGTAAAAATTTATTGCTTTTAGTACGTAGCTTTGTGAATACAACTTTAGGCAATGTGTTTAAGGTTGAATTTACATTAATGTATATTTATTTCAACTAGTATTAGGCCTAAACATTTGGCGACAGTTTTTAGAGAACTTTTGTATGGGATTGTGTATCTAGTTTTTTATTAGTGATCGATGCCTGAAAAACTAGTATTTACAAAAACAGCTGTGCAAAATATGGAACTTTGACCCCCAATATCTCTGTAACTAGAGGGTTCCCAGGTATGGCCTAGAACAAAAAAATGATCGCAATGGTCCCCACCATTGCGATCATTTTGAACAAGTGCCCTTCGTTTGCGTTAAGGGTCCTTTTACACCCGCTATGTTTTTCTGATAGGTCATGCTTTTTGGCCGAGGAATGAAAATGATGCATTAAACAAAATGCACGGAAAACAAAATAATTTATTTGTGTGTGTCTGCTCGAGACACTGGAGCTTGGTGCTCAATAAAACGAGGATGTCTTCACGAAAGAATGAATTTAATTATTCTAATACAATGAGACGCTCTCATTAAAAGGAAATATATGTGGCGATGTTCGTCCGCTTTTGATTGTAGATTGATTGATTATCCAAAATGTCGGGTAGAAGTTTTTCCTTAACAATTTATTTTGTGCGCAATCTACCGACATTTTTGGATTAAAAACGTCAGGCGCGAACATCTTCCCGGGGGTTAAAAGTCTCCGGCTTTTAACTCTCACTCAATCAAATGCTCCGTCACTGGCAGCGGACAGAGTCGCTTAAAGGGCCTCCTGTAAGTTCCTTGTGTCGTTTGAACGTCTGCCACTCGACATACTCCATCTGGACCAGGAAAGAGCTTACTGATGCGGCCCATACGCCAGCCCAACGCTGGTAAGTTGTCTTCTTGAAGCAGCACTAGGTCGCCAACGTTCAGTGGAGTGTCATTAGTGCGCCATTTTGATCTCTGCTGCAGCTCAGCTAAATACTCCCTCTGCCATCTCCTCCAAAAGTGCTGTCGGATTTGTTCCAGTCGTTGATAGCGCTTCAGGTGAGTGAATTTGCAGTTTTCTAGGCTCGGTGAAGGCAGCGCGGTTAGCGGCCGTCCAAGCAGGAAGTGCCCTGTGGTGAGGAAAAGGAGATCATTCGGAGACGAGGACATGGGGTAAAGTGGACGACTATTTAATATGGCTTCCACTTGTGCGAACAACGTGGATATTTCTTCAAAATTCAGATGCGTGTTGCCCATTACACGTCTTATGTGATATTTGGCGGATTTTACCCCGGCCTCCCAGATACCACCAAAGTGGGGAGCGTAAGCAGGTGAAAACAAAAATTTAATTTCTTCCTCATTAGAGAAATCTGTTATTGCCTGGCGATTACATTTCAAAAGGTTGCCAATTTCCTTGGCAGCGGCCACAAAATTGCGACCGTTGTCACAAAAAATTTCAGTAGGCCTACCCCGACGGGATATAAACCTACGCAGGGTAAGGATGAAAGCATCTTTCGAAAGATCGCTTACCGCTTCTAAGTGTACACATTTGTACCTTAAGCAAACAAAAATGCATAAATAGCATTTTGTGACCCTTGATCCGCGCCCCTTTCTATTTGAGACATAAAAGGGTCCGGCAAAGTCTATACCAACACTACGAAACGGGAAGTCCACCGTAACGCGCTGAGAGGGCAAGTTCCCCATCAAGGGTGTTAAAGTCTTACCCAGTACCCTTCTACATGTGATGCAGTTGCGCACAGTTTTCCGAGCGAGGTATCGTCCATTGACAGGCCACACGTATTGCCTGACACTCGCCAGGAGAAGCTGTGGGCCAGCGTGTAAATTGTGTAGGTGTTCCCGCTCAAAGATTAATTTTGTGAGATGGTGTGAGGAATGTAGTAGGGTAGGGTGTTTGCTAGCAAATGAAATACCTGAAGCATCCAGCCGGCCTCCTACTCGTATCAACCCATTTACGTCCATAAAAGGTGTAAGCCCTATGATGGGTGATTTTGTACTAATTGATTTATCTTTGGATAGCAAATTGTACTCAACAGAAAAAGACTCCTGTTGAGCCTTACGGCATAAAAGATCAAAAGAATCTTGCAATTCTTTTAAATTAAGGGCGTCGACGCGCCTGGATTTAGGATTGCGTAAATTATAAAAATATCTTAGCACATACGCATAATCTTGTTTTATTTTGTGTAATTTACTATATTTATGAAATGGAATTATTGAGGAATTATCCATCTGGGGAACAATGTTCGCCTTTGTTTCGGGGATTTCAGACTTGCATTGGAGTTTATTTGATAAGGTAGGCCAAGAAGATTCACCTTGAAGTAAAAATTCGGGCCCAGACCACCAAAGACTACGATCCTTAAGCTCTTCGGGATAAACGCCGCGCGAGACGAGATCAGCAGGATTATCGAAGGTAGGTACATAACGCCAACAGCAAACATCTGACAGTTCCAGTATTTCCGCTATTCTATTAGCCACGAAGGTCTTTAACCTTTTAGAGCTAGTATGCATCCAAGCAAGGACAACGCTGGAGTCACACCAGTACAGTTTACGAGTTACTGGGAACCTCAAAGAATCGACGACTGCCTTGCAGAGTTTGACAGCTAGTAAGGCGGCACACAGCTCCAAACGAGGTATAGTACAGGCCTTAATTGGTGCCACCTTTGACTTAGAACACAAAAGATTAACATGCACGATATCTGCTGCATCAATAGACCTTACATAGACGCACGCGCCGTAAGCTCTTTGGGAGGCATCGCTGAACATATGTAGTTCTGTAACAACAGGTGAATCACATAGAACCTGCCTCGGCAGTGTAAACGTAGCTAGACAAGATAGGTTATTAGAAAACTTATGCCAATCTTTTTCTATTTCCTTTGAAAGAGGTTCGTCCCAGCCAACCTTATCAAGCCAAAGTTGCTGCATTATTAATTTGGGAATAATAATACAGGGGCTGACAAAACCGAGTGGGTCAAATATTTTAAACGATGTTGATAAAATATATCGCTTCGTGATTTTATCATTGATAGGGGGAATTTCAAAAGAATAATTTAAACTGTCAGTCTTGGGATTCCAGCCTAACCCGAGAGCATTTGAGGATTCACTAATAATAAGCGAGTCTGTAGAGTTTTCGGCGCAGGCTTCGATTACGCTTGACGAATTAGATTTATATTTTCGTAGATTAAAGCATGCTGCCTTAAGAGCTCCTGATACAGATTTTTGAATATGTATTAATTCCTTCTCAGAATTACAGCCAGTAATTAAGTCATCTACGTATAGATCGTGTTGTATAATTGTTCTAATGAGTGGATCTTCACACTCCTCACCCGACTGCCAAAGACACCTAGTACTTAAATAACTTGCGCTTGTAAAACCATAAGTCACCGTATTTAAACGTAACGTCTGAAGAGGCTGACGCTCGTCTTCTCTCCATAGAATAAGCTGAAGATTTCGATCTGACTCGTCCACCAATATTTGACGAAATAGTTTTTCTACGTCTGCTGCTAATAGATATTTGTAGAAACGAGCTCGAATTAAAATGGAGAAAAGAGAGTCTTGAATTTGAGGCCCAACCATTTGTATATCATTGACAGAGAGGCCTGAGGAGGTGCGAGCCGATGCATCGAAGACGACACGAATTTTTGTCGATTCGCTGTTCTCTTTAAATACAGAATGATGTGGTAAAAAATAGCATAAATTTGAATTTAAATTATTTATTGTAATTTCAGAGAGATGACCTAATTCTGCATATTCTTTGATAAATTCAATATATTGCGACTTAACTTCAGGCTGTCTCCTAAATCGCCGTTCTAAATTGTGGAACCTTTTCTTGGCCATGTTGTAGGAGTCACCGAGACAATCTGGTGTGTCGATAAGAGGTAACTTGACAGAGAATCTGCCATTTTCTAAGCGGCAGGTGTGTTGCAAAAAGTGCGTTTCACATGCCTGCTCGCTTTCACTTAGATAAGATTTAGATGGAATCTCTTCCAGTTCCCAAAACCTATTTAATTTTAATTCTATGTTTTCATCATAAGAAAAATGGGTAAGTATATGATTGCATTTAATGTCCTTAGGTTGCTTATGTTGCAGGGGACCTCCAATCAACCAGCCTAGCCTTGAGCTGTGTAGCTTGGGAAGATTGGGGCCTAATGACCTCTGCTCACAACATATAATGTCCCAAAATAAATCTGAGCCTATGAGAATATCTATGAAAGAAGGCTGATAGAATTTAGGGTCTGCTAAGATAATATCTTTAGGAATATTAAACGATCTAATGTCAATTACTTTGTTGGGAATTAAAGATGTTAGTTCCTTCATAACATAAAAGTTAGAAATAACGTTGAATGGTGTATTTTGAGATTTTAATTGGGCAATGCAATATTCAGTTATCGTACCTGCATCATTGTTGCCAAAACCTACCTTTGTAGCATTGATAGGGCAGTCCTCAAATGATAACCTTTTTTTCAGGCTTAGACTTATGAAAGAGGATTGGCTGCCACAATCAAGCAGGGCGCGTACTGTTTCACATTTATTTGTTTTAGGATTTACTATATCAATCAAGGCAGTACAGAGAAGAGCATATTTGTTACCTTGATTATTGCAGTTAGCCAACGTCTCAGAAGAACTATCGATGCTTGTACTAACTGAACTGTCAGATGTACCAGTAGGAAGGTGCAACATAGAGTTGTGTCTCTTGTTGCATTCAAGACAACGACCTGAACGACATCTAAATGTAGGGTGACCTGACCTTAAACAATTAAGACACAATTTCAATTTAGTCGCCTCGGCTATACGCTCGCTTACGCTCTTTGCTTTGAACGAAAGACAATCAAATATTTTATGATCAGCGTTACAGCATGGACAGAGGTGCGATGAGGATGATTTTGCTTGTGGCTGGTTACTACTACTAATGTATGCATGTGATTTAGTATGACGTGTATGGTCCGGTTGCTTCTTTGAATGGCCTTCGGGAAGCTGTTTATCATGCTTAGATCTAAAGGCGTCGTCTGACTTGCTGCGGTGCAAGGACTCAAGCACGGCTGCACGATCGTTTAAAAATTTATAAAATTCCTTAAGTGTAGATGTGTCTGTTGACAACGCGTTACAGTGTTCCTCCCACTTTCCGAAAGTGTTATGGTCCAACTTAGAAGTAATTAAGTGAATGATAAGGGGATCCCAATTCTCAATGACTTGTCCTAAGTTGGAGAGGGCACGCAAATTCTTAGCCACGTGGTCAACCAAGAAGCGCAACGACTTTTCAGATTCCTTATTTACTGGATTAATGTTGGATAATGCCGTGAGATGATGACTTATCAATAAACGCTTCTTGTCGTAACGTTCGAGCAACAGGTTCCAAGCTTCCCGATAATTATCAGCCGATACTTCTAGATTTGAAACGGTTCGTGCTGCTTCTCCTTCTAAATATGAAATTAAATAATGAAACTTGTTCACTGAACTAATTCTACCATTTTCATGTATTAAAGATCGAAACGTGTCACGAAATTCCATCCATCGAAAGTATGACCCGTCGAATTTAGATACCTGTATCATAGGTAGCCTGAAACCTATTTCATTATGATCGACAGCGCAATGAGTTATATTGTGAGGAGTGCTTGAGTCGTGGATGCCCTCATCCCTAGCGTGCATTTGTAATAACTCTTGAGCCATTACGATATTGCTAATAAAATCTTTCTCGATACTTTCTCGTTCTTCAAGCTCATCCTTCAACCCACTAGAATTAAGAATTTCAATTTGACTTTGCAAGTCATCGAACCTTGAAGATAAAGTTTCGAATTTACTAAGTCTAAGTGTAAGTTCCGCCCTTTGTGTTGTATTAAAAGTGTCCAACCGCGATATTTTTTCTAAATAATTTTTAAACTTCGTTACTTGACCCTTGACGGAACTACGTCTAACATTTAATTCCGCCAAGTTCTTGGCTTCGTCGCCTAAACCCATTATGACTGTTTATTTCAAACAAAATTCTCACGAGAAAGAAATTAAAGAAGCGTATACTTGAAATAAACTCAAGAAAAACTAACGTTAGAATAAACCAAATAAAATGAAAGAATACGCTCACGCCCCTGGTTGGTGGTCTCTGCCGCGCGGGAGGCCGAAGTCGCAGGCACCGGTTTGCGGGCTGCCTCTGCACGGACGCCGCGCGTGGACTGCGGCAGCAAGCAACGCTCAGCGATGCACGGGGAGCTTGAGCAATTCTGAAATGTTCGGCGGAATAATCACTAAACGGAACTAAAATGGGCACAGCTGCAGCCTGTGGAACTAATTTCCTAAAGGAAGTTCTCTAAAAACTACAAAGAAAAAGAATTGATTGCAGTTTGATTACAGTAGGTACTATTTACTATGTGTGGGTATGTAGGTACTTCGAGATGTGAAATGTACTAAAAAAATCCGCTTAAAAAATCACCAAAACGGAAAAAGAAATGAAAATATGCAACGTAGAATATAATAGAATATCTAATAAAGTAGAATATCCTTGCGAGTTGTCACTGATACTAAATAATAACGAACTCGTGGAAATTGGAGAAAGAAATACTTGGAAAGTATGACACAATTCCTTAACCTTGACAAGAAAAAAAAAAAAAAAACTATGAAGTTGCACAAGTAGAAAACCATACAGAAATTGGATTAGGACGTAGGCTACTTGGTTTAAACGGAAGTTTAGGAATTAAGGAAGGGCACTTAGCTGGAGAAATGCTGCTGCGCTGCGGTGTGACGCCGTATATAGCATCAATGTCCGGCGGTGCTAAGTACTGCTTGTATTCTTCCGATGTACGTGCTTCTCCCAAGGGCTGGATGTGGCGCGGTGCTGGCCGGCTGATAGCTGCGGCGCGATGCTGGCCGGCTGATAGCTGCGGCGCGATGCTGGCCTACTCCAGCTAGGCCCTGGTATGGAGGCAGGCGTGTACGTTCTTCTCCCAAGGTCTGGATGTGGCGCGGTGCTTGCCGACTGGTTGCGGCGCGGTGCTGGCGGACTGGTTGCGGCGCGGTGCTGGCCGACTGGTTGCGGCGCGGTGCTGGCCGACTGTCCGGTACCGAACAGACCTCGGTACTCCGAATTTTCCTTCGGATCGTGTCCTGTCACGGTCGCCAGTTATGTCTGCTCGAGACACTGGAGCTTGGTGCTCAATAAAACGAGGATGTCTTCACGAAAGAATGAATTTAATTACTCTAATACCATGAGACAACGTAACTTGCGTTCTATTATGAATTTATATAATCCCAAGCTCTCATTAAAAAGAAATATATGTGGCAATGTTCGTCCGCTTTTGATTGTAGATTGATTGATTATCCAAAATGTCGGGTAGAAGTTTTTCCTTAACAATTTATTTTGTGCGCAATCTACCGACATTTTTGGATTAAAAACGTCAGGCGCGAACAGTGTGTATGCAGCAGCAGCCCGGTACACAGCCAGGTAAATGTTGTATAATTATGAGGATTGAAATGACGAGTACGCGATGAATTACCTTATTTTTTGATTAATTCTCGTAATTCGGGTACACATCCTTTAGATACTACTTGAAACTTACGCTACTTGAAAAAACTTATTACCTTTAATATCCAACAACCCACATTATCAGCACAAACTTTACAAGTAAATACCATTGTTATTTGTTAGGTTACACACCAAAACACACACAACAAAAAAAGGTTATACACGACAAAATTTATATTTACACTACTGTTAATGATGTTAACTGTACGTTTTCGGTTTCAAAACAAAATCGCGCTATATATTGCTTGTCATAACAATGAAACAGTAATGGCTTCTTCTTACGTAAAAAATAATTTCTAGGTTATTATTGTCGATAGAAAAATACTAGCAAATAAAATTGCATCATTTTCATATAGAGTTTGTTCACAACAGCGGTCAACATTTTTTGCAGGATTATACGACGAAATGCATCCAATCATCAATGGTGACAAGTTGACAACATTACGAACATCGAACTAAACAGCGAAGCCCGAAGTTCGCGAAGCGCGAAATTAAAATTTCCATACGTTTTTGCAATTTGCAGGCCAGTGCTAGGTTGTATGTTCATTAAAATATGATTCCCGGTTTTAAGACGTATGTAGTCATATTTTATTCAACATACAACCTAGCACTGGCCTACAAATTGCAAAAAAAATGCAAGTTTTGAACTTCGCGGGTTATAGTTTGGTTGTGTTGTTGCAGCCAATCACAGCCCACTTAGCTACAGTCGTAGGCTCGTAGGAGCTGCTGCGTTAAAATTGCGAAAATCTATGTATGTGTGCGGTTCATAGACACGGCCATACGCAGCGATGTGACGCTGTGTGCATACAATTATGAATGGGTTTTAGACAAGTCGAGTGTTTGCCTATAAGATTCGTACTAATTTATCGTAGTCCTTATCAATGAGTTTTAGTGGGACGCGAAAAATTGCTATAAGTATTTTAACAGGAGTTTGAACTTTTTTTATGATTAATTTGTACATAGTGTTATTTTATTCCATCGTTAATTACTTATAAGAAATGATCAGTTGGTAAGGTAGGCTAAGCCTAAGAGCCTATATAGGTAGGGCGCACGCCCCTGAGTTGGACCTTCCATCATCAGACGCAAATACATGAATAACTTTAGAAAATATATCGAAAACTTAACATGTTACTATAAAATTTGAGAGTTGCCCTCGATTTCCCTAGGATCCCATCATCAGATCCTGACTTGGTGACAATAGGACCACTTTGAAAGTATATTCTTTCGAATACAAAAAGAATTTTGAAAATCGGTTCATAAATGACGGAGATATCCTATATCAAACATACAAAAAAAAGCTTAAATATACGAATTGTGAACCTCCTCCTTTTTGGAAGTCGGTTAAAAAATAATGTCTTTCACGGTAATGAATTATAATGTTGTGACATCTTTATTATTAAACATTATTCGAAGTCTAAATCAGATTCCTTGACTATGTATAGTACGTACCTACGACCAACTGAATGCCCACTGAACAATTGGGTAATATTTTTGTTGCAATTTTTGAAAGAACTCCTTTAGCCAGTCGGGTATAATACCTCTGGGCCTCTCAACAAGTTGTACTACTACAGGTAAGTCTTCTTCAAACCGTTCCATTGATTCTTCAGATTTTGAGTCTTTCTCTTTCTTCCTGAGGTTCATCTGGTCTGGGCCGCGGGTTGTCCACAGGTTATCGCGGCCTCGACATAGAGGGCGAAGAAGGAACATGGGTGGTTTTTAGTCAGTAGAAGTCTGACACTCCCTTTCGCTCTGCCCAAGAGCGAAAGGGGTTATTCGATGATTTTACACCCGCCAAAAAAAAAAAACGGTTGGGAACGCGCGTAAGTTGGTGTGAAGCTGTTCCGGCGTTGGCAAAGCCACGGCCGCTGACAGTAGACAAAAAACTCCTAGGACATACATTTGTAAATAAATAAATTAAGTTTTTTTTTCTGTTTTGGAATTTCTCCTGTATCGTGGGTGTGCGTGACAAACATTTAAACTCACATAAACACCAAAGAAATCGAATTACTCCGTGAGATAGATTTTCAAAAACTAATTGACACGTATTTTTTCTTTTTTCACTTAAACAAAAGATAAACCGACGATACAGTGCTTCGAAAAGTCGCGTCAAGTCGTGTGACGTCACAAGGTTAGACCTTTTTTAACCCACAAAGTGACGACAAAAACCCCCACTCATGATCTTTGACACATTTTATTTACGTCAATTTTTATTAATTTGATAAAACAAAAAACACGTATCCAATATTTTTCGATAATCTAACAGACGAACTAATTAGATTTTTTTGGTGAAATACCCTATTCATTATTACGGCAGAAAAAAATTACCTAATGCCTTTCAACAGTGTGTAACAGTGACTAAATGGATCTATTAAAATTTCTTCCAACTTACCTCTTTTTGGTAATTCTATGATGTTATTCCATAGGACTAACACATGCCTTTTATACCCAGACATTCTTGCTAATGTTTGATACAATTGAAAATACATTAAAGGAAATATCAATATAAATACTAATTATTGGTCATTTTGCTAATAGACAAAGTATGGTGATTCTTTTAACCTTTCCACGAGACGTATGGCCGAACAGAAGGAAATTACATCATCAGTAAGATTTAAATGGCATTACTTGGACCAAATAACTAGGACTGAAAACCACATCTGGAGTTTAGGCAGAGGCTTAGAGGAGGCAGGAGGAATTTTTGAATCTTGTTCCTGCCATCACTAATCTCGCTTGGTCTATTGATTAGATTAGCCAAGATTCAAGATTCTTTATTTGCATGAAATATCGTAACTTATGGTCGAATGAAGAAAAACTGGCCAAGTGCAAGTCGGACTTGCACATGAAGAGGTCCGTACCAACTTAGTATGGAAGCCCCCTTTAATTTGTGTTATTTCTTGTTATGGTGGAAGCTCACATCTGGCCCGCGAAATTCTAATTTTCTTACGTTTTTGGCAATTTGCAGGCCAGTGCTTGGTTGTATGTTTATGAAAATTTGATTTGCGACTGTAAGACGTATGAAGTTACCGAATTATAACCATCAAAATTATCAATACAACCCTCCAAGTTCATTTTCATGTCAAGATTGATTTTTGCATGTAAAAGTCATTCTTTAGTAATTTAGTCGTCGTTCTTTAGTAGTTAGTAATTTTGATGGTTATAATTCGGTAACTTCATACGTCTTACAGTCGCAAATCAAATTTTCATAAACATACAACCAAGCACTGGCCTGCAAATTGCCAAAAACGTAAGAAAATTAGAATTTCGCGGGCCAGATGTGAGCTTCCACCTTAAAGCGGCAACAGAAAAACATATTTTGTGATAAGTTTGTTTTTCATAGTGTTTGTATGAATGATAAAGTTATAGTTACGGTTTTTTAAATGTGCTATATCTCAAAAACTATTTACTATATATCGTTTAAACTAATATTGTTAGCAAGTTTTGATTGCGATCTACAGCTTTAATTTTTTTTAGATTTTTTACTCTCTTAGTTCAAAAGTTAGAGGGGGGGTACACATTTTACCCTTTGGAAGAGTCTCTTTCAAACGATTTACTTTGAGAAAAAATGATAGTAGAAACGTCAACGTCATTTTGAAAGACCTATCTATAGACACTCCACACTAATAGTTTTGCTAAAAAAAAGTAATTTTTTGGTTTCAGTTCCATGTATGGGGAGACCCCCCTTAATCTTTGTTTTTTTTTATTTTTGAAAAAACCTACAAAGTTTCAACTGTGTAGTTTTAATAGTTTCCGAATAAAAGGGCTGTGATATACGGACGGACAGACAGACGGACAGACATACATGACGAATCTATAAGGGTTCCGATTTTTGCCATTCGGCTACGGAACTCTAAAAAAGTCAGCTGCATGCTGAACTTTTACTCAAAATTTGAATTAAAATATCTACTACCTATTTACTCGTAATTGAGGTACCTTTTCTTGTTGTTCTCTGTTGGAAACCTTCAAACTGTTATGCCGAATCCCTGGGAAGATAACAAAGAGGTATCTTGTGAAGGTGAGGTTTCTTGTGAAGTTGCAGGCTTATGTTAGTCCTTTAAAGGCTTGTTAATAATATAAAGTCATTTTATGTCAATCTGTTATGAGTTATTGGTAGGTTGGCACAGTTTCCTGATTAAGATGCTATCAAAAAGAGGTATAGGTCATTTGAACTTCGGATATAAAGGGTGTAAAAGTACCCTTAACGAAAATGAAAGGCACTTGTTCTCCCCACCACTGCGATCATTTTTTGGTTCTAGACCATACCTGGGAACCCCCTAGTTACGGAGATATTAGGGGTCAAAGTTACTAATTTTGCACAGCTATTTTTGTAAATACTAGTTTTTCAGGTTAAAACTTTACTTAAATTACTTCCATGACCCGTTTACTATTCAAACCATCCATTAGCACAATGTTATAAGAGTGCTACATTGAGTTTTACCGTAAAATGTGATTTTTGACCCCAAAAACAAAAGTCGTTTCCGAGCAAAAATTTTTGCGTAGGGGTACTTAGTTTCATGTACAGAAGGCTTGGTTGACGTATGTGTGAAGGGTTAATTTACACCCTGTATGTTGTCCATATATCCAGTATCTTAAATGAAACAGTTGATTTATATAGTATCTGAATTCTGAAGAACCAAACTAAAGAACTCACGAAGTCTCAATTACCCCAAAAACATCAGCATCTTTCTACTGACATCCCCTGTTTCTTGGGGTCTGCGCAACACGTTTTTTTCATTCCCCTGCAGCTGTTATTTATTCGTTTTTCTTTCATTAACATCCCAAAAACATCATGCACCATACATTTATTTAAATATATGTTTTATGTGTGAGCAACAGAACACTTTTAAATAAAATACATTTTATTAAAAGATATTAAATAAAAACATGTTAATTTACATACATACATTTATCGGAACGATATCAATTCCATATACTAAAATATTCTTTCAGAAACTGTAGTAAACTAAAAAAAAATGTTTTCACGGTAAAGATTTGTAATGTCGTTACGGTCTATTAATATTTAACATTAATCAAAGTCTATATCGGATTCCTTGACTATGTAGATAGGCTGATCGCTATTCCGAAACTCCGGCCGACTGAATGGCCACTGAAATGGGAAATAATTTTGTTTAATTTTTTCAAGGAAGTTCGTGACCCAGTCGGGGATAAGACCTTTGGGTCTCTTGACAACTTGTACTATTACAGGTAAGTCATCTTCAAACCGTTCCTTTGATTCTTCAGATTTGGAGTCTTTCTCTTTCTTTTCTTCCTGAGGTTCATCGTTCAATTCTTTGGACTCCTTAGATTCTTTTGATTTTTCTTTAGAATCTTTGGATTCTTTAGAATCTTTGGATTCTTTAGAATCCTTGGATTCTTTAGAATCTTTGAATTTTTTAGAATCCTTGGATTCTTTCGAATCTTTGTATTCTTTAGAATCTTTGGATTCTTTTGACTCCTTGGAGTCTTTCTGAACTACTTTTATGTCATCAGGCTTATCTTGAGCTTTGTCATTGTCTTCTTTAGATTTTTCCGAAGATTCTAATGGGTTAATGGATTCCTCAGATTGATCAGGTTCCTCGATGCCTATTTCTGGGTGTGGAACGGGATGGTCCACAATGACTTGTTCTACGTTGTCGTCCTCCTCAGGCTTGAGTTCAGGGGGAGGCGGAAGTGCCGGTAAGTTGGTGTGAAGCTGTTCCGGTGCTGGCAAAGCCACGGCCACTGACAGAAGACATAGAACACCTAGGGAATACATCTGTAAATAAATATTTTTTTTATTAATTATTCATCATCAGCCTATAATGTTCCCACTGCAGGGACTCAGGCCTCCTTTCTAGGAGAGAGATGGGCTATAATCCACCACGCGGGCCCAGTACGGATTGGTAGATGTCACATATCTTCGATTTTTTTGGTTCTAAGATACGCCGGTTTCCTCAAGATGTTTTCCTTCACCGTTTTGAGAGCAGCAGTGATGAAATAAATTATACTAAGTAATGCGCCTGCCTGGGTTCGAACCCACGACCAACTGTTCGTAAGTCGGGACTGCCACCACTGGGCCACCACTGCTCCAAATTAATAAAATTAATTATTATGGAAATACAAAAAAATGCCTAAATGCCTTTCAACTGTGTGTAACAGACCAAATGGTTCTTTTATGATTTCTTACAACTTACCTTTTCTCGGTGATTCTACGATGTTATTCTGTAGAACTAACAGATGCCTTTTATACTCGAATTGGTCTTCTAGCTAATGATTGATATAATTGAAAATACATTAAAAACATCTTAGAAAGATCAAAATAAGTACCTACTGCGGTTAGTGTTATTACTATTAAGTTATCATTGCTCCTAAATACTGGAATTATACTCGTAGTATACTAGCGGACGTCACGCGGTTTCAACCGCGTAGTTCCCGTTTCCGTGGGAATACAGGGATAAAACGTAGCCTGTGTTACTCAGGGTGAATGTAGCTTTCCAATGGTGAGAGAATTTTAGAAATCGGCGTAGTAGTTTTTGAGTTTATTCATTACAAATATACATACACACACACAAAACTACAAATCTTTCCTCTTTATAATATTATTGTAGATAAATTTCCACAACGTTATCTTAATTTATTACAAAACAAACATTCTCGGTGCCTACTCAACCCAATTTCAAAATCAAAACAATAAAATCTTCCCTTCATAAAGTATCCCATTGATCTTATTTATCTTAACCTTGTATACTAGGTATAGATATTCTACCTTCATACCAATTTACCAATCAGTTGTTATTTCGTTAATAGAGACAGAGTTTTCTACGAGACCTATGGCCAGACAAAGCAAATATCACCATGATTCCAGTTTGGCAGAACTTTTGGGGTTTTATCTGTTACTGAACTTTTGAATTTGCTGCTGCCATCAACACTCTCCCATGGTCTGCCTACTGTTCTCAGTAGAAATGTGTCTATTGTCTTCTACACTAATAATATAAAATGGTAAAGTTTGAAAGCCATAGGTCTGCTGCCTTCCTGCGTCCGACTGCTATAGTTTTCTCGATGCGGATGAAATCGTTGGTTAAAGCCATTCCTTCATAAAAGAACTTGTTAGTACCAATGACTTAGAGTTATTCCTAATCAATGCCATGGTAGGTTGGCACAGTATCCCGATTAAGATAATACCTAAAAGAGGTATTTATTTTATTTATTAGGTCTGTCTAACAACATAATTATTTTACAATAATTAACAAGCAAAAATAAAACATGCGTTTTAACTCTACACAGTGCAACAATAGGGATATTTATTGACTTAAAAAAATATTATTCTAATTAGTCCATCTTTTAGATCATCGAAAAATATTGGATAAGTACGTATTTTTTGTTTTATGAAATCAATAAAAATTGACGAAGATACAACGCGTCAAAGATTTGAGTGGGAGGTTGTGACGTCACTCATCCGTAAAGAATGTCATACTAATGTCTTAGAAAATGACGTCACACGAGTTTTCAAAGCACTGTATCGTCTTCATTGTTTGTTTACGTGAAAAAAGAAAAAATACGTGTCCAATATTTTTTGGAAATCTATCGGAAGGGCTGATTAGATTTTTTTTGTTAACTACCTATTACTTATAGGTTAACATCACATGGACATGGAGGTATCATCATTAGCTTATAATGTTCCCACTGTAGGAACTCAGCCCTTCCCAGGCCCAGTGCGGGTTGGTAGATGTCTTCTATTTTTTTGGTTCTAAGACATGCTTTTTTCTTCACGATGTTTCCCTTCCCTGTTTTGAGAGCAGCGGTTAACACAAAGTAATGCGCCTGCCTGGGTTCGAACCCACGACTTGATGTTCGTAAGTCGGGGCCGCCGTATATCTCTTAAGAACTTTGTTATGTTGTCCAGTCCATGTGTTATGATGACTATGACACAAAAATTTAGATTAGAAAGACCCAATAGCTTAGCCCTACGCTTGAAGTACGACATACAAGGAAGAAGAGCATTTATGACAAAGACAAAGCTGCTCGTTTTCTTAAAACATATATTTAAAGTCACTGTAAAAATCATTATTCTGCTTGGGGTTTAGGGACCTCAGGTGCAACTGGTAAATGATTGCCCTCAACATGGTATCCATCGAGGCCGGCTGTGTACTTGGTGACGTAGACCTGGTCATCATCGCCAATGTATGAGACCTCTCCTTCGACGATCATGACGTAGCCGGTGCCGTCCGGCGTGGGAACGAGCCGACCGCGCTCCGACACCACGGTGCCCTCAGCCGTCACGTACCGAAGAGCGAACTGACCGAACTCGTCGTGAACCTCATCCTGCTCCAGTGCTGGTAGATTCCGATACGGGTGTTCTTTCAGTGGTGAAGCCGAGACTGATGAAATGACGACAAAACCGAAGAATACTACCGACTGTGAAAAAGAAAAAGTAGGATTAAAAAATATTTAACTCTTTTTTTGTGGCGTGGGAAATCATCAAATAACCCCTTCCGCTCTTGGGCAGAGCGAAAAGGAGTGTCAGACTTATACTGACTAAAAACCACCCATGTTCCTTATTAGCCCTTTATGTCGAGGCCGCGGTAGGTATCTCTTACAAAATCCCGCAGCTCAAAAAATATTTTACTCTCTGTTCATGTACGCACGACGTGGTTTTTAAATAGTTTACTCACCTTGTTCATGATGATGATGATTCTTAAAATTAATAACTTATAACGTTTCGTAGGATCGGTAATGTAGTGATTGATGATATTATCACATTACAAAGTGTTTAAATATTAGTACGTTTTGAAATATCATTTTCCCCTAATGAGGGATAATGGCCTATAACTTTAAATAAAGTGCATTTGTACAAGTTTTGCAAATGATCCCATTTGCAAAACTTGTACATATGCCTTTAAATATGTTCATTAGAATATATGAGATAATTAGCTTAAGAATTCTAATGTGGTCTTTAACTTTACTAGTAAATACTTTTCTATAATTAGTCCTTTTCATTTTCGCTAATATATAATGCGTGAATAATATTTGTAAGGTCAGTTCAATTTAATCTTGGTCAGATCAATATGGTAAGTATTATTTCAATAACTTGTAAGTAATTATTTTTGTGACTAGAGAAGGCCATATATTTGAATTTAATAATGCCCCTCAAACTTAAGTTATTTTGATACTATTTAATTCGCATTTGATTTACATCTTTAATAATTATAATAATGAAATATACATTATTTTAAAGTACATTTTCATGAATTTCGTTTAAATTAGATTTAGATTTCAATATTGACTCAGTTTATATTATTTTGCTACGAACAATTTTTTGTGCAAATGCAAGGACCTGCAATTTTTATTTTCAGAGACATACAACGAAAAAATAACGATTTATGTTTTATTTTCAGGTTACATCAGCAATCTTTATTGCCTTAATAGGCACTTTTCAATTTGAGGTGACAATCTCAGCAGCAATCGGCTATGAGCCCATTAAAATCACTGTCAATGAAAATTTCAACGCACAGCCTGGTCAAGTCTCCACAGAATTTCAATCTCTCGAACCTGTACACCAAGGTGCAAACTTTTATTTTAAGCCAAGGTTCCAATTCCCATCAAGCTCTCATCACATCGAAGCATTGATGTCCTTGTTACAGCAACATCATTCTTGCACAAAAGATGCTACGGAAGTGGTTTTCGAGAAAGATAAACTGATGGATATCCTTAAACCGTTTCTGTATCCAAAAGAAGCGCCGTCGAATATTGTATTGGAGGAAGAAAAGAATTCAGAAATCGTAGAGCCCGTAACGATTTTAATTACTGAGGAGCCTAAACCAGCCACTCCAGACCTTCTTATCATTCCTGAGGCGCCGGTGCTGCCACCATTATCATTCAACGGTCTCTCTTCCATTGTTGAAAAGGAAATAGAAAATGAAGAATCAGTAACACTAGAGGAGTCGACAGGTATACTAAATGAACCCATCATAATTGAAGTTGAGTCTAAACCTGCCACCATCGAACTTGAAGTTATTCCAGAAGGTCCAGTACTTCCTTCATTTTCCTCAAATGATATCCGCGTTGTTGAAGAAGTTAAAATTGAAGAACTGCCTATGCCACAGCCAACCGACTTAGTTAACATTGAGCTCAAACCCATAACTCCAGATTGTTTCGTTATCCCTGAGGCGCCGGTGTTACCAGCATTATCATTCAACGGTATGCCTTTTATTATTGAAAAAGAAGTGAAAAAAGAGGAATCGGTGATATTGGAAGACTCGACAGGTATATTTCCTACAAAGCCAGCAGTAACTGTCGCAGCAATCACAGAGCCAATTATTTCATACGTGGAGCCCAAAGTCAGCACATCAGGGCTTTTAGTCATCCCCGAAGCACCGGTACTACCATCATTATCATTTAATGGCATGCCTTATTTCGTTGAGAAAGAAGTGAAAAAGGAAGAATCTATTATACTGGAGGAGTCAAAAGTCTTATCACAAGAGCCGACCACAATTGAAGTTGAACCTGCTACACCTGAACTTGCAATGATTCCAGAAGCTCCAGTATTATCTCCACTTTCGGCAAACGATATCCCCATTGTTGAAGAAGTGAAAATTGAAGAACCGATAACGTTACCAATTCCAGAGCCAATCTTTGTCGGCATTGAGCCTAAAACTTCAGAACTAGTAGTCATTCCCGAAGCTCCAGTCCTACCACCACAATTTTTCAGTGACATCCCTACCTTTGTTGAAGATGAAATGAAAAAAAAAGAATCAATCATTTGGAAGGAATCAACAGGTGTATATCAAGAGCCGACCATAATTGAAATTGAGCCCAAACCTTCTATTCCTGAACTTCTTGCCATACCTGAAGCACCAGTGTTACCGCCACTATCATTTGACGGCATCCCTGCTTTTGTTAAAGAGGGAGTCAAAAAGGAAGAATCACTAATACTGGAGGAGTCAACAGGTGTATTACAAGATCCAACCACTATTGAAGTTAAGCCGGCCACTTCTGAATTCGTTATAATTCCAGAAGCTCCAGTGCTACCATCATTACCTTTTAAAGACATCCATTCATTTGTTGAAGAAGAAATAAAAAACAAAGAATCAATAATGTTGGAGGGATCAACGGGTCAATCACAGGAACCAATAATTATTGAAATTGAGCCCAAACCTGCTACTCTTGAGCTTGAAATTATTTCAGAACTGCCATCACTATCATTTAATGGCATCCCTGGCGTTGTTGAAGAAGAAGTGAAAAAAGAAGAATCGGTATTATTGGAAGAGTCAACAGGTTTATTTCCAGAGCCAACCATTATTGAAGTTATACCTAAAAGCATCACTCCTCAACTTCTAATCATTCCTGAGGCACCGGTGCTGCCGCCCTTATCATTGAACGACATGTCTCAGTTCGTAGAAAAAGAATTGAAAAAAGAAGAATCAACAACACTGGAGGAGTCACAGGAGCCGAATATGATTGAAATTGAGCCCAAACCTGCCACTTCTGAACTTATAATCATGCCAAAAGCTCCAGTGCTACCTCCACTTTCCGCAAACGATATACGCATAGTTGACGAAGTGAAAATTGAAGAACCTACAATATTGTCAGTGCCCGAGTCAATCGTAGTCGACATTGAGCCTAAACCTGTGACTCCAGATTTTCTAACTATCCCTAAAGCTCCGATCCTGTCACCACTGTCATTTAACGGCTTTCCTTCCACTGTTGAAGATGAAGTGAAAAAAGAAGAATCAGTAATACTGGAGGAATCAAAAGGGGTATTACAACAACCCACCATAATTGAAGTTGAGCCCAAACCTGCCGCTCCTGGACTTATAATCATGCCAGAAGCTCCGGTGCTACCTCCACTTTTCGCTAAGGATATACGCATAGTTGAAGTGGAAACTGAAGAACCTATAATATTGCCAGTGCCCGAGTCAATCGTAGTTGAAATCGAGCCTAAACCTGCGACTCCAGAATTTTTTACTATCCCTGAAGCACCGATATTGGCGCCACTACCATTAATCAGCTTCCCTTCCGCTGTTGAAGAAGAAGTGATAAAAGAAGAATCAGTAATACTGGAGGGAGCAACAGGTATATCTCGAGAGCAAACCATAATTGAAGTTGAGCCGAAACCTACTACTTCTGAACTTATAGTTATTCCAGAAGCTCCAGTATTACCTCCAATGTCTGAAATGCCTGTTGTTGAAGAAGTAAAATCAGATGAATCGATTCTCTTCGAGGAATTCACTGGGTCAATTCCAGAAATCTCTGCAAGGCCGAGTTTGGAATCTTTTGTAGAAACTGAATCTGCAGAATCCTTTGCATTGGACAACAATATATTTCCTGTTACTGCAGAAGAAATAAAAATAGAACTACCAATACTATTAGAAGAATCTTTAGTGGTGCTTCCTTCAATTGCAGAAATCTCTTCAGCGCCTACTCTTCAGGAAACCGAAATAACTAATCCTTATGTGTTGGAAGAAATTTCTCAACCAAATACAGACCGTGTCGCAACAGTGAAGGAAACTTTACCTCCTACAAATATTCGAAAGCCCTCAAATAACCTGGGAGTGTTCAGTTATGCCCCTTTCCTTTCTCATCTCTCTAATCGTGTACCAAAGACAAAAAAACGCATTTTTCCAAAACCAGCGTCTCTGGAACGTTTCTTACTCAAGAAGCATCCCTTCAGATTGCCTGTAACACCTTTTCCAAAACTTTCCTGGAATGATATGAAGTCTCCTATTTTGGAAAATAAAAATCAGTTCCTACATCCTACCGCCTACGCACACGATGTTGTTGAAAAACGTACTGCTCCAAATATGGCATTTAAAAAGAATGCTTCTCCTAAACGCGATAAAATTTATGTCCATTCTAATGTTCCAAAAGGACCCAGTTATTTGTAATACTACTTGTAGAGGAAGTTTCAAAATATAAAAGATGATTTAAGAAGATTTTTATTTATTTATTTAACATGCCACCCAAACCTATCGACAGTTTTTAGATTTTACTCACTCACTAGGTACGACACACTTATCGAGTAAACATAAAATAGTTAATTATTTTCTCGTATCGTAATAATTATTTTTTACTCATTTCTTGAAGTAAAGGACAAAGACACTGATTTATCTGGTTTATTTATAAGAAGAGTTTGAATTCCAAGTTCTCCGCCCATCCATTTCATGTTAAATTCACGTATCAGCTGAAACCCAAAACATATGTTTGATATCTGAAGTTGTCATTTTAAAAGTTTTTATTATATTGCTGAAAACGAATACACTCGAGAGCAATGAATCCGGGTCACTTAAAGAATCCTAAAAATCTCGGAAACTAAAAATGCTAGGTTAATGCAATAAATTGTATTTAATAGACAATGTAATACTCCTTAAATGAAGGTATTAAAACTTCTTAGTTATTGTAAAGTTATATCATAAAAAAATCAAATTTGAAAAAGGGCCACTTTCGAAGATGGAACTACGAAATTACAGCATTTGGTTTTGCTTTTGTTTGTAATCTGTCATTTATGTGGGTACATAAACCATGTTGATAGTGCTCTATATTCATTATTCAAGCTGAAATTATGTCGCTTACGCCTGAAGAATGCACCAGAATACTTACAATGCTGGAAACCGGCCGGAGTCAGCGCGATACAGCCAGGACTGTCGGTGTGTCGCTGTCAACAGTACAAAGAGTTCTCCGACGTTACGAAGAAACTGGTTCTAACCTACGCAGACCAGGAACGGGCAGAACCAGGTGTACCACAGCACGAGAAGACCGATACTTGGTGAACACCATGCTTCGAAATCGCTTTCTCACAGGAACTGAACTCACAAATCAGTTTCGACGCCTCGGAGGAAGTAACCCAAGTGCATGGACAGTAAGACGTCGGCTTGCTGAATCTAACTTAAAACCCCTTAGACCTGCAAACGGCCCTAAACTGGAGCGTGGGCATCGTATTTCAAGACTAAGATATGCCCAGAGCCACGTAAATTGGAGTATTGAAGATTGGTCAAAAGTTATGTTCTCCGACGAATCAAAATGTATGCTCTACAAGCACGATGGAAGACACAGAGTGTATCGAAGACCAGGGGAAAGATTCAAGCAAGCATGCGTCGAAGAAAAAGTAGCCTACGGTGGTGGGTCTGTACTTGTGTGGGCCGGAATTTCTTCTGAAAGTCGCACAGAGCTGGTGATCATAGAAAACGGCTCTTTAACTAGCGTAAGATATGTGGAAGAAATCCTCAATGATCACGTTGGTCCATTTATGGTCAATTTAGGTGAGGATGCTATATTTATGCATGACAATGCCCGACCTCATACAGGTAGGATTGTGAATGACTACCTTCAAGAGATGAACATTACTCGTATGGAGTGGCCAGCGCGCAGCCCGGATATCAACCCGATCGAGCATGCTTGGGACGAGCTAGGCAGATGCGTAAAACAACGAAACCCTCCCCCAATCACGCTTCGTGAGCTCAAAATTGCTCTCACAGAGGAATGGGAGAATATTCCCCAAAATCGTACAAGGAACTTGGTGTACAGCATGCCAAACCGCGTAAACGCAGTAATGGAAGCACGAGGAGGCAATACGAAGTATTAAAATTCAAGAAAATCGTAATAAAGTTCAAAAATTTCATGTTTCCTATTTTTGTTTTAAGGAGAGATCAGCAGTTTTTTTCTTTTTGTAATTTTGTGTTAATAAAATGTATGCTGACTCATATTTTTTTTACTTTCATTTAAGGAGTATTACATTGTCTATTAAATACAATTTATTGCATTAACCTATCATTTTTAGTTTCCGAGATTTTTAACATTCTTTAAGTGACCCGGATTCATTGCTCTCGAGTGTATTATATTTATAAAAATTACCCTTATCAAAATGAGACATATATTTTGCTCCGCTAATCTTCTTGCTATACAAGATCTAGGACCAAAACCGAATGGTAAACTAAGAAAAGGATGAAGGTTTTCATAACTTTCAGAGCCCCTTAACCAGCGTTCAGGTTTGAATTTTAGCGGATCCTTCACGAACTGCGGCAGTCGACACGCTAGCATATTTTGCGTAACTATAACGGTCTGAAACAAAGACACATAATATTTTTATTTGATTTATCACATAATTAAATTAATCATTTGCATTTGAAATCATTTTGCGAGTAGGTACTTACACCTTCCGGAATTAGGTAATCTCTTAAAATTAATTCCTTTTGAGTTAAACGGCCCACTCCGATCGATACAGGATTTAGTCTTAGACTTTCTTTGACACAACTTTTTACATACACAGCTTTTGACAAAATATCGGGAGTTATTTTAGCATCCTTCGTAGGAAGAAGTGAAAAAATCTCGTTGAACATTTTCTGCTGAACTTTAGGGCTTCGACTGATATGGTACAAAGCAAAACTTGACGAATACGCTGTCTAAAATCAAACAAAATGAAACATTAATCATCGTTACCCAGTATCTATAAGATATCATCAACCATTCTGGCTGGACTGGCCTGTTGGTCTAGTGGTTAGTGACCCTAATTGCTATGCCGGAGGTCGTGGGTTCGATTCACACCCAGGACAAATGTTTGTGTGATGAGCACGATCATTTGTTCTGTGTCTGGGTGTAATTTATCTATAATATGTATGTATTTAGAAATATATAAGTATGTTTACCAGTTGTCTAGTACCCATAACACAAGCTCTGCTTAGCTTGGGACTAGATGGCGTTGTGTGATAGTTGTGGAATATTATTATTATTATTATTATTATTCTATACATATTTACCGTGTCGATAGAAGCCATTAGTATATCAACCATCATTCCTAGAACGTCCTTTAAATCCAGATTGGGTTGTTTTATAAAAGATCTCAATAATGAATTGTCGTTATCGTTAGGGTGTTCGAAAAAATGCGTTCTATCCATTAAGATTTCAGTGGATACTCTATAAGAAAACATCGGTTATTAAATAGAAATGATCAAATCCGGTAGAAAACAAAATATTAAGGTGAGCGGCTTAATATACTTTTCTAAATATTCCTGTGAATCGGTAAGTTTTTTATAAAGAGGAGTTTTTAACAGTTTCCAAAGAAATCCTTGATCTAGTTTCATTATTCCGCTATTAGATCCGAACGCTGCTTCAATAGTCTTACTACTCCTTGAATTTGGGTCTTGTTCTTGAGAAGAAAAACTGTGAAAACGTTCATTGAACGCGACAGTGCCTATAACTGAAACAGAAAACCATAAAAGTAACAGAAAGTCACACGTACGTTTTCACTCTATCGAAATGTAAGTCCTATGTCCCAAAATTACCTTCTAAATTCAGTCGATTCAAATACGGCAAAAAGTCTTCATTATGCGACACGTTCTTCTCTTTAATCCATTGTACGAATTCTGTTATGACCTTATCTGTTATTTCGATATGACTTTTAACACTCTGAGGACTGGTAAAATTCTTTTGGAATGCGCCTCTGAGTCTCCACCATTCCTGACCGTTCCTGTAACATATACAATTTCGAAGCGTGTGATTTTGGCCTTAATTCATAACAATCGGTGAGAAATATGAATAGATGAGTATGAGACCACAAACGTTTACTTTATTCATTCTATCAATTGCAGATTCTGCCAAACCCAACACCGATTCTCAGAGAGCGTTAATGATTGCTTAGGCCATCTCTTAGTAATGGTTTTGACAGTTTTGTCATACAAAAATATGTCAAACCTTTACTAAGTGACGGCTTAAATAGTCATTAAATATCTCTGAGTACGGCAGTAAGTGTTTGTTTGGTAATGTTTGGTAAGTTTTTTAGGCCCATACCTTTAAAATAAGCTTAACAAAACAATACATTTTTATACTATTGACTAGAGAACAATGCAAATTAAATAAAAGTAGGTATGCCAATATTTCCAGTGATTAAACTACGAGGAGACGGATCAACTAGGTTAGGTACTATTCTTATCACTCTAAGAATACGTCTAATAGCACAGGAAACACCAACACACTATGATAAAGTTATGAGTTTGATTCCCAGGTTGGGCAAAGTGTTAGCAGTATAGCAGCAGCCTGGGTGACGGCAATAGGCTCATTCCCAATTATACGGAACTGAACTGTTGTACTATTAGATACACCTCAGCCTAACCCTTCTGATTTATGTTATGTTATTTAAAGAGATAAAAATACTTTACGTGGCAAGTAATCCACCAGTGTTATAGACTTGTGGTTTGTTCAGCCGGTAGTGGTACATGGCGACATGGCTTCTTCTCGCTGGGTATCGATGGTCTTGCCGGAAGACCGCCTCTATGTCCTCAGGGTCGTATACGTGGAGGAGCCTGACTCCTGGAGCTTCGCGGACCAAGCTGCCGTACCGTCGCCAATTAAGCAAAGAGTTTTTGTCTAGTGTTTCTACATTGTAGTCACCTGAAAGATTGTTTGTATCAGGAAGATAAAGTCCTTTCCTTAAAAGATTATAAATTTAAGAGAAGTCTCTCACACTTTTAACCCTCTAGTATTAGGCGACCCCATTAGGCACCTCAATAAATGTCTTACTAATAGTCTGTTTGATTTAGAACGCTCAGCCATGCAATAAGAGTTGAAATTCCTACAAGGCAATAATATTTAGGCATTCATTTAAGTTTCCCTTAATGTTAAAAAAACATGTATACCTAACTGAACTAACTACATATAATAATATAACAAATACAGATAGAATAAACAGATTCTTCATATAAAGAATTCACTTAATGTACTTACCAATAAAAGGTGCGTATTTATACAAGGTCCCAACAACTGGATAACACTGAGGTCCCGGGATCTCTTCGAACTTCCTCACAGGACCTCTTTCATTGTGTACCTCTTTATTCTCCCCACTGCAAGCTACATTCGTTACAAATCGCACTCTTGTCGCATTATAGGAAAACTTTTTAGATAACTTGAACATGATTCAACAATATACTTGTATCGTGCAACCAGAGCGTAAGGCGTCGCTGAGCAAAATCATCGAATTACAAAAAGACCCCGACAAAGTTATGCACATAACATAAACAAAAGAGATCCATGCGACTCGGCTCATGTTGTCTGCCTGGAAAAATATGTAAATAATTAGTTACCTACCTACCGTACCTGACTGCGAATGAATAATGCAGCGTATCCAGTCAGGAGATGATCACTTAGGACAGTCACTTCCAAAAGTCGATTAACATATCACTTGTTTTATTTATCTTATTATAACGCCAAATATAAAGAAAACAAAAAATGGGACGGAACCAAACTCTTCTAATAAAAACTTATCTACGAGTCCTACGACATAATGTGTAATTTTGGGTGTACAAGCAAGTACATACATAACTTACAGGGCCAGAATCACAAGACGAAAACTTGTTATGTAACCGACTGTACTTTGGTGCCCTGTTATTATTTATGGCCCTGACTAACATGTCGTGGCCGTGGATTTCAACCCACTAGACTACGTTTGAAGCATGCAGTTTTTCCGACGCCTTCTTTTTCAACTGCGACTGTTCTGATCATGGTGAAGGAATCGTGACGAAGCTCTCGAATTGCTTTTAATATAATTTTGCTGAGGGTCATTAGAAGATGTGTTATATAGGTACTAACATATTATACTCTTGGGCCTGTTATCCCCGGTTCCGCACCGGTGAATCATGGTCGACCGTCTTTATATTATGCTTAAAACAAAATAAAATAGAGCGCGCGAAGATTTGAAATTAAATGTGTAAGTGCAATACCTATTAGGCTTTCAGTGTAAGGTCATACATAAGCTATATTTTAAAATTAGGATCTAAATGAATAGAAAAATTACGTGTTATTTTAAATTGATTATCCTACACCTACTAAGTGCTCTCATTGTTAACTGCTCCAGTTTAGTAAGGGAGCAGGGACGGGACAACGAATTCGTTAAAAAACACAAATCGTAAACGAATACAGTAAACCGCATGACGCGGTGACTCGGTGTGAGTCAGTTGTTGTAATGCAGTAAATAAACTAAGTAGGAGTATATTCGGGGGGTGAGAGGCCTATTCGCTCGCTAATTAGTTCAGTGGCTAAACTATGTATGGTAGATATAACATAAAATTACTCTGTGGGCATAATGTTCAAAAGCTTTTTGCCTACGACAAAAAAAAAAGACAGAATGTATGACTGACTGCTAGCCTGCTAGGTGCTGTCATTGCTGTCAATGCTGTCATACTCTTGTTTTGGTTTAGCTCTAGAGGTTATATTTAAAACTAAAATAAATTATTATTTTTAGACTATAGGGTGCGTTAATAATAGTTTCTAAAGTGCTGTAATACTTATTATTGTTGAAAATACATGTACTCAATAACTTTTAAAGGTGTTACTTTATTTATTTTTAGGTACAAATTATGTAAAAGTAACCTAGTCAGTCGAGCTAGTGAATTGAAATAAGGAAGTATTATTGATAAAATACCTACCTAACTAGTAAGTATTTGGAACCAATTTTGGAAAACAATACACAGAAAGGTATCATGAATATCTTAAAGCGATTAGTCTGTTCAGAATTAACTAATAAAGTGAGTAAAAAATATTTTTTTAAACCAAGGGACTACAGTAACGGACGATACCCAAATGTGAACATACTGGGTATTGAAACGTCGTGCGACGATACTGGCTGTGCTATCATTAAATCGAATGGCAAACTATTGTCAGAAGTTTGTCACTCCCAAAATCTAATGCATTTAAGAAATGGAGGAATCATACCTGACATTGCACAAGACCTTCATCGAGCATACATTGAACCCACAGTAGCTAAGACATTACAAGAAGCCAAATTATCCATGGAAGATATTTCAGCTATTGCTGTCACACTGAAGCCAGGACTACCTCTAAGTCTAGCCATAGGTATGAAATATGCCAAGCATTTGGGACGCCGTTATCATAAACCAATAATCCCCATACACCATATGCAAGCACATGCGCTAGTGGCAAGAATGCACCATGATATAACATTTCCATTTCTAGTTCTTTTAATATCTGGAGGACATTGTTTACTAGCGGTTGTTCAAGATGTTGATCACTTTCAATTGCTAGGAGAAAGTATGGATTGTGCTCCTGGAGAAATTTTTGATAAAGTGGCAAGAAGAATGAAGTTAAGAAATGTTCCTGAGTATTCTGAGATTTGTGGAGGCCAAGCTGTAGAAGCAGCAGCATCTAAAGCAACAAATCCTCACATGTTTAAATTGCCTTTACCATTGTCTGAATACAAAGATTGTAATTTCAGTTTCAATGGCCTTAAAACCTCTGTTATGTACCATTTACACAAAAAAGAAGTAGAACACCAAACTGTAGCTCATGAATTGATACCAGAAGTAAATGACTTGTGTGCTGCTATGCTGATGGCATCTACCAGACACCTTGTTCATAGAACACAGAGAGCTATGGAATTTTGTAAAGAAAATAATCTTATACCAGAAGAAAGACAGCAGTTAGTTGTATCTGGTGGAGTGGCTTGTAATAATTATATTTTTAGTGCTTTACAAATGTTATGTAATGAAACTAATTATAATATTTACAGACCTTATCCTAAATTGTGTACAGATAATGGAGTTATGATAGCTTGGAATGGCTTGGAAAAGTGGAGAAAAGGTTTAGATATAACACCAGTAACTAATTTTAGTACTTTAGATTTAGAAGCATCTAGTCCTTTAGGAGAAAGTTTAATTTATCAGGTTAGAGCAGCTAAAATATCTACAAAATTAATGAAAATAAAAACAAGCATTTAAGCATTTTACTTAAACTGATTTTTATTCAAATGGCTGGACTAGCGTTGACCATATTACCCAATATTATCTAGGTTGTGGAGGTAAGATAGGCACTAGGCAAGCGCTTCATGTTGAATACTGGTATTCAACTGCATCCAGAAAGACTGGAAGCCGACCCCAACATAGTTCGAAAAAGGCTAGGTAGTTGAAGATGAAAAGAGCGTTTTTATACTGGACAATGCTCTTGAAACTTCCGAAAGAAACATTGAAATAAAACAATTAGTTGTTTCGGGAAAAAACACAATTGTAGCTTTCGGCATTTTCAACGCTAGGTTGGACCAACTGGTCTTACACAAAGATTAATCATCTAAAGGCGCGTCCCCAAAGTGTATAATAATAGCGGATCTGTGAGGCCGAGCCTGCCTTAGTATTATTATACTCTAGGCCGCGCCATGTGGACGCCTTGTGGACGTGAGCAAAGCCTGGGCCATGCGGACTTAGAACTTTAACATGGTTGAAAACTGACAAATTTGTTGCTACAAACCTACATATACCTAGTTTTAATATATCAATGCATATAGCATTACAAACACATAAAACATTAAAAAACATATAGCATTAAAAAACTAAAATTTTAAGTCCGCATGGGCCAGGCCTTGTTATTTGATGATTTCCCACCTGTAAAGAGAAAATTTTTATCTAACAGAAGTTAAATAATTTTTTTCTCTTTACAGGTGACAATTTACAAAGGGGTTTGAACCTTTTTGTATGGAAGCTGGCATGTCGACCAGTGGTGGTTAATATATCATATAGCAAAATAAAGCACCGTGCTTAATACACACGCTATCGTGGCTCACACGGGTTGCTATTTGCTTATTGCTTTTAATCCGCACTCTCTGTGTCTGTCGGTCGCGCGAAAAGCAACAAGCTATGAATAAGCATTAAGCAGGGGCCGGCGGCGCCGGGCAGTCGTCGCATGCTAGCGATTCCGGTCGGTTGTGTGCGTAATCGTTATAAGCACCGCGGACGATTTTGCGATCTCGGGCGGCTCACATAAATAAATACGCAATATAGTTACGTAAATAAATACGTAATACTAACTTATTTTATTTCATAATAACATTTGTTCAATTATAGACAGTCCTAAGCCTGGAAAGTATGAAGGAAAGTTCATTGTATTTTTAACGGTTCTGTTTTATCGTAATTCATAAACGCGATGTAATATTCTTTTATAGCCTACGAGTTTAAAAAAGCATGATATAATAAAGCTTATAAAAACGCTTGCTTAAAATATCAAGCATTAAGCAAGTGATTGCCTTTTTTTTTTTAAACTCGTAGGCTATAAAAAAATAAAATATTATATTAATAAAATTTGAGCGAAAGGGAGTGTCAGACTTCTACTGACTAAAAACCACCCATTTTCCTTCTTCGCCCTCTATGTCGAGGCCGCGATAACCAGAGGACTACCCGCAGCCCCGACAGGCGTCGGCCCTTTCGGGCCCCTCCCATGTTGCTGACATCTCTTTGAGGCGCGCGTGGAACACGAACGCGCCGTCGACACGGCCTGTTTTCGTCGTGAGACGGACGGACGGCGAGTTAGCCCATCACTCACCGTCCGCGTCTACGGTGGCCGGAGGTCATCGCGGGACCCTCGACGCCCGGAGCGCCTCCCGCGGCGGCTGGGACGAGAGGTTCTCTCCCTCTCGCGTTCCGCCACCTCCTTCGCTAGCATCACTGCTTCGCAGAAGGAGGCGACGGTGTCCCATTCCTTCTCGCCCCGGACCATGGCTTGCACCAGGGCCGGGCGCGAGAGGTCGCCGCCGCCGATCGCCGCTACGAGAACACGACGGGGCTCCGCCCAAGCGGGAGCAAGTGATTGCCTTAAAGCAACTTTGAACACCACTAATGTCGACCAACCGCCATTTTGTTTTTTTTTTTAATCACGGCCTACGATGAAATTGGTAAGTTTGTATGGGTAGAGGGTACCTAAACGAACAAAAAATGTCATGTAACATGGTACCCCAAAGTGTCACGTTTTCGAGATATTCGAAGGTAAAAATCGACATGATAATATGAGTACCATGACCACTTTCAAAATAGACCTTTTACGTGTCTATAGAATACGTATTTTACATACTAAGTACTATGAGCACGAGAAAACTATTCTTTGACACAACATTTGGCTTTTCATTGCGATTCGAAGCGATTTTATCGTGCGCATAATAATAATCAACCTGGGAACGATTATTTGGATACAATTTAACGCCTATACACGTAATAAGTCTCTTTTAATGATAGCCGTTCTACTCACTTGTTGATCTTTACCTTCATATATTTCGGTAAGGCGCAGGCCACACTTAAATAGCGTCGGGCGCGAACATTGCGCGGGCGGCTTCCAATTCCATTCAAATTTTATACTTTATACCTAGTGCTTAGTTAGAAACAAAGCGCCATTTAGGATACGCGGGCGCCGAAATCGCGTGTCATATCCACGCACGAGCCACGACATTCCGTGTATCCTAAATAAGGAATCGGACTGAGTCAAAAAAATATGATTCAATTAGTACGTCAGTTAGATTTTCTTAAAATATTGGATACGTGTTTTTTGTTTTATTTATTTAATACAAATTGACGAAGTTAAGATGCGTCAAAGTTCGTGAGTGGGGGGTTGTGACGCCATTTGTAGGTATAAACATGTGACGTTTTCGAGGAGTTCACGAGTTTTCGAAGCACCGTATCGTCCTCATTTTTTGTTTATGTCAAAAAATAAAAATACGTGTCCAATATTGTTTGGAAGTCTATCTGACGGACTAATTAGTTTTTTTTTTGTCCGATCCCCTATTGCGCTTTATTTCTATGCACTTGGTATATGAATGGAATAGGAAGTCGTCTGCGCCATGTCCGCACCCGACGCAACTTATGACATGTGTGGCCTGCGCCTAATAACGTGACACTTGAAGGGTACCGTGTTCGGACATTTTTGGGGCTGCGGGATGTTGTAAGAGATACCGCGGCCTTGACATATAGGTAGGGCTAAGAAGGAACATGGGTGGTTTTTAGTCAGTAGAAATCTGACACTTCCTTTCGCTCTGCCCCAGAGCGGGAGGGGTTATTTGATGATTTCCCACACCCCAAAAAAAAAGATGTCCTCTATACATACCAGATAGATCGATTTCGAAAAAAATAACAAAACGGCGGACAGGTTGATATGCCACATCGGTTCATCTAGTGGAAAAATGAAAATTATAAATAAAAATAAATAAAATAATAAAATAGGTATATAATAATAAAAATAATTATTATTAATAAAAATATATAATAATAAAAATAATTATTATTAATAAAAATATATAATAATAAAATTAATTACTATTATTTATTAATTATTTTATTATAATATATATAATAATAAAATGTTAAATGGGGACGTTCCCCAACACAAGCAATGTCAGATCCCGTGACAGTATACAAGAAGCTTAGTCATTTTCTTTAAATATACGTGTTTTTATAAATCAATTTTTAAATTATCATTGTTATTTCATCACTGCTTGATTGTCGTTCTTTACAGGCCATTTTATTCGGTAGTAGCGCGTAGCACTTGAATCAAGTTGGAGTTTTAATTTTTTTCCTCACGTAATCGATTTTATCGTTATATTTAGACATCCCTATTGCTTGCTGTCAAATTCACGATGTGTACATGTCAATGCCATTTTTGATGTTCGCTTCGGCTTTGCAAACTGTGTTTGCATTTTGCAATCACTTTTGGTGTGCAGTATAAGTCTATAATGAATAAAATTATAGTATAAATAACTTCGCAAACCATATCAGTTGCCAAATTATGTGCACCGACGTAACCTTATTACTGTACTAGTATAGAGTGCATATTGTTTTGATTGGCAGTCTGTTCTATCAAAATGGATATTCTGGAGAAGATTTGCCGAAACGTCCGTCAGCAAATTGCTAATTTGTCTGGATCGGTACCAAAAACTGTTGATCTTCTAAATAAATCAGTGGGAACTGTGAAATTGCCACCTTTTACTAAAGACAATGTACTATACTATTATTTACCATTACAAGGCCTGGTTAGTTACACAACCTTGTCTGTAAGTGTGATGAACCCTCATCTAATGGTCAGGTATGCAAACAATCATACTTTTTACAAACTCTGAATTAACTTATTCAACATACATATTTTTATATGACTTTTTATTCTTTTCAGATTGTTCCCACATAGAGATGTCACAGATGTTTTATTTTTAACTGCGGGTGGTGGTGCTGGACTATGGCTCTGGGCAAGACCACACATGGCGGCTGCAGCTCCTGCTAGGCGTTTTTCTTGGGCATTTCTTGGAGGTTGCTTGTGGCCACTGGGATCAATTTTCTTATGGGCCATCTTAAGAAGTTCAGTTGGCCAAAGACCAGTAATAGGCACAGTATTAGGAGTTACTACTGGAGCAATGCTCACTAATATTGCTTTAGATTATTTCCATTATGTAGAACTTATGTTCTGTGGTGAAGTCACATTACCTGATGAGACATACTGCCCCAACAGTGATGATGAAAAGTATGATATTGATATTTAAAAATATACTTTCAACTATTACTTTTATTATTATTGTAAAATTGGTCTATGAAATATCTCAGGGGAGCTTTTACTTTTATGGGTTTGAGACACAAGGCCATTTTTCCAGAGCCAGTGCAGCAGGTTACAATGTCTCTGGCCAGCTCAGTGACTGATTCACAAACTAGCCTTGTGTTCCAAGCACATTATGCATATTAGGTAGTGGTTAAGACTTATTATGTTATGTTTATGCACCTTCTAGTATGTTGATGTTGTATTATCTTTCAAAGTCTGTCTAGTCTTTCACTAAGAGCCTCGAATAAAATATTTAACTATTTACTTTGCTTTTTAATATTTCTCCATTTCAATCTCGGCAATTAGAAAATGTGAATATTTTACAAAACAGTACTTGCAAGACGTGTGTGTTTGATGAATCCTGGTGGAGAAAGAGTTGTACAGTAGTGCGACTGATCAGCAGAGATGTACAAAATGATTTAAAAAAAAATTAAATACCAAATGCAAAATACTTTTCAGATTTACTATTTCAAATGCAAAATATCAAATAGTTTTGTGTTTTGTATTTCAAATGCTAAGTGCAAAATAGGTATTATGAAAATAAAATACCTTTTGACCAAATCTCTGATATTTTTATTTATTTTAAGTATTAAGTACTATGAGAAATAGAGACAAGCTGAACAAAAAACGTCTATAACATTTCACCCTTAGGCATGACATATTGGTAACATTTGTCAGTATGTGTATCAATAATAATAATACTCGATTAAAATAATATAAAAAACTAGATTAATCATTAAGTATTTTGCATTTTGAAATGAATATTAAAAATGTAAAATACATCTCGAAAGATATTTCAAATAAAATACAAAATATTTTTACTAAAAGGCATTTAAACACAAAATATGTACATAATTTGCATTTAATGGAAGTAGGTATTTCAAATAAATCGTATCCCTGGTGATTAGCAACAAAGTCAAAACTCTCCAGTTTTTTACATCTTAATTATTAACCCTGCATCATCAACAGCCTAATAATGTTCCCACTGCTGGGACACAGGCCTCCTCTCTTTGAGAAGGAATGGGCTATAATCTACCACGCAGGCCCAGTGCGGATTGGCAGATGTCACATGTCTTCGAATTTTTTGGTTCTAAGACAGGCTGGTTTCCTCACGATGCTTTCCTTCACCGTTTTGAAAGGAGCGGTGATGAAATAAATTACACAAAGTAGTGTACCTGCCTGGGTTCGAACCCACGACCTACTTACTGTTCGTAAGTCAGGGCCACCACCGCTGCTCCCTGCATAGGGCAGAAAAAACTAGCGTGCTAATTGAAAATAAAACATTTGTAAGTGAATACTGTTATGTTTTTATTGAATAACAAAACAATAATATTAAAAAAACACTGTCCATACAGGGTGTAAATCAACCCATCACACAGCCGTCAACCAAGTATTCTGTACATCAAACTAAGTACCTACCACCACACAAAAATTTTTGCTGGGAAACAACTTTTTTTTTTGGGGTCAAAAATCACATTTTACGGTAAAACTCCAATGTAACGCTCTTATAACATTATGTTATTGGATGCTTTGAATAGTAAACGGGTCATGCAGGTAATTTAAGTAAAGTTATATTAACTAGAAAAACTAGTATTTACAAAACAGCTGTGAAAAATTTGGAACTTTGACCCCCAATATCTCCGTAACTAGGGTGTTCCCAGGTATGGTGTGTAAAAAAAAAATGATCGCAGTGGTGGGGAGAACAAGTGTCCTTCGTTAAGCGCACTTTTACACCTTTTATATTGTACACTGCTCTTCAGGCTTCAGGCGCGACTGCTGGCTGGACCTCATGATCAGAAATTCCTGAACAGCAGCCAGTCTAGATTTGTGCCGGTTGATGGAAATAGGCTTGTCCCCTGTAACATGGGACATTATGTATTATTATGGTATTTGTCTATGGGTCTTTGTTACCTGAAATAAATAAATTCTTACCCTTCGGGGATTACAGGCGTGATTTTATGTGTCGTGGGTAACTAGTGGTAAGTAAAACGGTTAATTAATTTTTCTCATAGATTTTTATTACAAGTATACAATATGGAAATGATGATGTTACATGGTTAATTGTTCTGTGGGGGCTTCGACCACTCCACATTGAGGATCAAGTGATCATAACCATGCCCGTTTAATGTCTGGATAGCTTTAGCAGCATCAGCACGGAACTTGAAGTGAACATATGCAAATCCTTTGCAGTGACCAGTGCTCTGAAACAAAAACAGGAAATGTATAATTACAGTCCGTAATGACTGCACTGATTGCAGATTGTAACAGAAAAAAAATAACAGTCCATGAAAGTTTACTCTTAGAAAAGTCAGTAAGTGCTGTTCATGCTAATTTTCTATATCACGAGTACACATCAGGGACGGCAGAGGAGAGCATTAATTTATCATTACCAGACATAAATTCTTTAAAATTCAGTGATGAAACAAGATACAGATTACAATGTTTAGAAATACACCTTAAAGCTTCAGAAGAGATTTCCCATCGAAGCATTAAAAAGCGCGCTAGAGAATGCGGCGGCATTAAATCAAGGCATCTTCCAGCTGAGGGTTGCCTTATGCTACACGCCATTAAGTCAAAAACCGGAATTGTAAGGTGACATACCTTCTCCTTAGCGAGATACAGCTTCTGTACAGGTCCGAAGCCCTTAACAAGGTCGTCAAGATCAGCTTCGACCGCGAAGTTACTAAGGTTGGAGATACGGATGGCTGCGACGTCATCGCGACGGGCACCTGGGGGCTCGCGGCCAGTACCGCGCCCCGCGCCTCCATCACGCAAGTATGGCGCCACGTATTTGTTGGTGGGTGTGGCTTTCGAATCTGTGAATAAACAAATTATCATATAATTTTAAGTCTTGAAAAAAAAATGGCATGATTTCTAATCGCTTTGGATCACAAAGAAACACAGCATAATTATGCTCATATTGATGAGTAGCCACTGCCACCTGCAGTGATATAGTACTGTAGGCATAGCAGATATTTTGTAATTTCAGAGACATTGCATATTATATTATTATTTTGTTTGGTTGACATCAGTACCTATTCTTTAGCCTACAATGCTTCAACTGCAGGGACTAAGGCCTTGCTTGGAGAGACATGGGCAATAATGCACCATGCAGGCCCTGTTGGTAAATGTCACATGTCTTTGAAAGTTAGTTTTAAAACATGCCAGTTTCCTCACGATGTTTTCCTTCACCGTTTTGAGAGCAGTGGTGACGAAATAAATTACACAACGTAATGCGCCTGGGTTCGAACCCACGACTCAATGTTTGTAAGTCGGGGCTGCCACCACTGGGCCACAACTGCTCTCCAAATTATCACAAATCAACTGCTCTGATCATTCAATCTATACTAATATTACAAAGCTGAAGAGATTGTTTGTTTGAACGCGATAAACTCAGGAAGTACTGATTTAAATTGGAAAAATCTTTTTATGTTGGGTAGTCCATATATCGAGGAAGGCTTTAGGCTATATAACATCACGCTACAACCAATAGGAGCGAAGCATAAATGAAAAATGTTGTAAAAACGGAAAAAAAGTATTTGTTTAGAGAGCTTCCGTTGTGTGCGCTGCTTAAACAGTTTAAGTTACACAAATGTCATGTATGATGGAATTGTTCCTCTTTATAAGTTCAACAAAAAACTTCGCGATAGTCCTATATCTATCTATTAAGATTGACTGTAACCATACAACTGTAACCATATTTTACTATTGAAATGTTAGGTTAAAAAGAATTATTTTTTGCGAAGCTTAATTAAACCATGATTATGGGTTAATAATGGGTTATTATTTATTTCTAAATAAATGTGTTAGAATGAAAATTTTATTAAAATATTCGTGCCCTTTACTCTATACAGTTAACTAGCTGTTGCCAGCGGCTTCACCCGCTACAACCCACGGGAATATAAACTAGGAATAAAAACTATCCTATTTGTTAATCCAGGTTATAAACTATCTGTGTACCAAATTTTATCCCAATCCGTGCAGTAGTTTTTGCGTGAAGAAGTAACAAACATACACACTGACGCACTTACAAACTTTCGCCTTTATAATATTAGTGATATCTTAGAAGATATCGCAATGTTAAAATATTCGCGCGACCGAATAATTACGCGATCCACCGGCCCGTCGCGTCCCAATGTAGATACGAGATTCTGGGCTCCGGGAAATTCAAATTCAAAATATTTATTGCACCATAATATTTACAAGGTGTTATTGTATATTGAACAGTAAGAGATAGATACCTACCTATAGTAATTCTCTGTTTAATAATATAATCTATGGTAATTCTAAACTAATATTATTGAGAGGAAAGATTCGATTTTTTGTTCGTTACGATTTAACTCAATAATTACTCTGCCGACTTTGAAAATTATTTCAACATTAGAAAGCAAATTGAAAAAATATTACTATGTCGCATAGTCGATCTATCGAGGAACGTTGTAAGCTTATATAGCTTGTGACGCAGACGAAGTTGCGTGGGTCAATTAGTCTATGTATATACTCCGTAACTTATTATTACCAATGCCTGCTGCCTTGGCAGCTTCATTAGCTTTAGTTTGAGCCATTTGTGTGTGCTTGAATGGACAACTCAGGGTCCAGTGGTCTCCTTGGCAGGTTCTGCACTTGAAGATCACACTGCTGCTCTGAGGCTGGAATATAATAGAAACATTAGTCAGTTGAATTCATTTAACTAGTGACACAAGGCTTGAGACACATATTAATTATCAAAAACTATTATGAATGAAAAAACATGAAGTTTTTCATTTAAATTTTTGATGTTTGCACTATGCCAAATAAATATGTTTACTTTCTTTATGTAACAGACCCAACAAATTCATGGTACAAGAGATTATTTCAACATTGTATTGTTGGCTAATCTCGATTCACCATAATTGGCTCAGTCCACAATATCATTATACTTTCACCTAAGTACACATTGACAAATGCCAAAAACTATAAAATATTGAATTAAGTTACAATATTAAGATAACTTTGCCTGAACTAAAGTGCACTAAATAGCTTTTCCTGTGGCTATTCATACCTTGAGACCATCCAGTTCACCATCATCAGGACGCTGGCTTTCCTCCTTGCTGGTGATGAATTGCATGTAGACATCCTCAGCAACATTAGTTGTGGCAGGATTCGGACCAGGTTTGTCACTGGCAGAGTCACCGAATTTGCTCCAAGTTTTACGCTTGGCAATGTCCTAGAATCATTGCACATTGTTAGAAACAATTAAGTCAATATTATGACAAAAACCAGCCAATTGCGAGTCAAAATCACGCATGTAGATGTCCATACTATCGTGGTAGGGGAGCCCAATAGAATTTTGATTATTTATTGTTATAGCGGCAACATAAATACGCATCCTGCGAAAATTTCGATGATCTACCTATAATGGACCATGAGATACAGCCGGCTGACAGACAGTGAAGCTTAGTAATAAGCACTTTTGTTTGGTAACCCTAGGTACATAATATGAATGTCAAACAGTAATGTTTGATGTGTGCACTTGTGGCATGTGCCAAATATTTTTTTTTTCTTTCTTTAAGTTGATAGATGGAGAGAATGGCCAATGAAAAGATGGTTGGATTGTGTGAGGTATGATATTTGGAAAGAGAAAGGAGTAAATGGCACCATGATGTCTAACATGGAATCATGGAAAAAGAAAATGTGTGGCGCCAACCCCAAATAGATTGGGATAAGGGCAGAAGATGATGATGAAACAGTAAACATGTGCCTTTACACTCATAACAATATGTATCTAAAGACTACAATATGCCATAGATATCTGCTGATATTATTCACATTATCTACACCATAAAATACTCACATATACCTGATATATACTCCTTAGTTGTCTTTTGAAACAATTTTGAATGCTGCTTAAAATTACAAAACAATAAGTTTTTACCTGACTACGGTGAAGCCAAAAGGAAGGGTAATGATTTTGGCAGTCTATGTATGTATGTATGTTCCACCATAGCACCTAAACTACTAAACGGATTTTAATAAATGAGGTGCCAATAGTTTCGTAAAAATAGCGCGGGTGACATAGGCTATATAAATTTTAACAATTCTATTTAAGACGGAATTTAAATGACAATTTCTAAGCTCGAAAAAAATTTAATTGAGATAATCATAACATGTTTGGTATCAAATGAAAGGTCTAGCAAGTACATCACAAATATGTATATTATATTAAAGTTTAATTAAACATATACGTTTAGATTGCAGTCAAACAGTTCTCGCGGTCTAGTCTGTGTTATTTACTTGTGTTATGTAAATAATAAACCAACATTAAGTAGAATATTACATTATGAAAGTAGCTATTATTACGTTTTTATTGAATGACACTCAAAAATTAAATTCAAATAAAAAACCAAGTTTAAAAACTAAATCCCGACCATGAACAAAAACGCAGACTAATAAAACCGCGGTCATAAAAGCAGAAAACAAGAGAAATCTTCAGTAAGTAGATAATTATTATAGAGGACAGCCATAGTTGCATGCCACTGATAACTGATGCTCCATCATGGTGTTCTCATTGATACAGAAGTTAGCTGCTAGTTGCAATTAGCAAGGTGGCATGCAACTACGGCTGTCCTCTATAATAATTATCAAATTATCTACTTACTGAAGATTTCTCTTGTTTTCTGCTTTTAAGACCGCGGTCTTATTAGTCTGCGTTTTTATTCGTCGTCTGGTTTTCATTTTTAAACTTAGTTTTTTTATTCTGGGACAACAGTAACTTTAAATTACTATTCATATGACAAAAGAAATCTTATTGATGTCAATGATTATTAACCATAGACAAATTATTACCTTTGATACTACACGCTTTTCAATTTTGTAAGTTCGGACAATCTTGACCTTTTTGTTGTCATTGTCATATTTGTATTCCGTTACGATCTTTAATCCATTTTCAATTACTTCAGATGGTGGTGGTAGGGCTCCCTGGTCGATTTCAACCTCATCAGCCCATGAGGACTGGATTTCGTCAGCAACGGGCATCTGAAAATGTTCATTCACAATTGTAGCATCCAATATACCCCATAACATAATCAGACTTTAATGTTTCCATTGTTAAGACACAGGCAGACTATTCTCTGTTAGAGGGAACCCATACTAAGACAATTTATGAAAAATTTAACAATTTACACCACAAAAACAAGCAATACATAGTAAAGTAAAATAAGTGCATGTAAGCAGTAATATTATTGGTATTAAAGCTATCAAAACGTATGTATTGCTGAAAATTTACTAAAAGTAAGTATGTTTCTCATGTATTTTCCATGAATATTTAAAATCGGTCGAAGACATTTTCCTCTTCTACCAATAAACATTTGAACTAAATTTCTGTGTTCTGACCTTTGTAATCAAATTAATATACGTTGATGGTTTAACTATTAATAAGTAAGGACAGCAACGATCTAAGTTCTTACAAAAATATAAAAGCTGTACGGAAGTATGATCACTTGATCAGGGTATGTAATGAAATGACGTTAACAGAATCGAAATCATAAAACCTGACTTTTGTTGGTTATAAAACGTGAATGTATGTAAAATGATAATGCTTTCTCAATATTATTTATTTGTTACTTACGGTGTATTTCTGGTATTTATATAACTTTTTAGAACCTTAAAATATTCCTAATTATCCAGTTTATTGTACTTGACTGACTGACAGAAGAATTACTTTATGCCAGACAGATTCCCTTCAAAACTTCAATCCCCTCCCTATTCGCGCAGAGCCAACTCTTTCTAATAAATGTTGCAAACGGAAAAAATAAAACGGATGCCAATGTTTCCACTAGTGCTTTTTTAAGTACCCGACTCAGGTTATTTGTTACATTTAGTCTATTCATTTCTAATTTCAGGATCACGTAAATTTTAATTATTTGATGCGGCTAAGGTCGGATTTGAGTAGGCGTCGTATGTATATGAAGGCAGAGGGTCCAACATCTTAAATGAAACTACGAAATATAGCGGTACTAAACTTTTACTCCAATAGCACGTTATTTAAAATAAACCACTGTATAATTCAGATATAATTTAAAAACTCTAAGCGCTACAGCATGTGCACTGGGCCAAGCCTGCGACAAGAATGATCCCCTCCATGCCGAGCGCTCGTTTATAAAGACCGGCTCGAGCAGTAGGGAAAGTGGCGCGGCCTTGGTGACGCCTTGCGCTGCGCACCTGGCCCGCTGCACGTGCTGTTTACACGGCGACGCCGTCATATATATAATGATACACATTTGTTTTGACGAAAGAACGAACCTATAGACAGTGTTAAAAAAAACAAGTCTTGTTTTTTTTGTTGATTTCCCACCTACCAGTGGGAAATCATCAAATAACCCCTCCCGCTCTTGGGCAGAGCAGAAGGGAGTGTCAGATTTCTACTACTGACTAATAACGACCCATGTTCCTTCGGGAGCCAGCAATGCTCAACATCAACAATGCACGGCACGAGAATGCGCGACATAGGAATGTACGTCATTGGAATTCAAAACACGTACATTCCGATGTCGCGCATTCTCGGCCTGAACCAAGATTGTCCGGCTTGATATTGTACAGCACGACAATGCACATACCAGCAATGCGCGACACTGGATTGCACAACACGGGTGTGTACGCCCTTGGAAAAGGAACCATCACAATGTCTCCAAATACTCGGCTGTACCTTGCTTGTCCGACCCAAGAATGTACGGCACTTTAAATGGCGACATCGCGTGATTGGCCGATTGGTTGGCCAATCAGGTAACTGGGAATTTTGGGACTTTGATATGTTTTTAATTGCAATGACGTACATTCCAATGTCGCGCATTCTCGGCCTGGACCAAGATTGTCCGGCTTGTTAATGTACAGCATGACAAATGAAACCAAAACAAACATACTTAGAAGAATTTCGCGACCAATTTCGAGGTACCGCTCGCCGGCCGCTGCCGCTCGCTTCGCTCGCTCGGCTCGCGCGTAGTTGGTCACAGTTCTAACCTAACCTAACCTATGGATCCCTTCGACATCGTTTTTACAATCGTCTTTCGGAACAGCACTACCTAGTATCCAAGTCCCAAAATTCCGAGTCACCTGATTGGCCAACCAATCGGCCAATCACGCGATGTCGCCATTTATCGTGCCGTACATTCTTGGATCGGGCAAGCAAGGTACAGCCGAGTATTTGGAGACATTGTGATGGTTCCTTTTCCAAGGGCGTACACACCCGTGTTGTGCAATCCAGTGTCGCGCATTGCTGGTATGTGCATTGTCGTGCTGTACAATATGAAGCCGGACAATCTTGGTTCAGGCCGAGAATGCGCGACATCGGAATGTACGTGTTTTGAATTCCAATGACGTACATTCCTATGTCACGCATTCTCGTGCCGTGCATTGTTGATGTTGAGCATTGCTGGCTCCCCAATCCAGTGTCGCGCATTGCTGGTATGTGCATTACAGTGACGTGCATTATAGGGACTCATAATAAATTGAAAAAAAATATACTTTAGGATCATGTGGCCACGAGCCTATTGTATGTACTGACAATGGTTATGGTCCTATCCAAAGAGTATAATAAAACTATGGGTCTCATCCCAATTCAATATTTTCCATAAAAATGGGTATAATTTCTTGATTGAAATGGAGTGAAAGCAACAAATGCGAAATGCATAACTTTTTCTAAGCCAGCAACATTTAAAAAATAAATAAATATTACCTAGTTTAGTAAAATCGAATAAAATATGGAACATAGCAGCCCATTCACGACCAAATTTTACATTATGTGATGAGACTCAATCATACTTTTCGGAATTATTAAAGTACGGTACCTACTCATTTGTAATTTATACATCAATGATGCCAATGCAATTTTACAGGAACACAAGGATCCGCAAAAGGATGATATAGTTTTTTTTTTATTTTTTTCTCATTTTAAGCTTCGACGTCGTCAAACTAGTGGGTCTCTTTATTAAAAATATTATTTAGCGACGTAGCAGTTTGCCACTTTGCTCATCACTAGTTTTTGTGGTATCTATGTGTAATGTGTATACGTTTTCTGTGGCTAAATGTCTATGCTATGCTAAAACTAAATACTTCCCGGCTTTGCTTACAGTATAGTGTTTGTACAGTTTGTACTCTGTGCTTTATTAGTAAGCATTGTGAAAGCATAGATAAATAAATATACTTTAGTCAAAGAGTGAGTAAAGGTGGGTTGGGTGGTGCTGTCTGGCGTAATATTGGTGTACTGGATTGTTGGTACCGTACTTAATTTAGTGATTGTGAGTAAACTTGCGAGAGCTAGAAACTTAAAAAGCTTACGTTATAGTGTGTGTGTTTTGTTAACTGAGGTATAAAAGTATTGTTGTCTTGTAGTCCCTCATACAGTTTTTTACTGCTCTGTTCTATGTAACCATTGAAATGGAATGATGTCAAAACACTTGTGGTAAACTTGTTTTCAACCTAAGTACCATCGAAGTTCCAAGTAAGCTTTTGCATTTGTTGACGAGTATTATATTGACGCAACAAACTAACTTTCAAAAAACAAAACACAAACATTAGTGTATTGCTAGACTTTAGACTCACACACAGTAATTCAATTATAGAACTTAAGCTTTTAAAAGTAAATAATATCACTGAAACCAAGAATTAAACGTAATTTACAAAGTTTTCCACAAAAACTTTTACCATAATAAGATTATTCAGATTTTAAATATTTACCATGATTTACCATCATCAGCAGTCACTCAGATGTTTTTTTTTCAGGTGTCACCTAAGCAAGGATGTTGCGCTTTCTGAGCAGAAGAGGGCGTTCATCAAGTCAAAACCGCAATAAACAAACCCAGAAGGCATCAATAAACAAAAATTTGATTCAATGCAAAGTACTATTACTTGATGACACAGACATTTCTATCAATTTGTCTAAAAAGGCCAGTGCAAATGACCTTTATGAGCAAGTTTTTTACTCTCTAGATTTGATTGAAAAAGATTATTTTGGACTGCAGTTTACTGATACCCATAATGTTAAACATTGGTTGGATCCAACTAAAACTATTAAAAAGCAAGTCAAAATAGGACCACCTTACACTTTACGACTTAAAGTCAAATTTTATTCCTCTGAACCCAACAACTTACGAGAAGAATTAACTAGATATCAGTTCTTCTTGCAATTGAAGAAAGATATATTAGAGAGCAAGCTTGAGTGCCCACACTCTACAGCAGTTGAATTAGCTGCACTAGCCCTACAGTCTGAGCTAGGAGATTTTGATGAACATGTCCACACTCCTGCAACTGTGTCAGAGTTTAGATTTGTACCAAATCAAACTGAAGAAATGGAGATTGAAATATTAGAAGAGTATAAGAAATGTAAAGGTCTCACCCCTGCACAAGCTGAAGTTAACTATTTGAACAAAGCCAAATGGCTTGAAATGTATGGTGTTGACATGCACATTGTCTTAGGCAAAGATGGGTGTGAGTATCACTTAGGATTAACACCAACAGGCATTCTTGTCTTTGAAGGACCTCAAAAAATTGGTTTATTCTTCTGGCCTAAGATTAGTAAGTTGGATTTTAAGAAAAAGAAACTTACTCTTGTTGTAGTTGAAGACGATGACCAAGGGCGAGAACAAGAGCATACCTTCGTGTTTAGACTGCACAATGAAAAAGCTTGTAAACATCTTTGGAAATGTGCTGTGGAACATCACACTTTCTTCCGCTTGAGAGCACCAGTGAAAGGTCCTTCTGCTCGGCAAAACTTCTTCAGAATGGGTTCACGATTCCAATATTCTGGTAAAACTGAATATCAGACCACTCAGCAGAATCGCGCCCGACGTACAGTACAGTTTGAAAGGCGACCTAGTCAACGTTTTGCACGTCGTCAGAGTCATGTGTTGAGAGAACGGGAGAAACAGATTGTAGTAAAACCAGAGACAGCACCATCTGAGGCAGTTAATGAACTTCCTAGCACATCATCATCTGATCCAACAGCAGTGCTAATACCTGAAATTGACACTCTATCTAGAAAGAGTAGTGCTAAATCTCAGAAGTCAACGCTCATTGAAACTGAGAACAAACCTGAGATTGGTGAACCTTCAACTAAAAATCTTCTCAATGATGAACCAGCTGAAGAAGTGTTGATGTCGAAAGATGACGCTATTAGTAACAAAGTGCTATTCAAAATGGATAAATCTCTAAATGAGGAAAAGAAGAGTAATCTGACTCAACTTGTGATTAACAAACCTGCTTGTAGCTGTTCACCAGTTACAGATTCTAACCCACTGAATGATCTACTTATGAGCTTAGTTAAAGAAAAACTTAATAATGATGACTCCAAAAATGAAGCAAAGAGAGATCAGTTGGACTCTGCAAGTGACAAGGAAGTTCCTAACAATCAGACAAAATGTTATCTTTCATCTACTAAAGCTCTTCCACCTGGCCAATTAAAATGTAACAACATTTTAAAAGCTAGAGAAAATGAAGTGAAGGTTATAAATGAGTCCACTAACATAAATCTGGCCATACCATCTACGCCTTCTCCAAAAATATTGAATGAACCAACAAATCCCATAAATTCGCAATATGTGTCAATAGTAGTGGTGGAGCCACCTCATAATCAAACAAAATTGGCATCTCCTAAGCCAATGGAGAAAAAAGAAGATGTAACTCCTAAGGTGCAACCTATATCATCTTTGTCACCTTGGCTTGTTTCATCTGAGCCGAGCTCGCCTTCAGGCATTGGGGAAAAGGAAATTACAATAATTCATCGTAAGTCCGTTATTACTACACAGCTGTAGCTAAATAAGGTAGATTTTTAAGACAAATGTTATTGTTAAAAAAAAAGAAAACTGACAATTTAGAGTAATATTGCATGTTTTGTTTCTAAAATAATTGAATTAATACATAGTAGTGCCTTACAAAATCGCCTATTTTGAAAGAAAAAAGTGAGAGAAATCTGAAAAAAAAAGTAGCGTAATTCTACTTTTAGTTCAAATAATTAAGCAGTTATCTCCAATATTTTTTCTACATCGGAATTTCTGAGATTGCATGCTTATGCAAAGTTATATTTGGAAAAACTAGTTTGCCCTAGGCCAAATTAGTCCGTCCAAAGTGTGTTACCAACTATTTAAACGTAGGGTAAACTATAGTTTGCAAAAAACAATACATTCCTAGCTGACAAAAAAATCGATCATAGAATTTTCGCTTTCTAAGTTTCGACAGAAACCTAAAGCGAGATGATGCCTTTATTACCACAACATATTAAACAAGGGTCAGCAGGTTTCATTCCGCTTGGGTATACAGGTCGCGCCATGTAAAAAGAACGCTGGCGGTCAAGCTGCGCATTAGGCGATTTATCGGTCTATTTGGTGGTATGAGATAGGCACGCACAGTGCGCTAAGATCCCGGTTTTTGTGTCATCGTGTTTTTATTAAGTTAATCGATAGAGTCTACAATTCCGACGTTAAGAGTAAAACTCCGGGTTCGCTAAAACTTGGATTTTTTTTTTTATGTCAAAGTTTCACAATATCTGACTCTAGAAAACTGAAAAAAAATATTTTAGTAGAAGTACTTATTCCAGAAAGTATTTATTAAATCGAAGAAAGGTATAATAGCCGACCTTTCTACCAATTCTTTAGTATGAATGGGTCGAGAGTCGAGGGTTCGTATATTTTTTCGATAGAATAAATACATTCTGGAATGAGTACTTCCATTAAATTATAATGTTTTTTTTTTCGTTTTTCTAGAGTTGTATATTGCGAAACTTTGACATTTAAAAAAAAACAAGTCTTACCGAACCCGGAGTTTTATTCTAATCGTTGGAATTGCACTGTGGCACGGGAGGGGGGATGCATTTTTGCCAGTAGGTACGCTATTGGTAGTCTGTCTATGTCACGTTCGTCCTCAAAATACCATCGCGCGCAATAGTTGTACAATTGAGTAAAAAAAAAGTTTTATGAAGAGAGAGGCTGATAATAATATTGTTGATCATTTAAAACAATGCATGAAACGGACAGCAGAGGCAACAAAATGTTCTGAATCTTTAGTGAGAAGATACATTTTTTACCTACAATTGACGTCACAACCACATCTTATCTTCGTCAATTTTGATTAATTTGATAAAACAAAAAACACGTATCCAATGTTTTTCGATAATCTACTTGACGGACTAATTAGAATCATATTTTTTTGACTCAGTCCGATCCCCTATTGTGTTTTAACTGAACACATTTACGAGTACCTACGACACACATACAAAACATATTTAATAAAATTCTATTTAAAAATATTATATATTTTTCAATGGCAACGTATTAATAAGAAATATACACGAAAATAAAACAATAGGCTTAATACTTTCGTGCGCGTGTGCACCCAACACCCCCCCTGTTTCCCCCTCATCGTTATTTTTTCGTGGCGCGGACTATACTAAGTAGATATCGATACTTAAATTATGTACCTTATTTATACTTAAATATTTCCATGTACTTAACAATTGTACTTAACATAATTATTGTTGCATTTGAGAATATTTATATTCTCTTAGCAATGAGTCTGAGCTCTGAGCATAATTATTTTTAAGAGAATTTATTCTTGACCAATTAATAACCCAATATTTTTATATCTAGAGTTGAGATATCATTATCATACATTCCTTTTATTTAGTTATATTTTATAGCTACCTATACAGAATAGTTGTAACCAGTGCAACACTTAATCCGAAAAGAAATTAAGAATTGGCAATCTGCCAATAAGATATTTTACGAAGTATCAAGAAGTTAAACTATAATACGCACTGGTTACAAATTTATCCTGCATAAAATAGTAATATTATTTTTGATGCCGTCCTTATTCCATCATACTGTAACACTGACAACTTATACACTTAGCATTTAGTAAAACATATCAGTATTAGGAAATAAAACAATTACTAGCAAGATAGGTGCCATAGTTTATAAAATTGCCATTCAAAATGCTCTCAGAATCTTAAATAAATTCGATTTTATAATCAAGATAAATGTATTTGATATCAGTATTTTAACTATTCATTACATCCCTACAATATATGAATATAAGTATTTCGCTGTACTAGTTACTTGTTAACACAGGAAAATAACAGAATATTGCAATGAATAAATATTTAAATTGCATTGATTTACATTAATTTACGTGTTGTTAGTGAAGCACTTATTTCAATGCTTAAACTGGAAATGTTTGTTTGTTTCATTTTGGAACATTATTTTGGAATTAATAATTTAATAAATTTAATCATTTCAAAGATGTAAGTAGACAGAAATTCAAGTCCAATGAAGTTTTTTTTTATATCGTGGTTAGAACTTTACAGTTTATAATAGGCATTGGTATTATTTTAATATAATTATGTTGATACTAATATTTAAGTCTTTCATGTTACAAATATCGTGCCAATTAACGAATATTTCAAGGTGCTTGGGAACAATTATAATGACCGATAAGTATAAATCGAATCTCGATGAATAGTAATAATCTGTTTATCGTTAAATGTTACTTAATTAAGTTTGCAGATAACTTGTACAAAGCAGTCACAACGATATGTTTTTTTTTTAATAATTATGTCTATCAATATTGATCTAAGGTTATGTTAAGTGCGACTACGCCCAGATCTAAGTTACGACGGATAGTAAAGTTAAACCGAGTTGTTGCAGTGCGACTACATCTAGGGTAGGGCCCTGATAGTCAGAGACTCAGGGTGCGGTTACTTATAAAGTTGGGTTATGTCATATTCGAAATATGGCTAGTATGGCTACCCACTTAGATTTCACAAGCTGAAATAAGATGTAAGTATGTTACTCATTTAATAAGTTAACCGCACTTCTGTTCGTACTTCGAACGAAAAATGCTTGCTTCCATTACGGCTACGAACTCCCTAATGGATGCAAGCATTTTGTACCTACTGTACTCAATATAGTAATTATTAGATTGGAATAATGGGTAATTATATTAATTTCGTGATGAGTTTTTGCAGTTTATTGTTGTACGCAAAGATTGTCAAACTTACCCTCTTTGTTTTGATGTATTGTAGGTAGGTACCGCGCACTTTTTTACTTAGTTTTTCAGACGTTGCGGTGGCGGCAAGTTCGATAGTAGTAGGTAATTGCGTTCGACAATAATAATTACAGTATGAACACCGCATGCAGCAGGGCTATTGCGTATCTTTTAAATGCATTGGCTATCATACTGTTCATGGATTAACTGTCAAATAGGGGATCGGACAAAAAAAAACTAATTACCCCGTCAGATAGATTTTCAAAAAATATTCAACGTATTTTTTCTTTTTTCACATAAACAAAAGATGAGGACGATACTTTGTTTCGAAAACTCGTGAACTCTTCGAAAACGTCACATTTCAGTACATTTTTTACCTACAAATGACGTCACAACCCCCCACTCATGATCTTTGAGGCGTTTTATCTCCGTAAATTTGTATTAATTTGATAAAACACGTATCCAACATTTTTCGATAATCTAACTGACGGACTAATTAGAATCATATTTTTTTGACCCAGTCCGATCCCCAATTGGTTACGGTTTAGTACAAAATGGAACCATTTGACAGTTAATTGATGGACACTTTATGATAGCCACTGTCATTTTCAAGAAACGCAATAGCCCTGCAGTTCAAGGTGGTGCTTGTCAAGAAAGCATCGTCATGTCAAACTTGGTACATTTATTTTAGTTCTGTGGTTTCCCGACTGCAAGTTTATTGAAGTGTACCGTCAAACCACCTACCACCGCACCTGTCTAACAAAATTTTATTAAAAAAACGACGTAATGATAGAATCAATTTTATGTTGGTACGTATGTTTCCTAATGTAATACATCTATTAGATACAACCGTTTAAGATTATTTAGATGTAAGACACAAATTTTATCGGATAATGAACTTTATACCTATTGTTATTCGCATTATTTTACAATATTATAATACTACCTACCTAATGGATTGTAATAAAATATTTATTTTATTCCATAAAATGCGTTTTTTTGTTGTTGAAATTACAGCTTTACCTAAGCCTATTTACGTACGTAGTACATCATACCTCAATGTTTCAGGATTATTTTTTTGAAACAGCTAATAGCCAAAATGGTTAGAAGATTTCTGTATGAACCCTGGGCCTGCAGTCTGTACAAAGATAGCGATCGCTTTACGACAAAATTCGGTCGCAAAGCTATAACGATGCGGATTTAAGTTGGTAGCTAATACCGGCGGGTCGCGTCCGGCTCACGTCCACCTTAAATCCGCATCGTTATAGCTTTGCGACCGAATTTTGTCGTAAAGTGATCGCTATCTTTGTACAGACTGCAGGCCCTGGCCGGCCAAGGTTCCGCCATTTTATTATATTAAAAAAAAGCCACGATTCATGTAAGCTCTTTTTATTGATACCAGCTATCGATTGATACAAGTTTAATGCTTATCTAATCAAATCAAAGTTATGCTGAGGATGCCATCTGTGAATGACCTTTATCTTTTATAGCTCGTAGCTCGAAAGCGTGACACTTAAGAACATTTTGTCTCGTAGGTACAAGACTTGTTTGTATTGATACCAGCGGTTCTAAAATGGCCGCTTTATCAGAATCCACGCAGAATCTTAGTATGAATCACGTAAAAAAATTCAAATTCTTAAAATGGACTATGTCTACTTAAAGGTAGGTAGGTAGGGGAGCCGGGGGGAATGAGAGTCAGTGGGCAATGAGGGTCAATTCAAAAAGAAATGAACCTAAAGCATTACAGAATACGGCTATGTCGAACGGGGTTTAGCTCGGCACCCCTCCCGCACTCCCCAATACGCCGACCCGCTAGTCAAGCTCGCGTCACCGGGAGCGACACACGTGTCACAGGGGAGGGCCCGTTGTAAAATTTCCGAAATTTCGATCGAAAACGTGAGTATCTATATTTGTTAATTTTACGAATAGAATAATCTTAAAATGTAGTACTAGAACTAAACTTATGTTTATTAATGCAAGATATTAGATTTTGTGATGTTTTTTGTGTAATTATTCAAATCTAGCAAACAAACCGTCATTGGGGTAATAAGAGTCAATTGACCCCCATTCCCCGCATCGTTTTTTATTATGATAAAACTTTTTTGTTAATTTCAGATGCCAAGGAACTGGACAAGGAAGACGTCTAAAGCGAGCTGGACTGCAGGTGACCTGCAGGCAGCTGCTGTACGTATAAGAGGAGGTGTTTCAATACGCAAAGTTGCCGAGGAAACCGGTATACCTTTCAGCACGTTAAAAAAAACTGTTTTTGAAGAAAAAGCTAAGAAACGAAAGGAAAAAGAAAAGCATACAAGAGGCAAAGTTATTAAGAAGATAAAAGAAGTAAAAAGAACTTATTTAAGTCAAGTTTATCTGAAGAATCGGCTGATGAACAGGTTCCTTATGTTGAGAGTGGAGATAGTGACTTAGAAAATATTGAAATCCCACTAAATATCCAGCAAAACTCCCAGAACGAGCGTGAACATTCTGTGCGCAATATGCCCTGAAGAGGGAAAACCGAGAGAAATCTGGTACCGTTGCCGTCTCTGTGCTGGGTGGGCCCATGAGGCATGTACAGGATGTGATGATCCAAGTCGCTATCGCTGTGATTTTTGCATTTAACTCGATTTATAATATTATTTGTTATGATTCCATTGGGTAATCATTTCTAATGTTTAATTTTGTTGATTTCTAATTGTTTGTAAAAACAGATAATAACTTTGTTGCTTTTATTTGTTTTATAATTTTGACTCTTATTCCCCCATGAGCTGACTTTCATTTCCCTTACATGTGGGTAATTGGAGTCAAAACTACTTTTTTGTTTCTTAATTATAATTATGTTTATGTTAATGATAGTCAAAAAAGACTTATATATCTTGATACCTGATTAGTTTTTAAAGATTAGTAAATATGAAAAAAATATAAGACTGATCATTTGTGATTACAATAATGACTTTTCCTTAAGTGACTCCCAATTCCCCCATCTCCCCTACCTAACTAAAAAGTCCATTTTAAGAATTTAAAATTTTTAACATGATTAATATTACAATTCTGCTAAAGCTGCCATTTAAACACCCAGATTAATACAGATTTTATGCATGGCCGCAACTTAAAAAAATAAATGCGTGGAAGTTTGGCAGGCCATTTAAAATGCCTTTTTATTATTTCGCGGCCACTAACGAAACTGTATACCAACACATAGAGTACCTAGGTATGATAAAAAAGCGGCATTTTGTATAGTGGTAAACCTCGAAACTTGGTCCAGGCTATTCCTCCGAAGTCCGAACGATTTTTATGATAAAAATAAAACAAACTTACAATTTGCAGTTTTGAGACCTGCGCTCCCCTACATTATTTCATACAAGTACATTTTATAAGTTGGTCGACTATTACTCGTAAACTTGTAAAGCCTACTTAGCCGTGATAGTTTTCCTTTTATTTTCGTTATTTAAGCTATTTCCATGATTTTTTTACAGTCCCATCCCAAACACAACCCGTATATAGGTGGTTTAGGTTGGCACACTTGAGTCTATTTTTTTTTTAGGGGGGGGGGGGAAATCATCAAATAACCCCTCCCGCTCTTAGGCAGAGCGAAATTCCGGAGTGTCAGACTTCTACTGACTAATAACCACCCATGTTCCTTCGTAGCCCTATATGTCAATTGTCAAGGCTGCGGGATCTCTTACAACATTCCACAGCCTCGACGGGCGTCGGCCCTTGCGGGCCCCTTCCTTGTTGCTGACATCTCTTTGAGGCGCGCGTGGAATACGAACGCGCCGTCGCCCGCCACGATAATGAGTAGGTAATTGATAATTATGTTATTTCAAAAGTGTATTATTTTAATATTGCATTGCAATGTAGGTATTTAGAATTTAAAAATTTAAGCTCCCTGATTTAATTTAGTTTATAACACATTGGCGTCCCGTTCACCAGGCTTTATCAAACAAAGCCTTTTTTTTTTTTTGGCGGGTGTAAAATCATCGAATAACCCCTTCCGCTCTTGGGCAAAGCGAAAGGGAGTGTCAGACTTCTACTGACTGAAAACCACCCATGTTCCTTCTTCGCCCTCTATGTCGAGGCCGCGATAACCTGTGGACAACCCGCGGCCCCGACGGGCATCGGCCCTTTTTTTTTTTTTTTTTGGTGGGTGTAAAATCATCGAATAACCCCTCCCGCTCTTGGGCAGAGCGAAAGGGAGTGTCAGACTTCTACTGACTAAAAACCACCCATGTTCCTTCTTCGCCCTCTATGTCGAGGCCGCGATAACCAGAGGACTACCCGCGGCCCAAATAAAAGGGGGCTTCCATACTAAGTTGGTACGGCCCTCAAATAATGTTTAATGACCCCGAATGAGTCTCCGGACACAACAAGCGTTTTATTTGAAGGTAAAACGCTACTATGTGTGCAAAGTTGGCCTAATATTCGGCGTAAATTACCTACCCGGATTCCTTATTAGCAAGTTGGTAGGTATCGTGGTAGGTACCTACCTAAGTATAATACCTATTTGGAATATTTTCGGTTTTGACTCATTTCAATGTTTTTTCCTTTTTATGTCAAAGATTGAATATGACATAAATTCACAACTGAAGCATTTTAAAAGTCGATTAAAACATTTATACTACGGGAATTAAATGTTAAAATGTTGAAAAATAATACAAATGTGAAGAAATCAATTGAACGACTTTCTTCACCAAAGTCGTCGGAACATAAAAATGTCGATACCTTGTTTTCATTCAAGCGATATTTCATAAACAATTTGGATTCATATCATGGAAAGTATTTGTTAAAGGAAATGTCGAAAGTAATACAGGAGAAGAATACAGCATCGGCACCGCCTTCACTAAGTCTCATAGGAGAAGACGTCGATTTACCGCTTCCTCTACCTGAACAGCCATATGAAATTATAGGTAAATTAATTCAAATAATTTATTCGCATAATACCTATGAGTAAATAGAAGATGGTACTTACCTATATAATTGAAATTGAAATAATTGAAATTGAAAATTGAAATTGAAATACTTTATTTATTTGGTTCACCAACAATTGTATACACTGGTACATGGTAAGGAAAATACAAGCAAAAAAATAACCAGAATAGAGTGTAACAATCAATTAAAGGTAAACTCTGCATGCACACAAAACGTTGTCGTAACTTACAAAATAATAAAGCACAGTATAATTATCATTAAAGTTGCAAACTAAACAAATTAATTAATCTAAGTTAAAATGTATTAAACCAGATTAACATAAAACTAAATAAAACTAGGTACTTAACACAAATATGGTGAAGACATGATTTAAATACTCGTAATCAGAAACATAATATTGTTCGGGAAGATACTTGTAAAAACTGGCTTTCAATTTGCCTAAGCCATCAAAATGGAGGCCGATCTTATCACTGCAACTGTTCACGACCTTGCAAAATCTCGCATAGGGAGAATTTGTACCTAGAACTGTTCTTCTCTGCGGAGGGCAGAGTGGCGTTATAGGACTGCGAGGAATTCTTGAGGGGGCACGGAAGCAAAAATGATTTAATACTTGCGGACAGTCGATTTTATGGGCCATCACTTTGCACACAAACATCGCGTCATTCAGTCGTCGACGTTTGTCCAGAGAATCCATTTTAAAATGTTTGAGCCTATCTCTATAATTATGATCGTAATTTCTTGGACAAACCGCTAGCATAGGCCAGGTGCCCAAGAAAACGTTTTTGTACACGTTCAAGACGCAATGAGTGGGTAGCATAGTGTGGCGGCCAGACTACGCTACAATACTCTAATATGTTTCGAATTAAGCAATTATATAAAATAATTTTGGTTCTGCAGTGTTTAAATTGTTTTATGTTTCTGATAACAAAGTCTAGCATTTTGGAAGACTTTTTCACTACATTATCAATGTGAGGGATAAAGGTTAATTTTTGATCAAACATGACACCGAGGTCTTTTATTATGTCCATTTCCATTATTTTCTCTCCGTCAATGTAATAATCCTGGTCAATGAGATGATGTTTCCTAGTAAATTTTACATGGTAGCACTTGCTAGGATTTAGGAGCATCTGATTTATTTGGCACCATTTCACCAATTCATCCAAATCACTCTGCAATTTAGAGGCGTCATGTTTAGATTTAACTATTTTAACGAACTTTAAATCATCGGCAAACATAAAAATTTGACTGTGTCGAAAGCAGTTCGTTATATCATTAATGAAAAAAAAAAATAACACCGGCCCCAAATGAGACCCTTGTGGCACGCCCGAAGATATGTGTCTGAGGGTTGATCGAAAGCCATTGACTACTACAAAGAAAGTTCTGTTTTTAAGATACGAACTCAACCATGAAAGTAAAGTTCCAGCGACACCGTATGCTCTCAATTTATCAATGAGAATTTGATGCGAGACCCGATCAAACGCTTTGCTGAAGTCTGTGTATATGACATTAGCTTGATGGCCAGAGTCTATTGCTGTTGTCAATAACTCAGTAAAAAGTGTCAGATTGGTATTTGTAGAACGAGACTCCACAAAGCCATGCTGTTCCTCACTTAAGTAAGTTTTAAGATGATTTTGAATGTGAGAGCAGATCATAGACTCAAAGACCTTACCTAGGGTGGATAAAATTGAAATGGGTATATAGTTCGAAACTAAGTCCTCATTGTTTGATTTATGAATGGGGACGACCTTTGCTTCCTTCCACTTTGAGGGGAAAATACCACTGGACAAAGACCTATTAAAAATAAATAATAGAGGTATGACCAGCTCATTTGCACACTTACATATGAAAATTGGTGGTAAGCCATCTGGACCAGCACCCTTGTTGCAGTCTAACGTTTTTAGTTTTTTGTATAAGGCTTCACTGTCGATATCTGGGCTGTTTAAAAGTATGCTACCTTCCCGAACACTAGTAATACTTTGAGTACTGCAACCGTATTTAGCAGGGCAGTATACTGAAGAAAAGTAAGAAGCAAATAACTCACATATCTCCGTTCCATCTGATGATGCAGCATTACCATCCGTCATAGCTAAAGGGTACGAGCTGGAATCGCCCCGCTTAGTTTTAACGTAAGTCCAAAAAGATTTAGGGTTATTGGTTAGAGTGTTTTCAATATTTTTTAAATAATCATTATAGCAAATCGTAGCAAGTGCATCACAGCGTTTGCTGATTATTTTTAACTCAATCTTGTCCAAAGGGTTACGGTAAGATTTATACCGTTTCCTAATCTTATATTTCGTGTTTAATATTTTAATTAGAGTTTTGTTAAACCATGGGGGATATTTATTATTTTTTGGTATTTTAATAGGAATAAATCGTTGAATAGCGATTGATGACATCATAAAAAGTCTTTACCATTTCATTAACGTCATGTTGTCCCTCAAATAATGCCTCCCAGTCCTGTTCTTTTAGGTATTTTTTAATCTGTATATAGCTTGTTTTGCGGAAGTCACGTGACTCATTCTTAACATTATATGGGAGTTTGGCTTCTTTTTTAAAACAAATATTTATATCTAGGGGTGGGTGATACTGATCAATATTACATAACGACCCAATACTTTGACTTACATTACACAATGAATGATCAGTTAACACAGGTGCAAGTATGCGAGAGGAGACATTGTATACGTTATTACATTGAATGAGTTTATTAACATATGTGAAATCCAGCAAAGCTTCACACGTATTGGGCAGTTTGAGGTTCCTATTCGAATTACTGTCAAGTTTCCAGTCTATGCACCCTAAATTGAAGTCACCTATGATACATGTACATGACTCATCAAGCTGTTCAAAAACAGCTTTACAATTGTCTAGGAAATTTTCTAAGTTGGTGAGGCGTAGTGGCGGCGTCAAGTATACGGCGCAGAAAGCTATTCGACGGGAACATTTATTGGAAGGAAGGTCCAAAGTTACCCAGAGATCCTCACATCCACTCTCAAAGTGGTGAGCACGTTTAGGATTCAAATCCTTTTTGGCAGCTATTAATACTCCCCCACCTTCTTTACCAGCAAGTTGGGAGGTTTCTCTGTCTCTCCTATGGACCGTATATCTGTCATCGAATAGCTCACTGCTCCGAATGAAATTGTTAAGCCAGGTCTCCGTAAAATTTATAACATCATAGTTATTAATACAAACATTTCGGAAAATCATGTGCGTTTTTGTTCGCAATCCTCTGCAGTTCTGATAGAATATATTCAAGTTATCGAATTATGGACGCTATAAAATTCACAGGGGCATGCATTTTGTAAATAATGAAAGATAGCAGCTTCTTTTAAATCTATACTAACTTATTTAAGGAGTCTAAACTCTTAATCAATATAATTATGTTCGTCTTCGATAGTTTTTCTAACAAAAATCCTGCTGTTTCTCACCCAGACAAATTTATATCCTTTGTCCTTTGCCTTTTGTCTCGTGGTCGTGGCTGCATGTAGCGATTTATTAGCAGGGGATAGGTGTTCAAGCACTAACACTGGCGTTTTATCGCCAGCAATACCCAGATCTGCTGTATTGAGTTTCTCTGAGTTAACCTTCTTGCTTTTGTTGTGATTTATAACTGACGCCAGGAGGGTATCACGAACTTTCGGGGAGGCGAGTTGGACAACGATGGATCGAGGACGGGTGTTGTTGGCTTGCTGTTCGGCAACACGGGTGCAGTGACGAATGTCAGTGTCACTTAGGTTGCATCCCACCACAGATCCCAGCTGCTTGACGACAGTATACAGGTTCTCCTGTTTGTTTTCTGGCAGGCACTAAATTTCAAGGTTTTTAGAACGAGTCTGTTGTTCTAAGTAATTTACACGTAGACTTAGATCCTTCGTTAATATTTTTAGGTTTGAGTTTTGTTCAGTTAAGTCTTTCACCGATTTTCCTAATAATTTATGATCTGACTGGTACTCTTCGAATTCTTTGGTATGGAAGGTTAATGATGCCGTCAACTCCCTGATTTCTTGTTTAATAGGCGCAAGTTCCCTGTTAACAACGCTGAGTATGGTGCTGTTGAGTTGTTGAAGCATGGAGTTGAACTCCGTTTTGACAACCTCTTGGACTATGGTACGCACATCCTCAGTAGTTACAGCTGCAGCTTGAGGTGGCGAGTTCAATGCAGGTCTCTTGCTTCCTCTAGTAGCTGACACATTCCGGTTCGGGGTAGCTGTCTTAGAAGCATTTGCAATGACAGTCGTGCAGCCTGAACAATTCCATTTGCAGTAAGCTTCCATCTCAGAAGGAATTTCCGGGATAGATATACAGGCGAAATGAAATGATTTTTTGCATTTCATGCAATTTATAAATTCCTTGCTGTCCTCCAAACAACAATTATCGTTGGTACAACAGCCCCACGACGGTGTTGAAGTCGCCATATTTATGAGTTATAAGTATAAAACTTCTTCACTCAGTTCACAAAAACAGTTTGGCACGTTCAAGTTCGCTAGAAGAACGTTGTATGCGCCGTGTAGGACGGGGCGCTTACGCGTTTACTCACAACGCACAGATATTAAACAACTGACGGTAATCAGGATTATTATCAAAGTTAATTTGAGCTATATTATTAAAAGTATGCACTGAAACACTGGATTATTGTCAGAAGTTTATGTCCTGTATCACCTTCTAACAGATTTACACTTTCAATAGCACTTTCGAATAGTTTATGCACTGATTTTAAATACTTTGGTGGAGCAACAACAAGGAGCAGTTACACGCACAACGTCCGATTCGAATGCACAAAATTTGTATATCAAATAATTGCACTTTAATATAATAATTTATTTATTTCAAAAATGGAATTGCAAAATTACAGAAATTGCATATAGGTATACACTGATAAGTTCAATTTCACAATAATACGGGTGAAGTACTGTTCTCTTAGATAGGCTTATATTTAGCCTGTGTTAAGGAGAGACAGTGCCGGTCCCCTGAATTGCGGATTATTATAAAATATTATGGGTGTAATCACAAAATTAAGAATTTCAAGTTTTAAACAGCATCTGGACATAAGTGTAGTTACTGCACAATAGTTATTCCATAATAAAAAATAGGATTCAATTCATTCACTTATGTAAACAACAATTCACAGAGACAATACATAAATGTGATAAAAGACAATAAAATTCAATAAATTCAACAACAATTAAAATCACATTCAAATTCAAAATCAATATCAGAATTAAAACAAAATCGAATCGAAGACGAGATTAAAATCAAACCAAAATTATAAACGAAATTAAAATAAAAACAAATAAATACGTAAAAAAAAAAAAAAATTTATTCATTATTAGGTATGGAAGACATATCTAGAGTGTGTGCGTTTGTGTAGGTGCATTTTTTGTGTTAAGTGTGTTTAAGTGTGAAGAGGGTATGTGTGAATAGTGTGCGTGTGTGTGTGTGCGTATGTGTGTGCGTGAGTGTGTGCGTGTGTGTGTGTGTGTGTGTGTGGATGCGTGTGTTTATATGACTACTTTGTGAGGAATAATTCAGTGTCATCATAATTGAGATCCAGGAGGAGTGTTCGAACCGTTTTTTTACAATTGTGGAATGAGAGTTTAAAGATTGGGCATTTTGCGTTGATTTTATTATAGAGAGACTGAGCAAGATATAAAGAAAATCGTTTTACGAAAGAGGTACGTGGAGGTGGAACAGTACAGATTCTGTCTTTCCGACGTTTAGAAATATGTATACAGGGTGTCCAAGAACCTGGCGTCCAACTGGATTCCCACGATGCCCCAAGTTCTAACAGTACTCAGAAAAATATTTTAAAAAATCCACCCCATGTACTTACAGAATTATACTGATTTCAAAAAAAAAGGGGAAATGAGCACCCTGTGACATACTTTTGAATGCTGTGACTGCTAATGCTGATAATTTCGATATTTCTTGGAGGTTTTGTAATCTAGGGTATTGCTGTGTCTAAATAGAATGTAAAAATAAAGTACTTATTGTACCATTTTAAAATAAAATATTATTTTAACTAAAGGTGATATGGAAAACTATTGAATTTCGCAACTTTGACCGACTGTAGTGTAAAAAAAATGTACCAAAATAGTATGGCAAGTGACGTCAAATTTTGACGCGTTTATTCCTCTTTTTAAAAAGGTATAATACTTACACATTAATTTGAAAAAAAAAAATTTTGATAATATTTTTACTCAACAACCCAATTTTTACGAAGTGCCTACCTACTAACGGTAACTGTCGGACCCTTTCTTATCTTAGAAACTGTTATGTTACTACTATTATTTACTTCGGTTCCAAGAGTGAGCAAGAAGGAAATACACACAGGTAGATGGGTTCCCAGTAGAATAAAAGCAAAGAATGTTAGTTTAAAGATATTTTATTACAATAAATGTTCAAAATGTTGACCACCCGCGGCAATACAAGCTCTCACTCTCCTTAAAAAGGACCGCTTTATGTTTCGCGAGTAACTTTTTTGACGTATCACCTGCACTGCTTGTGTTATCTTCTCACGAAGGTCAGCGATGTCATTAATGGGCTTCGCATAAACGAGCTCCTTCATAGTTCCCCAGAAAAAAAAATCCAGCGGATTTAAGTCAGGTGAGCGGGCTGGCCACGGGATTGTTCCTGATCGCCCAATCCACCTGTTCGGGTATTGCTCGTCCAAAAACTCTCTAACGGATACGCGAAAATGTGCTGGACAGCCGTCGTGTTGGAACCACATATCTGGTGGGGTCTCTTCTAGTAAGTTTGGCAAATCATTTTGAAGAAAATTTAAATATGATTCGCCAGTCAAATTCTCGGGCATCTCAAATGGACCAATAATATTCCCACAGAGAATACCGGTCCACATGTTCACTTTGAACCGGTACTGGGATCTATCTTCTCGCATCAAGTGCGGATTTTCCACATGCCACTCGTGCAAGTTGTGTAGGTTCATGTAGCCATCCTTCTTAAATGTTGATTCATCTGACCACAAAATTTTGTCGATAAAGTTTTCGTCTTCTCGATGTTTTTGCAGGATTGTTTCACAAAACGCGACTCGGCTCGGATAGTCTCGAGGTAAAAGACTTTGCACTCGCTGTACGTGGTACGGATGATATTCTTCTTTTTGGAGAATACTGTGTGCTGTGCTCTTCGGTATCCCCGTATCAGCTTCTATTCCTCGCACAGAGATGCTTGGATTTGCCGACACCGCCTCTAAAACTTCATCGCGTATGAAGTCATTTACGGGTCGTCCTTCACCAGCTACTTGATTGGGGAACCGCCCGTCACATAGTGATCTGTGCACATTAATGAAAACTCGATGGTCGGGATATCGCGTAGCCCTCGGATACCTTTCTCTGTAAAGTCTCGCTGCAGCTCGTCCATTACCTCTACATTCTCCATAAATGTAGTGCATATTTGCGTATTCTTGCGGAGTGTAGGTCGCCATGGTAGCACACACAAAACACAAACTGTCCAAACACAGGCAAAGGTCGTCGTAAAGAGTTCGTTTCAAAGTCCAGAGCACAAAGAGTAATCGAGTCCAATAAACAAAGCTTTAAATCGTAGTACGTGATCAATGGTAACAATAAGAGAGAGGTGCGTAGTAACGGCAGGAGGCAGTGACGCGTACTGACCGTACTGTTATCCTAAATAGCACGATCCCAGATAGCGTCACTATCTATCTCACTCGCACCTCTAACCTTTTTCTCCCTCACTCTTACCTGAATAATGGGGTACCATAAAGAAGAACCAGCAAATCGCAAAGATAGTTTCTGTCTTGCTCCCTCCTGTTGTAATAACGAATCACTATGGTGAGATGCATGCACATACCGTCCCTTACGGTCTAACCTGTTTTTTGAGAGGCCTGTTGTTATTTTTATGAGCATACAATAGTAATTCTTTAGAGGTTAGATTCAATTCGTCGTAAATTTTTCTTTCTAAGAATTCTGTAAGACATCGTAAAAATTGGGTTGTTGAGTAAAAATATTATCAAATTTTTTTTTTTTCAAATTAATGTGTAAGTATTATACCTTTTTAAAAAGAGGAATAAACGCGTCAAAATTTGACGTCACTTGCCATACTATTTTGGTACATTTTTTTTACACTACAGTCGGTCAAAGTTGCGAAAGTCAATAGTTTTCCATATCACCTTTAGTTAAAATAATATTTTATTTTAAAATGGTACAATAAGTACTTTATTTTTACATTCTATTTAGACACAGCAATACCCTAGATTACAAAACCTCCAAGAAATATCGAAATTATCAGCATTAGCAGTCACAGCATTCAAAAGTATGTCACAGGGTGCTCATTTCCCCTTTTTTTTTGAAATCAGTATAATTCTGTAAGTACATGGGGTGGATTTTTTAAAATATTTTTCTGAGTACTGTTAGAACTTGGGGCATCGTGGGAATCCAGTTGGACGCCAGGTTCTTGGACACCCTGTATATGGCGTTCTGGAATGTTGGAGTAGAATTGCATGTAAAATGTACTGTTGTCGAACATTCAAAACGTTCCAGGATTTATAAAGTTCGGTCGTAGGAAATAAGATAGGGCGAAAGGTGGCAACTTTAAGAATGGCTCTGTGAGCGATCCCTATCGGCTTCATCACTGTCTTTGCAACTCCACCCCAGCATGAAATACAATACGTGATTAGTGATTGGCAAAGAGCGAAGTACACATTACGGATAACTGAAGCGTGTGCTACATGTCGCAGTGTTTTAAAAATAAGGTATTAATGTGTGATAAAGATAGGGTATTAATGTGTGATTTGAAGTTTAAGTGTTGGTCAATGAAAATACCAAGGTATTTTATTTGATCTATTGAAGTAAGTGAAGGGCACTGGCAGGCCTGCTGTGACATACAACTACACGAGTGAGCTTTTAGGGACATAGCGGGTTTTGGTTGGGAAATTGAATTTATTGAGAAGGTCATAAAATTTGTTTTAGTGGTATTCAGGGTCAAGGCGTGTGTGTAAAGCCATCTTAGGGTGGAGTTAAATCCCTTTTGTGCAATTGACTGTAGTTCCAACCATGAGTTCGCGGTGAAAGTTATTGCAGTGTCATCTGCATAAGAAATTATTAGGCCATTTGGTATATGTAGGTTGCAGAGGTCGTTAATAAATATGAGGAACAAAGTCGGCCCCAAAATACTTCCCTGCGGTACCCCATATTCGATAGCAAGTGTATCGCTATGATGGTTGTCCATGGTCACAAATTGTGATGGGTTTGTATGGTAGCTTATAAATAGGTTAAGTTGTGGGCCCCTTACACCAATACGTTCAAGCTTGAGTAAAAGGGTCGGAATGGGCACAGTGTCAAAGGCTTTCGTAAGGTCTAAGAAAATGGTCAATACCTTTTTTTTACCGTCTAAATTCTTCACTATGTGATCAGTCAATTTGTGTATCGCGTCATTTGTAGATTTGTTTTTACGAAAGCCAAATTGTTGCGGTGACAAAATATTATAATGTTCAAGATAGTGAGTGAGTCTTTTATTAAGACCAGGCACTCTAAAATAATTTCCACGCAAGCTCCGCCCCATTCACCCCGCCACTCCGTGCGATGTGCTAGACGCTAGCACATCAGTAATAAAGTCGAATACCGCGTGCGCTCTTTGATCGCGTTCGAGCACGAAACTAAATTCTTATTTCGTTTATAACTAAAGTAGTAATTGATCTGGAGAAAAAATATCCTGTGGCTGGATAGTAAACTATATTTTCTTACAGTGAACATTTACTTTAGACATAAAGGTGGAGCAATCTTGAGGAAAAATGTAATAATCGTTTAAAAAGACATGATTTTCGAATAAAAAATGAATCGAGCGAATATGCTACAATTACGTAACTGTCTTGTACATGGAAATAAAAAGATCCAATAAATCATATACTAAAGTTCCATTTTGATTGTATGTACGACTGTTTCAGAATATTAATGCAAATTAACATAAATTTAGGGAGCCTCCTCTTAATTAAACGTTCGAGTATTTTTGATAAAGTGCTAATTACCGCTATGGGGCGATAGTTATTTACGAGGCGCCCATTTCCACCCTAGAAAATGGGATGAATAGCTGCCTTTTTGAACGAAGTAGGAAAAATGGCTAAGTCAAAGCAAAGGTTGAAAATATGGCATAGTATAGGTGCAAGGGATGTGGCATAGCGTTTTAAGAACAAGGTAGAGATACCGTCCCAGCCGGTAGCCGCGTTTGTTCGTAGCATATTTATGGTAGAAATAATTTCGTCAGGATCTGTTTTTTCCAACATGAATGATTGTTTGAAGGTAGATGTGTGGGGGAGTGAAGAGTGGGCAAGTGATGGTTTGCTGTTAATACTGTCTGCAAGATTCCTTCCTATATTTGCAAAAAATGGTTTACATCATTGCAAGATTGTATCGGAGATGATGATGATGATAACAACTGTGTGTAAGAGTGTTTGGTTTTAGTAGTATTAGTGATATTTTTAATAGTTTCCCAGAGTTTTTTAGGGTTATTCATAGCCTTATCCAATTCTAGAGAATCGTATTTTCTTTTCGCTTTTTTCAATAATGCTGTACAAAAATTTCTGTATCGTTTATAGGTGGTACTGATTATGATGTTGTCAGGATATTGTTTTACTTTTTTATGCAAACAGTCACGGTTACGTATACACCTCAGCAAACCTGGCGTTATCCACGGTTTCAGAGTTTGTTTCTTTGCGGAGACCTTTATTATTCTAGTGCAGTCATATATAGCAGTTTTAGAAAGCCTGATAAAGGTATCCGCAGCATCATTTGGATCTGTCATAGATAGAATAGGAGCGAAGTCTAAATCAGCCATAACTATGCCAAGAGCATCGTTGTTTATTTTATTTATACATTTTCTGGAATTTGATTTAATTTTCAATTTGTTAAGGCAAAACAGAGAAGAATAATGATCGGTTACAGTAGAATCATAAACAAGCGTCAGAGGTTTAGATTTGGAGCGAATTATAAGGTGGTCTTAACAGTTATTACCTCTGGTAGGCTTCGTATGTGCAGGTAAGAATCCATGATACGCTAAGGTGTTAAGATACTCGTGAGTTCGTGTATCTTTTGAGTTATGTTTAATGTCTATATTAATGTCTCCCGTTATTATTACAGTTTTGTAGTTCGACAGCGACTGGAGTATCATATTGAGTTCAGAGAGGAATGTTTGAATATTATCGTTTGAGGGCGATCGGTGTATGCAAAGTATTGCTATATCTGAGTCTAATTTTATAATTAAACCTGAGGCAGATCCGAAAAAGTCAGGTTCTTCATACGCAGTTACAAGGGTGGATTTTACATAGACGACTACTCCATCGCTCTTATTTAAGTGATTGGTGGTGTGATAGGTATTATAATTCTGTAGAACGTGTATGTGGTTGTTACTGGAGCATTTTAACCAACATTCAGTCAGTACTAAGAGTTCACACTGAATATCGATACGGTGTAGTCAGGTTTGTAGATCAGCAAAATTTACATTAATAGATCTAATATTTTGTGAAAGGATTTTTAATTGATATGTAGATTGTTCAATATACTTTTGTGTTTGTTCTGGGGAGCATGTGTGTGTATCCGATACAGAAAAGTGATCAACATTATCGATTAAGTCATAAGTTTTGTTAGACATTATTAATGTAGGTGTCAGGGTGTGGGTTAGGAATAAGGCGGTAATGGCGAGGTATTATGAAAATTATTAAATGATACGAATGTTACGGCAGTATGTGAGAATATTTGTAGTGTATGTTTAATGAGTGTGTGAAATTTATGTTTATGAGAATTGAATTTGTGTGTAGTGTATGGTGTAACGATAGAATATGTCATGTTTTCAAAGAAAAATAATTTTAAAATGAATTCAATAAACACGGTACAAAAGTGTGAAACAAATTTATAGTAAGAAACATTATTTAGGCTAAAATTAAGACAAAACAGGAATGCTAGTCATGCATTATCCTTTAAACCTAGTTGGTTGAGTTGTATTTCGCTTTTTATAACAATAGACTGACTTTCTGGATCCTTCTTCAGCATGATACGTCCGTTAGATGTCCAACAAAATTGTAATTCGTTCGCCTTAGCATAGTTGCGAGCTAGGTAGAAGAGTCGCCTGGAAGAGGCAGTCAGTTGTTCTGCTATAAATACGGGGGTATTTGGTACCATGCCTAGGCCAGCGGAGCTCAGTTTGTTGTTAGAGTGGTGCTTGTTATAAGCTTTGACAGCTGATAAAAAATTACTTTTGACGAGGGTATTTGTAAATTCGACTGTTATCGTAGAATTTGGCATTTCTTTTTTTGAAGGTTGACGTATCACATCGCGTATGTCGGACACTTGTATGTTGAGCTCTAGTTATTTTGATAACTCCAATACAACAATAAAGATCCTGATAGGAACATAGTTAGGCACTTCACTAATTTTCTATTCTTTATAACTATGGTATTCCTAGCTGGGTCGTGTAGAAACATTTTTTGACTAACCAGGCGTAATTTTTTTTCCTGATTAAAGAAATAGCTCTACGGTATAATATTTTAGTTCACATTCGTTAAATAATTTTATTGACATTGGGTAACAATTTCTTCTATAAAGATCAGTTTTAATGTTCGGCAAGGGAAAACTACTAAGATATCGGGTATTCAAATAACAATAATCACCAAAGGATTTGTATAGATACTGATGTGCTTTGAACTTTTGACGAAATTACAAGATTCAAATATATACATGGACGGTGCTGTTAGTAAATTAAGCTTTTGAACAATGGTTTGCATGAAGTCAAAGAATCAACATTACAAAGTGCGCGAATGCACTGTTTTTGATTCAAGAATGCTGTTTTAAATTCAACGGTTACTGCCGTACTCAGAGAGCTTTAATAATTACCTAAGCCATCACTTAGTAAAGGTTTTGACAGTTTTGTCATACAAAAGGATGTCAAATCTTTACTAATATAATCATTAAATACCTCTGAGTACCGCAGTTACTTTATTAAATACCTTAGCGGAGGTTGCAGGTTACAATATATCCGTGTTAAGCTTGTAAAGCTGTTTTTTGGCTGGATATTATGTGTGAGACGCCAAAGAGCGTAAACATACCTAGTTGTTTATTTTGTTGCAGATTTTATTTATGTGTAATTTCCATGAGAACTGACTATTGACATTCCAAAGAAACCTAGGCTATCAAATTGTGCTATATTATTGTTATCTTATGACATTGTTAATTTGTGGTTACATTGTCAAAAATAACACAATAAACAATTATCAAAAATAACATACACAACATATACACACACACATACAAACACTCAAAATCCCACTCGCATACATCACACACGTGCGCTACTTTTTGTATTTTTGTTAATTCTCTTGTTTTTCAATTGCATACATTGTTTAATATTAAGTGGAAGTGCAGATTCACCTAACAGTCTGATAAAACTATGTTATTGAAATAAACATTTTATTTTATTATTTATTTATTGTTTTCTATTGTATAATTGAATAATTTCAATATTAACTTTAAATTATTACATCTAGCCATTTGATAATCCTTCGAACAGCTTCGTTAACTCCTTTATTGTAGTTATCAAATGAAGTATTAGGTGTATGTGGAATTACTAATGATATATCATTCTGGAAAAAGGGTACAATGATTTGTCATGTTAGGCAAATCGTTGATGTAGAGTAGTAATATACTTCCTTGTGGGACTCCGATTCTGTTAAATTCGAGTTTAGATTTATCTTCAAATCGTAGGTAAATTCTCGTTATTAATATAATATACACACATCAAAAGTGTCTAGGGATCAACATATATTTTTGCAATAACTTTTCTCCTGATTGATATTAATTAAAATTTTCTTTAAGGATTCATCAAATAAAGTGTTTTCGTTTGTCACAGTAACGATAAACCAAGTCACCTTTGCATTAATAAAGAAATTTGCCATTTTCCTAATAAAGGGATTTTTGACATTTGAACCACTAACATTAAAGTTCGAAAAAAAGACTGAAATAACAGTTTTCTTTAAAATTTTATTGGGTAACTTAAACAATTAATAATCCGTGTTTCTACCGCGAACACTAACAACACAAGAACATCGGTTTGGCATACTCAAAATGAGTTCATCCAAATTACGCTGTGGAATGGCCGCCCATGTTCGTTGCAACAACAAAAAAAGGTCTTCTTGCGACTGGATACACTCCATATTCGGCAGAGCTCTTCTCTGTAGCATATCCCATGCATGCTCAATCGGGTTCAAGTCTGGCGACTGAGCAGGCCAGGGCAGGACATTGATGTTAGCTGCGGCGAGAGTCTGTCTTACAACTCTTGCGGTGTGCGGTCGTGCATTATCATGCATTAACTGAAATAAGGGACCGATTTGCACTTGTAGAGGAACGATGACGTCTGATACAATCGTCTCAGCATAAATTTGAGCGTTGAGGTTGCCTCTGATCCAAATCAACTCAGTTCTTCCGCCGATCCAAATACCCGCCCATACCATGATGGTTCCACCACTATAAGGATGGACTTCCTGGCAGGATTTTAATCGCTGTTGGCGTCCAGGGGTTCTCCAGTGTCGTATACGTCTTGTATCCGGTCTCATACCAAAACGAGACTCATCAGAAAAGCACACGAAACGTCATTGTTCTTCTGCCCAATTTCTGTGTTCAAGAGCCCATTGATATCGAATCCTACGATTGTGCATTGCTATAGGTGGTACCCGTAGCGGTCTTCGGGAATGAAGGTTCACTTCATGCAAGCGGTTTCTGACTGTTTGGTCGCTAATTAAGTTCCCTGAAGAGTGATGAAGCCTCACGGCTAACATCATGGCGGTTATTGTTGGAGCTCTTCGAGTTAAGATTTGAATGTATCGGTCTTGTCTCCGTGTGGTGCAGCGATACCGTCCTCCATGGCGCTCAGCCACGGTACCAGTGCTTCGGTAACGTGTCCAAAGTCGACTGATAACACTCTGACTTGTATTCAGAGCTAAAGCCACAGTACGTTGCCGGGAACCAGCTTCTATCATTCCCACGGCTCTGAGCATTTCTTCCCTGCTTAAATGACGTCGCCGCTCCATAATAACGTTGGTTTTAATCAGTAGTAGGGAAACAGTAGCACTAATAATGTCTTCAATGCGTTGTATGTTTTTATAGGGAAAATATTGACAGCTGATTTTCATCTTTTACTCGAATTTGATTCACAGTTCCTGATTCAAATTATGAAATGCACCAAAAAGGATCCATATAAATTTATAAAATCATAAATTTATTACAAAGCCACATCTCAATCTCAAGAAATCCGCATAAAAATGCTTGATCCCTAGACACTTTTGATGTGTGTAGTTAAGACTCGGCAAAAAACCTGAGACATCTTTGGTCTACAATAAATGAAATCACGCAGTTTAAACCACCCAAGACCTCAAACACTCATCTCCTTAATAATACCCCACAACCTTTAAACTCACTATTAGAGTCAACTCTTTCTTTATCACCATAGGCAAATCCTTAGCAGAAAACATCATTGCTCAAACTAGCCTGCAAGTTGTGACCAGCTACTGCAGTGATTCCTCGCCTCGCTTCCTCGGTGTGTGCTTCCTCGTTTGTGTTGTTAGAGACTGACCCGCAAGAAGTGGTCTGTATTTTAATGAGTCTTGATTCTGAGAGTGCACCAGGTTGGGACGGTATTCCCACTAAATATTTGAAACGATCCAGGGATTTTGTGGTTCCACTAATAAGCCACCTAGCCAACTTATGTTTCAAAACTGGTACTTTCCCGAAATACTTAAAGCGATCAGTGGTTACTCCTGTGCATAAGGGTGGGGACGTAAACGATGTTAACAACTATCGTCCCATATCTGTTCTGTCCGCGATATCAAAAATTTTAGAAAAAATAATTAATATACGACTAATAAGCTATTTACACAAATACAATATTCTATCTGACGCACAATATGGGTTTAGACGAGGACGTTCAACTCAAGATGCTATTTCGGCTCTGACATCAGAAATTGTGGATAGAGTAGATAGAGGACAAAAATGTTTAACAGTTTTCTTAGATCTGAAAAAGGCGTTCGACACCGTTTCCGTCCCGATCTTACTCCACAGGTTAGAAAACATAGGTATAAGAGGTACGGCTCTCTCCTTGTTCGAAAGCTATCTCAAAGGTAGACAGCAAATTAATGATAAAAATAGGTGGCTTGTGTAGTGACGAAGGGTACGTCTACTACGGAGTCCCACAGGGGAGCGTTTTGGGACCGCCAATGTTTTTAATTTACGTAAACAGCCTTTGCAATATGCAGATCAATGGAGGGAAAATATTCTCATACGCAGACGACACTGCGATTGTTTTTTCGGGGAGTTCACGGAAACATGTGAAAAACGTCGCTGAACAGGGCTTGATTCAAATAGCTGACTGGCTAAGAGCAAACCTCTTAACCCTAAATGCCGATAAAACTAGTTTTATTTGTTTTTCCCCAAGCCAAAGATCACAGCCTGGAACTGACTTTGACATTATTATTCACTGTTGTCAAAATAATTCCCTCTTTAACTGCGGCTGCCAGGATATAAAACAGGTCAGATCCATAAAATATCTGGGTATAATTGTTGACCAAAGACCATCATGGCACCCCCATATTGAGATCCTCATGAAAAGCTGAAGCTGATTTGGGTATTTAAGAACTTACGCCATATCATGTCCGCGCAACTTATAAACAGGATTTATGTGGCTCTGGCGCAATCCATTATAATTTACTGCATTCCAATATGGGGTGGAGCTTCTAAAATGAAATTCCTTGATTTAGAAAGAGCTCAGCGATCACTAATCAAGGTGATGTAGTTTAAACCATTTAGGTTTCCTACCACAGAACTTTATAGAGTCAGCAACTTGCTTTCAATAAGAAAACTTTATATTCTTAATGTAATCTTAACCCTGCATAAATGTCTCCCCTTTATCCCAGCTACTCAGAGCAGAAGGCGCAGAGATATTGTAGCCCACTCTCCAGGAGTTCGATCAGCATTTGCCAGACGCCAATATGTCACACAATCCACCTACGAATAAGCTGAACCTTAAGTGTGACATATTATATCCTCTGCTGTTATACGACTGTAAAAAAACAGTAGGTGATTGGTTGAGATCTCTAACATACGACGAAACAGAAAACATTCTAATTAGGCTAAGCTAACACACACACACACATTCACACTCACACACACACACACACACACACACACACATATATACACACGCACATGCACATAAAAACTCGCACATGCTACTAACACTAACTCCCCCAACTGCAGCTGCTTAATTGATTGCTATTTTTAATTTTAAATTATTTAAATATTTAGTTTTTCATTTTACCTTCATTATTATAATATCATTGTTAAGATACCACTTAAGGGAAGAGAGATAGCCCCGACACAAGTACTATTGTAACTTACTGGGGCTGCCTCAGTTTATGTATGACACAGTGTTATGTGATGAAATAAATATTTTTGTATTTTGTAATATTGTTTATTTCTACATATTGTTGCCTAACTGTGGGGTAACCATGTCACCATTTATGTGCTATACCGCGAATCCCGTAAGTACCTATAGGCTTTTTGGAGCAAAATATCATGATCAATAAAATCAAACGCTTTGACTGGCCTGTTGGTCTAGTGGTTAGTGACCCTAACTGCTATCCCGGAGGTCGTGGGTTCGATTCCCACCCAGGACAAATGTTTGTGTGATGAGCACGATCATTTGTTCTGTGTCTGGGTGTAATTTATCTATAATATGTATGTATATTAGAAATATATAAGTATGTTTATCAGTTGTCTAGTACCCATAACACAAGCTCTGCTTAGCTTGGGACTAGATGGCGTTGTGTGATAGTTGTGGAACATTATTATAAAAAAAAAAAAAAAAAAAAATCATATTAATTGGTGCACATAGCTTAGCACTGGTGAAAACGGATTCAACTAGTACATGGAAGTTACATGGTAGTTTACATGGAAGGATGCGTGCTATGGATGTGTGCTATGGATGCGTGCTATGGATGCTTGCTATGAATGGGTGCTATGAATGCCTGCTATTGGTCGTCGCGAGTGGCGTAGCTATGTGCAGAGCAGAGTACGTACAGCGCAGCTACTTTGCGGCGGTGCATCTTCATAGCACATCTTACTCGCATCGCTACATAGCTTAGTATCAGTGGAAACGGTCGCATAGTTTCACATCTTAGCTATTACATCTTCGCAGCATAGCTGCACATCTCTGGTGGAAAAGCAGCCTATTAACTCTAAAAAGATTTTCTGAGATAACTTTTTTATCTTGAGCCTAATGTAGGTGTTTAGAAGCAGGGCTAAGCTTTCGTTTCCTTCGTTACGTCCTGAACTACCAAACCGTAGGAAATCGAGTACGTACTAGTCTGTTAGATATTCTGTGCTCGTGGGTCGCCTATATACCTAGACCCACACAGACAAGTCGCATTAACCCCCGTTATAAAGGTACCTAGGTATATTATCATAAAATTAATAGCCAATTTTGTTTTTTCTTGTTGCAAAATCTACTAGGGACTGTATCGAATCCAAAAATCAAGACTTTAGATAACGTGACCAGGATTATAACGAAAGAAGAATGTATTATACCGCAAATGCTAGCATGCGGCACTGTTGTATTAGATGTAAGTTGCGATCGAGAAGAGCTTAGAATTGCAATGGAATATATGAAAGGTAAGGAAATTTAATGTAACTCGCTATAGATACAAGTGCACACACATCCTCATAACTTCTCTGTCTGTGAACCAGCGACTTCGGATTGATACCTACAAAGAGCAAGCCAGTAGCTGTAAAATCGTTTGTGTGGATCTGCAGTAACACTTTGCTTCCTCAGAATACTCTCATCGTATTAGGTTACCTGCAGCAGGCCATGTAGTGTCCTTATTATAATTTATATTTATATTCACATGACAGTCCTGCAGCAGCTGCTAGAAAAACAGGCTTCACCACCAAAACCCGACCAAAACGATGGCGGTGCATCAAGCGTCAGTGGCGCCGGGGATTATAAAAAGCGGTACTTGATACTGATTTCCACCGTCATGACTTGGGCCTGCACTAAACCATTGGATCCGGTAACTCCACCACACTATAGTATAGTATAGTTCGCAGTTGAGTTTACTGTTAGGTAGGTATAGATATTCTAATGATCTTAGGTTGAGACTTATCAGCTCATCTGTTGACTTAGACATGTTGCCATCTCTATCTTGCAATTTGATAGGTTTGCAGCAGTGATAGTACCTACCTAGTAGAAAGAGTAACGTGTAGCATAAATAGTTAAGTATGTATGGGCCAAGCAACGTTCATAGATCACGTTCGTACAGTATATTCACTTCCTTCGTAGGACAATCCAGAAATGCCTTTCGTGGAAACCGATTTCCGGAAAAGGAAACCTCATCCGAATTATAAGATGCACTATGATGCTGAAAACGCAGTGATTAGCATGGCCAGAAAATTTAAGCCGATAATCGGGTAAGTTATACTTACTTCATAAGTCTTGAATATTTTTACTCTCCGATGTACGTACTAAATGGCCAGTGGCCTATCAGTTATTGATTATGTACCTTAAGGGCCTACCCCACTCTCAAGCTTCACGACAGTCTTGCCTGCGCAATTACACGATGCACAGAGTACATCGCGCGTATGGTTGGTTAAACTGTAGGTATTACCATTACCTGGCGTGTGGTAGGCCCATAAGACAAGTAATAATACATTGAAATAGCAGTGGCAACCTGCAGACCGATGGTGATAATAAAATGCTTTTGTTAACAGAGCACTGGTAATTGCTGCTGGCGTGACATACGGCGGCAAAGAAGACACTCTCTTCTATTGGTTCCAAAAGTCTTGGGAATGCGAGCCGATACTGCCCATTATCGGTCGAGGAAAGAATGTTGTACCTTTGATAAACGTTATGGACTTAGGACAGTAAGTACCTATTGCGAATATATATTATTTTTTACCACCTTCATGCCTGTTATGGTAGTACCTATCAACAAAATCCTCTAAGTTAATCAGATCCAGAGTTGAAAGTAATTCTTACTTGTTTAAACGTTCTAAACTTGGTACAGGGGCTTAAAAGAACTAAAATGATAATAAAATAACCTACATAGGTTCCCAGTCGAACATAACAAAATATACCAACATACCTTCCAGAATCATCTACGGCCTACTTTCTGAATTTCCAAGGAAGCTCTACATATTGGCTGTGGAGCAGAACATTTCGACCCAAAGAGAAGTAAGAAACAATGCAGTTTGTTATCTCTTTAACTATAGTGTGGTATGTACCCACGATAATTGAATTCCTGTTGCAGATAGTGAAGCCAATTGGACGCCAAGTTGGCTCTGGAATGTTCAAATGTATTCCTCCTGAGGACGCTTTTTTAATTCCAGAAATTGATGTATGTACCTACCTAACCAGTCTATTTTGTTCTTTTTCATTCACATTGATTATACTGAGCTAAGTTCGTATCTTCTTTTTAACTATTGCTTATAAATTTACAGCAAAGTATATACGATTTGATCACTCTTCATTTGAATATGGAGCCGTCTTTCATTGTTGAGACACTGGCGATACCGTGGGTTTCTGAGTTGCCCTTCGCGGAGAATGTACCAGCTCTAATGAAGGAGTTTAAACAAGAGAGGGGATTGAAACCTTTTAAGGTACCTACATAATAACAAAAGGTTGAGGTACCTATCTAATTATTCATTGGTACAAGGTAAACCACCGCTAGAACTCACACATATATCTTTATCTACGTTCCCACAGATTGTCATTTACGGCCCGCCAATTACCGGAAAAACGACTTTGGCAAAAAGTATTTGTGAAGCTTATGGTCTCGTCTACATCTCACCAGAAACCGTGGCTCAAGATTTGGAGGCCGAATTAGTTAGTTATACATGTTGTTTGTTTGGATGGGCATCACACACATTTCAGAATGTCATGGAACACAGATGGCTGTTCATAATACTCTGATAAACTTATCAATAGCAATACGTACTCATTGTAATTGATAGCTAGTGTGTCGTTTTTCGAATAGTTAGCTATTGCGCATTTATGCGTTTGCTGTTGCGCAGGGACATACGTTTTTCGCACTTAGGTACTTAGGTACCTACATCACGGTGCTACCTTTTTGCAGAGTTTGACTTAATTTCAAGGAGATCTTCTCTTTCTTAAATTTGAAGATTTTATGATTGATTCATTGGTAAAACGCGCCTTGGGTTGTACGGTACGTCCATACAACTATTCTGTAAGAATTTTCTCTAGGATAGCCCTAGGGTTTGCAGCCGTTTGTACCTACTGAGCCAAGAATTTGGTACCTACCAACGTTTGCACTCAGCTCAGCTAGTCAGAAATAAAACTCGATATTCGTGATTTTTTCTTCAAAGTCGACCAGACCACCCATACGTAAGACATAGCTATTCAGAGAATTCATTATAATTATCGTGTATGAAAGTGTGATTGTTACAGTTTACTGATTTAAAAAAAAAAGACTAGCTATATTATTACTATTACTATGAAATGTTGTGCCTAATCAAAAAGATGGGATCATTTATTTAACAGATTCAACTGTGAAGTAAAATTATTTAATAATACGATTATTGTAGAAAGAACTAATGTAGCAGATACAAAAGTGTGAGTTGACTTCTTATTCTAATCTATACCTGCCTGCCTACCTACTTCTTAAGTCCTAGTTGTGTAGGTACCCATCCAAATATTGGGTGGTACATGGGTTGAAGCATATTGATATTGCACCTATCACAGAGGTGGCGTTTGAGACATTGGGAGGTCGGCGAGAGGGCTGAACTAGCCGTTCCCAAATTTGTAGAAGAGGAAGATATCAACAATTTAGACGATGATGACGGTGACGAGAACGAGGAAGACGACACTCGAGAACAAGCGAAGGTCACGTTGACTATCTTGCAGTCGGGCCGCCAGCTTACCGAAGAAGAAATTTTAGGGTAATTTCTTCTTCGTTTTTTATTTAAATGCTTGTGGCCGAATAATAACATCCGCTCCAAACGGTATTTAGGTTAAGCCGTACTTATCTAGCTACGACCGTGGTTGGGTGACCACCCATTACGTTATGCCATTGCTCCTCGCTGACATTTCTGGATATTTGAGAACCGTTACATACAGGTATCAGTGACTGCCGAAACTGCCCGAAACTCTGTTAACCCCCTGTAGGGGCTGCAGGTTGTTCGAAAGACATACCGTGGCCTCGACACAAAGGGCTAAGAAGTAACATGGATGGTTTTTAGTCAGTAGAAGTCTGGCACTCCCTACTGCTCTGCCCAGAGCGGGAAGAGTCATTTGGTTTTGTCCAGATCGTCCCGCCATGTTTTACCAGGTCTACTGCGACGATTCGTCGACTGTGTCAAGGCTCCTCTTATCTAGTGGCTATTTTGGCCTACAGATTTTTCCCAGCAGTGGGATAACTTAGGCTAACAGTATTTTTAAAAAGGAATGGAGAACCAAAATTACAATGACAAAAAACAGTTACTTAATAGCAAATAATAATATATTTTGATTTAACGTTAAACCTGGAAATGGTCAGTCATTTAATTTTAAAGCAGGTATTCGAAAACTGACGCAAAAAAAATTATTTGATTTGAAACCTCTGTAGATATTTGCGCCAGAAAATGTTAAGTCGTGATGCAGTCAATAGAGGATGGGTGCTCGACGGGTTTCCCATGAACATACCACAAGCTCAAGCATGTAAGTAGACAAAGACATACTAGACTTCGATATAACTTCTGCCCGCCATGCCTTAAGACTTGTGGAGTTTAGCCATCGGCGCGCTATATAATAGTGCAGAATCGTGTACGCAGCCACAGTTGCACTCGCGGTTCCTTTACTTTCATAGTGCGATGGGACGGCAATCCGACACGGTCAGAGAGAGTTCAGGCACAGAACCAACGGCTGAAAAACTACACAGTCGTTAAAAGCGCGTTTTGGGTATTGTTGATAAAATGAGATTTACGTTTTGATAATAATCGGTTATTTAATTAATGATTTGTGTATCTAGTATTTGACAAAGGCGATGAACCAAATTCTGAGGTCAGAGACGAGGATAACGAGGAACCCTTCGAAGAAGATACCGATTTGTATAGCAATGTGCTCAAAAAGATGTTACCTGGTAAGAAGGGTTAATTAAGTATCTCCCTTCTTTACTTTAAAATGTTAAGTACATACCTAGTCCATTCTAATTTGTTATTTCAGACATTGTGGTATCATTAGATGCTAACGACGATTTCATTTGCGAGAAAGCTATGCGGCAGCCTGAAGGACACAATAGAATGGATGAGGAGTCAGTACTGAAGCGATTAAGCGAATTTCGAGCTGGTGATACCCGGGATATTACACCACTTAACTTTTTCGACGAATTGGATATACATCCACTAGTAGTACCCGTTAAAGACCATTTAGATTATTCAATGAAGGGTCCATACGCTGCTGTAGCACTGCGTATGGGGCGTCCATGCCGCTATGGAAAACTAGTTGGTCAGTAACAGTTATACTTTAACAGATTTACATCTTAAACGTTAAAATACGCTCTATTACATTTTATTGTGTATTAATCGCAGCGCTTATTGAAGCTGCTGAAAAGAAAGAAAAAGAAGAAACAGCTACTCTAAAAAATAAAGAGGCAGCTGCTTTGAAGGAACTCGAAGAAAAGCTGAAACATGAACGCGAAGAAAAGATGGAATATTGGGTGAGTAGATAATGCACTAAAGTTAGGCTAAGTTGCCCCTTTGAAATAAAACCGAAAAATGTATGTACCTACTCCTCTTTTATAGACTGAATTATACGCTTTGATGCGTGATGAAGAGGAAGCAGCTTTGGCGGTCGCGAGCGAGCCCATGCGCAATTACTTAGTGCATCATATCTTTCCGACGCTAACACCTGCTCTACTTGAAGTTGCAAAATTACGCCCTGAAGACCCGATAGACTTTCTTGTAAGAAAATTAACCACTATCTATATATGTATGTATATGTTGTATATTGGGTAAACTGTGAATTATTATTATCCTTGCCCACTGTTTACCGACTTCCGAAAGAAGGAGGTTATTGCATCGACGTTTAGTTTTCAGCTCTGTCTATTTGTTGACAACACCGTATGCTAGAGATTGGAGTAGGTATTTTTTACAAGTTTTGAATATCATCAGGAGTACGGTACCTAATATTGGCAATACCTACAGATAGACGATTACGTAGACGTTACGGTAGACGCATTACGATAAGGCTCTGCTTACTTATTAACTTGTCATGGTAATAATTATGTGGGCAGATAGTCAGTATAGTTATATTTTTTTATTTATAACAAATTAATTGGATATCGTCAGGGGGAGACAACGTTCAAATTAAACCCAATTGGTGAAGCGTTGGACGCAAAATTCGAATTACACAAGGAAAGAAAGGCGTTGGCGAAAAATTCCGACGAAAAGCCTAAGGAGGCTCATTTGCACGTGAATTATGAAACAATGCACGATTATAAATAAATTGTTGTAACCGATGCTGCTGAAACCATTATAATTCTATCTAGCCATTATAATAATGATTTATCTAATGGTTGACTCGGTAGATATTATAATATGTACTTAAATTGTGTTGTTTTTTATTATTCCTTTATTTTTGGTTATTATTTATGTTGTAAAATAAAGCGAAATAAACGTCATTTAGTTAATTTGACTGGCCTGTTGGTCTAGTGGTTAGTGACCCTGACTGCTAGGCCGGAGGTCGTGGGTTCGATTCCCACCCAGGACAAATGTTTGTGTGATGAGCACGATCATTTGTTCTGTGTCTGGGTGTAATTTATCTATAATATGTATGTATTTAGAAATATATAAGTATGTTTATCAGTTGTCTAGTACCCATAACACAAGCTCTGCTTAGCTTGGGACTAGATGGCGTTGTGTGATAGTTGTGGAATATTATTATTATTATTATTATTAGTTAATGTTTCTGGGTTTATTTTGAAATAATATCCAACTGAAAAAATACACTTTTTCGCCATTATTCTCAGCTCTCAGCAATTAATAATTTTACTGTCATAGGAATGCTTAAAAAATAACTAGTCGTTCATCTCCGAGAGTCCGTTAAATAAGATTTAAACTGACGTTGTATATGCTTACCATGCATTGTCATCCAAACTACGATTTTTTTTTACACAAGTAATTACAGGAGCTAATAAAAGCGTGTTCAATTAACGAAGTCTCAGTCTGAGTCAAACTTCCGATATCTTGTTTCCATGTATTTGTTGTAATACGTTTTACAAAACATCAAGCGATGCCTCTGATCTAGCAGATGTCGATAGGCATCAGTGACCACTAGGCGAGTTGCCTGTATGATTGGCAATCCAATAATAAAAACCAGCCCAAATGAACCTACTTGCTTAAAATAAATCAGTAAGAAATTTCCCATAAGTATAGTAAACGATTCTCAGATACATTTTATTTGGTGCTTATCAGGCGGAACACCTATTCAAGCTGAATCCAACGGGTAAGATGCTTGAACCAGGATATAATTTTCAAGCGGAAAACTTACTGGGAAAAATAAAAATACTGGACGACGCTTTGCAGGATATTGAAATCGTAATCGAACCACTTATAAATTCTGATAGTGATATAAACGCTAAGGTACCACATAAAATAAATCCTATGAGTGGTTTGTAACAAAAAATAATATGTCTGTACTCTCAATATTTTTTTAAGTTAAATAGAATATAGCTTGATTTCAGAATGATTATTTGTAATATTTGAATATTAGGGCCGGACTGCTCCAAAGTAGTGACGAGCGGAAATGTTACGGAGCAGAGTGAAGAGGAGATTTGTAAGAGCTATTGGGTGTGTCCCGTAGCTGTGCGGAGATGTGCACCGCTCGCCGCTCACTCGTCTCCGCTGTAGCCTGTACCTACACTTAGTTGCCGAGTGCGGAGATTGACCTTAACAATTACGAGACATCTCTTCTTCCCTCGGCTCAACCGTTTCCATTAAAGTTAAGCGGAAAGAAAAGTTCTTTAACGAATTGTGGTTTCCTCTCGTCTAGTCTGGGAGTCTAAAATGGCCACTTTAGCAGAACATAATATGAATTGCGTTAAAAAGCGAAAATGGACCAATTCATTATTATGATCTGCTAAAGTGGCCCTTGTCTCCGCTTCGATGGAGCTCAACCCTTAAGCTGCGTATTCATTGGAAAACAGTTATTTGCGAAACTTTGGTTCAGCGACATAGGTAGGTACCTACCTATTTTGTTCCGTTGAAAAAAAGTTGCTGGCAATTTTGGAATCTTCTGCATTCCAAAATTGCCAATTGGTAGCTGGTAACATGTATGTTTCGAATATTACACGTTTTTAAAAACTATTTCCAACGAATACAGGGATTATAATGATTTAAAAATTTGTAATTGTTTTTAAGAATATTACCTACTTCGGTTTGAAATATATGAATAATCTCATCTGGAGAGCTACTCACCAGTTAGGAGTTTGTTCCTATACAATTTTTAAATTTAACCAAATTATGTGATAAGAGTTTACGAATTAAAATTATATTTTAAACTTGTTGTTCTTAGTTAGTTTTTATTTTAGCTACGACACTGACGTCAATTTGTTTTGAACTCGTATGCGTTCTGTAGATAACTTAAAAGTCGAGCCGATGTACCTAAACGTCAATAAAATAATGAGCATGAAAACGAATTTTATTTTATGTACTTAGACTCTTTTGACACTGCGTTAGTATCATAGCCTCAAAATGGAGGACTAGTAAGTATTCAAATTCAAAGTGAGCTTTTGCATGGACAAAACACAAGAGTCTAGTTTTACGCAAGTAAAACAAAAGCAAGTTTATCTATAAGTAATGGGACCACCACACAGGGTGTATGCTAGGCGATTGGGCTCTTGCTTTATGATAATTTGAGTAAAATGCATCATTTACTTATGGATGACTGTTATATAGGTACATATCTACCTATTTAACGAAGCAAAGCTGTATCTTGAACCTGATAACTGGAAAAGTGTCCCTTTTCCTTCAGAAATAACGAACGTGACACATCGACAGATAATTAGAATATTCCGCCAAGCCTTGCACACATGTGTATAGCAAGCCTAAGCTGATAGGTATTATAATATGCGGTTATTACCTAAGCTATTAAAACTATTATTAATTGTTGGTAAGGATAATTGCCACTTTGAATTATTAAAAGCTTTTATCGATAAAGCGTACCTATAAGTTTCCATCACACACACATTACACACAATAACTGAATAGCTAATTTATTTCTAGGTGTCTGAGTTTTTAGGGGTCCTTGTTAGACCTTATTCAAGAAAAAGCTCTAATTAGGCACTTGGGAAAATTACCTTACAACAAAATATTAAGTACTAAATATATAGGTATACGATGCCTTTAAACACAGCAGAATATAAATTCGAACTGATTCCAAGTTATGTCTTTGGTAGATCTACTTGATTGATCCCACAGCAACGTAGATACGTTGATCTGCTAAGTAAAAATAAAGTCGTTAAAACAGGTCTTACCATGAATACAGTGGGTCTAAGGAGGGCCCGAAACAAAAGTATTTGAAAAGAAACTTCATTTACCTGATATCGAACAAAAGGTGAGTTGACCTATTAGAATGTCAATGGATTTAAATGTCGATGGACATCATACAAACGTGTTAGTATATGGTGGAAATTAAACTCCATCATAACATCACGCAACGGCTGATCGATATTTTTGATGTTATCTTTGTTGCGTGATTCAGTCAGCTTACTGCCGATCGACGCGATCTTATATGTACACAAAGTGAACAGTTCACTTGAAAATGTGATAGGACATGAGAGTGTACCCGGAATACAGCTTAAAAAATGATAATTTGGTTTCTAAAAAGAACCGGTCGCCTTCAGATGTTAGTGGTGTATCGCTGTTGGCTGCAAGTCTACGTCATCAGACGACGGAGTTCTTTAACAATTCAACTTTGCATGGAGTTCGATACATTGCAGAAAAAGACAGGCCGTTTTGTGAAAAGTGAGTAGGTATTTTTGTCTTTTTATTTATAAGTATTATTACAGCGCTAATATTCTCTATGAATTCAACTTTAAGTGGTTTAGTATACTGACCTAGACTAGATCACGTACAAAACATTGTTTATCTTTGAGTCGATAAGATGCTATTTTTTTTTTACTAGCCGTCTTATTATGGAATTGCATCTAGATAAGACACGTACCTACCTATATACTTAGTCGACTCACCTTAATTAGTCGTTCTATTTAACCAACTTTGGTTGTAGAAAGCTAATAGAAATTTCCCCGCAATCCTGTCTTTTTATATCTATGTCATATTTTACAAGACTTGCAAATTGCAACGCCGTGTGTTCACTTTCAGGTTTATGTGGTTCAGTTTTACAGCCGTTGGCGCAGTGACCACTTGTATCATTATAGTCAGTTTATGGGAAAAATTTCAGACTAATCCTACAATTACTGGTAAGCGATTTTATCAAATCTTGAATAGGTACCTACACAACTTTAGGTAGGTATGATAATAGTGTAAAGAGGTCTTATTACCCACAAATGTTACAGGTTTGGATACAGACTTTCATAATTGGGATGTGCCTTTTCCGGCGGTGACGATATGTGATGCCGAGCCCGTTGATGATGAATTACTGGATACTTACATTGAAAGGTACACTATGACTATTAAGTTATTACTGTAAGTATGTGCTTTTTTCATCGTTTCCCTGAGGCTATCCCAATTTGGGTATAAATTCATAAAAATCTTTTTCTTCCATAGTTCATTTAGTTCCTTTCTGGTTCCATAAATCCATACTATCTTTCACTTAGTCCATCTTTTATTTGGTCTTTCACTAATTCAAAAGCTACCTAAATCTAAAGACTTCAACAAATGATCTGTTAACTTGTATATTTTTCCAGTATTTGGGGTTCGGAGCCACCGGAAAAAGCTGGTGATATGTTGCGTTGGTTGGCGACTCTCAGCTATCGATCCATAGAAGAACGAGCTTCCGAATTCCTCTCAGATCCTGCTCTTGTGGGACAGAGTGATGGCAACGAGCCTGCACCGGCAAAAAATCCTAAAAGTGCCGTGTTTGAAGTAATAATGTATTTCTTATTACCTATTCTAATACCAACCTGTGAAAGTGACTCGGACTTTTATGCTAAAACAAATCTTTCGGGTTAGCGTTACTATATAGCTTAGCGATTGAATTACGTTTTGTGTTACGTATCGGGTCAGGACACGGGTTCGATTCCCTCACGCAAAAATATGTGTTCTTTCGCAAGTTGAGGTTTGCGTACCCACACGGGTCACACCGTAGATGTCTACCCGCTAAGGCGGAGCCCCGCCGGGGCGCCGCGCCGTGTTCTCGTAGCGGCGATCGGCGGCGGTGGCCTCTTGCGTCCGGCCCTGGTGCAATTAAGCCATGGTCCGGGGCGAGATGGAATGGGACGCCGTCGCCTCCTTCGCAGAAGGAGGCGACGGAACGTGACAGGGAGAGAACCCCTCGTCCCAGCTCTCCCAGCCGCCGCGGGATACGCTCCGGGTGTCGCGTCGGGGGCCAAGTGACGGCTTTCGGCCACCGTAGAGGCGGGCCTGTGGATGGTGAGTAATGGTCTAGTCCCCGTCCGTCCGACTTATAACGACAGGCCGTGTCGACAGCGCGTTCGTGTTCCACGAGCACCTCAAAGAGATGTCAGCAACATGGAAGGGGCCCGCAAGGGCCGACGCTCGTCGGGGCTGCGGGTTTTTCGCAAGAGATACCGCAGCCTCAACATAAAGGGCTAAGAAGGAACATTGGTGGTTTTTAGTCAGTAAAAGTCTGACACTCCCTTTCGCTCTGCCCAAGTGCAATTTAATGATTTTCCACCAACCAAAAAAAATACAATAAATATAAAAATTTTAGGCCTTTGTCCTACAGTGGACGTCTTGTGGCTGATGATGAAAAATAAATTAAGCGATGGGTAGATGTTGAAATAAATACTAACGACCGCGCCTCGTATTGGTTACAATATAATTATGAATGTTTTGATGTTTCCAGATAGTCCGTCATTGTGAGTCATTGTTTTACGACTGCGAATGGAAGGGAGATTCCGAAGAGTGTTGCGACGTGCTAATGCCTGTTTTCACTGAAATGGGATTCTGTTATGCTTTCAACTCGAAACATGCTGAAAAAGTTTGGCCGTGGTATGAACATTACTCATGTTATGTAAAGTGACATTACTAGACCTCTCCACCTTATGTTTATAGGGTCACAAAGTAATGCAGGTCACTGTAGTCCTTTTAGTAAAAGGTACAAGGACTTGGTTCAGTACATTTTGAACTTCTTCTTTCAGGCAATCGCAAACTCAAGCCGACCAGTTCAATGAAGCGTTCATCCACGAGACGGACGCTAAATGGTCCTTCATGTTTAACTCTGATCGCAAAAACACCACGTTTGATGTGCGTAATATATATTCTTTCCTTTTAGTTTCATGCTTTATTTACTCTTCATCCTTTTGTATATACAACAACATTGAATATAACAGAACATCACGCCTGTTACCCCGAAAGGTTAGGCAGAGGTGTACTCATTAATATCTGCATTTTATCAGCCATGATTAAGTCCCATGAAATAGGGGGCGAGCGTATTACCAACAACCGGGCACAATATAATTCAGACTCCGCGTCTACTACTAAGAAGTTCCATAAGGAAAAACTAAAAAAAAACTTTGCCCGTGCTAGGAACCGAACCCAATGCAGGAGCTCATGCTCAGCTCGCTTGCAACCACTAGACAGTAACAGCATTTACGAGCGTAGTAAAAAAACTCCGTAATCCGCATTGCTTCTTTCAGATATTTATTCACTCCACCGAAGAAATGGCTGGCCTAGAGCAAAGTGCTCAGCACTCCTGGGACCGTCGAGTCGAGAAAGTTTCCTTCTCCGTAAAACACACTTACACAACTGAAGACGCCCGTCAGCTGTCCATCCGTCAAAGGAGATGTGTGTTTGCAGACGAACTACACTTGGAAACCTCAAATATTTACACTTATTCGGCTTGTATGAGACAATGTCGTATGCAACGGAGTCGGGCTTTTTGTAAATGTGTGCCGCATTTTTATCCACCTTTGAGTATGTATATTTTACATATTTACGAGTAAAGGAAGGTGACGACGGTCAGTGATTTCTAATATAACCGTTTTAAATGTTGTCTTTCAGAAGGCTACAAGCAATGCACACTTAGGGAGTTAGGTTGTATAGCAAAACACGCGGCCGCAATAACAGACGTTTCACGTTGCACCTGCGAACTTGGATGCTCTCACACCGTGTACGAAGTTGAAAAACTCTCTGACGTCGAGTAAGTTTACTTAGCCCATTGTTAATCTTAGGTATTGTTGTGAACTTGTATAGGTGACGTGAAACCTATTTGTAATAATAAGTAAGTTGTGAAGTTCTCCTATGCGTCACACCAGTCCTGAAAGCGTCAGAGCTATACAGGGTGTATAGCGCCATCCCTTTTTACACTGGAATAAGAAAACAATCCATAAACTCCCACTGTGAGGTAAGGACGTCACGTTGACGTACTGTGCTGCTCTTGACGAACTAACAGCGTTATTGGGACGCAATTACGACGTAAATATTATTCAGAGATCAGTACATTGTAGTCTTATGGTAGGTACGTGTGTTACTGGCGAAATCTCTATTATTATTTTATCTCATCGGCAGCTTGTTTTTTACTTGTTTGGTACTTTTACAACGTAGGTATATGTAGGTACCTACCTATTTTAATTTTTATCGATCGCTAAAGCATTAAAATCAAGGTTGATTATTAGCCCGTCGGGGCTGCGGCTTGATCGAAAGAGATACCCCGGCCTCGACACAAAGCTAAGAAGGAACATGGTCGGTTTTTAGTCAGTAGATATCTGACACTCTACCGCTGTGCCCAGAGCGGGTGGAATCATTTGATGATTTTCCACCTTCCAAAAAAAAAGGTTGATTATTAGGCAAGTTTTTCAGTTTCGAGCAATGATATATTAAAACCATAGATACGTTGTCCGCCCTCAAAAATGACAACATGAAATGAAGCCAATTGGCCACATCGCACTTAGTTACGCACCAACCTCTCGCGCGATGCTACGTTTGTTCTTAATTTAAACCGTGTTTGTAAATCTGCGCGAAACATAAAGACGACAGGCATCAACAGGCATCCCGCTGTACGGTGTCATATTTTCTTTACGCGTAATAGTACATTATGATATAAGTGCGGTAAGTTGAAAATTACAGCCGAGGCGATATTGCTTGCCCGAGCCGTAGGCGAGGGCTAAAAGAAAGCAGAGGCTGTAATTATCAAAGCGCACGTATGTCATACGACGTTTTATAACATATTTGCGAGGAAATAAATAAAACTCGGACTTTCTAAAACGAATAAATCTTTAATTAAAGCAGTTATGAAAATTTTAGTAAAATTGATTATTATTTCTTAACAAATAAGCGATGCGATTTTTTTTCAGGCATAGGCACAAAACAGCCAGTATTATTAATAAAAGTAAATTAATATTTTTGTGCTACAGATATTAATGGTTGTAATTTATTGTCGAAATTAATAAAATTAAAGAATAAAATGTTTATTTATTATATTTTATCTCCCAAAGTTAATTTTATTCATAAAATGTTGACCACTTTTCTGAAATAAAAACTCATTGCTAAGATTTAAAAAGTAGGTACCGTTCGTTTTGACGGAGCATCTTTCTAAACCGTGCGATTTACATTACATTACCGCACAAGTACGTAATGAGATACATTACGATATTGAAATTGGTGAAATAAGAGACCCTTTACGAGCAAATGTGTTATAAAAGTAGTTATATAATATTTTCGCCGTTTTGTAGCGTCGCCATGTTAGTTCATGACGTGACGTCATTGGTTTCGAGTAACATGACGTGCTGGCAACTGTAGGTACCAAAACATACTTACTCCTAAAAATCAATGGACTGATAAGTAGTGAGTAAAACTAGGTTTATTCTCATATAATACGAGTAGATAATGCTTTCCATTCCAGTTCTACTCGAAGTAGCGAAAACACTCTATTAGAAGCAGAGTTCGTATCATGGCCGATGGTACGCTACAAAAGGGAGGTGCTCTTCGGTTGGGTCGACTTGCTCGGTGAGTCAAACTACCGTAGAATTACAGCTAATTTATATGTATCCGTTTTCCTATTAGTTGTATTTGTAATAGTGGGCTTTCCTTTTGTGGTTTTCATTCACTGTCTTCGTTGAAAGAGATGACTAACCTAGTAAAACACAATTAGTTACCAGTTTTTTGTTTTTCATTGTGAATCTGTATAGAATAATGTACTTACTTAATTTTATTTTGTCAAAACTTGAAATATAAACTTATTTTTTGCCTACATCGTGTCCAACAGCTGGGTACGACTACCTTTCTCCTTTCCAACCACACTTAACATATTGTATATGCGATTATGTTGTTGATTCTATATTGTCAAGAAGCTAGATAAATAACATGAGAAAGAAATATCTTATCACCACTTTCAGTATCATTCGGAGGCATAGCGGGGCTGTTCCTGGGTTTCTCCTTACTTTCTGGTGTGGAGCTCTTGTACTACTTCACGCTGCGAGCATGGTGCGCGGCCGTAAGAGATGGGGACGTATTGCGACAAGAACGAGCTGAGAGACTCGCCAAGCCTAAACCTCCGCACGATCTGAGCCTCGTACCTTGGTCAGTGTTTCTCTTACAGTTTCTAGTTGTAAGACTACGTGAACAGCATCGCCACAAGTCAAGGATTTCGGTTTATTTACGACTCGATACCTACTGCAAGGCACACTTCCTTTTGTGGCAACGTGTCACCTGGGGTCGGGTCGGTATCTTTAATTATTATTATCAGCTATTTGGGTTTTGGAGCGAAGTATGGCGTTTCTGATGCGGTCCGTAAGTTGGACACCCAGTATACTTCGCTCCATAGCTCGTTGGCAGGCCGGGTCGGGATCTAGATAGTAAAAATTAATGTGTAAACTGTTATCAAAATAACTTTAAAAACAGTTAACATACACACATCAAAAGTGTCTAGGGATCAACATATATTTTTGCAATAACTTTTCTCCTGATTGATATTAATTAAAATTTTCTTTAAGGATTCATCAAATAAAGTGTTTTCGTTTGTCACAGTAACGATAAACCAAGTCACCTTTGCATTAATAAAGAAATTTGCCATTTTCCTAATAAAGGGATTTTTGACATTTGAACCACTAACATTAAAGTTCGAAAAAAAGACTGAAATAACAGTTTTCCTTAAAATTTTATTGGGTAACTTAAACAATTAGGTAATAATCCGTGTTTCTACCGCGAACACTAACAACACAAGAACATCGGTTTGGCATACTCAAAATGAGTTCATCCAAATCACGCTGTGGAATGGCCGCCCATGTTCGTTGCAACAACAAAAAAAGGTCTTCTTGCGACTGGATACCCTCCATATTCGGCAGAGCTCTTCTCTGTAGCATATCCCATGCATGCTCAATCGGGTTCAAGTCTGGCGACTGAGCAGGCCAGGGCAGGACATTGATGTTAGCTGCGGCGAGAGTCTGTCTTACAACTCTTGCGGTGTGCGGTCGTGCATTATCATGCATTAACTGAAATAAGGGACCGATTTGCACTTGTAGAGGAACGATGACGTCTGATACAATCGTCTCAGCATAAATTTGAGCGTTGAGGTTGCCTCTGATCCAAATCAACTCAGTTCTTCCGCCGATCCAAATACCCGCCCATACCATGATGGTTCCACCACTATAAGGATGGACTTCCTGGCAGGATTTTAATCGCTGTTGGCGTCCAGGGGTTCTCCAGTGTCGTATACGTCTTGTATCCGGTCTCATACCAAAACGAGACTCATCAGAAAAGCACACGAAACGCCATTGTTCTTCTGCCCAATTTCTGTGTTCAAGAGCCCATTGATATCGAATCCTACGATTGTGCATTGCTATAGGTGGTACCCGTAGCGGTCTTCGGGAATGAAGGTTCACTTCATGCAAGCGGTTTCTGACTGTTTGGTCGCTAATTAAGTTCCCTGAAGAGTGATGAAGCCTCACGGCTAACATCATGGCGGTTATTGTTGGAGCTCTTCGAGTTAAGATTTAAATGTATCGGTCTTGTCTCCGTGTGGTGCAGCGATACCGTCCTCCATGGCGCTCAGCCACGGTACCAGTGCTTCGGTAACGTGTCCAAAGTCGACTGATAACACTCTGACTTGTATTCAGAGCTAAAGCCACAGTACGTTGCCGGGAACCAGCTTCTATCATTCCCACGGCTCTGAGCATTTCTTCCCTGCTTAAATGACGTCGCCGCTCCATAATAACGTTGGTTTTAATCAGTAGTAGGGAAACAGTAGCACTAATAATGTCTTCAATGCGTTGTATGTTTTTATAGGGAAAATATTGACAGTTGATTTTCATCTTTTACTCGAATTTGATTCACAGTTCCTGATTCAAATTATGAAATGCACCAAAAAGGATCCATATAAATTTATAAAATCATAAATTTATTACAAAGCCACATCTCAATCTCAAGAAATCCGCATAAAAATGCTTGATCCCTAGACACTTTTGATGTGTGTAGTTGCTACTGAGCTTATTATCATGTATCGCGTTGGTGCAAACTGTAAGAACAGCAAGTATCTGTTTAAATAAATAATGACTGTTCGGTTACAGGTGGAGACAGCCCCCGGTACCTCGCAGCGCCCGTCCCATAGTGGTGCGAACTAAGAACGTGCAGCCCCCTGAGTACTCACCGCCTCCGTCATACCCCACTTACTTACCCTAGTGATAACTTTGTGGATCTATCTAGATAATAATATTATTTCCAAGGTACTAACGATAATGTTTGAAATAAAACAACAATATATTTCAGTTAAATATATTCCAATATTTTCGGTCACACATCCATCCTAAAGTCGCAATTAGTAAAATTTATATCGAACTACATTATTGTGACAATTGGACACAAAAACAGTCAACAAGTTCCAAAATTCGAGTAATATAAACTTACGTGAAGTAAAGTCTAAAAAACCAACACAATAATGCAGTTCAATAACAATAACAAGTTTACAAAAAAATATAAGTTCCGAAACATTTCGTGTGATCTGTGTCGTATTCGATACAATTTAATTTCTACAATTTGTTATCTAAGAACCAAGGGTACTAAATCATACACAGCACCAAACGTCTAAGTACTAAACAATTAGGAATGAAATTTTTGACTAATCAAACATAAATATTACTAATATTGCATTCAATAAATTGACTGGCAATTTATTGCTCACGCACTTCACTCATTAGCGGTAATTACCGAATGAATGAATCCTAATACTCTTGCATCGTTCCAAATATCAGATATTAATAATGCTGATTGTATTTTTATCGCAATATTCGTAAAATGAAATTTACAGATCTTTAACTTACTTTTCTACTTACTGTATGATTTATTGATTACACACTGTAACATAGACACATAAAAATAGAAAATTCTATTCCATTTAATAAAATTTTAAACCTACAATGCCATTTCCAGCTATCTTCCAAGGAATCATTTCAACTTTGGCATTATAATACCTTTTAAAAAGGATCTACTTCTATGAGCTAATATTTAATATTAATTTAATACTTCTTATAACTTGCATGATCACTGACGAGACGTTAAGTAATAATCATGATTAACCTATGTACGTTGAATTATATTAAAAGTTGCTGCATAGAATATTTTACGTTACGATGCAGCTACTACGTTAAAACGTTTAAGCTCTTACCAAACCGAGGCGAAACCAGTGCGATTGTTTTAGTCATTAAATTAGTGATCATTCCATAAAAGCCAGTTGGCATAATCGACGCGACCTAATTTGGTCCCAAATCCTTCAGTTGCTTCAGTTTGGCGAAAGGTTTAAACAGAATAAAATGTTCCTTTGGGTTTGGGTAAATCGGAATGCTGCTCGCTCACTGGATAATAATGTAGTGTCCTTAGTCTTTAAGTTGACATTACTTTTGTTTTGACATTTAAATAACACCTTCTAGTGCGTCTATTGAAGAATACGAGTGAAATACATCTCAAACGATGAAATGGAATCCTGCGATCGGCGTGAAGCATAGGCGTCAATTTACCTATATTACATTGGATCAAATAATTAAAAAAACATTTTGTATCCTTTTTTATAATTGTCTACGCACAAATACTATTGATCTTAAGATTAGTATGGAAAGATAAAACATAGATCAATCTTTCTGACATCTATAAGGAGTAAAAATAAATCTTAAGAAATCTTGAAATATTACGTTAAGAGCAATTTGTAAAATAATTTAAGTAACATGGTAAATTAAAGTAGTACGTAAGTAACTTACACTATAATTTTTGACACGATTTGCGCACGATCTAATGTACCTATTTTACGATAATAATACAATACAGCAAAATGTTGCCATTGTTTGATTAAGAATACCTTTAACCTTACCAATAACAATGTTGTTATCAGATATAAATAGCATTCTACGACTTATCAGGGATTCAGATATCAAGTTAAATAAATAAAATTAAAACTGAGCAAAATCATTAAGTAGTGTATGTGAAGTAGAAGCGAGATGCAAAATCACATATAATTTATTTCGAAATTATCGCGCATCCTCAAATATACGTAATTTCTTTTCATATTTTATCTATATTTACAATAATAAAATAAGTAGGATTCAACTTATATTCTATCTATGATTTCGTTTAGAAGGTTTTAAATTGATTTCTGTAAATATAACTATGAATAAAAAAATAAGTTAGAGAAACTCGTTTGGTTTCTAAATTCTTTTTTTTTGTGACTATGAAGAAAGAAGAGGTATTTTTGCACTATGAGACATGAAGTTTTCTGAAAAGTCTAATGAAAAGTTAGCGGTAAATGTGTTACCGGCCAAACCTGATTTCAGACCAAACTGGTTTGCCCTAGGCGAAACCGGTTTACTGGTTTCTCGTTAAATTACAATGTACCCAACTTGGATGTGGCTTGTGGATGACCACAGTTCTACCCTGACCCATTAGAGGATGCTGTATGATCGTCCTCTTCTGATGAGCTAGTTTGGCCAAAACCAATCTAGTTTAGCCGGAATCGGGTTTGGTCACTAACATATTATTATGCAAGGGCAATGGAAATATAACTATTGTTGAACAAGGATCTTCTAGCGTGTGACCAACATCGGAACTAATGAAGCCTTCTTGATTTCTCAATTTTCACAAGTGTACACAAAAACGCCCCACAGTCATTTTTAGTTTCAAAAGATCCATGAATCTCTGTATAGTATGACCACTATATGTGTGCAGTTCAAGGTGGCGTTGCTTTTCGAGAAATTGCATCATTATGCCAAACTTGATAAATTTATTTTAGTTCTGTGTATTCCCACCTGCACAATATAATATATATAACATAATATATAATAATATGTATTTATCCCAATAATGCACACAGACACAGTTTAAAAATAAAGTGACAGAAATTCAATGAACATATATTATATAGGTTTGAGTGGCTTTGAGCATAAAGTGTTTGAATCCACAATAATAGTCTATGAATAAAAAATAATAATAAACCCTGTCTCTTAAACTAGGAGGCCTGTATTTTAAGAGACAGTAAAATACAGGTCTCCTAGTTTAAGAGGCAGGGTTCATTATTATTTTTTATTCATAGACTATTATTGTTCTGTGTATTCCCACCTGCACAATAAGTTGGTTGAAGTGTTTTAGTGAACACACCGGCTAACAAGTTTTGTACTGTTGCAGGTTTCTATTTAATACATAACAGGTGACACTTTTAAATGATTAGGAAAGAGTCTGTCAAGCGTTATTTGGCACTCCTACTTATCAATTAAGTACTAAAACGTTATACGAGTGACTGTCGTAAAAAATATATTGATTAGACCCACAAATTCCGCTTTGTCCCATTCTTGAATACAAAGATTAGTAAATTCGTTGAATACCTAGTTTACTTAGAAGTTATAATGTTAGGGGAGGATTGAGATCAACGGTAAGGTTGTAACTTGCCTTACCTCTGTAATATAAGATCGTTTTCAACCTCCACTGGTGATGGGGCATGATATTTAGGCGGAACGTGAAGTTATTCGAGTGTTAAACAATCCATATCCGCTGTCATCATCCAATCATCACCTTCGCTCACTCCGCAAGACGTTAACAGATATATTTTACAATTCATTTACTATTAAAATATCCGCGCCACGAATATCTTTGTGTATAATTTGCGCTAACGATTGAATTATACTTGTTTTCCGGTATTCTTTAGTTAAGCTCGGGCCGACAAGAACAACTAACAAGTGCGTTATAACGCACATGCGGTTTAATTATTTTATTCAACTCAATTTCTCATGATTTTTGTTGTCTATATCCCCATTCAAAGGGAAATCACAAACATGAAGCAATATCAGGCAATGGACGCTTGCTGATATGATTAAATCTTCTCCAGATACTTCATATTTGACCAATAAAGGTATACTTGACAGACTCACTGAAGACTGAATTAAGTATCTTTTACGCTAAGTAAAAATTAAAATGTCGGAATTTCAAGACCTATCAAAAGCGATAAATAAATAATGTAAAAATCAACATATTTCATAATAAATATGTAGATCATCAAAACTGTTTTAAATAGCTTTCGAGATTTTCTTAAAATGCAGTTTAAAGGACTTATTCCAATCAAGGAAATAACTACTTTTAAAACAAAATAGTACAGAAATGCTATGATAATACGTGAATGATATTCAGCGCTGGGAGTATCCGAGAATTAGTTTATCACAGCAGATGTCACGTCTAGTCAAAGAGTTGAAACCACATCAGTGCAGTTGAAATTTCGTAAAAAGTTGTGCCTCATTGTGTGGTTTTGCCCTTTTGTAACAAGGTGACCTAATGAAGAATGCGAGATGAACTACAACTTGCATGCATAGATCGGCTTTTGTTTATGGTAAACCTTTGGATGGCGACAGGCGACTTTAAGGCGCAGTGTATGTAAATAAGATTTTTTGGTTATGTAAAACGCATGGAGATGTCGATGTCAAACGCATGCAAGTCTAGTTTAACCCTGACAGCACATAGGCCGATGAGAAAAGCGTCTACGTTCAATACCGAACAGTAATAAAAAGTACAATTTTACTAGATTTGGTGTTTAAAATTAAGTAACAGCCAACTAAACCACCAAGGTAAGATTATTTGCCGACCGATAAAAAATAAATATCTTAATTTAGTAACACAAGGGAGGGCCGAGCTGATTGTTTGGCACCTCTAACGCTATCACTACGGAGTAAAAGGTAACTATAGAGTGGGATAGTCCCAGTGGAATGGAGCAGCGAGCAAATGGGTTGCTAACTTACATAACCTATATTGAATTCAGAATCTCTGATAATTTACAAATTTTGGGAATACGAACTTAATATCATACAAGACTAAGTTCAATTCCATTGCAACCAATAAGTTAAGAAGTTTTTTTCTTAATGATCTATTCAGATTTGATAATGCTCTTACTGCCGTACTCAGCGATATTTAATGATTACTTAAGCCGTCACTTAGTAAAGGTTTGACATATTTTTGTGTGACAAAACTGTCAAAACCATTACTAAGTGATGGCCTAAGTAATCATTAAAGCTCTCTGAGTGCGGCAGTTAGATTGTTATTTAAGTGGCAATACATGTAAATTATCTCAGACTGGGTATTCAAGTATTTAAACACTCATCAACATAATGATGCTAATTACTGGTTCCAGATATGAATTTTTGGTGAGCTTTTCACTTCTAGGTGAGCATTTAAATGAATTCAGTACTTCAGTCCATTGGCTAGCTGCTCCACACCGGTTGGCATACACGAGCGCGTGGTGTGCGTAGGTTAGCACAGCTGCACGTGGTCGTTGTGTTCGCGCGGCCACAGCGGGCTGGCGGCCTCGCCCGCGCCCACCTTGTCGCAGCGCCGCTTCACCAGGCGAGCGAGGCGGGTGAAAGTTTCTGGGTCTGATAGTGTTGCCTGCAAAGAGAATAGATACCGTAAATATACAAATAAAACTAAGAAAAAACCTGAAAGCAACGTACATTCGAAGGTAGAACCTCCACCTTTTTGAAAGTTGTTTAAAAATCACTGAATACTTTCTATCTATCTATCGTTGGTTTTTTTTTTTTAAAAGATAGCAGTAAATGATGCCAAGACGTCTGACAGCAGCAGATTACATGATGATGAAATGAACGTGGCGTAAACTGTTGAATTGCAGAATGTGCGGTGTTGCCGACTGGCTGGAACTTTAGAGTTTGAAGTCACCGATAATTTTGGATGGTCGTCATCGAATTGTACGTCTTATGATCATGCACAAACACTACAAAGCAGGCCATAGTAACCACGAGATGGTGCTTAACGAAATGCGACAACAATTTTGGATTTTAAGAGCACGAGCTACTATTCGCAGCGTTGTCAAGGAATGTTTACCTTGCAGAAAACAGAAGGGCCGCCTGTTGACACCAACTACAGGGAATTTACCATTAGAACGCCTCGACCATCACAAACGACCCTTTACGCATTTGGGCCTTGATTACTTTGGCCCCGTAGAAGTGACAGTGGGTCGAAGACGAGAGAAAAGGTACGTGACTTTATACACCTGCCTAGTTACGAGGGCCATACACCTGGAGATAGCCACATCACTGTCGTCGGATTCAGCGATCATGAGCCTCAGACGTTTGATAGCTCGCCGAGGAACTCCGTCAACGATATTTTCCGATAATGGAACCAATTTCATCGGCGCCAATCGTGAACTTGCATCGCTCTACAATGAAGACGTTGAGAACTTTGCGACAAGCCGCAAAATATCATGGCGGTTCATACCGCCCGCCTCTCCTTTTATGGGAGGCGCGTGGGAACGGTTGGTGCGGTCAGTAAAAACCGCTCTGCGCGCTACGTTGCAAGATAGAGCCCCTCGCGAGGAAGTTTTTAACACCTTGCTTATCGAGGCTGAGTCAATAGTTAATTCCAGACCTCTCACATATGTTACAAACTCACCAGACGCTCCAGAAGCTTTAACGCCGTTTCATTTTATCATCGGCTCTGCATCGGTGGCTCCATGGCCTGTCAAGCTCTCAGACCAAGACCTGCTACGCAGAAGTGATTGGAGGCATGCTCTCAGGTTGGCGGATCACTTTTGGAAAAGGTGGCTCACAGAATACCTGCCAACGTTGATTCCACGCGGACGAATCCAGAAAAATATTAATGTTAGCGAAGGCGACGTAGTCTTGATCGCGGGTGCGTGTCGCAGACGTGGCCACTAAGGGAGGCACCTTACGCCGACCAGTCCGTAAGCTCCTACCACTAGTAGCCGAACCCCAGCCAGTTGCCACCAGGGTTTAGTGTTCCACTAGGGGCCCGGAATGTTGCCGACTGGCTGGAACTTTGTATTATAAACCTTTTTTAATATTTGTTTTTTTTATGGTTTGTTCTTTTATATTTTTAAAAGAAACTGTGTCTTTTGCTTTTCATTGTGTCTGTCAATCTTCTAGATTTGGTTTACATAGTTTTATTTGTTATAATAAAGCTACTTAATAATAACCACCATCATTTTCCTTTAGTATCGTCCTTATACAGTCCACACGCTCACCAACATGCGGTATTATAAGATAGTACACAACACAAAGCATTCTCACCTCAATAGCTATAGCCAATACGATATGGATGGCGGGTATTATCAGCAGATAAATGCGGAAGTTGGTTTGCTGAGAGTCGCCAGGGGCCCAGGGTTCTAACTCCATGAAATCTGAGAGGACCTGCCACGGACCCAGCAGGAGTACCAACACGAAGATAACTTGTGTTACCAGTGTTATCATCATGTAATCTGGAAATAGTAATATCACATTAGAAATGTTGCAGTCAATCCAGAAAAACAGTATGACACATTGGGAACTCTCATCCAAAAGTACCATTGCTTTGTTGATTATAAGGTGGTTACCATTTAATCAACAAAAACAATTACAGATTTTATTTTGTAGCAAACATAAGTTAGGATTTTTTGGTGTTAATAAACTCAACACACGTGTTACACGTCAATGTAGTACATGTTGCAAAATAATGTTTCGTCATTTGGACGTCGTTTATATCATAAACGCAGATTCATATTGGCTGCTTTATTTGAGTAGTAACAGTTGCTCATTTATCATTTAATAGATTCTTTTTTGGCCAATTCAAAACGTACTCCATAATAATGGAGATTAAGTTAATTTCGGAACAATACATAGTAGGTACGTCAAATTTTGGTGTTGCCTTGCTAAAAACATCAAAGATTTTACGTACAGTTGTTACAGAACCGTTGACGGAAAGGCCAGCCCTTGGCGTACACGCAGGCCATGATTAAGTACTGGAACGACGTTATGATAAAGAGGACTGTGTTCTCCCAACATTTCACTTGTTCTACGTCGGGCCCACCTTCAACTGCATTGAACCTGAAATATAAACAAAGTGCAATTCATTATTATTTTATCTAGCTTGGCTAACTCAGGTATCCTGAGTTGACGATGAAATCATCGTCAACATTTATCTGATTTATGTTTGTGTGTATTTCTTTGAATATCTTTGCAAAGTATCGATTCTGTATTTGTTACTCCAACAGCATCACATAGACAATATGGCCTATAAAAAAAAACTTAGCAGGTTTATTAGGCCGCTTGCACACGGAGTATTTATAGGCCACGGCGTATTTGCGTTTTTATAGATATAAACGCGCGTCTGAAGCGCGTTCGAAGCTCGTTTGACGCGCGCATGGCGCGCGTATGGCTTGGGCTCGCTGTATCTGTTGGACGTGCGTTCCACGATCGCCCCGTGTGCTTAGGTTACAAGGTTGCGTTCAAATTCGTCTGCTCGTTTAAAATACGCCGTGTGGCCTTACATTGAAATAAATATTCAAAACGAGATATGCCGTAATGTATGCACTGGTCAAACAACATAAAATAAAAGATAAAACTATTATATCGATACGCTCGTGAACCTCGTTCACTACGCGGATTGTTCCAATGAGAGAGGCCTGGGCAAGGAGATGGTTCCGACTACTTACCAGTGATGGGAAGCCTCCACACTTGTAGATGCGGCTCGCACAGTTCCATAACGTCGCGATTCATAATCTAAGTGGAGTCCCAACTTACCATTTCTGAGCATAGAGCAGATAGATGGCCGCGATCTGCAGGATGAGCACCATTAGGACTTGCATGCCGAGCGGCACGATGCTAGAGGGCGCCACGAGCGACACGGGCGGCGACTGGCGCGTGAGGCTGGGCCCGGGCGTCGCGCGGCCCAGCGACAGCGCCAGCAGCGTCGTCAGCACCAGGTCGATGTACAGGAACTGATTGTTGCCGAGGATTGAGTAGAACTGGGAAAAATTGATAAGGTTAATATTTCCAAAAATTATGGACACAGTCATGTGGATGGACTTTTTTCACGTATACAAAAGATGAAGACGACAGTGAAGTAAGAGTGCTTCGATAAGTCGTGTCAGTCAAGTCGTGTGATGTCACAATGTTAGTACTGTTTTACCCAGGAAGTGACGTTACAAGCCCCTACTCACGATCTTTGACACATTTAATTTTCGTAATTTTTTTAAGTTCATAAATTAAAAATCCAATCTTATCCGTATCAATATTTTTCGATAATCTAACTGACGGACTAATTAGATTTTTTTTGGTGAAATACCCTATTTTGTAGATCTTTGCATAAGCATAGCGTACAAGACCATCATCATTTTATTAGAGGGGCCGGCTGAGATACACCTCGTACTGGATCCATTATATATAACACACGCATACTACAATATTTGGTTTTTTCATGCACTAGATCGCGACAAGTGGAAGGAGGGAAGGGAGGCCTTTGCCCAGCCGTGGGACAATATAGGTTCATAACTAGCTAATGCCCGCGAATAATGAATTCTACTTTATCTATATTCATATTAATGATAAAACAAATGATAATATTTACTTACATTATACAGAATAAGGATTGAGAAGAACTGAATCAGAGAATAAAGCGCCATGTATTTGAAGATAGCGAAAGAGGTGCTCAGAGCGCAACGTCCTTCCAAAACTAGAAGCTTCACGCAACTGATGTTTTGCTCTTGAGATGTGAATGGAGCCGCCACTGAAAATCAAAGAAAGAATTAAAGTATAATTTGTTGTTCACATCATAATGGGACTTTTATGCCTAACACTGCAACATTTGGTCGAATAATAATGATAATGTAAGCTTTATACCATGTGAGATACAGCTTGAATAATTCTTGAAGATCTCGCGTCTTCGCACATTAGAAATGTTGCTTAAAACAAAGTTATCATTTCATAATTATTATGTTATGTGTTATATATAGCCATAAGAAAGGTTTTCACCAAAACTTCTGCTTGTCTCCACTTCTATGGTGGTTCTGGAATCGACCAATTACGATTGGTCAAACCTTTACGCATCCACATCGTCTCTGCTTTGTTGAAAACTGAGTCTTATAGTTTCATTTTTTTATAACCTTTATTGAAAACAAAAAAGCTCAAAGAAAGAACACTCATAACTTTGTATCAACTCTTACCCGAGGCGTCGGCTTCCGAGAGAGATATGCCGACATGTGCAGCTTTTAAGGCGCCGCAGTCGTTCGCGCCGTCGCCACACATACCCACAACAAGATCTTCTTCTTGCAGTGCAGTTATCAACTGAGTCTTTTGATCAGGACCGAAGCGACCAAACACCATGCCTGAAAGGGAACAATTTATCAGAAAGAACTAAGAACAAGTTACACCATTTAGTGGGTATCTCTAGGAATGTAATAGTCTTCAAAAGTTAAAAACATCCTAACTTCAGTCAGTTTTACCGACTTCCAATAGTTTCGGTAGTAGGTGTCATAAAAAAAAATTGCATAAGAGGTTTTATATTATGCTAGTTGCATTTTACGGGCGCACCTCTTGACTAAAATCTTCACCTTTGAAATTGACAAAGTAGCATAGCGTCTCTGTATCGTTAAGGTTAGTAATGAAAGTTTTCTTACCTCGAGTCAGTACTATTGGCATCAGTTCCGGATAATGAGTACGTATCACAGCCCAAGTTTTACCCTCCAATGCCAACACATATACATCTAGCGGTAGTAGAGGTGGTCCCCCTTCGCCAACCACCTGAAATGTGCGGAGTTACATGTCATCTCGGTTCTATTCAAATATTGATTCACGTAAATATCAAAGTAAAAAGCCACAATCTTCTAATCATGTCCCGAACATGATTAGAAAAATGCTAGCTTCAGTCTGTCCAGAGTATCACATGAAGCCACTGGCGATCTTTTTTTTTTTTTTTTTGGTGGGTGTAAAATCATCGAATAACCCCTCCCGCTCTTGGGCAGAGCGAAAGGGAGTGTCAGACTTCTACTGACTAAAAACCACCCATGTTCCTTCTTCGCCCTCTATGTCGAGGCCGCGATAACCGGTGGACTACCCGCGACGCCCGGCGCCCGAAGCCCGGAGCGCCTCCCGCGGCGTCTGGGACGAGAGGTTCTCTCCCTCTCGCGTTCCGCCACCTCTTTCGCCAGCATCACTGCTTCGCAGAAGGAGGCGACGGCGTCCCATTCCTCCTCGCCCCGGACCATGGCTTGCACCAGGGCCGGGCGCGAGAGGTCGCCGCCGCCGATCGCCGCTACGAGAACACGGCGGGGCTCCGCCCAAGCGGGGCACACCTCCACTGTGTGCTCCACCGTGTCCTCCGGCCGATCCTCGCAATGGTGGCATCCGGGCGTTTCCTCCCGCCTGATTCGGTGCAGGTACCTCCCGAAACAACCGTGTCCGGTGAGGACCTAAGCCACTGGCGATCTGACCTCAACAATTGACTCACATATCACGACAGAGAATCACGGTCCGACTTAGGTAAGACTAGCTTAACTTTTGATCGACCTACTATTTAATTAGCCAGCGGAACCGTAATACATGTAAAATATCCAACTTAGTTTTCATATAAAATTCAATATTGAGTCTATAAGTCTATTCTAAGAACTTACTTCCATGGTCAAAGGCGGCCGTGAGTCGTTAGTCTGCGGCTGCCCCGAACTGATCAGTACAAGTTTCTGTTGCGGTTGCACCATCAGACAGCCACGAGCCACGGACATAGCAGTCATTATATTATCCCCTAATAAAACAAAAAAAAACATATAATATATTAAAAATAGCCTACGAACTATTCTTAGATCAACCAAAACACAAAAAAAAAACATAAAATCGGTCAAGTCGTTTCGGAAGAGTTTGAAAACAAACACTGTGACACAAGATTTTTATATATTAGAAGATAGAAATAAGAGTGACACGAGACGTGAGTTCTCGAGTTACCGAGAGGGTTTTAGCCGACGCTTTTATCACATCATGGACTAATAGGGTAGTTCACCAAAAAAATGTAATAAGTCCGTCAGATAGAATTCCAAAAAATAATGGTCCCAATTTTTTTTACGTAAACATAATATTGTCTTTATCTTTTGTTTACGTGAAAAAAGAAAAAAAAATGTGTCCATTATTTTTTGCTTTGAAAAGTCGTGTCAAGTCGTGTGACAGATTAGTACGATTTTTACCCAGAAAGTGAAATCATAAGCCGGGACTCATGATCTTTGACACGTTTTATTTCCATAATTTTGAATAACTTGATAAAATAAAAATCACGTAAGTATTCAATATTTTTCGATAACTTAACAGACGGCCTAATTAGATTTCTTGGTGAAATACCCTATTAACTTAATTAAGTGGGTCCAAATTAGGTACTTGAAAGAATTAGCAACACAAACCTGTCACCATAATCAGTCTAATAGAAGCCTCATGAAGCTCTCGTATCACTTGGGTCGTCTCTGGTTTCAGGCTATTTTGCATGACTAGGAAGCCTAGGAACGTCATTTCACACTCGAGCTGATCTCGCTTGACCCTCTGAGCGTCGACCCATTTCATTTTGCGATCGAGTTTCCTTTGTGCTAGACCGATCACTCGGTAACCGTTAGAAGTGTACTCGTTGAGAACAGAACTGAAGTTTTCTGGTAGTGATTCTGGATTGCACATTAAGGCAACCTAGAAAGAATAATAAAAACCATTAAATTGTTGTGGCATTCTATACCACTTTCTTTTGAGATTCCGATATTTCGGCACTAGACAACGACTCGTTTAACCGAGATGAAACTCAAAACCAAAATTTAATTTATATAAAATACTTTTTTAACCCACGTAGTAGTACATTGTTACCCAAGGGGTGGAAGCTACTTATTTAGTCCCGAGGCGGGGTTTGGCGCCCGTAACGTAGTGAGGGCGCTAATAGTTCGAGGGACTAAATAAGTAATTTACCCGAGGTAAACACTGTGCTTTTCATTACGAGTTTTTTTTTAAATAATTTGACAGCTGTCAGTTGAAACCGATTCTCCCTAGGGCTGAAAAGTAGTACTTTCAACCCGCTCCGCAGGCATGTAATGACCTACTTTCAGAGTATGAGTAATGAAAAGGGATTTGATTGCTTTTTGTTATTTCAGTCAGCCAACAGCAGTTGAAATGTATTACATAACACAAGCGTACTTGTTTGACATTATCAGCAGGTTACTGTTGGTAAACATTTTTGAAGTTGTCTGTGGGAATTGTATTGAAAAGATTTGACAGCGTTAGTTCCGACAATAACAATACCATTAAAACGTTTACCTTTTCAGGAGCACCTTTCACGAAATAATTCATCTGTGGCTGCCCAAGTACGTTAGTTATGACACCCATTGATTGCTGCGCCGATGAGAAATGAAACTGCCGCAGTAAACCGACCTGAAACCATAGATTATATTTAAATTAGATTAAGACTAACATTTGGTGACTGTGCTGTCATCAATCAAAGAATCAATTTAAAATATGAAAAGCATAAAATTCTTCTCAGAATTTGATCCTTAATTAAAAGCGACGCTATCGAATGGTGTAAAGGTTCGATTCTTAGCTAGGAATATTAAGTTTAAAAAAAAATCAATGACGCAGTTTAAGTGTTCATAAAAATTGTGCTCGAGACGAGATTTTTCGCTATACTTCATAGTTTCAGATTTAAAAACAACATCTACAAACCTGCACAGAACCGTATACTTTCTCACATTATCGTATTCCATAAGCAAACAAGTCGAAACAAATTACCTCATATGGAATTTCCATGGTGAAAGGATCAAAGTCATCCAAATCCTTCGCTTCATTGGCAGCTGTGACGGGTTTCACAATAACTGGTGTCAGGTTATCGTAACGTGTATTTTCTGGTCCTGGTTCTTCGAGTACCTGTGAAAAAAAAACAACCTTTAGAATTTCGATGATGTTGATGGGATGTCGTGATGGTCCTTTACCTTTTATCTACGAACAACCGGGTTTAAATCCGGGTACTAATGAAGACTTTTTCAATTCATATGTACTTTCTAAGTTTATCTCGGACATTACATTACTTCGATTTTCCGTACGATTGGGATGTACCACAGACAATTCGAACAGCACGCCGCTTTCCGCGTCTGGGGTAAAAATCAGAATAAAACCATCCCATTTCATTGTTTATTAGACTCCGTTCAAATTAGGTTATGTGTGATATATTCATATATCGGTTTTAAAATACTTATTGAAATCTACATTATATTAATATTGTAATAAAAATATGTGTCAAAATCAAGGGCACAGATACTTGAGATAAATCGAGAGTACCTTGTCTGTTCTGTTATCAGATGCTTACTAAAATCAGATAACCGTCATATCAATGTTTAACTGGTTCATTTCCTAGTATAGACGTTAGAACGTATTGTGGGACGTAATGACATCATCAATGTTGTTTAAATTATTATGGGAATTTATCATTTATCTCGTAATTCTCGTAAATATTATGGTATTGATGATTCATGTAATGCAGTTAAAGGTTACCTGTAAAATAATGAATATATTCCAGAATGATCAAAATAATTAATTAAATTAAAAGCCATCTTCTAATATGTCCATATCCACATTAAAAATGATCCTTAGAACAAGCTTAGGTATTTCATCTACCTAAGGTAGCAAAACGCGAGTCCGAAATACACACAACCGACAACGAACAGACTACGAAAAAACTAGGTTTCTCACCCTTGGACTACCCTAAACCTGTAGGAATACATAATACAACAACAATCACTCACCCATTGCGTGAATTCAAACATCTTCAAGTCCAGGGGATCGCCTTTGAGCTGCCCGCCAATGCTGGTGAGGGAATGGCAAGATGCCAGCGCTTGTATGAGCGGGCTGGTCGGAGGTAGCCCGCTAACTTCCACCACACGGTCACCGAACTTTTCACCGGAATGAGATGGTATTACTGAGTGGAAGTCTAAACCGTCTTCAGTTAGGGTGCCGGTCTGAAATATAAGAATAATGAGTATCTGCTGATCTGAACCAAAGACTAATGAAATTATCTGAACCTTATGTTAGACCAGAGAGGAAGAGACTGCCTGTGAACTGTCCACTGAAGCGGTGCGAGGTTGCGGAGCGGAAAACAGAGACATATTGACTAATAGGATTGCCCAAAATCTGCCCTCTGTTCCAGTGTGCAATCCTATTGGTTAATATTTCTCCGTTTCTCCGCTCCAAAGCCTCGTTCTACTTCAGTGGAGAGGCAGCCTTATGCAAAGAAAAACAATTAGGATCTCCAATAAAGGATATGCAATGTTACAAAAGTTTACTTTACATGATTATGCTCCTTCAATTACCATTAAACCGGACCATGGTATGCACATAAAACTAGATGGAAAACGATAGAAGACGAACATAAAATAAATATTGAAAATAAAACACAATCAGAAAGGCTGGGCTATGTATGACTGCTGCAACACATTATTAATAACATTAAAAGTATATGAAAGAGACAGAGGTGAGAAGATGAGTGGAAGTGGAGTACGAGGGAGAGAGAGTAGAGAAAGTGAGAGTGGGGTGATGGGAAAGTTTGTGTGTTTGGTGAAAATATTTACCTTATCAAAGCACATAACTTGAATCTTGCCACATACAATGATCCTAGGTGGGGATACGCAGAAGATGTTCTTCTTGCTTAAACGTTTCTGACTGTACACTATACCGGCTGTCATGGCGGCAGGTAGCGCGGGCGGAACGACGATAGTGATGATGTCCAGAGTGCGGAGGACTATTGTTTCAACGTGACTCTATGGACAGAGATCGTATTTTAGAGGTATAGTATACTGAAATTACTGCCTCGTTGGTGTAGTGGACGCAAATGCGACTGCTGTACATGAGGTCATTTTTTTTTGGCGAATGGAAAATCATCAAATAACCCTTTCCTCTCTTGGGCAGAGCGAAAGGGAGTGTCAGATTTCTACTGACTAAAAACCACCCATGTGCCTTCTTCGCCCTATATGTCGAGGCCGCGATAACTTGTGAACAACCCGCAGCCCCGACGGGCCTGTACATGAGGTGTTGGGTTCGATTACCAGGTCACCTAACTAGCAGCCACGGAGTCGTGGATTTGCGCCCTGTTGACGGCAATACACTCGCCCCCTATTACATGGGACCTGGGTGTACTAAATTGACTGAATTATAAATTGTTAATGTTTTAAGATTTAACTTACGCCTCTAAGAACATAAAGCCAGATTGAGTAAGCCATTCCAATCGCGGCAATGCAGAACATGAAGATGACAAACTTGATGGCGTCCCTGTAGAATTGGAACCCAAAGGGTTTCGGGAACAGAATACTCTTCAATAGTTCTCCTTTGGCGGTGTAAAAACCAGTGCGAACTACTTTGGCTAAAACCTGCAAAAAAAAAAAACGTTTCTATTTAATGATATATTAAGTGAGGCATTCATTATGGCCTTTATTACTTTGTACACATTTTTTTAACAATTTTGTACATTCCTTACAAAAAAAATATATAACAAAGCATTATAATATTTATAATATAATTTCATTGTTATGGGCTCATATTCATGAGTGTGTTAAATGTATATACCTGATTGTTGCCATAGAATCGAGTTTGCATAACATGAGTGCCAGCAAATAAGGTATGTCTCTTGTGTCCGTCAGTTGAGAATGTTTCAGGGGATGGGCAAGGCGGGCCCTTCATTACCGGCACACTTTCACCTAAAATAAACATTGATATTTTATAAAGCTGTACCTAACATTAACTAAGTACATGAAGGCGTAAAGGTAATCTTTGGAAAAAGGGACTAAAAATATAACACCCCTTTTCCAAATGTGAGAAAGCAAGCAAATAGCATACACGTTACATTCACACATCAATATAAAACGATTCATCATTTCGGCGTTCTATGCGACCAATTTTTTAATGACACTCAACCATCCTGACCTAATTTCTCAATGTCGGAGTCGATTGGAGACTTGAACATAGTATTAAAATAACCCTTTATGAACTCCAGCCAACTAAAATCTGTGACATAATATACATTTTCTATATACTCGTATGAGTGACGTTGCTTTACCATTACAGATAAATAAACGATGAAAGTAATCTAAAGAGAGTTGTTTACATTAATCCATTATGTAAATTGTAATGTGATAATTGTTACATAATCTGGTATATAACAGTAGTATTACAACTCGTTAAATAAGAGTAAACACACACATAGGTGTCAATAGAACTACATAATAAATCGTAAACCAATACAATTTGATTGATAATATCAATTCTTAATAAATGTCAATTTTGTTCATTCTACAGCTGGAATGCGTGTAAAATTGTGACAAGCATTATTGGTAGTCGGCAGTTTAAATTGAAATGGGTCCGTTTAGGTCGTGTCTGCCGTATTAATTTAGTTTGAGATCGAGCCTGGCATCAGAACTGATAGACGTCTACCATTCAACACATACATATGTACACACTGCAGAAACTTCTGATTGCCACCTGTTTACTCCTTAATTACGAAACTACAGACAACTTAGATTTTTGCTTAATAATTCTTTATAAAAGCCAGGTAAAAACGAAAAAAAAAACCGGCTTTGACCCAGTAATATGCATAGCTATTCTTGCTTACCTATTGTACTATAAAGATAAAGACCATCAAGTAACAAGAGTTATATAGAAATATCCAAAGCACAGGATTCTAGCAATAACTTTTAAGCACACAACCCAGCAGATCGAAAATATACCGACACAACATTACCTAGCATTCCACAAGTGGCATTAACCCAATACCTGTAAGCATGCTCTCGTCAACAATGCTGGTGCCGGTGAGCAGCATGGCGTCACAAGGCATCACGCAGCCGTCAGGTGGCAGCACCAGCACATCACCAGGGACCAGTCGGTAGGCGTTCACCACACACTCCTCACGACCCATGCGGGTTGGTCGCAACACTGTTACGGTGAACGAACTCGTCGAGCCGGCCATGTCGTGTAGACGGACGCTCATCTATTTAGAAGAATAATTATTACGAGTAATTATATGAACATTTTTGTAGGTCATTGTCACCATTACAGTATTCTTTGATAGTCTTAGCTGAACGGAAGCTTTTTATGGTGTAAGAATTTAAAAAAAAAACAAGATTTTTAATACAGTTTTTGATCTTCAACAGACTATCGTAAAATTCTCGGTAGATTAATCGATCACTAAAGGAGAAGCATACACATATTCACCGGAAGATCGAGTGCAGCAGCGGGAGTGGTCGCAAACTTGCTGATCGCTTTTTAAATAATACTTAACATTTAGGATGTGAACTGACACGAATTTCTAAGCTATAAGCTAAAAGATGTTCTTAGCTTGTATATTACCTTTTTGGTTTGATCTAATGACATCATGCAAGTCCCAATAGACAGGAAAAAAACGCAAGTCGCATACTGATAGTACTCATCCAATGACCAAAGTATGATAGAGAAAACTTGGAACAGATAGAACGGATTGAAGACTTCGTTCTTAAACAGGGTCCAATAACTTTTGACTGGCACTTCTACTGAGTTTGTTCCATAAAGTTTAATCCTGAAAATTATAAAAAAATGTTACAGACGTTTTAATAAACGATTAAAAATATAAGTAAGTAGTTAGGCAATGCGTCTAATTAGTATTTCACTAATGATTATGTAATTTCACTAAGTGATTATTTTGCACTTACAATTCGCCCTGCTGTCGTTTGTTAATGCCCAACATATTTTCCGTCAATAATTGAATAGACATTTTTTCATTGAGTGCAAGAACATTAACAAAGATTCCTTGTTCCTTAAGCCAAATAAAACGGTTGTGCTTAAACATAAAGTACCGCATTTTGTTATCTGCTTGGTTGGCTATGCTCAGTTCAATTTCATGCACTTTTTCTGTGTGCCATCCTCCATCGGCGTCGATAACTAAAAAATAATCAAATAATTTAGGCATTGATTGATATCAGTTGGTGTAATAAAAACAAATAAAGGCTGATTCATAGTACACTGTACCGAGTCAAGCTTGAGAAGTCCCGTGGAGTAGATTTCAAAATACAATGATCAGTGTATCAATATGTATGTCTCTTAGTGACTATCTGTAAGCGATTAAGTCCCAGCTCGATACACTTGAAATCAGACTTTAGAAAGATGGTTCTGTCAACCAACTTACCACAAATATAATTAGCCGCTTTCAGACTGCATTTTATGTATTTGAATCTGTTACAAGATGGGTAATAAGCCAATGCAAAATATGGTAATGCACATAGTAATATGCACACTGTGTGTAATAAAATAGCCCGTAATTTTGAATAGATAAAGCCATGGATTTTGATGGTTTGTTCATCGCCGCTGTTCTCGATAACTTGCCACTGCGTCTCGCCAATGACTTCATATTCGTCTGTAAATTAAAACAAACGGTCTGCATACCTTACCGGGGATAGCTGTTGGTCGTGGGTGGTAACACTGTGTTTGCATTGAATGTTCACATGCTTGCATGTTATCCAAGGTGTAAGGTTAATCAGCTACAGCATACTTGTTAGATTTTGTTCATGCATTGTCGTTATCCAGTTAGGTAAAATAGTTGTATGTGTAGGAATGTAGGGTATGTGAAAATGAGTATAATCGACTGCTTCATAGGTACCTTCTTTATATAGGTATCTAACATGTTTTTTTTAATAATGACATAGGACCTTAAACTTTTTTACATTTATTCGATATATTTTATATCTTTGTTTGTTCTATGATGGCAAGACTAGAATTTGCACAAATGGATTTGCGACATTGGAATGGGTGACTTTAATAACAAGACATCAAGTGTTGACTGTGATAAATGCCATAAGAATAGGTAAGTCTGAGATTAGACTGTTGGGTGTCAAACAGGCTTTAGCTTCTTATTTCAGCAATCATCATTGACTGTCTAGCCTTTTCAAAAATTACGTTGGGATCGGCTTCGAGTCTATCCCGATACAGATGAATATCAGTATCTGACTTCCACAAACCAGTTAGTACTGGGATAATGCGATTGCCCATGGTAAGTCTGGTTCAGCATACCTAGTATCTATTTATCTAGTGTGTAAAGCCAAGTCATAAAAACAACTTCTTGGCACTAACCACACGACAAAAAGAAGAAGAAGCATATCTATACAAATACATAAAAGGAGTGTCTCTTGATGATAAAAATGTTTTTTTTTTTCTCTTTTCAGGATGATCTCCGAAACAGCTAGACCGATTTTATATTGGCAGATAGCTGATGATAATAAAGAGTTACTCAATAGCCTTTTTTTTGGGGTTGGAAATCATCAAATCACCCGTCGCGCTCTGGGTAGAGCGAAAGGGAGTGTCAGACCAAAATTGTAACAACTTTTAAACAGGCTACTGACTAAAAACCACCCATGTTCCTTCTTAGCCCTTGTACCGAGGCCGCGGTATCTCTTTCGAACAACCCGCAGCCCCGACGAGAACTCAATAGACAACTTTATCTTACAAAAAGGATTAGGGTTAGGGTTCCATGAACAAAAAATAAGACTCTTGTATGTCGTAAGGCACAGCTAGTTAATAATGAATAGTCAAGCCAGTATTAAAAGGAGTGCAGAGTTGTGGTCCAGTAGTGGTTAAATAATATTTATGTGAGTGAATATTGTCAAACAGTAGTTTATCCAACAAAAATTATTCTTCTGTCAATCAACATTGGTGCCAAATATGATTTGGCTCTTGTCACTTCACAACATATTATAAGTTCCGCCGTGTTTGTCTCTTCGCGAGAAACTCAAAAATTACTACACCGATTTTCATGCTGTTTTCATCGATGGTTCCATTTAATGCCCTACAATTACTTCAATCCTCAATGTCACGCCCTAGTGCGGGTTGCATACACTGGGTCAATATATGTATGGGCAAACATTAACATTCAAAACAATTTAAAACTCTAAATCTCATCATCATAAAATTCTAAATCAAATCACATCAATCGTCAAAAACTAACAAACTGCTAACAGAGTTAAATGTGAAAGCAGGTACAAGAAAAGTTGCTGCAAGACAAATTGAGACACCTCTGTTCACTGCCTAGTGGACTGTGAAAAGATCTTAATTTATAATCTCTGACAGTTTTCAGCTTTGGAGATCTTTAAATGAAACGGTTACACATCATTTGATAAGCTGCCATTCCCGCAAGTAGGAGTTGCAACATACATTACATAACCAAACGAAAATCCCACCGGGATATTCAAACAGCTTTTGCAAGACATCTTGTTTAAGGAAAAAGGGAAATACCTACCTAGCTAAGGTTTCTTTAAAGCACATTGCTAAGTAATAAAATTGTCTACAGAATACTAATCAAGATAACTGGGAATCTAGCAAGCAGATGAGAACACGGTTGGCGCAGTTGCTCAAGCAATGGGCTGCTGCGCTGCGTGTCGCGGGTTCGATTCCCGCACGGAACAAATATTTGTATAACCTTACAGATAGTTGTTTCGGGTCTGGGTACTTGTGTATGTGAATTTAAATGTTTGTGAACGCACCCACGATACAAAACGTTTTTTAAAAAAAAAAAAAAAATGAATTAGACTTCTTTTCCCTTTAAATTAAAGATATTCTTTAATTTAAAAGAAAAGAATTTTAATTGAAAAGAGGTGAAATTACTACTATCACACTACTAATACCAACTTCTACTAATTATACTATTACTATTCTAATATAAATATGTTAATGTTGAGTATGAATGTAGATGGGTATAAGAGTAGAGGAAGACCAAAGAAACGATGGATGGACTGTGTGAAATGTTCTGGTTAGGAAGGAGGTGACTACTGACATGACGAGAAATAGAGAAGTATGAAAGAAAAAGACGTGTTGCGCCGACCCCAAATAAATTGGGATAAGAGCAGGAGAATGATGATGATGATGAATGACCTAATACCAATAAAATCTAAAAACTCGATACTGTTTTACGGTGGCTTTAAATAAGATAAGTAACAAATAAAGCATGAATCATTTATAGTATGTAAATAAAATAGGTGCATTATGATAGGATATAAAATTAAGGAACATGGACATAAAGTAAAAACGAAAAACAGAACAGTGCAAACACATAGTGCAATCACCTCACATATAAAAAGAAAAACACAATCAGTTCTATATAAAATAATGATTTAACCAAGACCCTGGTCTGAAAAATTTGGATTTCACGGGGAGAGGCCCAGCAGTAGGATGACACAGGTTACCAGTAACAAGGTTACTAAAATATTGTGTTTTTTTTTTATTCCAACAGTATCCCCGGCAACACATACAAAATAATGCTGTGTGTTAACTCAATGGTATGAATATTTTCCATAGCTTTACAGATAAATATAAGTTCTTATTTCAGTTAATTAAAGTAGGCACAAGTTATGTTAAATAATGGAATCCAATTCATCACCGATTCTCTTAAAATACAACTTAGTTTTCAGAACAAAAAAACTAAAGTTTATAATGCACATGAATTAGGCATATTCTGAAGTTACCATTGCCTCCAAAGAGAATGTTGATGGAAAGTAACAAATACTGAGATTTATTCATAAAAGCTGGATTTAATTTATCACTTTCAGTGCCAAGCACCCAGCATATGGCTAAAACAATAATTCCTTTGTGTGCCCACAACCCGCCTCAGAGTTGTGGTCACTACATACATTTATACAAAGTCAAAGTCTAAGTCAAAATATTTTATTTCACATAGGCCTACATGGGCACTTGTAAAACGTCGACATAAAAAAAGGGGGCACCATTCGGTGCATTGGTCATTTGTTAAGGAGAAGAACCGGCAAGAAACTCCAAAGGTTACTCTTTTAATCTTTTAAAATGGTTAACAATAAGTTTAAGGTCCAGACATAATCTTGGGACACACATGAAGGCTATGCAGATTAGTGTCTGAGATGGTCTTTTGAAGAAAGCACCACACAGATTTGAGTGGACCTGTCCAGTCAGTGCAAGCATTTGTCAGTTATTGTCGAGCTCGGCTTATAACTCAAGGAGCTCGAAGTCACGACGAACAATACCAAGGAAAGGACATTATTAGTGTATAATACATTTATAGTGTAGAGATAGAAGACTTAAAAGTAATATTTTGAACTTGGCAGAGAAAGTGTTAACAGCGGTTTTTAAATGTATGGTGAAATTGCTATTCATTACGTAATTATCCAGCATATAAGAACTAACCCCAATTTGACCGTGAGATAGCAACTAAAAGTAATGTAGCAAAAAAATCTGAATTCAATTTTTTTTATTAATTCTTAAATGTGTACGTTTTAAGGGCAACAAGGAATTTGAAGTTCATGAAGGTTTCATAATATTATGAAAGAGACTATAACTGTCATATTTAAGGAGTTGCAGTGAAATGATGCTGATGAATGATAAAATTATCATGATTATACAAGATAGTTGAGTGATACTCGTACAAGTAACAACATCAATAAAAAAAAATTGATTGAACTATGATTAACTAAGGAAAGTTTTATTATTAGTCTTGTAATGAGTGATGTTAATAAAAATGGATTGAAATTGCTAAGTGTGATTTTTGGTTATCTGACAAAACCCCACCCTTACCATTTGTATAACGATTGTGCATAAAATTAGTACAATTTTGGAAATACCGATCGCAAGTTGACAAAACTGTTAGAATGTAACAGTGAATCCAAGGCGATTTTGAAAGGGCAACATCAATTTATTAAATCCAGAAAATGATGTTTGTAAAATACACAACTGATTTGTTGTATTTATCTATTTCATTCAATTTATTATTAAACCTTGATCCTATACTATCGAACGAAGTGTGCTTTTTTAAATAACACAAATAATATTGGCTAATTTTATAAGTTTTCATACGCCTTTTTCAGAATTCATGTCATTGATGTTTTGATAGGATACTTTATGTTAAAGTGGTAGCTATGTAAATGTATATTTTCCTTTATAGCCTTATGCATTGAATGCATATGTTTCTAATGAGTCACAATATATTTAATCAGATGTGTGAGACTTACCATTGGCGGCGCAGGCATTATTAATAATGTTCGGCATTCCCGCGAAAACTATTAAAGGTTTATAACACAAAAAAGTTAAGGCATATTACTTAGATGTTGTTTAGTTATTTTTGAGTTACGGGGGGCTACGTCATCGCATATTATTTCAGGTTTTTTAATGTGGATTTACTCCGCACCAATTCACATCACACCTCGCTACGAATGACAGTAGAATGAATTGATTTGTTGTACAATAGATAATGAGTAAATGAAATGCATTTGCAACACTGACCTAATCTCTCGGATCCTTAAAATCGACTAAAACTAATGGAAGGAGCGACTAAACTATAAATATCGCGATTTTGGTTTATTCGTATGATACTATTTTGATTGTTTAGAATTTATAATTTAACGCGATTTATAATTTATTCAAGTTGGCCAACAACTCAAAATAGTGATGAGTTATCGACATCGGTATTTAAATAAAAATCGTAAAGAACTAAAGATACAAACTCTGTGACACGTTTTACGAATAATAGTATAGATGGCGCTAGGTTGGAGACCGAAACGTTATTGATTTGGCGCGAACGCGTGGACAATACGATGACAATCTTTTGAGAAATACAGGATTTAAATAAACAAAATGCCTCACGGTGTGTTTGCAAAAAAGAGTGATTTTTTAGAAATCGGTGAATATAATTTTTCGTGGCCGGGTGAAAATGGCACTTTCCAAGATTTTGGTTCCGTAAATTACACAATGCCTTCAGGTATGTAAAGAATATATTAAGTAGATAATGTTTTATCAATGGTTGTATTGCCAAAATAAAGGACATGGGCTTACTTAATAAACAGGACCCTTGTATTGGCCGTGGTGTCCACTTTGGAGAACTACACAACATCCTCTATTTCAGGTAAGAAGATTGGTCGAGAGTTCTATAAAATAATGAAATTAATTTAATGTGTTATTTTAAAGATTTAATTAGGTGTATGTTTAGCTATCCAACATGCTCTTCGTGGCTTCGTACTGCGCACCAAGTACCAAGAAAGGTCAATTGTGGATGCATACTATTTTAATATTTGGTAAGTCTGTCTTTTAGATCCATACATATATACGAATAATAAACAAAATTACGTATTAGAACTTTGTCACATGGGAAATAACGAATGACTTCTCTTCAATCTTTAACGATATTATTATTAGTCCAGTCATTCGGTAGTTTTACCTGGTAAGTTTTCCGAGGAGTTTTGAAAATTGGTGAGTTTATAGATATCGACGTGCTCTTTTCGAATTTTCACTTTGCCACCTAGTAACTGTGCCGCTTGCTCCGCAATTTTTTGAAATTGGAGAATCTATACCTACCTATTTATGTAGATATAGGTACCTAATGTACGTACTTATTTTTTATACCTTAGCCTTCATGCTGTACTCAATATGGGCATGGCACGTGATATGTTCACCTGATGCCTTCTCCTGGAACTTCGGCTTCGTATTCCTCAATCTTGCACAAGTTGTCTACTTGGTTTACGAGATGAGACCCGTCAAATTTGATCCTGAACTAGAAGAAGTCTACCATACGCTGTTTGAACCGTTCAAGGTATTGTATGAATAATATCTATACATTTTACAGCTACTAACTTACCTTTATCTTACTAGTAGGTAATTACCTTCATTCCCCGGCTACCCTAATATAGGTACCTATTATAGTAGTCAGTAGCCATCCTTTCTAACCATAATTATCTTTTTTCGCATATCAATTCTTCGTTAGTAACATTATCAAATAGTTAAGTGCGAGCACTTCTATATTGTGCTCTACGGTTTGAAAATTCAAACACAGGTCATCCTAGCATGGCTCATTCGTGACTCGGGACCCAACAAATGAAGAAGAATCCTTGTGAAACATTTTTAGGCACGGTGATTTATTGCTGTATCTATAGATTGTCTAGCTCTTCTCAAGTAGATAGGTGTCTCTTTAAAGCCTTGCCATGGTTTAGGTGTCCAGACTGCAGTTTAAGCGCATGGTGTCCCCAGACTTCGCACACGTTATGTCTTTGCACGCGGGTGAAGCCTACGCCATGCAGAATCTCACGAAGACCGACCGACTTGGGTTACTGCTTGCTGGAAAGGTATGGTAATATTATAGATTGAGCTTTGTCACCCTGCAATAAAACCTAATAGACCGATGCATTGTCAACCGAACTGAAACGAGACGAGACAAAATATCCCTTTTTTCGCTTCGACAAGTGTGGTCATTCCCATAGTATAATTATTACGCCTAGAAGCGTTGTAGACGTAGACCCTATATTTTTCTTGACACCTGAATATTGAATATTCATGGCTAGGGTCTAACCGCACACATCCGTGTAGGGTCAGGAATGTGGCTGGGCCGTGGCCTCCTCCTCACACTGATGCTCGGGCACCGGAACTCAACTTTGACCACATTCTTGACGTCAAAATGGTGTGTGCAGTTAGAAATCTTTGCTATTTCAATTTTTAAAATATCTTGTTAGTATCTATAAACTTCAGCCAACTCTGTAAGTTTTACGTAATAGGTATTACAGAAATAAGGAAAGGAAGGGAATTTAACTAACTTTCCAACTTTTCCTTTAATTACAGTCGCACGTTTTGGTACCAAAGGTTCTTTGTAGATGACGACCGGTAGGTATTTATTATATCATATTTTCGCCAAAAGTGCTAACCCTGTTTTCTTTTTACTTGAAATTTTTGTCCCGGTACTTAGTATGCTTTATAGAGCATTAGAAATGCCATCTTCTGTAATCTTCATCTCTTAACATCCGGTTTCATAATTTATCAACTTTAGGTTCTAACAATTTGGATTGTTACCTTAGAGGAGTGAAAGCAACTTATTCAGCCTCGAAACGGGGTTTGGCGTTAATATGTAGTTCGAGGGACTAAATAAGTCTTTAACCCGAGGCAGGCTTTTCATTACGATTGCAATATAATAAAAACATGAATTAGCTAAAGAAAATCGGATTGCCGCTTACCCGACTAAATTTCTTCTATCTTTTTTCTGTGGCCGACCGTTCAGTCATTATTTTTCATTTTCATCATTGACAAATTTGTTATTTTAAAGAAATAGTTGCAATTAAATTATAATAAAGTTATTTATAATGTTATATTATATTCTTGATTTAAACTTAATGTTATCTAAATTTTACATCAAGTAAGTAAGTCAAGTAATTACCAAAAGTGGGAGGTCCTTTACAGATTTAGAAGCACTTCATCTAAAAATAAATGTGTCCAATCCTAGTTTGCTTGGGGAGATAATGTAGGATTGTCGTCGTCACGTACCTAATCACGTTGTTTTCGACCTCATTATACTGAAATTCGTCAGTAGGTATCTACTTTACTATTTTTAGCCTTATTTGTCCTCTACAGGGCAAAGGCCTCCCCAATTCGATCTTGAGGTTATATGAACCTTAATTCTTTGCTACTACTTATTTTATTCTTTTATTAAATGCGAAAAATTATGAAGATAGATGGATGATTGTTGGGTACTCTTTCACGCAAAAACTACCGAACAGATTTAAATTCAAGGCAAACAAATAGTCTAAAACGTGGGACATTTACCAAACTTTACACGGGCGAATCCTGGGTATAAGCTTGTAAGTATATATAATAACTACTAAAAACCTTGTAGCTTTCGATCCACAAAATATGCAGTTACATTATAAAGTAAAAAAAAGTTAATATTCCCACAGCTACGCATAGAGGTAGAAAATTTAAAACAATTTTTCAGCGGCACGTGTCTATGTTTGCAATGAATACCGTGTATCGTTTCGCCCCTCACCTAACGACGCGCACGTGATTTTTATACGAACCCCTCAGATAATATTAGAGTCAATCGATTCTCACTCTTTACCAAACCATCAGTTTTCCAGCTACCGTGGTAAAATTGATCGGGCGGAAAATGTTTGGCGTAGTTCGCGTTCGCAAACGTTTGTGACTTTTGAATGAAATGCGTGCTAGTAGATTTAGGTCACAACAGCGAATGTGTCTATCTTTTGAACAAGGTTCTTATAAAGTAACCGATGAATCTATTAAAGGGTGCAAAGGGGCCCTTCACGATTTCAAATCAAAAGTACATCCTAAAACTAAGTAAAATCTTAGTTTATCATATGTCCTACTACTGGGCAAAGGCCTCCTCTGTCTCATTCCAAACCTGTGCGAAACCTACCATGAACGTGAACCATGTTCACCCTGTAAAGAAAATCACGGTAACACCACCTTAGCTGCGGTGAACTTCGACGGCGTTTTCCATCAGTCGTCCAGAGAGTGACTGACGATCTATTCCTAAAACCGACCATTGCCCAAAAATGCGAGTGCATTCGCGCCACGAATACTAAAAAAAAACCAATTCAGTCGAGCCGTAGGCACTCGAAGGTGATGCTCTGTCATGCACGTGGCAATTGATTTTCATTTGCTGTAATACAATAAAAGTAGAACTGCATGTTAGAAACTCTAGAACTTGTTATTACAAAAATATGGTTATAGAGGTTTTACAAACATGAGTACCTAGGTAATCAACTGAAGCTGCAAAAATAATGACCAGTGTTACGTACCTACTTTTGGTTGCGTAACAAACAAAACCTATACCAATAATGCAGCAAAAGTTTAATTAGTGTGGCAATAGAAGGAAAAATAGTTAATTTAGTTGCCGACTACTTTTGCAGTACAAGTAACTAAAGCGGTCTGTAAGCAACTTCACACCCGTTTACTGCTCCCAAACTTAAAACTCCCAAATCCCTTCTTGCTAATGTTCTGCTGGTAGTAAAAGCTTTTGTAAAATCCAACCAGAAGTTTCTTTAATTAACCTCAAACTCGTAGATTGGGAACTTATCAGGGGGGCAAGGCCCGAGTTTTGGTTAAAGTATATTTGGATATTGCTTTTTAATTCCACTTAAACTACATTCAGGATTGGATACAGACCGCAGCATTACAGTTCAAATCTAAATATTTTAAATTTAATTGTGTCTAGGTCAACGTTATGAGCGGTCATCAGTTCCTGCACCCAATTCTGCCTTGTGAGTTCTTGGACTCTCCCGAGTTCGAGTCAAGTCGAGCTACAATTGATGAAAAGTTTAAGGTGAGCTACCAATGTTAAACCAATTACCAATATCATGATTATTGCCACATTTTTTCTCTTATTTATACTTAATTTTTTCAGACATACTATTTTTACGTAAGAAGTGTCCTTTATGTATATATTTTAAGTTATGATTATGATTTGGCAAGATACACCCCTCACCCCTTGAACCTAACCATCGAACACCGTTTAATACCACCCAAACACATCCGCTCAACTGGGACACATTTATAGCTACTTTCCCAAACACTACCATCACGTTTGATGTTATCTACAGGCGTCTTATTTCACGCCATAACGCTTTGGAGTAAAGCGTCACCTTGTTAAGTAAGGCAATGGGGCTAACTAACACGGTTGGGTGGCCCACTGATGAGTTCATTATTCAAGGGGAGTGGAGTTCCTGACTGTACTTTGTAGTGAATGCTCCGAACCTAAACTAACCTATTTAAATAAATGCTACAAAGGGTTTTAGTTGAGTAAAGGTCGGGTTAATATAAAGTTGCTCTTTTGCTTTTAGATTCATTTTTCGGGCGAATATATCTTGATCTGTGTGTGTCATAAATGTTAGGATCTCAAACAGGAATGGAGAGCGATGTGAAAAACTGTTTTGATGTAATGTTCCTTTTAGATATTTACGTTAACGTGTACACTTTATTCTAAGATTCACATTGCAGGTAGGTACTACTCCGTACTACATTGCACGTTAATAATTATAATTAGAACGAATTACTCCAACATTTAAATCTAAAAAATATGTAATTAAAGTCAGCTATCTACCTAGTGCAGTGGGAGCTAGACTTTGCATTGGTTATCTAACTCATCAATTGTGTCGAACTATACCTAGTTAAATTGCAAAACTTTAGCTCCTTTTTGAAAAATTGTCTATACATTTTAAGTATCTTTAACTCACATTTTTTGTTACGTCGTCACTAAATCAAAGGATCAATGATTCTATCTGTAACTGAAGTGTACAAGTTCATATATCAATTAGATTTAAAAATGAAAACTATTTGGCTCTCTCATAACATGTTTTTGTTTGATTTTCCGGTAATTTTCTTTAGCAGTTATCTACGAGTAGGTACATGCTAGCCAACAGCCATTACACTTTAAGGCTCACAAGACAGGTCATAAACAACTGCAAACTAAATCACATAAATTCCCTGCGCGTGTCCAAGCAAGCCGAAACACCTCGCTGGCCGATGCACGCCAATTACTTTGTTCAAAGTGTCAGTTGTGATAACGCTTTTGTGAATAGTTTCAAAGGTAGCCTGAAGTAACGATGCTGAAGTAACAAACAAGAAGATCACACTGTACGTAGGTAACAATTTACTTAAAAATGTGACCATGATAAAAAACTTGGCAAAGTATTTTTATATTCTGATTTTTTACTTACCAGGGCAACAGAATTTTTTTGGTAATATTGATAATATCAGTCGTCTAGATATCTCTTAGGTACTTTTGAGCGACAATAGGCACTTAGGGTGGCGATATTTTCCGATCTTCTTTCTTACAATATGCCCACCTAATCTAATCTCACCTGCCTCGTATTTTGCAGTATTTTACTGAAAAATACGAGGCAGGTGAGATTAGAAAAAGTTTTATCACGCCTTTACGTTACGTACTTACATCGTACAATGTGTCACGTATCACTAAGTGATACCTACATTTGCGCTGGGGGCCGTGAAGCTGAGTCATAGGTATGACAAAGAAGTTATGGGATCGGTTGCTAACTCAACCCCCAAGGCACGGAACCATTAAGTAAAAAGCTTCCTTCAATGGTGTTACAACCGAGCAGATATGAAAGGTTTACTAGGTCAGCTTAGAAACTTCGGATTATTTCCTTAAAATTCCAGGTTGTTTCAATTCGATGTAAATATGGCTGTTAGTTTAGCATTAGTAAGTGCTTACATAATTTATACCGAACTCCTGTGCTAAACTCGGTCGATTAAAAGGTACGTATATGCTCTACCTACTAAAACAGACCGTCTAATACACCAACTTAGCTATAGAACTTTATCTTTCACGTTCCGCACAAGCTGATATTATTTTCGCCATTGGTATACACACCCGTTGATCGCTCTTTAGCATTACCTACCCCATTCCGTTGACCTAATTGTTGCCTATGGCTGTATAACAGCCGAAGTGGCTATAAATGCAAGAAACTAGGTTAAATATCGATGAAGTCTAAACAGTCTCGTAAAGACGTGGGGAACTTACCTAAATTGCTTCTTTAGCTATCAATCACATTGAGCCGTAGACATTCATTTTTAATGTGGCACTTCTATTTATGGCCTGAATGTAGACTTTATGAATAAATCTCTGGAAAATTGTTGCATCACTATCATTAAACATTCTGTTCGATATTTTGCTAGATGACTGGATCAGAATGTGTGTCACCTTAAAGGCTTTCGGTAATAGGTATGTCAGCTATTAGGGTGGCTCAAAGGCTTTACGTAGAACACTGGATATTGAATCGTAGTATGGTAGGCTGTAGCCCAACATTAATTGTGTTTCAGGCATATTTACTCGAAATGAAATACTTGAGACATCATCATCTGCCTGCCTAGGCTTTTCCCAACTTTGCTGAGGTCAGTTTCCAGTCTTACCGAATTCAGCTCAATACATAGGATTAGTAATTAGTCATTTGAAATTTATGCTTCAAAAAGTGTCAAAATATACTTTTTTGTGACCTTTCCAATTACTGTTACAATCGAATGTTATTAAATTAATCTATAAATATGGCCAACCACGCGAGGTCCTCGTTTAATTCTATCAGCCATCATATCCGCTGCCCTTAATAATAATATATCACGTATTTGGTTGGCTATTTTATTAAAATGGCCCCTCCACCCACATGAGGTGGCGGGCACTCATCAACATCACAAATAGCTTTCTTTACACAACCGCGATAACGTCCAACACTATTTTACGTAATCGTATAGTGCAATAACGTGCTGCGTTCATGATATCTGTTCAATTGTGTACTTTATATCTTTTTTTGTTGTAAAAAGGTAAAATATAGGTCAGCGGAACGTTAAAATTACTACTCGAAGCTCTGTTGTTTTTTTAAAGTATCGTAGTTCATAGGTACCTTATTACAAATGATACTGCAGAATACTTCAAGTGCTTGCATTTTGGGATAGCAAAATAATATAAATAAACATGATCTCAGTAAATGCCTCAATAAACTTTGGAACGTCCAAAGTTAGTTCAGATTTGTTAGCTACAAATAGTGCCTAACCGCGTAGCGGGTCGGTTATTTGCTACGACGTCGTAGCCGAGCGTAGGCGCGATGCCTTTACGTCAGCTACGCCGTAGCAACAATAATATAGTTCTCAAAATGTACGAAGTCAAAACTCCGAGCTCTATTGCTGCTTATAGTAACTTACCTGTCATAATCCCATGCATTACAGTACAATGACGAATTAAGTTTCTTTATTTCTTTTATTGAGACACGCAGGCACTTTATTTCCCTCTCAACGAATAATTATTCTTTTATTCTAACACAAAGCCTCTCATTTAGGTGTCGATAGTCGCCGCGTCATCGTGCCGCTACGTTTACTGGCAGCGCAGTTCCCTCGAGTATTTGTTTGTGAAGGAGCCGTATCTCGCTTGCGTGGTAACGACACTCATAGCCAGGGACATTACTACCAAGTTATATGCTATGAACAACAAGATTGTGACTGAGAGGGGCTCGCATCTTGATATCAGGCTGCCGAGTATATCTCATGCGCTGGCGAGAAGTCCGAGGAAGCTTCGTGGTGCCGTGAAACTGCCACCTCCGACCACAGTTCAGCCAGTGCCACCTGAAAAAAGACCTCGTGAGTATTCATTTTCAATTTAATTTCAGGCAATACCCAATGTAACGTCAGACAAGTATTCGAGTGAGGACAAGTTTTTATGAAGGTTTTTGGTGCGGTATAAAACCAGCTCATAAAATTCTAGACGTAGAGGTGCTACGAAGCCGCTACGGTGCTACGATGTCTGTACGATTGCATAAATTCTTTATGTCAGCCGATTCGAGACTCTAGAAGCTGCAACTGTGCATTCATTTGCTACTTTAGTGTTGTGTGTGCCTTATCAAGCAGTGCAAGCCCTCCTGGTTTTCTTAAAGAGTTGCCCGAGTTTTATGTTTGTTTAATAAGTGCAAAACACAACAAACTAACCAGTCTGTTGTCTTTTCGACTGCTACGGAAAGATATGTACTTTAATGTGTTGTTTTTAAACAGGTTGATTCTTAAAAATTGTGCAATTAAATTTTTAACGAGCTTAATACTTACCTTCGATTTTTTATGGGAATATGGCCCTTCATATCAATGATCTTCACTTCTCCCAAACCACAAATAGAGGATGAAAGGGACACCGACGCATAAACAGTTACCACGTTCAGTACATCACAAAAGAAAAAGCAAAAATAATTTAAAAAAAATGCTGTGTCCTACACGGTCAAAATGTATAATACAGTTTTATTTTTAAATTTAGGTAAGTAAAAAAACAGTTCAGTTCCAGAATGATGTACTGAATGCGTGGTAACCGTTTGTATGTACCATAGTACAAATACTGTTGGAAAGGGGCACCGGTCCCATTCAAACCGAATATACAAGAAACTAACAGACTCCCTTCACAGATTGCTGGATCCGAGACACAGAACCTCTCCCCATCGCTGTGAAACGCAACTGTAACTCCTCATACCACGGCGGCGACGAAGAACTGATGCCATTAGCGGCTCACGAAGCTCCGGCCGCCTCGTCAGATGACCTGTCAGTGGCTGACAGCTGCCCCGACACGTCTTCCAAGTACCACAGCTGTGAGGCTGTCGAGACTGATGATGAACTTAGACATTAGCTTGGTGGGACCGAGAATGTAGAAAGAAGAGCTAGGTACTGCGTAACAGAGAGTTAAGTTGAGAAGCGGTTGCTTCTCATACCCGCATGCGGTTGCTGGCAATGGAATATGAAACATAACATAACACTGTTATGCTATATTAAAGGCTGTAAAAGAAGAAGAAAAGCACTTGTTTTCCCCATCACTGCTACAATTTTTTTGTTCTAGAACAAACCTGGGAAACCCTTAGTTACGGAGATATTGATTGGATTTGGTCAAAGTACCAAATTCATGACAGCTGTTTTTTTAATTCTAATTTTCAGATTATAAAACTTAAATTACCTTCATGACCCATACCATACTATTCAAAGTATTCACTAGCAGTGCAACATTGAGTTATTTCGTAAAACGAGATTTTGGACCCAAAATAAAAAATGTCTCCCAGCAAAAGTTTTGCGTGAAGGTACTTAGTTTGACCGTCGGGGCTGCGGGATGTTGTGAGAGATACCGCGGCCTCGGCATAAAGGGCTAAGAAGGAACATGGGTGGTTATTAGTCAGTAGAAGTCTGACACTCCCTTTCGCTCTACCTAACTTTCCACCCGCCAAAAAATGTACTTAGTTTGATGTAGACAATGCTTGGTTGACGGTTTCGTGAAGGGTTCGTTTACATCCTGTATACCACACTTAATCCCCGAAAGTTTAGGCAGAGATTCACGCTATTGTAGACAGTGTAGCCACATTAGAAAATACACACATCAAAAGTGTCGTGCGGTCGTGCATTATCATGCATTAACTGAAATAAGGGACCGATTTGCACTTGTAGAGGAACGATGACGTCTGATACAATCGTCTCAGCATAAATTTGAGCGTTGAGGTTGCCTCTGATCCAAATCAACTCAGTTCTTCCGCCGATCCAAATACCCGCCCATACCATGATGGTTCCACCACTATAAGGATGAACTTCCTGGCAGGATTTTAATCGCTGTTGGCGTCCAGGGGTTCTCCAGTGTCGTATACGTCTTGTATCCGGTCTCATACCAAAACGAGACTCATCAGAAAAGCACACGAAACGCCATTGTTCTTCTGCCCAATTTCTGTGTTCAAGAGCCCATTGATATCGAATCCTACGATTGTGCATTGCTATAGGTGGTACCCGTAGCGGTCTTCGGGAATGAAGGTTCACTTCATGCAAGCGGTTTCTGACTGTTTGGTCGCTAATTAAGTTCCCTGAAGAGTGATGAAGCCTCACGGCTAACATCATGGCGGTTATTGTTGGAGCTCTTCGAGTTAAGATTTGAATGTATCGGTCTTGTCTCCGTGTGGTGCAGCGATACCGTCCTCCATGGCGCTCAGCCACGGTACCAGTGCTTCGGTAACGTGTCCAAAGTCGACTGATAACACTCTGACTTGTATTCAGAGCTAAAGCCACAGTACGTTGCCGGGAACCAGCTTCTATCATTCCCACCGCTCTGAGCATTTCTTCCCTGCTTAAATGACGTCGCCGCTCCATAATAACGTTGGTTTTAATCAGTAGTAGGGAAACAGTAGCACTAATAAAGTCTTCAATGCGTTGTATGTTTTTATAGGGAAAATATTGACAGCTGATTTTCATCTTTTACTCGAATTTGATTCACAGTTCCTGATTCAAATTATGAAATGCACCAAAAAGGATCCATATAAATTTATAAAATCATAAATTTATTACAAAGCCACATCTCAATCTCAAGAAATCCGCATAAAAATGCTTGATCCCTAGACACTTTTGATGTGTGTATAGATAAAATCTATTTTGCGTGAAGAGTTGGACGTATAAAATATCTGCGGTTACAGATACGTTCGAAACCATGCATTGGTTTTATTAACACAAACAATAATTGTGCTCATTTCCTTTCCTCATTCTGCCACATTCCACCCGGGTGAACATAGTGAAATAAAAAAACCGTACATACATCCACAAACCTAAAGCATAGGAATATGTTGAGTGCCATGTGGTTTCCCTGTAATTATGACTAATAAATGCGTAGGTCATTGACTCTTGTGCGTAGTAACTGGTAACAGTGTGAGATAGAAGCTCAGACAAGCGATTATAGCCATTATCGTTATAAAACTATAACCTATGCTTACAGTTTGTTAATGGGCATTTTGTTTTGTGAGTCTGAAAAGTAACTGTTCTATACTTTTACTTCAGTTTTCCAGTTGCCATACATAGTAACCGTGTAATGTTTACGCAGCGTTCGATAATATTTTCATTCCTGTTATTCAACATAAAATGTATTCTTTGATGTTTTATTGTGATAACCGTAAATGTCTAAGAAAAAAATAAACTCTAATAAAATTGAACCGTTTTCCTTGTTTTGTTTTTCACAGTCGACACACAAAGAAAACACTGTTCCGGAGGAAAATGATAACAGTTAAACAAACAACAAACATACCTCTAGATACGTAATTTCACTTATGGGTCTAAATTAGCTGAAATAAAATGATTATTATTAAATACCAATTCCGATCCCTGTTTAGTAAAAATACAATGGTAAATAAAGGAAAAGAATAAACCTCTATCCAAAACGCTTTGAATTCCTGCAGACTCATTGTCGAAGCAGTTGCATTTGCATGGCCATTACTTTCAGCACTTATTCAAGTGAACGATATGGTAAGTGTAGAGGTGCATTTTGCGATTTCATTCCTAATGACAGGAACCCTAGGAAGGTACTCCGTAAGGGCGGTATAGTAATGGGTTCATCACAGTGGACACCGATGCCCCCGACCCGCGGCCGTCGCTCGCCACGTCCAATCAATCAACACACAGAAGCAATCCGGTTATCGTGACATGCACACAACTTGGCGGATATTAAGCCGGCCGTTAACATTGAAATAGTGGCTGAATTATTATTTGTCATCGGAAAATAATTCTGTTGTTGTGGGATTTTAATGATGTAAAATAAATACCAATCAGTACTTCAAGCAGTCGGTAGCTATCTACCTAGACTCTTACTCTTTTAAATTCTATAAAGTTTACATGTCAAATCCATAAACAAATTTCAACACTAATTTTAAATGCAACGCTTAGGTACACAGTTTTAAAACAACGCTATCTATTTGGTTTGAAACCACCCACAAAAATTGTGGTTGGTAAGTATTGGGTATAATCGACAACTTTAGATTTATGTCATACTTGCCAAAGCTCTAAAATTAGCATTTGGCATGTGCAGTGCAACCAAAAATACTCTGAAAAAAAAGAGATTGGTGGAGACATCGAAAGCCCAGGCGAAAACAACGTCTTGGTCGCTGACGGGATAAGATAAGTTATAGTTATGATTCGAACCAAACACTGCAGCGCTGTGCCAAATCACTAATTGGAACTCCTTTTCACATAAACTTCTCAGCCAAGCGGAAGAAGTAGAGCATAAACTTGGTGTCCAAGCAATAACTAAAATATGTAAGTTGGTAGCTTTAATTTTACGTGTGTACTACTGGAATTTGAATTAAGACACAAATTAGGCGTTCTTGTACCTAACAATTGTGGGTTTGTGGAGTCTGTGTACTAAGTAGGTACGTAGGTATAGGTACTGTTTACGCCAATTACTTTATTATACCGGATGCTTCTTGAAACCGTAAAACAGTATAAAGTAATGAATTCTTTTTACTATAATGCATTTTCGAGGTAGATATTTGTCATTTTTATCCGACTACGGCGAAGCTAAAAGGAAGGGTAATGATTTTGGCAGTCTATGTATGTATGTATGTTTGTATGTTCCACCGTAGCGCCTAGACTACTGAACGTATTTTAATGAATGAGGTGTCAATAGATTTGTAAGAATAGCCCGGATGACATAGGCTATATACATTTTAACAATTCTTTTTATGACGGAATTTAAATGTCAAATTTTAACCCTTAATAACCTAGTGTTTCAATTTTGATACCAATCTTTTAAACCGAATGTTCACTTTACTATTAATTTTTTTATGGCCTGAATGCCTGAAGTATCAAAATTGATACCTGTTTTTTTAAAATAAATATGTAAAATAAATATTGTGATGTTTTTTAGGTATTTTTCCCTTCATCTAGAACCTTTTTTTTTTTTTGGCGGGTGTTAAATCATCGAATAACCCCTTCCGCTCTTGGGCAGAGCGAAAGGGAGTGTCAGACTTCTACTGACTAAAAACCACCCATGTTCCTTCTTCGCCCTCTGTGGACAACCCGCGGCCCCGACGGGCGTCGGCCCTGTCGGGCCCCTCCCATGTTGCTGACATCTCTTTGAGGCGCGCGTTGAACACGAACGCGCCGTCGACACGGCCTGTTTTTGTCGTAAGATGGACGGACGGCGAGTTAGCCCATCACTCACCGTCCACAGGCCCGCGTCTACGGTGGCCGGAGGTCATTGCGGGACCCCCGACGCCCGGAGCGCCTCCCGCGGCGGCTGGGACGAGAAGTTCTCTCCCTCTCGCGTTCCGCCACCTCCTTCGCTAGCATCACTGCTTCGCAGAAGGAGGCGACGGCGTCCCATTCCTCCTCGCCCCGGACCATGGCTTGCACCAGGGCCGGGCGCGAGAGGTCGCCGCTGCCGATCGCCGCTACGAGAACAGGGCGGAGCTCCGCCCAAGCGGGGCACACCTCCACTGTGTGCTCCACCGTGTCCTCCGGCCGATCCTCGCAATGGTGGCATCCGGGCGTTTCCTCCCGCCTGATTCGGTGCAGGTACCTCCCGAAACAACCGTGTCCGGTGAGGACCTGCGTCAGACGGAAGGTGAGGGCGCCGTGGCGCCTCTCTAGCCACTCCTCAAAGAGGGGACTTACCGCCACTATCGTGGCGTGCCCTGCACGGGGTTGCGACAGTCGCTGTCTCCATGTCGCCATGAGATCGCACCGGAGGTCTGTCCGCCGCGCAGCAATTTGCCGCGGCAGCGGAGTGACCCCCCGGCGCAGCGCCTCCGCGCGCCATTGATGCAGGTTCATCTAGACCCTCAAGCAAACATAGTAATATTTAAAAAAAAAAAAAACCTTTCGTAAATCGGGCTATTAGGCTATTATAAGGGCTAAGCTCGAAAAAAAATTATTGTGTTAATCATACTAGCATGTTTGGTATCAGATGAAAGGTCTCGGCGAGTACATTACAAATATGTATACTATATTATAGTTCAAGTCAACATATTCGTTTAGATTGCGGTCAAACAGTTCTCGCGGTCTAGTTTGTGTTACTTACTGCCGCACTCAGAGAGCTTTAATGATTACTTAGGCCATCACTTAGTAATGGTTTTGACAGTTTTGTCATACAAAAATATGTCAAACCTTTACTAAGTGACGGCTTAAGTAATCATTAAATATCTCTGAGTATGGCAGTTACTCGTATTATGTAAAAAACAAACCAACATTAAGTAGAATATTACATTATGAAAGTAATACACAAAAGTAAAATTCAAATAAAAAAATAAGTTTAAAAACTAAAACCCGACTACGAATAAAAACGCAGACTAATAAAGCCGCGGTCTTAAAAGTATTAAACAAGAAAAATCGTCTAGTAAGTAGATAATTTGATAAATTATAGAGGGCAGTCGTAGTCGCATGCCACCTTGCTAATGGCAACTAGCAGCTGACTTCTGTATCAATTAGACCGCCATGAAGGAGCATTAGGTATCAGTGGCATGCAACTACGGTTTTAGCGAAAACTCCTTATCTTAATACTTTTATAACTTAAATATCGTCCTACCATTAAGATCAATGCGAGTATTCGAAAGTCGGTGTTTTTTTGTCATCTCAAGCACATTTTTCAGTTAAAATAAAAGAAAACGTGGCCAAAAAAGGCACAATTAGCCCAGTTAAGCTAAACTATGCATTATCCTCAATAAACAGCCATAATATGTTAATACGTATGCAAATATGCATTTGAATATTATCCTGCCAATACTAATTACAATGTGGGAACCAAATATACTTACTATAATATATTTATATTTTCATTGTAGAAACCATTTAGGTACCAGCGAGTCTAAAATGGCCGCTTTATCAGAATCTACGCAGAATCTTAGCACCAATTACAATATAGAATTTTATAACCATAAAGTCCACTTTAAAGAATTTTAAATTTTTAACATGATTAATATTACGATTCTGCTAAAGCGGCCATTTTAGACACCCTGTTCTGATAAGCTGTCTAAACCGGAATAACGAAATAATCAAAGAATCTAACGATATCAAATTACTTTTTTTTGGGTGTGGGAAATCATCAAATAACCCCTCCCGCTCTTGGGACTTCTACTGACTAAAAACCACCCATGTTCCTTCTTAGCCCTTTATGTCGAAGCCGCGGTATCTACAATACGGTACAATATCCCGCAGCCCCGACGGGCAACGATACCACATACATCGAAATCGGTTCAGGCGTTTAGAAGTCATGGTGGAATAAAGAAACTCACAAACATACATACATATATGAACGCTAAAAACATAAGACTCTTTTTTTGGGGCAGTCGTGTAATTAGTCTAGTCCCTAGAGTATCGTGACAAAAATTTATTCGAGTCTTTTAGAAAGTCTATTCTAGGTAAGTAGTAGAAAAGGACTTAAAGTGAAAACTAAATTGCACCACTTTATGGCACCTTTAAATATAGAAGCGCAGCAAACCGACTGTTCAAAAAAAGATATGTAGCATTAGTAATAAACGAGTAGGATATCGGAATCAATATTGCAAGCTTTGCGCTCCACAGCCGGCTAACTAGTTTTGTAAAGTGTGCTTGTGTTGTCCAACGGAAGTTCGCTCAACGAGTTTAAATGGGTCTTAAACTATCTTTGAAGTATAAGTTCACGCAACAGATAGATTTAAATATCGCGATACTATAATCTACTTAAAACTATGCAGTTTAAAAAGTTGTTGGTATAAAATTGCTACGGCAGTTAGGTAGTTATTATGAAACGAATAAAATTGTACACCGTTTTCTAATCTTCTGCCATCTGCAGAATTAAACACGTGTGCTGGAGTCGTTTGGCTTTCAACCTACGCCATGATGCCAGAAAACCCAGCAGATATCCGCCCCAGTCTGCCAAACTCCCCCAGCCGCAGATGCCTTTCTTGTAGCCAAATGAACCTCATCTAACTGAGCTGGAAGCGTGTTGGCGTCGCTTTTTGGCGGAGTCACCTAGCGTGGGTGAACGATACACGTTTCAAACGCTAATTAACTGTACTTTGTCTCTGACATTTATGACTCCAACGGTCGCAGGTAAGTTCAGTTTATTCACGTTTGTTTCGGCTAGGTCACGAGAACAAATAGTTGTGTGTATAAATATCGATTAAGAAGGTTGGTAACGCATGCATTCATTTTAATTATTGTGCTTAATATAATACGCGTGTACGTAGGTGGTAAACATGCCTGAGCTGTTAAATTAATGCAGAAATAATTTCACTAATGCTGGGGTAACAGAGTGATGCGTTGCTTGAAATAATACAGGCACGTGGCCTTTATTTTCATTCTGTTTTGATAGGCATTTGATAGGCCTGTTGGTCTAGTGGTTAGTGACCCTAACTGCTATGCCGGAGGTCGTGGGTTCGATTCCCACCCAGGACAAATGTTTGTGTGATGAGCACGATCATTTGTTCTGTGTCTGGGTGTAATTTATCTATTATATGTATGTATTTAGAAATATATAAGTATGTTTATCAGTTGTCTAGTACCCATAACACAAGCTCTGCTTAGCTTGGGACTAGATGGCGTTGTGTGATAGTTGTGGAATATTATTTTTATTATTATTCACTGAACCGCAAAGAGACACATTCCCCGTGTTGACGACTTAATTTTGACTGTATCGATGCTGGATATTATAAACATAGATCTACAAATACTAGCAGATGAATTGTACCCACTTCTAATTGCGGATTGTTTATACGAAAGATAAATCGGCCCACTCATTTCCAGTTTAGCGCACAGAAATAACTAAATCGAAATAAATAAATTTAATAACACAATACAAGCGACCACGCGGAGCGCCATTTCACCCGAAAAGTGTGACATTTGTTGAACATACATTACAGCTTACTCTTACAGAACCGGGCCTACGTACCTACCGATTAAAATTAATTACTAAACAATCGGGGAGCATGGTTACACGGCTAAGTTACGGCATAATTACAGATTGAAGGACGTGATTGATGGAATAGCTAACAGACTGTGTTGAGTAGTTACAACAGCAAACCTACTGTTTCATGAAATCACATTCTATTTTGGGTGTACCTATTATAGCATTTTACTTCCGCGCGACGTAATAAGTAATTGAAGTATTACAATTTATTCATACAAGTATACCTACTCAGTGCCATATATAGATCTTTGGCAGTCGTTACGGGTAGTCAGTGACCTGAAAGTCTGACATCCAGTCTTACCAAAGGGTATCGTATTACCTAGTATTTACTGGGCTGTGGAGGTCAGATAGGCAGTCGCTCCATGTAAAATACTGGTATTCAGCTGCATCCGGTTAGACTGGAAGCCGACCCCAATATAGTTGGGAAAAGGCTAGGCAGATGATGAAGTATACTCAGTGATTTGTACAAAGAAACTGAACCAATATTACCTAACTAAGCAATAGATGCGATGTCTGCGCGAAACTTGAGTATATGAGCTGACATGTATATTATAAGTATGAGCTATATCATCCTGTCGACTTAGGTAATGCTTTGCTTCAACCGTAATTTGACGGAAAGTTTGGCAAAGACAACAAACGTTATAGAGATCGCGGTATTTCGATATTCGCCGTTCACTTGGATGAGAAGTAGGTAAGGTAAACTTGTTAAAGCTGTGCAAACGTGGGCATACCCTCCAAAACGATCGATTAACTTTACGAACCACCTCGCTCATAAACGGCCTAGATCAAAGTTTAGCAATTACGATACTTACCACGCTTACCACCTACGGTATTTTCTTGGTTTAGACCAAAATAAGAGATTTGGGTAAGTGGCTATTTATTATGAGTAACACATTTTCAGAAGTAAATAAAATGCCAACCACGGCAGTTCTTATGCGACCTTTTCATGATTGATGAATGTGCGAACGACTGGGTGTGTTGCTAAGGGTCTTCTAGCCGCTGCTTTCATGATGTGAATATCTCAGGAAACTTTCTTACGGCACTTAAACATGTGCTGGTTTCAAACTTAGGCACCGTTGTGTGATTAATTTTTGATGGATGTTAATTAAACCGGCTTCTTTTTAATAGCATTATTCACCTCTAAAAATCTACATTGCCTTCTAAATTACTAAGTCAGCCACAATTAACGAGCCTCTAAATATTACTATATTAGCAACTATCACTATCTTCTATTTGAGCCACTCTAAATGTAACTCAGCATGGCGGTTATTATTTAGCATCTAAAGACTCTAAGAACTCCTAATCAAATTTTTGTTGACATTTTTTTATGCGACTTGCCTATGAAAAAAAAGTATTTGTATAGAGTTTGAAATGCAGTTTATAATGACAAATCGTACAATCCGCCTGTGACTAGTCAATTAGACATGGTAAAAAAAACGGTAACTATAAGGTATTTTTAATGTTAATACCATAATCTAAAGTGTATTAAAAGTTGACATTTTAACCTTGGGTAATAACAATTTTAGGTATTTTCACCCCAAAACAATTGCAATACGAACGCGCAAACGACAAAAATAAGTACACGTGACTAACTCGTCAGTACTTGAATCAAATGACGCTCTCTTATTGATGCAAATGGCTGGTCGCTATCGTCTCGCTTGCTCGCGCCAAGTCTTGCAGTAGCTACGAATATATTCACTATAAAAGATTATGGTGTATGTTTTACATGCTAAGTTACTTATAATAAATTATATTGTCTATAGTTGCTTGATTTGTATTTTTTGAGGACCTAATGTAGAACCTATAAAACGTAAAATGGTGATGAGATATAATTCGTGGCTGAGTTAGTAAATTAGGTGGCTATGTATAACAAGAAGGGCAAGTTACGATAATTGATGATCTTTATTTGAGGCTGTTTTTAAGATAATTAGATGGCATTGTAAAAAAGACCAATTAGTTTATTAGAAGCTATCTCATTTTCCAGTCGGCTTAGTTATAATATTAGAAGTTTGATCACGTGACCAAGAAAAAATCTGTGGCTCGACTTATTATTTCCCATTTTTAATTATATTGAATAGCAAAGTTTCCCCCACGAGGCATTCTTTGGTTACTGTTATAAATATGCGAACAAGGCGTTTAATTAGTGCTTACATAATAACGTTTGGACGGGCTGAACATAGATGCTAATATTAAACGATGTTCCTAAATAATTTCAGTGGAAGTGGTATCGCGTGACTGTGAGTATCATTTCATGTACAAACAACTGAAATTGAATGAGAAGCGTTTCAAATTAAAAGGTAGTAACTATTACTCATCTACTTAATTATAATTTCACCACTTTTGGCTCATGTAGGTTATCCAAAAGTTTGTAAGTACAATATTTCTTTATATTTTAAAGTTTTTCAGCTTTTCTTTTTGAACTGTTTTAACAGCTTCAATTACTTTTAAAGGTCAGCATAGTTAAACAAGCTGTTGGAAACTTACCTTGTTCGGCTTTTTGAACTAGCTTGTTATAGAAATTGCAAAACATTCATCCATATTGTTATATGTTGCAAAAGTGTATGTCTTAACAACGAAAATGTTTCCTTTTAAGCTTATAGTGACCTGTATCTTGCTTGTAGAAGAAACTTTTCGTATTCAAAACACATTTTGACGGCATTCATTAGTTACTGTTTTATTATAATTCAACATATTAAGCGCTAGATGTCGCAACCGTACGCGTAGAAACACGATGAGCTGTTGTCATCAAGGCAAAAGGCGCTGCCATCGGTGGAGGTTTGGGGTACTAACGTCGGGCGTCGACCAATCAGGAGACGATATCATCACGCCACCACCGCGAACCAATCAGGATGGAGAATTGATTCTGAAGAAAGAATAACGAGGTATCGAGTTTTGCCGGGAGATTGGGTAGTCAGTTAATTTTGTAATCTCGCACAAGCAGTGTGTAAGCTACTGTTAGTTTAACCAGAAGATAAGTATTTCCCTTATTTGATCTTTATGTTCTCGCTGTACTCATTTAAATGTAATTATTCGCTATTATGGGCAATTTGTATTTTGTTTCTTGGGAATAGCTTTGGTGTAGCTTGGAGTTTTATTTAAATTGTATAGTATGGGATTAAAGCTGGCTAGCTAAATTATATTGTTTTATTAGGCTCTAATAACTTGTATCTTCTAACTGGAGTTGTATTTCAATAGTATATTGTGATTAACTGGTTAGATTCTATTATTTTATGAGGTTCCAATAAGTTTCTTAATCATACCTACCTATGTACATGCTAGAAGGACGTAATTAAATACACACTTTAAACTGTTATCGTTGTTTATTTGATATAAATGTTTTAATAGGTGTAACATTTTTCAGAAGTGGGATCGTGATCTGGAGCAGTTCTCAGGCAAGGCATGAGTTCCGAGGGTCGCAGCCGGTCTCGCAGCCGGTCCCGCAGCCCTGTCAGACGGAGTCGCTGGCGGGGGGAACGACCGCAGCAGGAGCGACGCAGCTGCTCCCGCGACACCTGGCGACCGGGGCGTTCACCACCAGTCCGGGACCGTCGAGGCCGTTCTCCACATGGCTTTTCAAATGAACCCGGTAGGTCATTTCCATATTATTCGGGTGTGATGGTTAAGCCAGATATAATACCGGAATTTGATCCTGAAAAACCGGAGCTACCTGCATCTCAGTGGCTTAACAAAGTAGAGCAACTAGGTGCCATACATGGGTGGAACGACAACGTTAAAAGTTATTACATGCAGGCACGTCTTGTTGGGTTAGCGAAGTTGTGGCATGGTGCACTACGAAGCTATGAATTTACGTGGCCGGAATGGAAACAAAAAATTCTGGAAGCGTTCCCTCAAAGCATAGATTACGCAGACGCATTGAGGGAAATGTTGAATAGGAAAAAGTTGTTTAATGAAACAATGACTCATTATTTTTATTCGAAATGTACCATGCTAAATAAATGTGACATCATTGGAGAGAAAGCGGTGTCGTGTATTATAGAGGGACTGCCGTTCCACATGAAGACTTCTGCAAGAGCTGGTAACTATAAAACCCCAGGCGAGCTTTATTCTCACTTTCTGTGCATGAACGACGACAAGAAAATAAATCAAAGTCAGAAAAACGTTCCTCGAGGTCGAGATTCCGCATCAGGGTCTTCAAAAGAAACAATCAGAGATCCAAAAGAACGCAAGTCAGGTGTAACTTGTTTTCTTTGTAATGAGACGGGGCATGTTGTCCGATCATGCCCTAACAATCCTAACGCTATAAAATGCGAAATCTGCGGGAAAACTAACCACAAAAAGGAGCAGTGTTATAAAAAGGCAGTCAGCATTGTACAAATACAGGTAAATGAATGTTATTTTAAACATGTCTTGATTAATGGTTTGAAGTGTACCGCTTATTTAGACACGGGGGCTCAAGTCAACCTTATCACTCATGATTGTGTTCTAAAACTTGGTGTTGCTATGCAACCTTGTGTCGTTTTTGTCAACGGGTTTGGGGGACCACCAATTAAAGCTCACGGACAGGTATCATTAGAGTTCGTTATAGATGAAATTAGGGTTTGTTCTGACGCAGTTGTCGTCGACGCTGCCGTGAACCGCGCTGACGTTTTTATTGGACAGCCTATTTTGAACAATGAAAAATTCAAGCTTACAATTAGTGGTACTACCGTCTTGTTAGGATATGCATATAGAGATGAAAAGGAAATTGAATCGTTTGAAATAAATTCTTTGCAAGTAGGTACATGTGCAGATAAGGTTAACATTTTGTGCTCTGCAGAAACTGTCGTTCCAGCTTATTCATCCTTGTTTGTTGACACCCACAATAATGTTGAAATGGACAAGTCAACTCTAGTGTTTGTAGATACTCGTACAATTGTTTATAATGGTTACAACTATAGCATTCCTGCTTCTATGCATTGTTTTCCGGTACAGGCCATTTACATAGTTAATACAGGTAAAAAGCCGATTTGTTTCCAGAAAGACCAGGTTATAGCCCGTGGATTGGTTACTCGGGAAATGGATTGTTCCCCTGGTAAATGTACAGATAATCTTGTTTCGATCATGAGCATTGATACAACAAAAATCAAATGTGGATCCGGAGATCCACAGGTGGTGAAAGAGTTGATAGAGATTTTAAAGGAATATTCGGATTGTTTTTCGGTAGATACAGGAGAATTAGGCAGGACTGACAAAATAGAATTGAATATTGAACTTAACTCGGATAAGCCGGTTTGTTATCGTCCTTACAGGCTTTCTTTTTCAGAAAAGACAATAGTACGAGAAAAAATTGAAGATATGATATCCAACGGTATTATTAGGGAATCGTCGTCTAATTATGCCAGTCCAATAGTATTGGTTAGGAAAAAGAACGGAGATTATCGGTTTTGTGTGGATTTTAGAAAATTAAATAGTATCACAGTCAAAGATAAATATCCTTTGCCCATCATAGAAGAACAGATCGAGAAACTAGGTGGGAAGAAACTTTTTACGAGTCTTGATTTGTCGCAAAGTTTTTTTCAGATTCCTGTAGCGGAGACATCAATCCACCGAACTGGTTTTGTTACGCCTGAGGGCCATTATGAATTTTTGCGTATGCCGTTCGGTTTGGCCAATTCCCCAGCAATTTTCCAGCGACTTATGGACAAGATATTTTCTTCGTTACGTCATGATAAGGTGCTTCCTTTTATAGATGATCTATTGCTACCCACGAAAACAGAACAGGAGGGCCTCGATCTACTTCGGATAGTTTTGGAAATAATAAGGGACGCTAAATTGACGTTAAATCTTGATAAGTGTTTTTTCTTGCAGGACCAAATAGATTACCTCGGTTACGAGATCAGCGAAAAAGGTATTAGGCCTGGTAGTAAGAAAATTGATGCTGTAGCCAACTATATAGAACCTAAGAATGTACACGAGCTTAGGATGTTTCTAGGTTTGACTAGTTATTTCAGGAAATTTGTTAAAGACTATGCGTCTGTCACGTATGATCTGTACGGGTTGCTAAAAAAGAATGCAGCGTGGATTTGGGGTCCAGCACAGCAAAGGGCTTTTGATGAGCTGAAGAAGATTTTGACGACTCGACCAATTCTCTCATTATTTTGTAGGAAAGGTGACATAGAAGTTCACACTGACGCAAGCAGTAAAGGTGTAGCTGGAATCCTCTTTCAGGATCAGGATGGTGGTATGAAACCTATTGCATATTTCAGTCGAAAAACAAGCAAAGAAGAAGCTATGTATCATTCCTACGAGTTGGAAACATTGGCTGTAGTGGAATCGTTGAGGAGATTTAGAATTTATTTAGCAGGTAATCATTTTAAGGTGGTGACAGACTGTGCAGCCGTTCGAGACACTTTCTTAAAAAAGGATCTACTACCTCGAATAGCAAGATGGTGGTTATCGATCCAGGAGTACGACATGGAAGTCATTCATAGATCGGGTAAGTCTCATGGGCACGTTGATGCGCTGAGCCGATTTCCGGTAGACCCTCCCATAGTAGTAGACGTCAACGTGATTGACGTATTTGATTGGTTGGTATGTCTTCAAGATCAAGATGAGAAGATCCGCATCATTCGTACAAAATTAGAATCTGGGGATAACGATCCAGACATAAGGAGAAATTACAAGCTGAAAGATGGTCGAGTATACAAGATAGTTAAGGATGGAGAACAGAGGTTAGTAGTCCCTAAATATGGAAGGTGGAACGTCATGAGGAAGTATCACGATTGCATCGGACATCCAGGCCTGAAGCGTTGTGAGGAAATAATCAAAGGTAACTTCTGGTTTCCAGGAATGACACGTTTCATACGAAAATATGTCAACTCATGTTTAGACTGTCTTTACAAGAAGGGACAGTACGGAAGACCTGAAGGTGAGTTACATCCCATTGAAAAGGTTCCGGAGCCAATGCATACTCTGCACATTGACCATCTCGGTCCTTTTTGCAAAAGTCGAGCGTGTAACAGTTTTGTGCTGATGGTGGTCGATTCTTTCACGAAGTTCACATGGGCGGTACCAGTTAAAACTACAAAGACTCGAGAGGTAATAAAATCCTTAAATGATATTTTTTGTTTATTTGGTTATCCAAAAAGAATGATATCTGACAGCGGTACGAGTTTCAAAAGTAAAAATTTCAAACAGTTTTGTTTGGATAATCAAATAAAACACATAATCAATTCTGTAGCATGTCCACGCGCAAATGGACAAGTGGAGAGGTATAATCGTACATTACTAGATTCACTCAACACAAGCGTGGAAGATGAAAAGGATTGGGATACTCGGATCGCGAATATCACCTGGGGAATGAATAATTTACAAAACGGTTCGACTGGATTTACACCATATAGGCTCATGTTTTCCGCGACTCGAAGCAGGTATCAAGGTATGGGAGATAACATCGTGGATAATGAGGAGACAGCTGCACGAACTAGGTCCGCAGCTACAGCGAATCTTAACCGGACGGCGGAGAAAATGCGCAAATATTTTAATGCAAAGCGTAAACCTCCAACAAAATACAAGGTAAACGATTTAGTACTATGGAAAGGAGCTGCTGACCGAAATGTGAACGTTCGACGAAAACTAAAGGAAAAGTACAGTGGACCTTATAAGGTAACGAAGGTAGTAGGAAATGATAGGTACATGATTTCTTCGCTAAAAGGTGTGAAAGGGTATAAGCGATTTAGAGCTCTTGTGTCGTCGGACTCGTTAAAATCTTTTCAGGGAGAGGAGGACTCAGACGCTAGCTCAAATGATACAGAAGTGGACAGCACGGAGGAATTGATAGACTTGCTTGAAGGCTGAACTTTTTATTTGATGATTGAAATAATGTTTGTTTGTTTGATTTTGTTTGTGTTTGGGATTTCATAATTTTATATACAAATAATTTGGACTGTGATTGGAACTACTATGCATTCATTTTTGGAAACTTGTTTTAGGAAAACAAGTTATTATTTTGGAAACTTGTTTTGTTAACAAGCATTTATTAGTATAATTTTTGGAAACTTGTTTTGGTAACAAGTATTTATTTTTGGAAACTTGTTTTGGTAACAAGTATTTATTTTTGGAAACTTGTTTGGTAACAAGTTATTATTTTTGGAAACTTGTTTTGGTAACAAGTTATTATCTTTGGAAACTTGTTTTGGTAACAAGTATTTATTTTTGGAAACTTGTTTTGGAAACGAGTATTTATTTTTGGAAACTTGTTTTGGAAACGAGTATTTATTTTTGACACTTGTTTTGGTATACAAGTATTTAGTTTTGTGAACATGTATTCTTTTGGAATGAATTTACTTGATGATTGATAATAATTTACATACTTATAGGAAATACGTGTACTTATATTATTTTGTATTATTTATGGGCCAAATATTATTTTACAGTTCATAGAATTGAGAATTTTTTTTTTCTTCTGTTTACATACAGTCTTTTGTTTCTTCCTTTGCAGAGTCGCAAAGGCGTCAGGATGGACGAGTATTATAATTCAACATATTAAGCGCTAGATGTCGCAACCGTACGCGTAGAAACACGATGAGCTGTTGTCATCAAGGCAAAAGGCGCTGCCATCGGTGGAGGTTTGGGGTACTAACGTCGGGCGTCGACCAATCAGGAGACGATATCATCACGCCACCACCGCGAACCAATCAGGATGGAGAATTGATTCTGAAGAAAGAATAACGAGGTATCGAGTTTTGCCGGGAGATTGGGTAGTCAGTTAATTTTGTAATCTCGCACAAGCAGTGTGTAAGCTACTGTTAGTTTAACCAGAAGATAAGTATTTCCCTTATTTGATCTTTATGTTCTCGCTGTACTCATTTAAATGTAATTATTCGCTATTATGGGCAATTTGTATTTTGTTTCTTGGGAATAGCTTTGGTGTAGCTTGGAGTTTTATTTAAATTGTATAGTATGGGATTAAAGCTGGCTAGCTAAATTATATTGTTTTATTAGGCTCTAATAACTTGTATCTTCTAACTGGAGTTGTATTTCAATAGTATATTGTGATTAACTGGTTAGATTCTATTATTTTATGAGGTTCCAATAAGTTTCTTAATCATACCTACCTATGTACATGCTAGAAGGACGTAATTAAATACACACTTTAAACTGTTATCGTTGTTTATTTGATATAAATGTTTTAATAGGTGTAACATTTTATAATGTCACATTATTAGTTTAAAGTTTTTAAAGTAGGTACTTATGACTGTTTATTTTATGCAAAGCTTCTCTTGCTAAGTACGTGTCCCCATTATTAGCTTAATAATTAAAATAAGTAAAGTATAAGCTTAAGTAAAAGATAGCTACGGTTTGTAAGTGGTTAACGGTTTAGCAAAAATAGGCCCTTCATTTTACATTATCATTTTCGAATCCAAGCGCAGGTAAAAATGTTTCCTTATGACCCATAAAACTTTCTTAACCAAAGTACTTTATGTAATGGGGTTATCAAACCTATTCAGTAGGCATTAAGTACGGGTTCCCTACCCGTACTTAATTTATTAAATTGCCTAAGAAAGTACTGAAATAGAAAACCAAATCACAATAGAATTATGTTTCGTGTTGACATTTCCGCAATTAAAATTGCTATGCTCCAGATATTTTAAACAATAATTTATAACACCTGAATAATGTTAAACTTACAGAGCAAAAAGGACAAGTTTTCGTGAATGAATTGAATGCAAATTCACAGAACTTGGTAACGAGGAACTTATAATCAATATTTATGGGGTTGTTTTCGTGTAATGTAATCTAATCAGAATCGAGCACACCGACAATGGTGTTGTTGGGGCTCGTCCGTCTTTCTTTATCTAAGTAAATGAGCGTGTGGCCTTACAGCACAAAGGTGACTCAACAAAGCGATAGTGAGAGATACGATCTGATCACCTGCAGGCCGGCGTGGTCAAGGCTGGCCTGGCCTGGCACTCGCGATGCTTCCTTATCCACCACCGCTACGCCGCACTATTCTTGAGCATTAAATGCGATTACCCACCATTTCAGGCGTTATCTGATGGCCTATGGCGTAGCTAACAAAAGACCTCTGAATGAGGTTGGAGTAAGATCGATATGCTTCACCGTCTGACCCAATATGGGAAAGGTTCTAGCGTAAATTAAACCCGCTAATGAATTACTTGTTTACGCAATTTTACTGATTGTATGTAGTATTTATCTAACTTGACTTAACTTTATACATATTCCAACAAAAAAATCACTATCTTGGTGTTTGTTCGTCGTAGGTGGATCGACGGAAAATACCTGATACCTATGTCTTATGAGAACATACCTCTATAGCCTAAGTAATGAAACTCAATATATCAAAACATACTTTTAGGTTTAGTTCATTCCATTTTGGCCAGCTTTTATTTGAGGAGGCAGACTACTTTACTACTTAGTACTTTATTTTTACCGATGGCCTTGTATCGAGTTCCAAAACAGATTATAGGTACGAATACAACTTTACGACAAAGGTATTCAAGAAATGATGAAAACCGTTAAACCCTGAAACACGATACCTATATGCTTCAATGAAAGCAAACTGCTTTCATGTAGGGACAATGTAAATGTTTGGTTGGCAGCATGATTAGAGGCATTTGTCATGATTGTTACGTGGTATTGTGGGGAGGATATGAGATGCGAGACTGCGTCGTCGCTGCAAGGTCCCGCATCTTGTCACGTTGGACACATGCCAGACGCTAATCGTCGCGCGGTTATACATTCAATCTCAGGGGTAGAGTAAGTCTATTATACAATATTTATATACAATATTTAATCTATATTTATTTATAAAAGAAAGTCGTGTTAGTTACACCGTTAATAACTCAAGAACAGCTGAGCCGACTTTATGGTATTTGATTTTTTTTTTAATTTCACTATGTCCGTAATAGTATAATAGTGTTAGAATATGCTATTTACGTTAAAAACAATAATATTGCCGATATTTGTAATCTCCCATTAAACCAACGCACACCACCATGGCGAGCAGCAGTACCAGGGTAACATGAAAACAAAAAAAAGTAGGTAGTTGGTAGGCAGGTAGTAGGTAGGCAGTAGGTTGGTAGGTAGGTAAGTAGTAGGTATGTAGATAGGTATAGTAGGTAGGTAGATAGGTAGTAGGTTGGTAGGTAGGTAAGTATTAGTAGGTCGGTAGATAGGTAGTAAATAGGTCGGTAGGTGGGTTGGCAGAGTAGAGGAGGAGTTGGGTAGAGCTTATAATATTATAAAGAGGAAAGATTCGTATGTTTGTAACGCGAAAAAGCTGAAAACCTAATGGACCGATTTCAATTACTCTTTCATCATTAGAATGCGACATTATCCCTGAGTAACAAAGGCTATATTACAAGCTCAAAAATTTAATGTCCACCCATGCGTAGCTGGGACGGGTCGCTAGTTTTTTATAAAGCAATTTCTTAATAGAAACAATTATATTTATCATCAATAAATTAAAAAGAAACTCCTTTGTTTATCTAACGATATGTTAGTAGGCTACATCGTCTAAATATTTCTAAACGAAACTTTAAACAAAAGGCTTGTAAGTATATTTTTATTCCCAAAACTTTTATAATCTCTCACCGGGAACCGCCTAACGTTTAACTTCCCCCTGATTTATAGAGCTTTTCTTGCTGAAAAAAGTCTGGACCGCTGCCGGCATTCGCCCCTCGTGTCAATATCGGTAGTATACTCCGTTACACAAGTAGTTACAGATTGAGGGTAAAAAATAATGTCACCAACACAAATCTAGCAAGTTCTTCTTCAGAAACGTTTTTATTATTGTGCAACAATAGCAGCGAAAATGAAGTGACAATAGTAATTATTGCAATAATTTTCGTACTTATTGTGAAGGATCGCAACAAATCACTCGATTTCACACTCGTTAAATGATACAATTGACAGGCTGCGGCTATCGGACGAGTTGATGTCGTACAATAATTTTATTGATAATATCTAAGTAGGTAGTAGCGAGATGGGAGTAAGGGTTGAATCGGGTGGCGGGCGGCGGGCGGCGGGGCGCTCGGCGCGTGCGTGTGGCGGCGCCGCGCCCGTCTCGCGCGAGAGCGGCCAGTGTCGTGCCGCGCGGCGCCGCGCTCCATCGCCGCCGAGCGCCGTGTGCGCCTCCTCACGCGCCCAAGCTCTACTATGCGACTCGCGTGCCGCGCTCACTCGTGTTGTGGTGCTTTATGATGGTACGGCGGCATGAGACTGCCAGATATGCGGACGTTCCGTGACAGACGTGCTGCTGAACTCGCCACCGCCACAAGTGGGCGGAGAGACGGGACGCGTCCTAGGCTGCTCAGGTGAGCGGCCCTTCGCATCTCACGCCGTTGCACGCTGGTTAAAGACGCTGTGATCTCGGGGTCGATAAGGCACTTTGCTGGCTAGACTCGAATGAAAGGTATATCGTAAGTTTAACGTAGTTGCTTTGCTACGAAATGCGTAGACAGGGCTACGCGCGGCGCTACGCCTCGTAGCACCATATGGCAATTTTGTGTAGTTGTTCTTAATAAGTATCTTACGTGCAACGTGTCTTTTATAAACATGCTGCACCAATTTTCATTATGTTTATTTTAATTTGAAAACGAGATTTACCTAAGAGCTTCTCGTTTGGGCACAAACTTGAAGAAGGCTCATTTAAAAACGACACCTGTCTCACTGAAGTAAGCAGATGACCAGCAATTCTACTGTTACAATTAAGCAAGTGTTATCAACAACAAACTGAGAGAGACACAATCGCGTCTCGATCTGTCTGAAAGTATAAATTGTACACACATTGCCACACACGTAATTTGGCCGAACTTGGCAACGTAACTACTATCATATACTTATCGATGTCATTGAATGTCCAATAAATGTAAATAAACAACTCGTAGCGACGTCTTCAGCGTCAGTATTAGCAAATTTCCGTCTGCGTTTGATACAATGTAGAGAGGATTGAAGCGTATTATATTTGTTTGAAGAGTCGTCTTTTTTCTTTATCATTTAACGTATTTTGTTTGTTCACGTTTCTAAATGCGACGGCAGCTTGTAAGTTAATAAATTCCTTGAGTCATATTTGTGGGGCGATGAATCGTGACTTGTGAGTCGTCACGCAATATCGGGAGTATAGCATATCTTGGAGGCGGAAGGCTTCGAGCCACCGCCATCAATCTCTAGGCTCGGAAAACGACAGCTCGTACACACGATGTAATAGTGATTGAATATATTAGCTATATTCCTTTTTTAGATATAGGAACTGGAGTTATGTTACAAATGCGTTTCAAGAATAGTTAATATAATGAAGCTTTTAGATGCTACAGTCAGCAATGAAATTAGATAAAAACTGCAACATTAAATTATATTATATGTCACTGGTTTTAACTACTAATTGTTTGTAAAAATCATTAAACAGTATAGAATACCGAGAAGAAAAGTTATACGATATCTAGAAAATTTGTTCCATGAGTAAAATCACGATCAAAACTTTTGTCGTTGACCGTACTAAGAATTGTGTTTCTTTATAGCTTTCCTGTTCATTTTTTAGTTCTTGAGCAAAATTAATAGCAACATGCTATCGGTGAACTTAATTTACAACTTATTTTTTATTTGTTTTATTATAACCTGACATTTGTATTTCCATCCCGTATGTTTGTTGAAACAAGCTACTGGGTATCGTATTACCCACTAACTGGGTTGTGGAGGTCAGCTCGCAATCGCTCCATGTAAAATACTGGTATTCAACTGCATCCGGTTAGACTGGAAACCGACCTCGACATACCTAGTTAGGAAGGAGCAGACCATTTTATGGTGGTTTTAGTATTGATTGGTACAGTACGCATTCAAGAGGTTTATTTTTTAATTGTTCTGATATAGAGACTAAACAGCATGATTGTACACAAAATTAGTGCTTAGGTATGATTGCAATAATACTATACTACCTAACCCTGTTTCCATATCAACATTCTCAAAAACCCAGACACAAAACACATTTTCCCAGCGGGAATCTAATAGGCTATTAATTTTCCAAAAATTGCAATAAAAATTGCATTTCTTGTTTCTGTGTAGGTCGGCAGTTATTCTGTGTGTAAGAAGATATTGTGGACGTAGGCGGCGAGACGGTCGCGACAAGCCGTCGCCAGGACTGATTCTAGTGCCAGGCTGCACTCACACCATCACACTTACGACATGTACTATATACAAATACATCGCCTATAAATTACTTGAGAATAACTCTCTCACACATGAACCAATTGTTTATTTAGTTCACTGAGAGTACTTTTCTCGGTATTCAACTACTGTGTTATACAACTGTTGTATATTTGGTAAACAACATTATCATCAACTCGACTGCCTAGCTTGTTCTCAACTGTGTCGGGGTCGTATTCCAGTTTAACCAGATGCAGGTGTGACTAGCTTCGTTTTACATTTTTTTTTCAAAAGTGCCTGTAATGGTCTAATTGAAATTAATTCTTTGAATTTGAGTATCTAACCTCCACAACCCAGTTGGTACTTGGTAAGACTGGTTGTCAGACGCTCAGACCACTGATGATCTGATACGACTGTCAAAGATCTACCTACAAATGACAGCTGCGAAAAAACGCCTTATAGTACTTACCGAGGCACAGAGGAAATTTGGTATGTAATAGGTTGTCACCCATCCACAAACCATCCCAGGCCATAAGGGTTTAGCGTAAAGATTGATTAGAACAGCTGTTCTTAACACAAAGTTGTTGCTCCTCACTTGGTGAACGATATAAACGTAGGATAACATCTCGCATAGGCGAGATGCTACGTTTATATCGTACAAATGGTATGGTAAAAAATGGTAATGGTATGGTATTAACTAAATTAAGAGCCAGACACAATTCGCCAGTTTTCTTAACGTTACATGTGAGGAAAACTATGGTGACCCTACACCAGGCTACTACTAGGATTTTCCTTGTGGAAGAGACAATTTCAAATTGCACAAATGCGATTCCCTTAGCCAGCACCCTACGCTTAGTTGTCACCATAGATAGCTGTCACACTTATGACCAGTTCAGGGACTGCACGATTCAAGAAAATAAGGAAATCTTGGTAGTACTGAAATAAAAACCGTACATTGCAATGCCAATTTTGTATTATATGTGTATTGGTCTTCGAAATGACATCTTATGGCACTCTTGCCAGTGGTTGATAGTAATCTTGTATTGGAACAAATTTTTATTGAACCGATATCTAGATATTTCAAGCCAGCAGAAAACGTAAAACCGTTATAAAAATAAATGTGATATTATATACTACTTACATATTTTGATAACAATTATTATACGTTTCCAGTAAAAAGGAAATGTAAATGAATAATTCAACTGAAAACCGGTAAATATTTCAGTATCACTGTAGGTACGTAATATTTGTGGCGAAGTGTCGCTACCGTGTAATTTAACTGCATTATGTTTTACGACACCGCATGTTACTGAGACGTAAAAGAACCTATTCAGTCGGTATCGTATTCGTAACCTACATGTACGGCCAACAAGCTAATAAAACATGCTGTTCTTGGGGCAAGGTGACCGAATCAAGGATCGCGTTACCCGTGAGATTTTTACCACGACGTATTTATACACCATCGTGTATAAACTACATTTTATTCTGTATGGAAAACCAGTTAAGATGTACAAGCATGCATCATAATATATGCTCTGAACTAACTTTAAACCTTATTCTGCTAGGCTAGGACTTGCCTTTTGTTTGGCCAATGATTTAGCATTGCAATGCTACCACTCTTCTGGGCCCCAAGTCTGCTATTCAATAGTGTCAGAATGATCTATCACTGATCTCATAATTGTGACTCAGGGCCCTGGGCACGTTCCCGGATGAAAGCATATTGTCGTCGTTGTATAACGTAGTTACTTAGTTTTAGTCCTTTTTAGGGTTCCGTAGTTTGTTTATTTAAGGTATTACGATTAAATAAACCTAAAGTAAACAAACTAAAAAAAATCGATGTTAAAACATAGAGAAAAAACGTTTGAAAAAACACATTCGAGAACGTTATCAATTTGCATTCTTTCCACAAATGGGCTAACAAAACTGCGGATAGAAAACTCTAGTTAAACTTTAGAAGTCACAAGTAGTCTTTCAATGTTCTTCGTTGTGGAAGAATTGACACATTTGTGTCCCGTATACTGACAAACCATCTTTGACTGCATACGAGTTTGTCCACTATGATATCATCTTCTGTTGTATGTAAGGTCTGATTAAATAGATGTAAATGTTCAGTAGAAAAGTACAATTAGCTGACCTATTTAATGGTTTGAGTCATCATCATTTCTGCCAAGCCTTTTATTCGATCTGTTGGGATTGGCTTCCAATCTAATATAGCTGAATAACCCAGTATTCTACATGGAATGTTTGCTTAAAAAAGTGACCTCCACCTCGACAACCTATTTTGTACGGGGTAATACGATAACGTTTGGTAAGAATGGTTCTCAGACATTCAGGTTACTGACTACCTGTAACGACTGTTGAAGATCTGCAAATGACAGCTGGGACCAACGTATAAACGTGACTGCCGAGGCATGTAGGAAAATCAGATGTAGTTTCCAGTAGTTTACCAGTTGAAGATTTAACTGAGTATATTAAAGAATATTGTTTTACTCCTCATACATGGCGTTCACACAACCAGTTCAAAAGTCGTTCTGTTAGATCTGTCAGTTGATTTTGACAGTTCGGCTGACTTCACATCGTAGAGGTTTCCCTACAAATTTCTTTTTTTTTTTCTTTTAATTTCTTAACCTAACCCGCGACCGGGTTAGGATTTCGGGTCAGGTTCGGAATAATCCATATCTGCCTGGTTTTGAGGTTATTTTCGATTTTATAAAATTACTCCGAAACTCGGATTTAGTTAACAAAAAGAACTTTTTTACATTTTTTTTTATTCACTACAACAAAGTTTGATGTTGATGCAGTTTGGTACGGGATTCCATATGTCCATGAACATGATCCTTAAACATTCTCTCGGCATTTCTCATAATTTGCATACCCTATGTTAAAACGAGTAACTCTATAAAAATCGATTCCGAATGAACACCCGAATCACGGGCTTGACATTGATGGATAAGTTAGGCTAAATAAGTTATTAAGTTATTTCTCATTGCTTTTGAACGTTTTTTATAAATCTGAGATCCATTTTTCTTAGATGAGACACAGGATTTAAATAGCCTTATAAATAGGTATATTTCGTTATTTTCAGTATAGGTACAGATAGGTGCATCATGTAATATACTGGTATTCAGCTGCATCCGGTGAGAATGTAAGCTGACCCCAAGATAGTTGGGTAAAAGTTAGGCAGGTGTCTGTCCTACTTCATATTAATATGCATCATATCACATGCAAATAGCGATAGTGCTCATATAACGAGATTATTATAGTCACTTTCAACTTTTATCTGTCATCTCGTACCCTCAAAAATGTTAATCTCGCAAAACGTTACAACCGTCTAGACAATCGTCAAACTTCATTTACGTACGTTATTACTTTCTATGGCAGACACACGTAGCGTAGGAACGAATTTGTAGTATAAGTATTCCGAAAACATAGGTATATTAAGTAAAGTCTTGGCGTCTTATTTTTGTAAATATCAGTCGTGGCAATGGGTAGGGCACATTGCTCGCAGAACGGATGGCCAATGGGGCCGAAAAGTTCTGGAGTGACAACCGCAAACCGGAAGACGTTTCGTTGGAAGGCCTCTCACTCAGTGCACCGATGACTTGGTGACGGTTGCGGGGATCCGCTGGATGCGAGACGCACGGGGCCGGTCAATGTGGGGAAACTTAGGGGAGGCCTATGTCCAGCAGTGGACGTCTTTCGGCTGAAACGATGATAATGATCAGTCATGACTACTATTATACCTGCATTGTATTGTATTTGATTTAACACATAACATAACATTCCCGAAGGGTTAGGCAGAGGTGTACCAAAAAAAAAGCCTTTTTATTTCTCATCTCGGAAACAATTTTACACTTATTAAACGCTAGAACATATTGAAATTATGTTAGTTATGTTAGTCTTTCCCTTATCCTAGTTAGCAGTGTTAGTTTTCGCAAAAGGTTGGAGATGTAGTTCCATGTAATAGTGACATTAATTGGTCACAAATCCAGACTCCGTGCTGTTACTGAGAAACCCCTGATGAAAAACCCAACAACACTTAACCGACACGGGAGTCGAACCCAATACCTCATGCTCAGCAGCCGCGCTTGCAACCACTCGATCAACGAAGCTCTTCTAGCTCTCTCTTTAACTCTGTAAGTAAAAAAATAAAAACCCCTTATAACCCAACCCTTACGAAACTACATACTATCTTATCTGAGAAACCTCGTGACTCGTAATGAGTAAATCTTCCAAACTTACACACAGTTATGAGTAAATCTCCCAAACTTACCCACATTCTGACAGCCGGCAAATAAACAGCTACTAAAGAATAATTTTCTCTGTTTTATGTGCACATGCCACGTCCATTTTGTTTCCTTGTGAGTCAGTGTTCACAAACCGCCATAAACGTTACATTTTGGGGTGTAAATTTCCTTCTGTACACAGTACGCACCTTGCCAGGCCGGTACAACTTCTATTCAATGGAAAATTTCAGTACTGTGGTCCAAGTGAGTGGGACAACTATTTCAATAACCTACTGGGGAGCAAGCCAGCTTTTAATTAACTCTGAAGCTGAGCATAGTTATGATAGAAATACGGATAATAAACTGACGGCATACCGTACGGAAATGCCCTTTCCGTAAATGTCGACGAAGGTGGAATGTTTTCCTTTTATTGGGGAGACTATATATTTTCATTGTTTTAGAAGTTATTACAGCGTTGTAATATTCAATCGTTATTTGAGTGTCAGGGTGCTTTTTATCCGACTATGGCAAAGCCAAAAGGAAGGGTAATGATTTTGGCAGTCTATGTATGTATGTATTTTTGTATGTACCACCAAAGCGCCTAATCTACTGAACGGATTTTAATAAATGAGGCGTCAATATATTCGTAAGAATAACCCGGGTCACATAGGCTATATAAATTTTATCAATTCTTTTTATGACACCATTTAAATGTGAAATTCTAACCTCGAAAAAAAATTAATTCAGATTATCATAATATGTCTGGTATCTGTAATGAAAGGTCTTGGTGAGAACATTACAAATATGTATATTATAATATAGTTTTAGTCCACATATAAGTTTAGATTGCGGTCAAACAGTTATCGCGGTCTAGTCTTTGTTATTTACTCATATTATGTAATTAATAAACCAATATTAAGTAAAATAGTACATTGTTATGAAAGTAAAATATTATTACATATTTATTAGTAAGTTTAATAACACACAAAAAAAAAATTAAAAAAAAAAAATTAAGCTTAAAAATCTAAAACCCGACTACGAATAAAATCACAGACTTACAAAACCGCGGTCTTAAAAGAAGAAAACAAGAAAAATCGTCTAGGAAGTAGATAATTTGTATATTTCAATTTAACGTATTATAGTAAAATTATTATAGTGGTCAGTCGTAGTCGCATGCCACCTTGCTAATTGCAACTAGCAGCTGACTTCTGTATTAATGATGACATCATAATGGACTAACTTTGACTGCTTATTTATTGAATTTTAGTTTTTATTTATTGACATTTTGTACCACATCTTTGACATTTTATTGTGATTGTATTTTGATTATTACTTTATTTTAATTGACATTATGCATTTGCCTATAATTGCACCCTACTTGCCGACTTTAATTATTTGATTTATTTTATTTTGACATGATGCATTTGACTATTGTATTCTATTTGCCGACTTTAAGTATTTGATTATTATTTTATTTTGACGTGATGCATTTGACTATTGTATTCTATTTACCGACTTTCATTATTTTACTTAATTGTCTTAATTTTTTTTTTTTTTTCCTATGACTGCTTAATGCTTGCTTATTTAAATGAATTCAAAAATTTCTTAATTTACTGTTTATTAAATTTTAACTAATGTACCATAAATGCTACTATCACTATTGTAAAAAAAATTGTTGTGCCCGACAGGGTCCATGTGAACTATTTTATTATTATTAAGATCTTGTAAAACACATGTGATATGCAATAAATGATTGACTTGACTTGACTTGTATAAATGAGAACGCCATTCCAATTCACTGGACATTGGCAGAATAGTCGACATCGGCTTTACTTGCCATTAAACCAAAATAGAATAGAATGGAATAGAGAACGCCATGAAGTAACATCAGGTATCAGTGGCATGCAACTACGGCTGTCCTCTATAATATTTTTTTCTTGTTTTCTACTTTTAAGACCGAGATTTTGTAAGTCTGTGTTTTTATTCGTAGTCGGGTTTAAGATTTTTAAACTTAATTTTTTTTCAGGATTGAAATGAAATTTCAAGAACAAGTTTAGCTCGCGTCAGAATTATTCTGAATGTGTTCTGGAACGTTTCGTTTTTCATATAAATGATTAGGTAAAGATTAACAACACAATCTAAAAAAAATATCGTATCGTATAAAACGACAGTCTATTTGAAGTTCACAAAACTGGACTCGTCATCGTTGTGGTCAACACACCAGTATAGCATTTATCTTTCTCACCTCGTATCATATTTAGGTGCGGTTTACCGAAACAGACGAGCTTTACCGGTTCTCTTGTATAATTATGCAGCTGCGCCTACTCCTTCGGAGATTACGGGCAAGCCGGTTATGTATGCACACCCACCAGAACTAGTACGTGTGACTAGATTAATGTAGTCCGTGTAGATGGTGTACTGGATGCTGGAAAACCTAATGCATTGATGCTGTAGTACTTAGCTTTGTTGGCACATGGATTTAAATTTTCAATAGAAATAATCAGAAACCAGCATTATAAAACAGCACAGTCATATTCTTTATTGCACACAAAATGTAACCATATATAAATCGCAATAATATATGTATAGCTTTTGTACAATGCGGTTTTCTTACCATTTTGTGTTTCAAAATAAATTTGTTTATGGACCACTTCTTTTAAGAAGTTGTTTTTCAGACTTTACAGCATTAATTCAGACTTATCTACGCACTCCTGGTTTTCCAATAGTGTTTTTTTATTCTATAAACTTTGGTTGCACTGCATTAAATTAAGAAATGTTTATATGTAATTCTGCGCGCAAGAAATATATTTTGTTATTTTTTAGGAACAAAGGCTTGATACACCTTTGTTTTAAGTTATTTAAGAACTACTTTTCACTACACTATTTAAGTTTAGAAAACTCACTCGACACCACCTGCACCAATATAAAGAATTTAAATAATTTCTGCCGAACATTTTGATTTTTTCCAGTTCAAAATACCATAGAGTACCGTCTACCGTATTTTGAACTGGAAAAAATCAAAATGATTCCAGTCACACTTCACCGTTCTCAATAATTGCCTCAAAATACCGTGGCTTTGTATCCATTATTTGTAGTACCTTTACTACTTATGGTATGTTGAATCCTATCATTGCTTTACATATGAAAGGCTTCCATTACTGCATTGAATCTAACTGATTTACTGCAGTATAAAGGGCAAGCGGGTAGGTAATAGTGAAGTACGTAGAATAAAGGCGCGTAACATGTTTTAGGTTTCAACAGAAATGGAGAAGGGAGGGAAAACCGATTCACATGTAAATAGCTCTCTATTAGCCTCTATCACGCAGAAACTGCGTTTTAAATGTTTCAATGTGCAGTTCAAAACATGCAATTTGTCGACTAGATACAATTTTTTTAGTTTCGTTTCGTTTCATTCATCAGTATAAACTCCTGCATGTTTTTATTAGGGCACTGACATTGAAAAAGATGAGACTAAAAAAGTGATGGATATTAATGCTCATGGATGGAGAGGGGGAGGAAGGCCAAAGAGAAAATGGATGGATTGTGTGAGGAATTATATGAGAGACAGGAGTAAATGATGCTTTGACATCTGACTGGGAAGAATAGAAAAACAAGGTAATGCGCCGATCCCAAGTAAAATGGGACAAGTTCAGGAAGATGATGATGAATATTTAATGATAAACTTGAACATTGACATTTCTAGCTATTACAGTCAATGATTATTAAAACTATAGATACGTTGTCCGAGCTCAAAAATGACAACATGAAATGAAGCCAATTGGCCACATCGCGCTTAGTTACGCACCAACCTTTCGCGCGACGCTACGTTTGTTTTTAATTTAAATCTGTGCAAAACATAAAGAAAACATGCATCAGCAGGCATCCCGCTGTACGGTGTCATATTTTCTTTCCCTTTCTTTACGCGTATAGTAGTTGTCTAATATTTTCGCCGTTTTTAAACGCCGCGATGTTAGTTCATGACGTGTATATATATAATACGTCATTGATTACAGTTGGCTTTTCTCTCATTTGCTGTTATTGATCACATATTACCAGTACTTTTTTGGACTCTATGAAGATCTGTTTATGTTTTTTTGCCTACTACTTTACTACAGGCTCTCTAGCGTGTTTTAGTCATTTTGTTATCTTATATTATCGGTTGACAGGAAGCAAAATAACTTCGTGCAGAAATACTTATAATATACTACGATAGAAACTAAACAAGTCTACGTCATCTACAGTTGTTAGAATTGAAGAATAAGGAGGGCTTGCAAATAGAGAAAGCATTATGTGTTTCTAACAAGTAATGCGTAGTGTCAAATAGATACTAACACAGTTTCTCAAGTCCGTGAATACCCTCATCGAATGTGTCCCTTAAATCTACAAAACAATGCATGTATACTCTCCATCGGCGTTACATCGGAGCAGATTAGTATTCTCGTCCCTGCCACAAGGACACAATAGATGAGCGTGTAGCACGTTTAAATATTTTATTAGATTCTTTTATGTCACATTTCAAATGGACGTTTACGGACTTTACGATCCTGAATATACGTACATTATGTATGTCTGTGTAGTACGGACTATTCGTGAGCTCAATTTTCGATGTTAGTCGTCAGGGAAATATTTTAGAAACGCTCTCTTGAAAGTCTTCCAAAATGCAAATAGTTAAGTCACATTTGAATGTTTCAAAACATGGCCCCCAGTCTAGGCTAACACTACATTTATAATAGTTTTGATGGTCTGAAAACGATAAATGGGGATAAAGTTTAGCCGTATATAGTAAGGTGTTCTTCCGTGTAAATGCAGTGCGTTTTTTTTTTAGAAAATTGTTCGTCAGACGTATCCTCATAATGGATCGGTCGGGGTTCTCGTAAGTAATGCAATTTAATGCAAATGTGTTGATGTAGCGATAACAAGCCCCTCGGGTGCATACGTGTGGATTCCTTGCCACTGGGCCGTCGCTGCCCCGCAGTCGCGCCGTTGCCGTCCCGCAGCCGACCAGCACCGACCCGCCGCCGCCACCGCGCCACCGTCGCTTCGCTCGATGACTTAATATGTGCGGAAATGTCGCGGATTACACGCCTACCGACCGCTGCATTCTACCATACGTTCCGCTATGAAACAAACTAGTTCTATTGTTTTGTTTGTGGCTGTTCCGTTATGCAGAACACGTACGTTTACATATTATTTAGATTTAACTTATGATGACCAAAACCAACAAGAATTTGTGAGATAAGCGGTTGTTTTAGTTTGTGTGGTCCGAAATTCAATAAGTACATGTAGGATATATATAATACCCTACGTATATCTTACATCTACTTAATGTAGTCCGTAATTCATTAAGGGGATGTAGATCTCCTTAATTAATAAGTGAATGACAGTATTTAATTCAACTGACACATATATTTAAAGAATAACAGCTACCCGTTTCGTTTTACGTAACGCATAACTTGGCATTTAACAACAGTTGTGACAATGTGCTTGGAAATATAATATTAAACTAATCTTACGAACGCAACGGTTAAACGTATTCAAAACTAAACTCAAGCAGCCCCTAATTTGTCAATGAAGTATCATTGACATCACAAAATTATTAAGCTAACGTTCTATATCTTAATATTAAGCTAGTCTTTCAAACCAACATGTCAACAACGTACCTACCTACATTAAGATAACAAAACTGTTAGCTACTGGACCACACATGTTCACTTAGTTATGTATTTATTCTTTAAGTCAAGAACGTATGTTGTTTTAGAATAAATAAAAAAACTTTAAGCCCAAACGAAACATCCCATCCCCGTCCAAAAACTTAAAGATGAACAAAAACTAATATCGAGAGAAGCGTGCAATGCGTAGCAAACTAGCTACGCGAGAGACTAGCTTCGCCGCGCCGCCCGGCCTCGTAGCCGTAGCATTGAAGTTCGTAGACGAAGGCTACGCAAAGATATATGTAGTTCGGCAACTAAACAGCTTTAAATTAAATGCGCGTTCAATTATAATCAAGAAAGAGGTCAATGGGCCAAATCCGTGCACTTTAGATTTTCAGCAAAATGGTGTAATTTTAGTTCTTAGCCGCGTAAATAAAATAGCGTAGAGGTTGTTTCCAGACTGTTAAATGGATTGGTGGAACTAATTGATTATTTTCCTCTTATTTGTTGAAGGCTTGTTTACTGCCTCGCGTAGGTATGCTGAGCTAGTTACGTGACTTTTTTTTACAGACTTTTTAAAAAACTTTTTAATACTGTCTCTTTTGTATTTTCTCGGGATAATCTGCGTAGTCTCAATGATATTCCAATGAAATAATTATTAATAAAAAAATAATTGAGTCTAATTACACACATCAAAAGTGTCTAGGGATCAACATATATTTTTGCAGTAACTTTTCTCCTGATTGATATTAATTAAAATTTTCTTTAAGGATTCATCAAATAAAGTGTTTTCGTTTGTCACAGTAACGATAAACCAAGTCACCTTTGCATTAATAAAGAAATTTGCCATTTTCCTAATAAAGGGATTTTTGACATTTGAACCACTAACATTAAAGTTCGAAAAAAAGACTGAAATAACAGTTTTCTTTAAAATTTTATTGGGTAACTTAAACAATTAATAATCCGTGTTTCTACCGCGAACACTAACAACACAAGAACATCGGTTTGGCATACTCAAAATGAGTTCATCCAAATCACGCTGTGGAATGGCCGCCCATGTTCGTTGCAACAACAAAAAAAGGTCTTCTTGCGACTGGATACCCTCCATATTCGGCAGAGCTCTTCTCTGTAGCATATCCCATGCATGCTCAATCGGGTTCAAGTCTAGCGACTGAGCAGGCCAGGGCAGGACATTGATGTTAGCTGCGGCGAGAGTCTGTCTTACAACTCTTGCGGTGTGCGGTCGTGCATTATCATGCATTAACTGAAATAAGGGACCGATTTGCACTTGTAGAGGAACGATGACGTCTGATACAATCGTCTCAGCATAAATTTGAGCGTTGAGGTTGCCTCTGATCCAAATCAACTCAGTTCTTCCGCCGATCCAAATACCCGCCCATACCATGATGGTTCCACCACTATAAGGATGGACTTCCTGGCAGGATTTTAATCGCTGTTGGCGTCCAGGGGTTCTCCAGTGTCGTATACGTCTTGTATCCGGTCTCATACCAAAACGAGACTCATCAGAAAAGCACACGAAACGCCATTGTTCTTCTGCCCAATTTCTGTGTTCAAGAGCCCATTGATATCGAATCCTACGATTGTGCATTGCTATAGGTGGTACCCGTAGCGGTCTTCGGGAATGAAGGTTCACTTCATGCAAGCGGTTTCTGACTGTTTGGTCGCTAATTAAGTTCCCTGAAGAGTGATGAAGCCTCACGGCTAACATCATGGCGGTTATTGTTGGAGCTCTTCGAGTTAAGATTTGAATGTATCGGTCTTGTCTCCGTGTGGTGCAGCGATACCGTCCTCCATGGCGCTCAGCCACGGTACCAGTGCTTCGGTAACGTGTCCAAAGTCGACTGATAACACTCTGACTTGTATTCAGAGCTAAAGCCACAGTACGTTGCCGGGAACCAGCTTCTATCATTCCCACGGCTCTGAGCATTTCTTCCCTGCTTAAATGACGTCGCCGCTCCATAATAACGTTGGTTTTAATCAGTAGTAGGGAAACAGTAGCACTAATAATGTCTTCAATGCGTTGTATGTTTTTATAGAAAATATTGACAGCTGATTTTCATCTTTTACTCGAATTTGATTCACAGTTCCTGATTCAAATTATGAAATGCACCAAAAAGGATCCATATAAATTTATAAAATCATAAATTTATTACAAAGCCACATCTCAATCTCAAGAAATCCGCATAAAAATGCTTGATCCCTAGACACTTTTGATGTGTGTATATATAATAATATTGGAATGGCTGTGGTTCAAAGTATGTAATACACATCAAATAAGTCTACGAAACACTGGTACACACCAAAAAAAAAATGTATATTTGAAATCTAAAAAAAAACCTAAAAACTCATTTTTGTACAACTTTACTTGTGATAGAAGTGCCCTGTCGTAGGATGTACGTTTGTGTAGAATGTATGTGTGTATGTAATTGTACAAGTTGTGCACGTGAGTAAGTGTACGCGGGAATGAGTGAATTAAGATGTGTGCCAGTGGTTTTGAGCACTGCTGGGACGTAGGCCTCCTCTCTATGACTATAATCCACCACGCGGGCTCAGTACCTTCGGGTTGGTAGATGTCATATGTCTCCGAATTTTTGGTAATATATAACAAAAAACCGAAACCATTTCATTTTCAATATAAGTTAAGCTTGGTAAAAAGCAATTTTTTTTTTGTAACTTTTGTGACTCGGAGCGTTATGTCACGTCATAATTTAACGAGGGGAGGGAAGGTTAGGGATGTGGGTATGTTCGAAGGTGGCCGTCGTCAACGCAATATTGAGGACACTGTTAATATGCAAGCAAGGGTAATTGATAGATTATGGGCACTTTATCATCTTTATGGATTTATGTTACAAAAATATTAACAATCGGTAAAACAGTACAGCCTGACTACATCGTCTGTGCCCACTTTATTTAAAGAAATTTATGAACACGAGTCACAACTGTTGTACGTTTGGCGGTATCTAGCGACTTTGGACGTGTTGGTGAACCATGTGCTTTCTTTTTAGACCCCTCTTTTGCCTCCAGACCGGGTGTGCTCTAACGAGAAGTGGTCAGCAGGGTGTGGTGATGGAGGTGGTAATACTGAGAGCGAGAGCCCAACTGAATCGTCTAGTGTCGTCGGGTGAGAGGCGAGCGGAGGGCGAGGAGCGCTCGCCGCGGGGGGAGGGCGGTGGCGGCGCGGCGCGGGGGGGCGCGGCGCGTGAGCGCAACATGGCGCCGGCCGCGCCCGCGCCGGCGTCCACCGCGCCCTGGCTGAACGCCACGCTCGTCTACAACGCCACCCGGCTCAACGCCACTTTCGACCCCGACTTCGACCTGCTTAGCACGAATTCCACCGACGAACACCACCACTGGTTCTGCGCTAAATGGACCAACGCACAACAAGATCTCTTTCAGGTAACGACATGTTCCTCTTCATATATCGGTACCTCTGGGCTCAAATGGCGTACAACACAAACCATAGGTTTTCGGGATAAGCAAACACAAAAAAAAATAAAACGATTTTTCGCTATTTCTCCTAAAAAAACTAAATAAAAATATCTAAGGGACAAAGTTCCTAGATTTTTGATGTCTTTTACAGGGTTTTTTCAAAAATGGACCTAGTTTAATATTTACTGAGATAGCATGTGCTTTACGACCAAACTTTACCAAAAATTTTTTTTAATATTTGTTATATACTCCCCATAAAAATTCGCCCTGAGCAGGTAGACAAAGGCGTTACCCCAACTTTTCATAAATAACGTAAAGAAACAGAGGCGTATACTTTAAACATTTGAATTGTGGTTTAACATCGTAAAGAAAAATATTTCAACTTGTTTTTTTTCTAAATGTTATGTTAATAATCATGCATTTAAAATTTAGTCTGAGTGGTGTGTGATTAAGGGCCTCTTCAATCACACACCACTCAGGTCGATTTGGTGGCAGCAATATGTTTTATGCCCCTAATTAAGAAATAAACCGTGTATAAGTAATGAAAATTATTAAAAATTATGAGGGCGCATTTGATGTTTTTTTTGCGAATTTCGACCCGTGAAATTCACAGATCAATAGAGAATCAATAACTGAGTAAGAATATGTAAAAAAACTTATAAACCTTAAGTGCGCCTTACGCCATTTGAGCCCAGAGGTATCGATATGAGCTGAAACATCCCGAATATTCCAAGTATTACATCCCAAGTATTCTTCTTGCGTTCTGCATATATGTGTATATGTGCATGTACGTGCTGCATAGTTCTTTTGAAGCCTGAAAAGGGCGCTGTTGGTGAACATTTGTAAAAGTATTTAGGGCATTTCCGTCGCTTAACACCACGAGCCCATTTTCTTTTTAGTACTTGTCAAAAATGCTAAATGCTCTCTATTTACCCCACAAACAGGCAGCAAACTTGTGTTTTGCCATCGCTTTCTTGGCGCCGAAGAGCTTCAAGCAGAGCATATTGGTGCTACGCGCGCTGGCGGCGGCGGGCGCCGTTCTCATGGGGCTGTGGGCCGGCGCCGAGGTCTGCGCGCCCGACGTGTTGGGCTGGAGCCTTGCACTTGTGCTCGTTAACTCTATACACACTGTTTTTCTTATTATAAGGTATGTCATAGGAGCTAATCTGATCCTCAAATAATCTGACTAGGCCTTTGACTCTGTTCAGTATTGCTTCAGTTCACTAAATCTTTCACTGCTTTGGGGTAAATTAATCAGTTTAAAGCCTCATTGATGCGAATAGACAGTTCTTTGACTGTCTACCAAAGAGAATTCAGAAGTGTAGAGGTAGACTATTTCAAAAAAATCTAGCTATACTGTGTGTCTGTTTGCAACTCACAACGAGAAAGCGCTCGCCAGTTTACAATTGCACATTCAATTGTCGCTGGACGAACTCGGCGAAGAATAATTGTTGGACTTTGCCCACTTAAATTAAAGCACGTTAACGTTCCCAAATCTTGATGGGGAAAGTTGCTCTAACACGCAAACTGGTGATCGAAGTTCCTATCTACTTATACATCTGTTTGTAATCAAACCAAAATGCAAATGTTATTTAACCATTTCAGTTCTTTAGAAGTGCGTTTGGTTAAGGTAATCTGGGAATTCTATTCTCTCACGCAGGTTTCTTCCTCCAGCGCTGTCTCTTGAGCTAACAGATCTATACTTGAAGCTGTTCAAGCCTCTCAAAGTGAACAAGAAGCACTTCACGGAACTAACTCGCGAAGCTAGGATAGTGCGGCTCGAACCCGGCGAGGCTTATGCGGTCGAAGACGTCACGCCGGCCGACGAGAGATTGTCTATACTTTTAAAGGGAAAGTATGTTTTACACATTACATTTCATATACCTTTAACATTCTGAAATCGCAATCAAAAGAAATTGTCTTGATTTTATAAGAAATCTCGACTTCCGAATTTATTTAGTTTTCGGCTTTCATAGCGTTAGGCGCATAAAAACACCTAACTGATTTAACTTAAATATTTTTTATCAAAATAGTTCCCAACTCTCAATAATGTACAATTATTATTTGTTGAGGGAAGCACTGAAGGTAACTTTATTAATTAAACTACTTTGCCGTAGAGTGGCGTCATCTGTTACAAAATAAATTGAATACTGAAAAAATGTCCCCAAAAAATCTTATGAAGATAAAACATTGAGGGTACTGGCTACAAAATAAACAATTCAAAGACAAGTGAGGACCCTCACGATGTAAAATAAGATACCTACACATGTTCCTTTTGTTTTTGTCGTAGAATTATTTTTCTTTGTTATATCACTGCTGGCATTGTACGAACTAGTATTGTATTCCATGAACTCTGAGAGAATAGAAACATTTTGTATTCTGCGACTAATTGACTGACTTTGTACGACGATAGTCAGAATCTTTTATTTTATTATTTTTTACTTTGAATGAAGTTCTTGATTAGGTAGAGAAAACATTCGATTATTGATCAATGTTTAGTGTTGGAGCGAACCTTCAGTTTAGGCTGCCACCATTGGACAAAAAACCAAAACCATGAAGTGCCGAAATTGAACGAACTGTTACACACATTACACGAGAGCACTATGCAAGAAGCGGTTTCATATTTATTTGTCACTCTAGTTTTTGGTTAGGATATTTAGTTGACATTGGACAAAAGACGAATTAGTTTATTAGAACATAATATTTAGAACTTATATATCTCATTTTCCCCTTGCTTAGTTTTAAAATTAGAAGTTTGATCACGTGGTCAAAAAATGTGTAGCTCCACATTTCTCGTTTTTGAATTTGTTAGGTAATAGCCGGTTTCCGTTTCGCCCAAAAATCTACCTCCTAACGGATACTGTCAATGTATACACCTAACAGACAGTTTCATAAACTAAATGTATACAAAGTAGATTTGTATTTGTTTGGGTTGGGCCACGCGGGGTAATACACGGCACTCGGCAGCCCATAAACTAATGGTTCCAATTCCCTCGTAAGCCATTTCATAGCCACTGTAATGAAATTAAGTACCTAGTCTAGACCCAAGTATAGCAATTAATACACCTTATTAGAGTGAAGTATTTTTACTTGCTGCCTTAATTGCACTTGCATATTTTAAAGTATTTGCATTATTATATCACTACACCGCAGCAGCAATTGCAATTACCCAGGCTCATACAAATTTATGATCAAAGTACGGGGCAGTGTAATTATAATAATTAAGTTTAATTATATTCCAAACGCTGCATAATTGTGTGGTTAAATGGCGTTGTAGGTCACGTCAAATGGGCGAATTTATCGCACTGATTACATGCCGCTTTCATTGATAACTCCAGAGGGAAGCTCTTGGGGAGCTAATAGGCTGTATTATCTATTAATCTAAGTTATTAGGGACACAATATGGAATCTAGTCAAGCAGCTCATCAACGATTTATACTTGTTCTGGGAGGCACTTTCGTTTCTGCAGTATTTATTGAACAATAAATCCGATCCATATTTGGTATTCTTTCGAGTCGTCCTGATCAGTGAACTTCATTCGGCATAAATCCCTTGCTGACTAAAATTGTAGTCGGCTCGGCACTGATCGAGCGTTTTCCCGAATATATGGGTACAAATCAATCGACTGTGCCGTGTCGAACAGACGCACACAACAGACTTTTAGTAGCAGAATTATTTAAAGAGAAAACTAATTCATTCAATTGTTCCCGAACAGATTGCGAGTGAGCTGCGATGAAACACATCTCCACTACATACAGCCTTACCAGTTCATTGATTCTCCAGAGTGGGAGGCTAATCGTGAACAATCAGACGACGTCTTCCAGGTAATACAATTTACTGTTAATCTTCCTGCCCTAATCACATTCTATTTGGTGTCGGCGCAACACGTTCTTCCACTCTTCCCTGTTAGACGACACGGTGACATTTACTCCTTTTCTTACTATTAAAATTTATAAAAAAGATAAAAAAACGTTAATATTAAATCACTGTTAACTAAATTAAATAAATGATTTATCCGAAATGTTATGTGTGTAATAAAATGTGTGTATCTGTTTTTCTAATAATAGGTACTTACAGCATTATTCGATCGCTTACAGAAAATGTCCACATCCACATAAATGCACTCTTCTACAACTCGGTTTAAATGTGTTGAAATTTTAGCCCTGAAAATGAAAATGGCCAGAATTTTACGCTTGGTAGTCTTTATAAATATTTATCTCTGTTAATCGATGCTGTTTGCACAATTAATTTTATTGTAATATTCTTCGTATGCGACGTCATTCATGATACATTCGTTTCTATCTTTGCTCACTCGAGTCGGACGACACACAAACAACCCATTGAAATTCCACGCACAGTTACGCTAAATAATTCAGGAGCGCTTCGGAATAACGCATTATCTTAATGACTGGGGATATATTAAACTGCCTCCGACAAACTCGATAAAAGTGGCACATAGTGACGTTTTCCAATTCACTTTTTTTCACGATCGCGACGTTCTGGCAAACAGAAACTTCATAAAGCAAGTGAACAAGCACCCACGGGCACGTTCGTTCCATCATAGATCTCATTTTTCGCTTTCCATCAGACGCGATCGAGGTCAAGAGCAGGCCCATTTAGACTAAAAAGAAATCTTATACTGTAATCTTATACACGCCTCATTTTATAATTATTTTGAAAAGGATGAAAATATTATTAGATATTCAATACAAGTGCTATATAATAATTGAGGTATGTGCTTACTATCCGTGGTATTGATAATTAACCTCAGATTCTATAATTCAGGCAAGGTACTAAGTCGAGGGGCGCTGAAGTCCCGCTAGAGGGCGTGCCGTCTCAGGTGCACAGTAATGATCATCTCGTTGACCCTGATACCTTTACTTAAACCATCCAGATAGATACCTTTACCTGAAATATTTACATAGAGAACAGAACAGTCTGTTACGGTCGGATTCAAACGTTTGAGTGAATTGAGATTAAACTTTACGTGAATATTTTATGTTAATCATTTCAATTCTGTTTTATCTTTTTGGTTTTAATTCTCTATTATTATACTTTTGGATAACGTTCTAGTGTTTTACATTACGTAATAGTGTTTTATAAGAGATTTCTGGTCATACGTCTTTATAATTTTAAAATACAGCATGGAATGGCCACCGTAATATCATGCCGTTCGAACTTTACCTGTGAGAATATGAATAATAATAATAATAATATTCCACTACTATCACACAACGCCATCTAGTCCCAAGCTAAGCAGAGCTTGTGTTATGGTTGAATGTACCTACTTACCTCCTATATACCTAAGCTGCATGATGTATATATAATGTGAGGACTGACTAGAAACTCGCGTGAATAAGCATTCCACTATTCATAGTTTACATGACTACAGCATGTAGCCATTTCAGAACAATGTTTCAACTACAGCCGGTTAATATATTATTGCTTATGTACAAAAGTCAAGCTAGTTGTTCGAGCAGATTTGACTTAAATGTGGATTTCGTTACGATGGCTGTTAGTTTGTTTCAGACATACTTTGACTACAAAGAGAAACGCCACCACGGGAAACCATTGAAGGGGGTGTTTTTGACGTATCGCTTTTGTAAGTCAAGCTCTCGATGGAGCAACAATAAAAGGAAATGGAAAATCATAAATTTTTCTTTTTTTCGGACGCAAACACGTTCAGCTGTAAAGACGGCTAAAAAAGTTTGTGAAAAGGAATTAAAATACAAGCACTATTATAAATACGCATTGTATTTGATTTATTGTTTATTTTTTTTTAACCTATCCAAGGTTTTTTGCTTGTCCGAAATAAAAGTTATTATATTTTTATTAACTTATAAAAGTTCAGGAGTTATTTTGCAGAAATCCATGACATGAAGTGTTATGCAAAACATTTAAGGACGTAATTCTAATTATAAAATTAGTAACATTGCGGCAAATGTTTGAATATAAGTACATTACCAGCCAGCTGCATACAACGTATATAAACTACATCGGATCAACCGGAAAAGTGAGTGGCTTTATTGGAAAACTCGAGGCAACTCTATTCAAAGTTATACGAATACTTGTTGGGCAAAAGATCTTATCTCCGTACACTTTCGGTGCACGTGCTCGCGCACCCGAACTGAAGCATACGAGTATATATAAGTGATGTAACCCCATTTTCCCTGCTACGATTATCTGTTTCTCATTTTGAAATGGAGATTTAGGTAACTATTCTCCCTTCTTGCTATGATAGAATATATTCAAATAGGCTTTTGACCGTAGCTTTCCTTATGTGGTGGTAAGTAATATACCTATGTCTATGGTAATATACTAAGGTGATAAAAAAGTTACTTTCTGCGTACTGTCATGAGCACTAATATGTATAAAGGGTGTAAAAGTACCCTTAACGCAAACGAATGGCACTTGTTCTGCCCGTCAGGGCTGCGGGATGTTGTAAGAGATACCTACCGCGGCCTTGACATGTTGGGCTAAGAAGGAACATGGGTGGCTTTTAGTCAGTAGAAGTCTGACACTCCCTTTCGCTCTGCCCAAGAGCGGGGGGGTTTTTGATGATTTTTCACCCCCAACAAAAAAAAGGGCACTTGTTCACAATTGCGATATGTTTTTTGTTCTAGACCATACCAGGAAACCTCCGGAAACCAGTTATGGAGATATTGGGGTCAAAGTTCCAAATTTTTCACAGCTGTTTACTTAAATGACCTCCATGACCCGTTTCCTGTTCAAAGCATTCACAATGTTTTAAGAGTGCTACATTGAGTTTTACCGTAAAATGTGATTTTTGACCCCAAAAAAAAAGTCGTTTCCCAGCATTTTTTTTGCGTAGGGGTACTTAGTTTGATGTACAGAATGCTTGGTTGACGGCTGTGTGAAAGGTTAATTTACACCCTGTATGTATCCAGTATATCCTCCAGCCAATACTTACAAACAACGTATGCCATTCTTCTATCTAATCCCCGTGGGGCTAGCCAGATATAGAAATCTGTGCCACAACTTCGATAATATGTCTTCATATCCAATATCAATATCTATGACAAGTTGTATTGGATTCGCGATGTACAGATGTGAGACGCTTTTAGAACAATATATTTCTAGTCTCGTAAGGCACATAGTATACATAGTACTAATGTTTATATTTAAGTTATCAAATCAAGGGCTACAACTTGATCTTTTTGTAAGTTATCTCTCAAATCGTTCACAAAGAGTCAGGATCGATGGCCATATCAGCGACGAGCTTCCAATTCACTACGGGGTACCACAAGGAAGCATATTGGGCCCCACTCTTTTCTTATTTTTTATTAATGACCTGTGTGATCTTAAGATTGGTAACGCCAGGGTAATATCATTTGCAGATGACACCGCAATAACCTTCATCGCGGAATCCTGGTCCCAATTGGAGTATATAGCGCAGCGTGGCTTTAACGTTGCACTAAATTGGCTTAACTCCCACACTCTTACTCTTAATACCTCTAAAACTAAGTTTCTTACTTACTCCATTAGCTCGGCCTCTCAACCACGATCTCCAATTGCAATACACGCTCACACTTGTCATCCACAAATACAGGGTTCAAATTGTCGATGTCCTCTTTTAACATCCGCTGAAAGCATAAGATACCTGGGAATAGTCCTAGACAGAAATCTCAATTTTAAGTTTCATATCGGTCTGCTAACTGGAAGGGTTCGCAAACTGATTTATGTATTTAAAACTCTGCGGTATATTGCTAATCCCACTGTAATACGTAGCGTCTACTTCGCGCTTTGCCTATCCATCATAACGTATTGCATATCCTGTTGGGGTGGCGCAGCTAAAACAATCCTAAAGTCGCTAGAAGTAGCACACAGGGCCGTTTTAAAAGTAGCCACTTTTCGGCCTATTCTATACTCCACTGATCAACTATACAATGACTGCAAAGTGCTAAATGTTCGGCAACACTTTATACTACAAACAGTCATTCTCCAACACCGAAAAACCCCATACAAAACTATAGTAAATAATAAACGTAGTAAACGCCGTAAAGATGGGATATGCACCTTGCCGCGAGTGCATTCGACTTTTGTCAAAAGATTTTTGTATTTTCTTGGCCCGTTCCTTTACAACAAAGTAAATGAAGAGTGTGAAATCTATGGACTACCGTACTACAAATGCAAAAAGATTGTGCAATCGTATCTCCAAAACAAGTCATACGATGAAACTGAAAAAATCTTAACATAACTAGTGGACATGGACTAGCAAACACACATGTCACCCACACTCATGCACCCTCCCCACACACAAAACACACATACACATCCCCCACACACATATATACACTCCTCATACTCACACATACACTCCTCACACTCACATACACACAATCACAAACACACACTTCTTTACCTCAAAACTATTTTTTTTAAACTATTTTATTTTTGTTTTCATGTGTACTAAAATCCTTAACTCAAACTTAATTGTCAAACTCAATACTCCGAAATTGTTACAGTAACATCAGTAGCATTATATGAACTTCACGTCATGACTCATGATACCTTAGGGGACCGAACTGCTTCTCCTTATCACAGGTTTTCATAACCTAGCTAGGAGAGCAGTGCTTACCCAAACAATTGTAGAAATAGAACTTCCCTATTTTGTAAAACTGTATTTTTAACGTGTACTACAATGCCTTGTTTGAGAAAATAAATATTATTATTATTATTAAAGTTAAAAATAAAAAACGTAAAAATCAACATTTTCAATTTGCAAGGGCCACCCCAGCATATCCTCCTTGAGAGTCCAAAATTGTAGAGGAATGTCTCTGTGAGTCATAATAGTGTAGTTCACTAAAAAAAACTAATTAGTCCGTCAGACAGATTTCCAAAAAATATTGGACACGTATTTTTCTTTTTTCACGTGGACAAACAATAAAGACGATACAGTGCTTTGAAAACTCGTGTGACGTCATATTCTCAGACATTAGTATGACATTTTTTGCGGTTATGACGTCACACTCAAATCTTTGACGTTTTATCTTTGTCAATTTTTATTGATTTGATAAAACAAAAAATAGGTATCCAATATTTTTCGATAATCTAACAGACGGACTAATTAAAATCATATTTTTTAAGTCAGTAAACATTCGTAATGTAATCTCTAACCAAAACTCGATGTCCAGTCAGGTGGCAAGAACTTTTGAAGCGTTTCGTAAATTTATTAATATAATATATTATTGAAAGCCTCTTGTGCTGTACTTCCAAAAGGTGCGGTCAAACCATAATCCGACCAGAGGCTCCAGTGCGAGTGCGCGGTGTCAGCATAAATCAAATACTTATATTAATATAGCATTTTTTGCAACAAACACAATCACTGTCATCTATATTATGAAAGAAAATCTTAAAAAATTGAAAATAATATTTGTAACAAGTATTTTTAACGTGTTTACGTTAAGTTTACACCGCACGCTAGTGCCAGGGTCTCTGACCGAACACCGGAGGGGACTCAAGATAACGTACCTACTTTGTCAGATTAATTGACTGAAATATTTGTCGAAGCTCAGTGTCTTCAGCCAGCCCGAAGTCCTGGCGGTTTCACTGTACCTTCACGTGGTCAGTGGAACTGACAGCCACATTGTTTCTCAGGTGAGCGTGATTGCGGAGGAGGTGTCCACGTGCGTGTGCTGGCCGCGCATGCGCCTGGAGCGCGTGTTGCGTCACCGACCGGCGCTCAAGGTCGTGCTCGACTGCCTTATAGGTCAGTCCTCTTTCACTGTTGTCGTTGCAACGCCAGGAATTCACTTACATTAAATTTTTTAGGGACTTGAATATGTAATCTAAAGGCAAACCGATAGTGTATTTATTATACATTTTAACATAATTGACAATGTTAATAATAACTGACTAAATATTTTTAAACGAAACCGCTCGCTCGAGTCGCGCCGCGCGTCTCATGGCCATTACTCTTTCTTCGAAAACCGTCTGGGGGCCGCGTGCAAGACGCATTAAAGCTATGGCATTTTTTCACCAAATACAAGGCCCCTGACTAAAATAGCTTTCCATTATATCGTTAACTTAAAGGAAAATTTATTGGTGCCAGGAGTTATTGTTTAATGTTTACCAAATTAAGAAGTGAATGCGCGGCAATTCATTTCCGAATACTTTCCAATTTGAGTAGAAATTCCTTCTTCTTCCCTACCTTTGTTCTTAGGGCCAAAGGTAATTTGGAATTCAATGCGAAGCATGCGGTGACTCGACAAAATTATTTTCTTCATCCTATCTTACTTTTTAATAATAATATCGATACGGATTTTCGGTTAAAAAAGGTGCTTCTTTTTTTAAAGTCAACACCTTGCCGCCATAGTTGATAAAAACTTTTACCTTAGTTTTACCCGACTGCGGCGAAGCCCAAAAGGAGGGTTATTGTATTGAATGTACAACAATCAAAAATGTAAAGTTACCGAAAACTAAACATCACTTTAAAATATAACCAAATTCGAAAGTGACAATATCGTAGCAAAATGCTACGAAGAGATTGCTTTGGCGTAGCACCCACATTCCTCAGAAGGCCGAACGAGACTTGATAAAAATTCCTTAAATCAATAAAGTAAATTATTGTATCTTTCACAAATAATAAGAAAGAATCAGTGGTATACGAGAGTTGACATGGCGCTACAGCAGTATTCAAATAAAATGTAAGTGCTACAACGTAAGTAGCCATTGTGAAATATATGATTGGTAGTACATTCATAAAAAATATGCTTCTTTGTGAATAGTTTGAGATAGTTAGGGTCACCCCTTAACTTTCCAAAACTATTCACAAAGAAATCCTGTTCCGGGTTCATAAAATGAGTAGCTATGAGCGAAGTACCACATCGGTCGCTCCTACTACCTCTCAACACAAATGTATGACAAGATTATGTTCAACAACTTTCCAGGCAAAGACATAACGCATAAGCTGTACTCAGTGAGCGAGGGCCTGACGGCAGGAGTAGGCGCCGAGCACGAGGGGCAGGCGTCGCACCTCACGCGCTCGGCCAGCGTGGACGCAGTGCACGAGGGCACGCGCGGCCGCTTGCGGAGTAACGACTGGCGCGCGCGCAGCAGCACTGTTACTAAAGGTAAACGAAAAAGATTTTATTCATGATCGTCGGCTACAGATCACTAGATAAAAGACTCTCCAATCGCACACCATTCAAATCGATCTTTGGCAACTCTTACAACTGCTATTAGTAAACCTACGAAAATTGTCGATCCACCTAGTCAGAGCGCCTCATCTCATTCGCGGCCTCCACTAATCATGTTCTTCAACTAATATGGCCGGTTCATTACCTACTACATATCCATGCGTATTCTGTGCTATGCCGAAGATTTTGTTGACTCCTTCAAATTATAAATTAAAGTATTTAAAGTTACTTATTGTAAATGTGTTGGTTCCCCAGGAACATCATACTGGCAGCCAATGGTCGCCCGTCAGTTCCTTCAAAAGTCACCGTTCGGGCCCAGGTTAGCCGCCCAACCTCCGCGATTGCTGACGCAGGCGTCGTCAGCGAGTCTGCAGCCGGCGGTAGTGACGCGGAAACGCAGTCCTCCGCGGCGGACCACGTCGTTTAGACGTGGACGAGAAGTGAAGTTTGCGGAGCAGACGCTTGCCGCGGAGCCGGCCGTGTGACGCGGGCCGCGGCTCCAGCCGGAGCTGGTGCCGCTCGTCTCGCCACAAACCTTCTCGCCCGCGCACACGTCGATATCGCCGTCTCTCAAGACACCCTGACCGCTAACCGAGCGAACGGACTCGCCTCACACCACTGATTTCTAACTTTTGTCGTTAACTGTGAAATTAATTACCCAGTGTCCTTGTAAGTGCTATAGTTTATAACATAAAATATTGAATGACTAACTTAAGTGAAATGCGAAAGATTATGACTTTTCGTTAGTGATTTCGGTTCGTTCACAGAAAGAGCTTCCTGTTATAAAATAATCAATATTTATTTATTTCTAAAAAAAAACTCGTTCGCTCGAAAAAAGCTCGTATGGTGGAACTATTAATAGTCTGCTGCGGTGGCACTGATCTAGCAAGTGAAATCTTAGTGTAAGTGGAGTATGATCATTATGAGTGCCGGTGTTATATTGTGTGAGAAGTAGTCAAGCGCCGATGTACCTACCAGGGGGTCTAAAATGGCCACTTTAGCAGATCATAATATGAATTGCGTTAAAAAACGTAAAATGAACGTTTAGGAAAATAGATCATAATTATTAGGAAAGTAATATGAGTTGCGTTAAAATTCGTAAAATGGTCACAGACACAGTTACTATTATGAAAGACCCTTTTACGCTTTTTAACGCAATTCATAAAATGATCTGCTAAAGTGGCCATTTTAGACGCCCAGCTGTATGCATTACAGTGTACGGGATCACGTAACGCTCAAGTACCTATCCAAAAGAACACTACGATAAAGTGTAATTTTTTATAAAAGCAAGAAATGCGAACAGAGCGATATAGTTCCATATACTGATAGAAAAATGGAATTGTAATTATACCAAATTTTTTAACAATTGATAATTCAAATGTGGAATTCTAAAAGTATTTTAATGTTAAAGTAATTAATTGTTTATTAGTGATAAGATGTGTTAAATTCGTGATAAAATAAATTAAAGTTACTGCGCGAGTTATTAAGTATCCATCAAAATTACTGCATACTTTCGTGTTCTGTGACGGGTAAAATTCAGGTTTAAACTTATATAAGTGTCGTTTAATTATTTTTTGCGGAAGAAAATACCAATAGGTTGAAAATGTGCCTGTCGTGTAGTAAAGTACAGCCAGCAAAGTTCCAGTGAAACCATCTCTAGCAGTTCTAGTTCCGTAAAATAATAATCGTAGCGTGTCGTCTACACCGCTTCTAATAGTCGTACCTATTCACAAATTGCCGATGGTTACAACTGGTATTTGTGCTGAGTGTACCACTATTATTTTTACAAGTGTTTTCACTGCTTATAACTACAACAAGTACCTAAGATTTACTCAATAGCTTGACATTGACTCGTTGTGTAAACCAAGGGAAAAAGACATAAAAATAAATTTTTAATGTATTTTTTTATTGTTTGCATAAAGTAAAAAAAAAGAAATTCATTTTGTAACTGCCACTTGAGCAGAAACAGTCAATTTGAGAAAATTATCAACGATGTGCGTAATAAAAGAGGGCAATTTAAAGTAGGTACCTACCTAGTAAAAATTACATCGACAAACGTGTTTGATGATGTTAGGTAGCTAACATCATCAAACACGTTTGTCGATGTCGTAAAAAGGTTAGCATGGAAATTTGATTGATTTGAATTGATTTGTGTGATTAATGTGTTGAGTTTTGTTATAAGTAAGTTAAAATGTTTTATATCTACTATTTAAACAAAATTTAGGACTTGACAACCCAGAATTTAACTGCAATATTAAAAAATAAAACCTATTTAACACCTTTAAATAAACACATTTAAAATATTATCAACTTGTTTAAGTACACCAAATGGAATTTATAGATAAGTAGTAAAACTATAAGAACTGTTCTTATGTTCAAATTGCACATTTGGAATATCTCACAAACAAAAATATTCAAATTCATCTAAATGCTAAGGGCTGAGCTTTTAGTAAATGTATTTACTCATGTAATGTAAGCATCATGTCGAGTCATAGCTGTTAATCTTTTAAATAAGTATCATAACACATCTGAATAGAGAAAGATACAAACATCACAGGCTGAGGAAAATAAAAATGACAACACAATAAGGGATATTGTATTCTATAAACGATTTACAAGTGAATAGGGTACAATTTTGCACTGAATTTCCAACTCGGCCGAATGATGTTTGAATCAGTATCATAGATACAAATTTATTCACCTCGATGTTTAGTTGATGTTGTTGCTTCACTACACGTGTACGGTGTCAGACTAGATGAGCATGTAGTTCGGTACTTACTGTTCTTGAATTCGTTGGAATAATTCTGTCGACGATACATACGTAATTTAAGAGACCGTACAACGAGGATCAAATCATCACTTTCACTATTAGATAAGTAGATAATCTTAATTCAATGAGTGATACGCGCTCTCAATTTGATAGACTACGGAACAAGAGAGAACTTCTAAATAATAAGGTGTAACAAAATAGATTTGTAACCGAACTTTCTGATATAAATATTGCAGAGTATTTTTACGTTTTGGAATGTATTTAAAATTGGCAAATAAGCAACTGTGTCAAGCTAGGAAATTGATAGACGTGTAACTATTTTCAGTGTTATTTTATTACTTACAGGAGTATTTTCTAATCATGAATGTGCGCTTTTGTGAATTAGCATGGTCACTTATTTATAATTAATCCAATTCTAATTTCTATTGGGACTTCCAACATTCCAAAATCTTCCATTTGGATTGAGATCGAGAGTACTTATATTCCCTTAGCCCAAAACTAAATCAAACTGAACCATTCCTATTGGTTCATTCCTGTTGGTTGCAAACCTTAGGGCCAATGTTTCCCCTTTGAGTCTTCCACTGTTTACAATTGTTGATCATTTCTAGATGAAGGGACTCCTATTCTAGAAAAGAATTCTGCTTCCCCGCTTGATGACATTGCAATGCTCTTTCAATAAATCTCATCAATATAATGACTTCTTCATTCTATCCTGATTGTACGGTGTCTGTCACGAATACATATCGTTCTTCGTCTTGTCTCGTCTTGTTAGTTCTTCTCTATGGTGTAGTAATGTTCTTGGTGGGCAAATTTTTTAAAGCAGTAGTAGTTTGTACGAATGGACTTCAGATGCATTAAGTAGGTTTTCACACCCCATTGTCACCGTCATCATAGCCGTAAAAAGCTTTGTTAATGACTTAACTAGTAGCAAAGGATGATCAGAGAATGGTGTGGTATTGTTACACGTATGTAATATTGAAACAGGCAAAATTACGAGCAAACGATCCTGTGCTGTAGTAAGGCTAACAAAACCGCACCGTTCTTTACGTTTCTTGCAAATTACAAAAATGTTGGCCTTGCTCTTATGGTGTAATAAAATAACATTATAAAAGGCTAGTGAAATTTTGATAACTAAATACCAACTAGACTTGAAATTATAAATTGATAAGGTAAATCATAATGACATTAATTATGTATTAACTAACATAATACTCACACAGTGTATTTCATATTCAGATGCTTTTTGGATTTATTTGTCTAAAGATTGAGTACCACATGCTTAAGACGATTTCGAAATGAGGAACTCAATGTTATTACAGGAATTGAAACTTGTTCCTAATTGCAGTTGCGACAACAAAACGTTCGTTTCTTTAAAAACTTCACCTTCCTTTAAAATATACCGTAAAACGCCTTTTTGTCCTAAAAACTGATAAGTATTTTCTAAAAATTCATTATTTAAATTGTCATATTTACCTCCGTGTATATTTTGTTCAATGTCAAGGAATTTGACCTGAAACAGTTTTTACATACAACTATTAACTTCCAAACTTCCAAATATAATCAAGTCTAAGTTTGTATGTTTAGTATTGTGTACTTAGCAGCTTGAAATATATGCATCACCGTGCAAAATAATGATAATGTAATCGCTTGACTGTATTTATTTGTAAGTGTCACGTCACTAGTGCGATAATGTAATTTATTGTCAAAGCTACTCAGATTTGTACAAAAACGGGAGCAAGTTTTGAATTATTTAACGCTTTTGTAATTAACTATCGTTTCGAATGAAGGCATTATCTAAGTATATAGTTATTAGGAGAATATTAAATATAATTTGTCTATTGTGTACAATCAACAAATGTCAATATTCATGCCTATTAGGGGACTCCGTAACAGGGAGCGTTCTCCTGTAATGTAACTATCAAACTTCGATTTTGTACAGAAGTGAATCTGAACTGTAACATTACAGCAGAGCGCGAGTATTCGTTCCAATGTAATAAGAAAATAAATTGTCTATGTATTGTTAAAGATAAATGTGATCAAGCACTTATGTACAAAGTTAACACAATCCAATAAATCTTCCAAGTGATTAAAATCTACCCTGACATAAGACTAGGACAAATGTGCCGATTTCTTCCAATATCACCACTGAACTTTTGTAAACACATTCATTTTTCATTCAGATCTAAATATAATGTTGTATATTCTTCAGTAAATCTAGATACAAGTAGGCAGTTAAGATGTGATACTTTGACATATATTCATAGAATTGTGAATTTGCGCGTTTCGGAGTACGCGAAGTCATTGTTTTAGAAGTTTTAGTTCCATTCTACTGAGCAGCGAATAAAAGCAATAGTTGATAGTGATATTGAGAACTTAAATGCTGTTTTACCTATGTGTGTTGTTACATAGTATGTATTGTATCTGCTGTGAACTAAAACAATGATCGGTAGCGACACTTGGCAGAGCGCCTCTGTGATACACGTTAGCTATATAGAATAGGAGTCGTCGGTTCATATTCATGTATTCGCAATCTGATGTTATTCTCATATGGGTTGCCTCCTGCGTCTCGTCATACATGACATTATAGTTATTGATTATATTATTGTATTTATTCACTTTATTAACATGTTTATTATGTCTTTAATAAAACAATTGCTTATTACATCGTTTTATTTTAGTGTCAACATTATTTTTACGAACCTTACATAAATCATACTTAATCATTTTATTAAGATTTTACTCTATTTACGGTATGAATAAGGAGCGCTAAACTAAAACGCCCAACTAACGAGCGGTATCGCGTGTGTCTAACTACTGTTTACATTACGCACACCAATCAGTTAGTAAATAGTGGGGCAATCATTGCAACGACACAGGTAAATAAGAGGATAACCAGTTCCCTTGAAACAGCGCAACGTTAGAGACACATTTAATACAAAACACAGTGTTTACGAGTTGACTTTTAGACGAACGATGACCCCTGCCCGTTACGTCATACAGACAACATATTCGACTTAACGTACATAATATTGTTTAAAATGGTAATCAATGCGCGGAGCGCTGATAATGAGCTGATAAGTCAGTAGTGTGCGAAGGCAGGGCACGACGGCGGCGCCGGTTCACGACATGCATTTCTTTTATATTTATAAGTAGAAAAAATATTATAACGTGTAAATTAAAAGTTTAACATAGCCATAATGTCGTTCCTTATGAGAAAATTTATCGTGAACTTGAAGAATGTGAATAGATATAGCGCAGTGTGTGTTTTGATGCCAACTGTAAGTAAAACAAGCACATTTAGTTGTTTTGAGTGTTTTTCCATCTTGATGTAGCGGTTTAAAATACATTAAGTAATTAAAAAATATGTGAACATCACATAAAAATTGCAAGTAATTAAATATGTAAGTAATTTAGGTATTTCAGTGTCAGTAAATCCATTTAGAATTTGCATCAGTATAAAAACGGGTTATGAAGGTCAAGACCAATGAAGAATAAAATTAAATTCAGCTGTTATCGCCGACGTTTATTTCGTGTCACTATATGTAGTAGATAATCACTCTGATTATTACTTAGCAGCAAAATTATTATATGGCACGTTTGTAATAATCAGTGCCACACAAAAATCAGTGTGAAGTTTCTTCATAGTAATAAGATAAGAACGTTATAAAAAGTAAAGCTTATCAACTAATTGCCAAATAACAGTGGGAGGCGTATTATAACGATACGCTTCAAGGTGATCAGATTCGCGAAAGTAAACAAGTAGGACTGAAATCTAAAAGATTTGTAGGGGGAAATAGTTTGCTTCGGTGGATAAATTGATTACTTATTTTAACATGAGTATGAAAACGTGAATAATGTAGGCATTGATAATCTGGCAAATTGTTGGACATTTGTCCAACAATATGCGAAATTTACGAGAAAAAATGTAAAATGAGAAGCCACAATACGAAGAACTGATGGTAATGAGCCACGACGGAAGTGCTTACACATTTCAGTTTAGCATCGTTAGTTTCCTTTCAACGAAGACTATTATATTCTTGTTCTGTTGAAACTTTTTCTATCCCGTTTTATGTCTACTTTACTACTAAAAGTCGGTCCCACCAGAGTCTTAAACTTATTTACCTACATGTAGTAGGTACCTAACGTACTGTTGCCCATGTGAATTTTTTTTATATGTTTTTACATGATAATAATCCGGCTGCTTTAGTATCAGTGGAAACGGTCACGTAGTTTCACAGCTTGGCTATTACATCCTCGCAGCATAGCTGCATAGCACATCTCTGGTGGAAAAACAGCCTTAAGCTGCTATTCCAGACTATAATCATTCTATTCCGCCAAATTTCATCTAGCCAAACAGCTGTTCTATTTCTTCTAATGTTTGTTTCTCGAAGTTATATTCTAATCTATATATTTTCAGGGTAAGCATCGATCACATTATTCAACTAGTAATATCCATAAACGTATTGTGCTAGTATCCGATGTGCACTTTCGACAAAGGAAGTTCCACACAAGTCAAATAGTCAACAAAATTGTCGCCTTCAAACTATCGGACATTGGCGAAGGTATACGAGAAGTAGTTATAAAAGAATGGTAAGACCCCATTACCCTTTAACTTACATCTTGCGTTTATGACCCATTTTACTTTTATTTCTTTTTTTATGAAACGTAAATGCAAAGCCATTAAAAGTCGGTAATTAAGAAGGTTAGGTTACTAAGAATGCTTCCCGGTTACTGATCAATCAGCCTATAAAACACACTAATGAAATGATTATGTGGGTTTTCAAATTAACCCATCGCATGTCTAGTTCATAGACATAATTAAAAATTATTTTTTTCATGTACATAATTATGCTGCACATAAGACACGCGAGAGGTTAAATATATCATCCTACTTTTTTTTTGGGCGTGGGTAATCATCAAATCATGGGAAATCAGCTCTGCAGGGCTATTGCGTATCTTTTAAATGACAGTGGCTATCATATTGTCTATGGATTAACTGTCAAATTGGTTATAGTTTAGTACAAAATGGAACCATTTGACAGTAATTGATAGGCACTATAGGTTAGCCACTGTCATTTAAAAGATACGCAATAGCGCTGCTGGGCAGAGCGATAGGGAGTGTCTTCTACTGACTAAAAACCACCCATGCTTCTTCTTAGCAATTTGTGTCGAGCCCGACGGGATATATCATCCCACTTACGTTATCTTTTGAGATAGTCCAGTCGCGTGATGTAACAGTTGTGTGTACACAACAAAGACTGTTTTGTTTTAGAAATGACTGAAAGTTCATTTGAAATTATAAATACGTAAATACGCGCTTTCTATTCGCTGATAAATGCATTTTATTAGTTTGTTTTCGTCTCTTTACTATACCTATTTACTTGATTAGAACATATGATTGATTAGATTATGTTGCGAGTTGTATTGACTATTTAAGTCTTAATACTAGGATGACGTAGGTAGATCTTTTAGATCAATCCATTAGATGCTTATTTTGCGTTCTTTAATTGACAACCGGGTATGTGTTGTGGTGCTCAATTTATACTAGCCGTATCGTTCTAGTTTGACCCTGACTATCTTTTGATTGCTGAAACTCAAAGAATGCCAACATAAAAAATAGTTCAACCACATAAGTGCAAAAAATGAGAAACTCCATTAAGCTTGAATCTCCAATTCCAGGTTCGTGAAAGTAGGTGATAAAGTACAGCAATTCGACAACATCTGTGAGGTACAGAGCGACAAGGCAGCTGTCACGATCACCAGTCGATACGATGGCGTGGTTAGTAAACTGTACCACGAAGTTGACCAGACTGCGTTGGTTGGACAACCACTTGTTGATATCGAAGTACAGGGAGGGGCTGATGAAGGTAGGTTGTGGTTAAGAGGTTATTAATAATTTCGGTTATAAACTTTGCCTAGCAGGTTTGCCTTCTTGTATTAAAAATTACTATTAGTGAACACCTACATAAATTGCGTTGGTTGTGTGAATAGACAGCATTTGTTTAGAACTGGAAACCTTTCAGAGACATTGATTGATGTTCACGATATTTAGTTAACGAGCATGTTAATTACTTCACTAACGAACATCCTGTTTTGATATTTTATTATTCAATTCCAGGTGCATCTTCAACACCAGATAAAAACCAAGCCACAGCTATAAAACAGGAACCAGTAGCGGACAAAAGTCAGAAAGTAAAAATATTAACCACCCCATCCGTTAGAAGAATAGCCGCACAGTTCAAAGTAAGTCAATTTTACTTACTTACTATAAATAAGGTCTAAATAAAATGTTTTAATATTTTTACTACAATCGCTGCCTCGACGTTATAAGATTTAGCAAATTACCTCTGTTTGTCTATTTCACATAGATCATTCTCATGCTTGTAGTCTGTAAACTAAGTTTTTCGTAGAGTTAACTAATCTCCAAACGATCAATAAACTTCCCCTTTTATATACTTTTTATTAGGTACCTATTCACGGATCATTTATTTACCTATGCATCGTTGTGCCTTATTCCTCAAGGTAGACTTAAGCACCGTCAAACCCACCGGGAGGAATGGAAGAGTACTCAAAGAGGACATGCTAGCACATTTGAATATCAGCTCCGATAAATCCAACGAAGTACCTGATTTATCAAGTATCAGTGCAATGGCTATACCACTGGCACAAGTACAAGCCAAAATGGAAGTTTTATTAGAAGATAGAGTTGTGCCTGTTAGCGGTTTTACGAAAGCCATGGTCAAATCAATGACTGAAGCAATGGTAAGCAATTCAATTGTAACATAGTATTATGACGAAACGCTGCAGTCAGGATACCGATATCGTCAATATGTGAAATTGCTAGGCTGAAGCGAGTTTAGGCGGGCCACTTTTTTTTTTTTTTTTTTATTGCAGATAGGCTCGCGTTTGACCACTATCTCACCTGATGTTAAGTGACGATGTGGTCGAAGATGTAGCACGCTGACCTAGAAGTAACCTATTCACTCTTGTCTGTAAAATGCATCGGATTTTGGACAAATGGGTCAGTCGTGACGTTGTTGTGGGGTGTAGCCGCAGACTGAGGTCTAGGAAACGCTGTTGTCATGACTTGGCGTTTTTAACTATTGGTGAAAATTGAATTATCGCCGGGGGTTTCTGCCCCCGGCGATAATTCAATTTTCACCAATAGTTCCTGAGATAAATAAGCGCGTTCAACCAAACAAACAAACTCTTCAGCTATATTAGGATATTAGTATAGATTCGGCGGAGACGACCTGAAATAAGAAGGAATGAAATGCTATGGGGAGACTTTTTACTAATAGTAGCAGTGTGGGAAAATTCTAAAATAAATTGATGTTGATTGTTCTCAATTAATTTCAGAAAATACCCCATTTCGGATATAGCGACGAATATGATGTAACAAACCTAGTAGCATCGCGAAAATCATTGAAGAAACTAGCAGAAACCAAAGGAGTGAAGTTGACATACATGCCAATAATCATCAAAGCTGCTTCCCTAGGTCTGGAACAACTGCCTGTACTTAATAGTAGTCTGGACAGCACTTGTGAACACCTCACTTACAAAGCAAGCCATAACATTGGTGTTGCGATGGACACACCTAATGGATTAATTGTTCCTGTTATAAAGGTAACTGAAACATAACACCATCATCTGCCTAGTACACTCGAGAGCAATGAATCCGGGTCACTTAAAGAATGTTAAAAATCTCGGAAACTAAAAATGATAGGTTAATGCAATAAATTGTATTTAATAGACAATGTAATACTCCTTAAATGAAAGTAAAAAAAATATGAGTCACCATACATTTTATTAACACAAAATTACATAAAGAAAAAAACTGCTGATCTCTCCTTAAAACAAAAATAGGAAACATGAAATTTTTGAACTTTATTACGATTTTCTTGAATTTTAATACTTCGTATTGCCTCCTCGTGCTTCCATTACTGCGTTTACGCGGTTTGGCATGCTGTACACCAAGTTCCTTATACGATTTTGGGGAATATTCTCCCATTCCTCTGTGAGAGCTATTTTGAGCTCACGAAGCGTGATTGGGGGAGGGTTTCGTTGTTTTACGCATCTGCCTAGCTCGTCCCAAGCATGCTCGATCGGGTTGATATCCGGGCTGCGCGCTGGCCACTCCATACGAGTAATGTTCATCTCTTGAAGGTAGTCATTCACAATCCTACCTGTATGAGGTCGGGCATTGTCATGCATAATATAGCATCCTCACCTAAATTGACCATAAATGGACCAACGTGATCATTGAGGATTTCTTCCACATATCTTATGCTAGTTAAAGAGCCGTTTTCTATGATCACCAGCTCTGTGCGACTTTCAGAAGAAATTCCGGCCCACACAAGTACAGACCCACCACCGTAGGCTACTTTTTCTTCGATGCATGCTTGCTTGAATCTTTCCCCTGGTCTTCGATACACTCTGTGTCTTCCATCGTGCTTGTAGAGCATAAATTTTGATTCGTCGGAGAACATAACTTTTGACCAATCTTCAATACTCCAATTTACGTGGCTCTGGGCATATCTTAGTCTTGAAATACGATGCCCACGCTCCAGTTTAGGGCCGTTTGCAGGTCTAAGGGGTTTTAAGTTAGATTCAGCAAGCCGACGTCTTACTGTCCATGCACTTGGGTTACTTCCTCCGAGGCGTCGAAACTGATTTGTGAGTTCAGTTCCTGTGAGAAAGCGATTTCGAAGCATGGTGTTCACCAAGTATCGGTCTTCTCGTGCTGTGGTACACCTGGTTCTGCCCATTCCTGGTCTGCGTAGGTTAGAACCAGTTTCTTCGTAACGTCGGAGAACTCTTTGTACTGTTGACAGCGACACACCGACAGTCCTGGCTATATCGCGCTGACTCCGGCCGGTTTCCAGCATTGTAAGTATTCTGGTGCATTCTTCAGGCGTAACCGACATAATTTCAGCTTGAATAATGAATATAGAGCACTATCAACATGGTTTATGTACCCACATAAATGACAGATTACAAACAAAAGCAAAACCAAATGCTGTAATTTCGTAGTTCCATCTTCGAAAGTGGCCCTTTTTCAAATTAGATTTTTTTATGATATAACTTTACAATAACTAAGAAGTTTTAATACCTTCATTAAAGGAGTATTACATTGTCTATTAAATACAATTTATTGCATTAACCTAGCATTTTTAGTTTCCGAGATTTTTAGGATATTGACCCGGATTCATTGCTCTCGAGTGTATTTTCCTAAATATTTAGTTCTTTTTTTACTCACATTAAAAACCTAAAGTCACGTTCCGTCTGGGGCGAGCGGAGGGCAATGTCGGCCTTTACCGACTGCTATCATGATTGTGTCGGGGGCCCAGTACATACAATAGTACATCTGCGCGCATCCTCGACTCGAACCAACTAAAACTTGACAACTTATATTTTAAAATCTTCATTATCAGGAGAGCCTGATCCACTATTCCTGGCACTATCCACTAGATAATTAAAAAAAACTAGAGCGAAAACATTCGCTAGATAATTTAACCAGATCTAAAATAGAAGGGCTGAATCAGCCCCATATCATTTTTAATTATAAGATGGTAATATCATTAACTTTTATTTTCTAGAACGTACAAGCGAAAACGATACTAGAAATAGCCCGTGAGCTCAACACACTTCAAGAAAAGGGTTTGAAGGGACAACTAGGACTAGCTGAATTGACTGGAGGAACGTTCACACTGTCGAACATTGGCATTGTAAGGACCTGATATTTTCGTTTATTCGTATATTTTCAATTATTAAAAACCTTGTTTTGTGATGTTTAGGAAGTAAGCGCCTGCGAAGGCTTTTTACTGAAAATTATAGCTAGCTGAAGAAACGTGAATAAAAATTAATGGACTAATTTTAATGTTTCAGGTTGGAGGAACTTATACTAAACCTATTATATTACCACCGCAAGTAGCAATTGGCGCACTAGGAAAAATTCAGGTAATTAAGTACCTGATTATTAACTTCTAATAGACTTGAGTGTTATCGTTTAGACCCAAGCGGCTAAACGTTAACACTGTAGTGTCAGAGTTACAGAATATGTATTCAAGGAATTAGGAGATAATTATTTTATAACCTCAAGAATACAATCATACCTAATTAACAATGCAGTTGACATTGCTATTGAATTTTACGAATTTACTGCTCTGGTTTAACTTTTATGCGAAACGTTTTGAAGACCACGACCAGTACCATAAATTAATCTTGTTTCCACATTTAAATTTCAGATTTATAAATGGTAATTAACTTAATACTTACTTTACTTTATTTTTGTTTGCAGATATTACCAAGGTTCGATGCTGAAGGCAACATAAGAAAGGCTCACATGCTGACAGTGAGTTTTTCAGCGGATCATAGAGTCATAGATGGAGTCACTATGGCGCGTTTCTCAAACCACTTGAAGAATTACCTCGAAAATCCTTACACGTTACTATTGGATCTATAGAAATATTGTTGTTTGAATGGACGCAGGACTTAATTTTTAACTACAAAGTTTATGAATTATTGCTTGCGTTAAAAATGCGCCCTGTATGTTTTAACATATTTTGTATAAAATAAAAGTGTGTTTTGTTTTTTTTTAGTTTTATTGTAACACGTTAATTATATAGAAAACAAAGGCATAATTTCATATTAAAATAATGGACCTAGACTGGTTATAAAATATGTGCTAAAAATATGCTAAAATGATTTGTTTTTCAGACCAAAAACGACACAGGCACAGTCAATCATAACGTCAAACGCAATAATTTCATTTTATTGCTCAGAGCACTTGTATAAACCTAGTCAAAGTTCTTTGATTTTATTCGATTGTAAGCTAAACTCCATGAACTCCTTGTTTACTGTGAAAAAAACCTTCTATGCTTATAATGCTTTTAAGGAGTCTTCGTCGGGTGAACAGCATAAAGCAATAGATGTATGGCTATATATTCTTCTATCGATACTATGCCTTAACCAAAACTCCATAGGGATCACATCATCGACGCAATACTTCGAAGCGTGTCACCTTAAAATAAGCTATGGTCCATTCTGGGATACAGTGAGGCGTATATTCGCGGTGAAATCTTGCAAATATCTCGGTAAATATCAGAGCGTCTACACTATTGATAGGCGCCCATTTCAACGCCAAAAATGCCATATCCACATCGCAATATTTCTTATCTGTAAAATAATTGTACTTAGAACGAAATAACGAATTATAGACCTTTTTTGCTTTCATAAAGTGAGAAGTCGAGAATTATACCTAAGTTATGGAATTTGGAAAAATTTATGAAAGTTGAGTAGTTTAATTAAGTACGTACACGTTAAAACGCAGTTTCACACGTTGGTAGATTAATTTAATTCGCACCCCTTGTATAGCAGTATCTATCTTATTCCATCCAAATATCTTGTAAATAACTTTAAGTTGGTCACAATCTTTGCAACGATTCATCGAGTAATGTTTGTTTAATTATCTTATCTTGTTTTTCGATCACCTCCGAGGTGACATAGCAAAACGTTAATTAATGGTTATACAATATGAAAAATATTGTTGCTACGTACAGGTTACTACTAGATCTTCAAACAATAAAGCCGAAGAAAGACGTCATCTATTTTTTTATAAAATTAAGAGACACTTTCTTAATATCGACATCTCAACAAAACCAGTTTGTAACTATGGACCTGGCTCCACAACCTGACTTACTCACTGCTGGATATAGGCCTGTCTTTTCTTGTGCCAAACTTCACGCTTCTTATCCAGGATATTTCCGCAAAAAAGAGATACATACCAGCTATCCTAATGAAATAAACTTTCCGAGGAGACGATATCTGTATGTCGTCAAAGTTGAGCGACAACAGAGAACGTTGTTTGTCTCCCCAGTTGCGATCCAACTCGCGCATCAAACTCAGCCGAGCGGGTTTAGTTAGCAGTCCCTGCAAGTCTTTCATTTGACCCCTGCTGATAACTTGCGTTACTCGCGATATAGCCTGTAAGAACGTTGAACATTAGAGACCCTATTCTAGACCGAGACATAAGCATGAACATTGAAACAACACAAATGGCGAATGCCACTATGATCGCTGTGCCGAGCGCTGACAAGCTTATATGAACTACTTGCTATGAGCTACATTAAAATAAGAAAACCTATAGGTTACTATAGTTTTATAAAACTTACTCTACCTGTTTGGTCCCATACTTGAACTCCTTCTCTACAAAACATGGGTCCCAAATATTCTTAAGGACGCTAAAGTCAATTTTAATCATTACCCATGTTAACGGGTTTTGTAACAAAATTAATTTGGGAACTCGCTTCTTCTTTGGCTTATCGCTTTTCCTACCCCATGAAAATGATTTTTGCAAGCTCCTCAGGATACTTAGAGAACTTCTTGTACTTTTTAATAATACTACGTCCCTATCATTGTTTCGTGTATCTAGCTGCCGATAATTAACGCAGGACATATGATTAAAACTGGTGGTTAACGGAGAGAATGCACTGCTTTTCTGTGACAGTATGGAGCAAGTTTTGGTAAGAGCAGAAACATTGTTAGACTTATAAATTTTGAAAAATCGTGTTACAATCGGACATAAACGCTTCGGAAGAAATATCATTGGTACTGCCATCTGAAAAAGTATCAAACGATGTCTTTAAATAATGATACAATGAAAGAATGCCTACTGCAGGCTAAGCTATGTTTCATGCATGTTTCATGACAAGTAGGTATGATCTACCATGTTTAAATACTTACCATAAGTCCATGGCGAATTCAATGTACTCCGTTATTGCATTTATGATTAGAAAATTTTACCATTTTTATACTTTTACGTGATTTTTTTTTTTACTGTACCTACCTACCTAAATTAATAATCTAAAAGGTCATTTTTATTTGAAATTTACTTAAAGATTTTGTCTAAGTACAGAAAATCCAAAAAGAACAAGTCATACTGACATAAACCAACCACTGCCGAATAACATATTTTTTATTATTAAATAGTGGCTTTCAGTTTGATCGAACTTCTTACCAAAGAGGTTCCTATTCGGTTTGAAAATAAATTAATTAACCGAAAAAGGAAATTTCTATTTGTGCCAACCCACCTACCTATCCAACGGAACCACAAGATACACGCCGCTGAAATCGTGTTAAGGTCATCAAGGGTGTCAGGGGTCCTAGAGCGATCGATGGCTCCTTAGTTTAAAAGTTAGAGACACAAATTTTGGAAGTGTCTATCTATTGGTTTTAGGAATTATTTTTAAATACCTGTCTATAGACACCACACGATTGTTGTTTCTTTTACATGTATGGGGAGACACCCTTAATCTTATTTTTTTTATTTTTGTATAAAAATCATAAAGCGGTTCACAGAATACATCTACCTATCAAGTTTCAACTGTGTAGTCTCAATAGTTTCCGAATAAAGTGGCTGTGGCATACGGACGGACAGACGGACAGCCAGACAGACATGATGAATCTTTAAGTGATAATATATTATGATCAACAATTACATTTTCATGTAATTGTTGATCAGTAGGTATCGTTATCGGTGGCTATAAAAAATAAAATAAAACATAAAATATTATTATTATGGATAATTACTGTAAGAAGGTAAGTCACCCACCTATTTATAATTTTTACGAAACTATTTTTTTTAATCTTTTGTTTTATTTTTTTTTAATCTTTTGTTTTATTTGGGTTGGGATATCATCAAATAATCCCTCACGCTCATGGCAGAGCGGAAGGGAGTGTCAGACTTCTACTGACTAAAAACCACCCATGTTCCTTCTTAGCCCTTGTGCCGAGGCCGCGATATCTCTTTCGAATAACTTGCAACTCCGACGGGAATTTTTTAATCTTATTTTCAAACGAAAAAAAGTTATAGTTATTTTAAAAGGATTAGTAAATTTGACAAACTACCAGGAGACCAGAAACATGTGTGAGGTATCATCATCATCAACAGCCTATTAATGTTCCCACTGCTGGGATACAGGCCTCCTCTCTCTTTGAGAGGGAATGGACTATAATAATCTACCATGTGGGCCCAGTGCGGATTGGTAGATTTCCTTCACCGTTTTGAGAGCAGCGGTCATGAAATAAATTATACAAAGTAATGTGCCTGTCTGGGTTCGAACCCACGACCTACTGTTCGTCAGTCGGGGCCGCCACCACTGGGCCACCGCTGTTCTAGCAACCCCTTGGTGTTACTGGCAAACTTGCGGAGAGTACCTGGGTCACCGAAGTATTGGCCCTGTAAGGGGCACCCCAACTGTGACTCCTATAACAAAGAGGTGCTTGTTAAAAGTACCGTGTCCACTGATGGCAGCCGTCACTGTGCGTAGCTGCAGTTTAGTTAGCCGGAGCGCTTGTTTGGTAAATCGGGCGTCGATGGCGGGAAGCGCCTCTCTCTCGCCTATACTTTTTACGGTAAAACTCTTAAAACATTGTGCAAGTGGGTGCTTTGAATAGTAAAAGGGTCATGGAGGTAATTTAAGTAAAGTTATAACCTGTAAAACTAGTATTTACAAAAACAGCTGTGCAAAATTTGGAACTTTGACCTCCAATATCTCCGTAACTAGGGGGTTCCCAGCAATGGTCTAAAACCAAAAAATGATCGCAGTGGTGGGGAGAACAAGTGCCCTTCGTTTGCGTTAAGGGTACTTTTACACCCTTTAAAGTTAGTTACCTTTCGGAAATGACAGGGATGGTGTTATGTAATGTTTTCCTTAATGACTGACTATCTAGTCTATATTTTGAAGAGCATGACGTCACGTGAATCGTGACAATGTGCTTATTGTCGAGGTTCCGGTTGGTTAGGTTCTATAACCATGCTGTCATTTCCACTTCTATAAAGACTACACATTAAACTAAAACATTGCGATTCCAGTGACAGTGTTAAGTTGGTGTTTAACTGTTTACCCAGATATTATTCATATTTATTACTAAGAATAACAAGTATGTTAGAATTAATCACTAGTCGAGGAATGATTGTCTGTCTGTATTCTTATTTTTATATTTTCTAGGTTCACCGATTATGTCCTTTTTTATGCTTTTATTCAACTTGTCATCATCGAACGCAAGAGTTTACTCGTATCATACGAGTCGTATGATATGTTACAGAAAACTCAGGGGGCCAATTCTCGATTTTAGAGATGGTGTCGAACTCGACAAAAAATTCTAATGACGTCATTTTTTCGACAAATTTTAAAAGTTGCTATTCTGGGGATGTCGAATTCGACATTTGTCGAAAGCTAACGTTAGAGTTCATGTCGAGTGCTTCTGAGCAGTAAAGATGTCATGTCGATTGTAGAGATACGTCATTTCTGAGTGAATTCGTTGAGTTTTGGATTGTACACTGTGTTTTCTTTTCTTTAATTTTTAAATAAAATACGGCTTGGCATCTCATACCTACTGGAAATTTGATTTATACTCTTTGATTTGTGCCCTTGCCTTGTTTGATTTTTCCCCTCCATGTTAAAATAAAACTTTTAAAATGTAAAACAGCACCCAATAATGATGTAAACACAGTACATGTAAACATAACAAAAGTTTTGAAGGAACCGCAAAAAGGCGCAAATTCTGACACTGACAGACAGTCAACTGTCAATTTGTTTTCTTTATTTCACGAAGAGCATACGAAAATCTTGAAACACACTAAACGTTTCGTTTTATACTTAAAGAAGTAGGTTTAGTCAGCGTTTTAAAACAAAATCATTCATTAACTCATAGGCTCTACCTAAAAAAGAACGTGCGATTCTTCATAATGGTAACATTATCTTCACTCGACTCGACATTTTCGTGTTTATTTCTATTTTGACTGAGAATACGGAATTCTGCTCAATTCGACATTTTTTGGTAGAGATAGAGATATTTTTAATAGACATAGAGATAGACTTACGATCTCGAACTCGAGATAAATGGCGAAAATCGAGAATTGGCCCCCTGGTATTTAATCGTCTACCATAGTCTAGACGCGCTTATAATATATTCGGTGCACATTCTTACACAAACATAAGCTCTCTGCCCATGCACAATATTTCTCTCTTCGATCATTCGTTCAGAATGTTCCTGCTGGAACAACGCTACTCCACACTACTACACTACTTCCCGTTTTTTTTTTTTTTGTAAAACGAAATAGCGCACCAATTTTTAAGTTGTGCACTTGTACAGCAAATTACACACTAATTATTCGTTCCACTCATATCACTCTAAAGCCTCGTATCCACTAGGCAACATTTGGCGCGCGACACGTGAATCTCAAAATGTACGGCAACGCTGCACAACAGCGCGCGACGTTGCCAGCTGCCGCGCAACATGACGCGCGGCTTGTTGTTTGTTTTAGTGCATCGTTAGTTGAGCATCAATTGTTGTCGAGTGGAGACGTGACGCACAACAATGTCCGTATAATATTATAACCACTGCCGCTGAAATCAACACAAGTTGCTCTGGCGACATGTTGTCGACGACTGAGAATGTGTGGACAGACAACGTTGTTAAACAAATGTTCCGCGTCAACATTCAACAAGTTGCGAAACATGTTGAGCAACATGTCGCGCGTCAAATGTTGCCTAGTGGATACGAGGCTTAAGAAACAACTTTTCTGCGGGGGTAACGCACACCATAAATTAACCTTTGAATTGGTCAACAAGTGGAAAAGTACTCAGTTATGATTTTTTACCTCTCGGAATGTAACATGTGATGTCATAAAACCTGATGCATTAAATTCGAAATAGCTAGGTGCCGATACTTAATTAAACACGTAATTGTACTCATGATAACAAACAACTTTTACTATAGGACCAAACCTGAAATCGCGAAAGAAATATCAGTACATTTTGACCGGTCCAGTACCCGCCACCCTATACAGACAGGGTGGAAATGACAATACGACAATCAACGAAAACACTGTTGGAACTAAGGTAATATTTACCAGTGGTCGCATTTCATAGGAATATTTTGAAACTATTGCATAATAATTGGCATTTGCACGGTTGGCGCAGTGGCTCAAGCAATGGACTGCTGCGCTGCGTGTCGCGGGTTCGATTCCCGCACGGAACAAATATTTGTATGACTTACAGATAGTTGTTCCGGGTCTGGGTATTTGTGTATGTGAGTTTAAATATTTGTGAACGCACCCACGATACAGGAGAAATTCCTAGTACGGGGCAACGTTTTCATAAAAAAAATACAAATATGTAGTCGAAATTAAGAAAAATAACAAATTGGCTTTTCTTCAAATATGACTGATTTGGTTTTAATTGATTACTAAATTGTATTAATAAAACTTAAATACAATTGAAATTATTGAAAATATCCTGAAAACTGCTTTTGGAACTAATTGGTTTCCGTCGAGCCGAGGCTCGACGAACCTTCGACCTTCGACCTTCTTCTTTTTGGGTTCGAGAACCTTGTCTCGCTTCTATTACCTTTACGTCGAGTTTAATCTATATTATAAATAAAAAGAGAAGTCCTGACTGACTGACTATTATTTATATATTTAAAGTTGCCTTCAAATTTGGGACTCAAGTAGGTAATTTTCCGTTCCGTTATGTTTTCCGTTACTATTGTAAGATTTTAGGATTTGTACTACTCTCTACTTAAACTTGTTTGTACTACTCGCTACTTTTACTTGTTTATACTCCAGCAAACATAATTATATCAATCCGCGCGCCGCACCTCGGGTACTATAATAAGCAATGTGAGAAGACATTGTTTACCTAGATTAACAAATGGGGTACCTACTTTCAATCATGTTAGTAGGTACGTTCCTGTAGGATATTTTCCGACATCCACGCGGGCGAAGCCACGGGCAAAAGCTAGTCCAAAATATAAGCAATCTTGATACTAAATGTAATAAAACACAAGTACTGATACTGGCTTTTAAGTTATTTCCTGACTTTACCTAACCCGTTGCGTTAGGTTAGGTTATAACAGCAAGCGTAAAATAGCAATATTTTCAAAAACAATAGACTCTCTGACTCGACGTAAAGGGAACTGATCTTTGAACCACATAATTATTCTAAGATTTTCGTTTAGAACTCTGGAGCTATGGGATATAAAAAACACGTTGTTTATATTACATTGTTGTTTGTTTCACTGCTCGGACCAATTTAGTGGACGTTGTTGTTTGTACCTTGTCTCCTTAACTTCTTAATCTTGATTCAAATGTCGTTTTATCGATGTGATGAGCACATATAAATTCAAAATCATTCCGATATCAGCTCAGTTTCTTCAGTATCTTTATTCTGGTAAGTGTTTTTGTTTTCTTCATTAATTAAAAGTGGTAAGTAATCTTTGTGAAACTTTCATGTTATTATATTTATGTTTTCTGGCATGTATTTTAAATAAATTTTACAATTTTAAATAAATAATTTCTTTATTTCAAAACAGTGACAATATTTTACAGATATCTCTAATACAACATACGAGTAACATGTTACAGAGTTAGATCCGCTGGCTCCCAAACTGGGTTTCCACCTGTGACTTGGGAGACAGTGTTTCGTCATTACAAAATAGATAATGTGTCATTCATAGACTCATAGTTATTCAAACATATACCGAAAAAGAAAACAGAAAGATAAGTTGACAAAAAGCAATGAATGAATAGTAAGTAAGTAGTACAAACAAAATTAAATTAATGTAATAAATTAAATCAAGATTAAAACAATATAAGAAATTAAAATCAAAAATTAAAACATTAAAACAACATACAAATTAAAAACAAAATCAAAATTAGTATTAGGGCATACTTCGAAGCAAGAATTGTTCCCGCAAATCGAATTGTAAACGAAAACGAGAACTAACTAACTATAAATTGTTAGATTCATTCAATAAATCATTTAGAGATTAATTAATTCTTCGTTACTATCAATACACACTATTTTTATTTTTTTTAGTTTAGTTTTTTTTTTGTTTGATGTGTGCACTGGGCATGTGCTAAATAAATATAAGTAATTATACACTCGGCAAAGTTCAAACGCGAATTTCTCGTAAAATAAGTAACGAGTGCAACTTGAGATATGACCTACTTTATTACAAAATATTAGTTTCGTTACGTAACATAAATATTTAACCAATGCAGTGAGCGAAAATTGGTTCTAAACGTTTTTACGTGTTTACATATTGGTGTACCATGTAATCAATTACTCATCGACGACTGGTCTATTGTAAATAATAAATCAAAAACCAATAACTGAATGTGAAATTAACAGTCAAGAATTATTTCTCTGCTTACCTACGCTTGAGACAGACCAGATATTTTAGTTTATCTAAGTCGGAACTAAAGGTAAAAACTGGCACCTCGATTCAGTTCAATTCGCAACCCCTTAGTAGCAAGTTGCTACAAAAAGACTACGAATTGAATCAAGTTGTACAAGTACTCAGTACGGTGACTAAGAAAATTTCCGTTGGGATTATCCTACATAAGTACTTACCTTTATAAGCCAAATGTAACTGGTTTGATATTATTTACAGAAATGTGGTCGGTGTTAGCGGGCGTGTTAGCGGTCGCGTCTTTGGGCGCGGCTTGCACCCCTAGTGTTACCACAGTGAGTGGAACCCATGCTCCTGCTACTGTGTGCTCCGGCGCACTAGTCTTCGCTGATGATTTCGATACCTTCGACCTCGAGAAATGGCAGCACGAGAACACCCTAGCTGGTGGTGGTGTGAGTACAAGTGTTTTCTAAATATCGTTTACCGAAAAACAACCTGTCTGACCTGTAAATTGAAAATAACATTACTGAAAAAAGGATTTCGCTGGATACTTGGCACTTTCAACTTAAAGTCGTTTTCTCCGCATCAAGTTTCTTTAGTTTGTTAATTATTTCGTCGTATATCATACTTCTTATTATACAATTGAGGTATAATGTCTTTATGGAATAAAAAGACCGCCCAAGCCAAGCCACTGTTATGTTTTTCATATAAACCACTCTTAATTTCAATTTGATTGGATAGGCATTATTATTATCAACATTGCACCAATCATGCTTACATAAATATAGGTACCACATTTATACAATCTAGTATTAAGATAGAGCATTCTTAATTAAATCTTCATGTTTTAATCTAGAACTGGGAGTTCCAATACTACAACAACAATCGTTCCAACTCGTTCACTCACAGTGGAAATCTGTACATCCGTCCTGGTTTCACTTCAGACCAGTTCGGAGAAGCCTTTCTCACTTCTGGAGTCCTGAACATTGAGGGAGGCGCACCCGCTGACAGGTGAGAAAGATTGAACATTTTTATTAAGGCGGCTTTTGACATTGGGATATATATTACATCATGAGATGTAATATTTTATCGCTCGTCATATATTTTGTACGTGACCGTTCACACTATGCTATAATATTTATTACATCTCAAATGCGGGACATGGGGCATTTGAGATGTAATATGATGAGCTATAGCTCAAGATGTAATATTTTAAATTTATATTACATCCCATATTCAAAAGCCGGCTTTATTTTCAGGTCAATGGTGATGATTGGAAGTAGATACCAACTACCTACTGATCATTGGTAGAAACCCCTCATATTAAAAACTTTACACTAGTCATACTCTGAAAGTAGGTCATAACATGCCTGCTGGGCGGGCAGAAAGTACTACTTTTCAGCCCTAGGGAGAATCGCTTTCAATGACAGCTGTCAAATTATTAAAAAAATCTAGGTCTATTTTCAAATTTTTATTGAACCATGTTCAAACAGCAACTGAATTACAGCGCGATTTAAAATTAAAATAACATAAAGTTAACTTAAGAATATATTATGACTTTAACATTTAGTTTTAACAATTTCTCTAAAATAACATAAATTTCGGCAAAATCTTTGCCATTTTTTTAAATTATGAACATGAATATTACTGGCTGTATAGCTAGACGACCAGAGGACAAAAAAATACAAAATAAGCGGGAAAGCGACAATCCGACCAACACAATTTTTTTCTTTAGTTACTAATTTATGTTCTTATTTTTACTTTCCTGGTATTCGTAGTGAAAATCACAGTGTTTACTTCGGGTAAATTACTTATTTAATCCCTCGAACTGTTAATTAGCGCCCTCACTACGTTACGGGCGCTAAACCCCGCCTCGGGATTAAATAAGTAACTTTCAACCCTTGGATAACAATGTACTATAAATTGTAACGCCGTACTCCGTACTTATAAGTGAATTGGAAGTTCTTTCCAAAGGCATGGCGCCCCGTGAGCCATGGAAATTGGATATGTAAATGGGATGAGCTATAAAATAATCTATTGGCTTATATTGGTAACGAACTCTGATCCGTTTGCGATGTCGAGAACACATAACTTGTCCTGTAGTCTTGAAAATATCGATGACATAATATATCCAGACAGGAAAACAAACATCACCTCACCTATACAGAATTAGCAAACTGCAAAACTAAAAATAGAAGCATCCTGCGCAATACAACACGCTGCTGCGATTACTACTACTAAGCGCAGTAAGCTCATCAACAATAAAAATCTGAAAAAATGTGATAATAAACGTGCGTCTTTAGGTAATTAGGTAGTTGATTTTGATAAGATACGAAGATAATCCTTATGAATGATTGGCTCCTGATTGTTATGATTTATTAATGACCCTTGTGTGATCAAACCGATCACGTAAATACTTATCTGACCATCTACTTACGAGGGGTATTGATAACATTAAGTTGTTGTCATGAAATGAAACACACAAATAACATAGCTGAAACCTCAGTAGCTATCTATAATTATAATGTTAGATATTATCCAACCTACTGTATCTTGAAGTCATGAGGAGAGGACTTTGCTCGGAAGTGAGATAATACGATCCTAAGATCACAATTATTGGTAATGATAATGCTGATAATATGTACATATATATACAACGAATAAATGTCTTTGTCTTTGATACCATTTAGTCTAAGGGCTCGTTTACGGAGACGCGGGGCGTCGTGCGGCGCGTGCAGATAGCTCGTCCCGTGCTATTTATTCATTTACTGACAGGCAACAAACGCTGCATTTTAAACTAACGAGCGAAAAATAGCTTCTCGTAAAATCGTCGTTTCAAATCGTTCCCATTTTCACGCATCGCCATGTGCTTGAATTAAAAACGAACAACGCGCCAAGCGACGCCCCGTGTCTCCGTAAATGAGGCCTAACTGATTTCGGTCACAGTGACTTTACCGTAGCTTTGGTGTGCTGCTCTTAAAAAACTGGCACGACACGGCTAGATTGATGATTTTCTAATTATGTCAAAAATAACACTAACTACTGTACTATGTTAGCAATCCAATCGTCATTCGATTTGTCAATATGACAAATCTAATGACTACTTCATAATTAAAATTATTTAAAGTTCCATTTTTATTATTTTTTGCCAACAGATGTACAAACCCGCAATGGTGGGGTTGTGAGCGTTCGGGATCATTTGCAAACATTTTGAACCCCATCAAGAGCGCTCGTGTCCGTACCGTCAACTCTTTCAGCTTCCGTTATGGGCGCGTTGAGGTTCGCGCTAAAATGCCCGCTGGAGATTGGCTATGGCCAGGTAAGCAAACGGCTTACTCTTCTAAGTTATAAGTAGATAGATCGGAGATGCTATGTGGTTAATCAGGAGGCAGAATGAATCGACGAACTGGTGAAGGTGGAATCCGCAAGGTGCAAGAGGCAGACCGATTGCTTTAGGGAGACGCTTATGACTAGCAGTGGTATGTCCCAACAATTTGAATTGGAAGAAGGGATAACTGGAAGACCTGCTGATATTCTTTTATGTCATTCTGAATCTGCATGTTACCAAAGCTAGCCCACAGAAACTATAGGGCCGTCCAAAACGACGTTGGGTTGAAAATTTCGTCAGTCGCGGTTACCATCCAGATAAGGGACGCCCGGAACCAGGAGGGATCGGCAGGCGGTTGTCTTCCCATCTTCCTTTCTACCCATGGTATACCACAGGTACCAGGTACCAGCAGTTGATGTAATGAAGATCTAAATCAGGTTAGAGATTTCTGAGTCGTGATAGTAATCTTGTATTTCTTTTGTTAGCTATCTGGTTAATGCCAGCGTACAACTCATACGGCACCTGGCCCGCATCCGGAGAGATCGACTTAGTGGAGTCTCGGGGCAACCGTGGCATGACATTCAATGGTGTTCATATCGGTACACAGGTAAGACAAGACATACATCGACCCTTATGTTCTAAAACGTCTCGAAGTCCGTCGTCCATTTCCAGAGGCTTACAAAGTGAACAGACTTTTTGTTTTTCCTTAGCCTGTCTGCTATAGATACCTAGTACCTGGATGACAAGTTTTTTTTTTAATGAAACCTAGCTATATAGCTCGATTTATCACCCCCGACAACCCCTGCATACTAAATTTCATGAAAATCGATATTTTTATTTCACATAGACCTACATGGGCACTTATAAAACGTCGGTAAAAAGGGGCACGGTTCGGTGCATTGGTCGATTCCTAAGGAGAAGAACCGGCAAGAAACTCCAAAGGTTACTCTTTTAATCTTTTAAAATCGTTTGGGTTAAAAATAAGTTATAATACACACATGAAGACCGTGCAGATTAATGTCTGAGATGGTCTTTTGAAGAAAGCACCACAGATTTGAGTGGACCAACCAGTGCAAGCATTTGCCAGTTATCGTGGAGCTCGACTTATAACTCAAGGAGCTCAACGTCACGACGAACAATACCAAAGAAAGGACATTTGGGTATAGTACTCAAACTGCCAGACAATCGTTAAAATTTAAGAAAGACCCACATGGTCCTCACATCCACAATATATTTTTTTTTAAATATTTATTAATATTATAAAAAGGAAAGATTTGTATTTTTGTGTGCATGTATGTTTGTAGTGAATAAACTCGAAAACTACAGCGCCAATTTCAAAAATTCGAAATTCTCCATTAGAAAGCTACATTCACCCTGACTAACATAGGCTACTTTTTATCCCTGCATTCCCCCGGGAACGGGAACTACGCGGGTGAAACCGTGTGATATCCGCTAGTACGTATTAAATATATAAAGTATATATTATTTTATATACAAGAATAATTGCTCGTTCAAAGGTATTAGATATAGTATTAGATTAGGTGTAAGACCTACAGTCACACTACCATTTTGTGATAAGACCCATTTCATAATAACATGGGTTCCAAAATGTTCATTAAAAAATATAATTTCAATCAATACCCACAGTACAAAAAAAAATGTAGTCACAAACATATTTTTTTCTATCTTCGCAGGAAGCCGGCTCCACTTTGCACTACGGACCCTACCCTGAAATGAACGGTTGGGAACGCGCTCACTGGGTTAGGAGAAACACTGCTGGTTACAACAGCAACTTCCACCGTTACCAACTAGAATGGACCCCAAGTACGTAACTGAACTGAAACTTGCTTACATACATAACATCACGCCTGCAATCCCAGAAAAGGTTAGATTAGGCTATGACGTACCCACAGTAAATCGGCCTAGTTGCAGTGGTTCGGTTGAAATATAGCACTGAAATACTGATACTCTTTAGTAGCAACAGTTCGGCTTGTAATATTAAAAGATCAACACACTTTCTTACTAAGTATAATGTTTTACAATAAAAAAATAATCAGTACAGGAGATTCGGAAGGAAAGAAGGCATTACTGAAAAGAAGTTTGAAGCATACTGAAAGGAATGATTTCATGACAGGATGCCCAACCACAATTAACTTGATTTCAACTGAGTTATTCATATACAAAGTGGCTCTCTTTTCGTGTTAATTTTAAAATAACAAATAAAGTAAGAAAGTGTATTGTACAATTTTATTCTTAATATTACAAACCGAACTGTTGCCGCTAAAGAGAATCAGTAGTTCGGTGCTATATTTCAACCGAACTAAGTACTATACTTAACTGAAAAGTTGCACTAGTTCGGTCAACCGGACTAACAACTGGACAGGGCCCCGAATCTGCTATTCAATAGTGTCAGAATGATCTATCACTGATCTCATAATTGTTGATTTTGACAAGTTTGGTGTTGCCAAAATCAACAATTATGAGATCAATGATATACCATTTTGACACTATTGAATAGCAGACTCGGGGCCCTGGACTACTGCAACTAGACCAGTAAATCCGCATTTGGTCAGTACTTATCTCTCATAATTATTATTACCTATATTATTATACATAAATTAAAGCAGCTTTTTGTAACTGTTTATGTGATTTTGATGTGTTTTATAAACATGTAGAATACCTATAGATATTAATGTTTTATTCAATTAAAATAATATAATTATTGCTAGTCGACAATATTATCTAATTCAAGTTATAATTTAGTATAATTTTAGTTCTTTAAATTGTAGTTTGTAGATATTGTAAATAAATACATACAATAATACATATTTAATATTCAAGTTATTCTGTCCAGATTTCTTGAGGTTCAGTATTGACGACCAGGAGCTGGGACGTGTTACACCCGGCGCCGGCGGTTTCTGGGAATTCGGCGGCTTCAACAGCAACCCTAATATTGAGAACCCATGGAGATACGGAAGCAGGATGGCACCCTTTGACGAGAAGGTATATACTAACTATACATGAGTATAATACCTTATGTCTTTATGTTTAAATAGAGGTTTGATCATTTTCATGCGAGCTCACGTAGTCACCTCATCGACATGTTTTTTCAACTTTGTCTCGCGTCACTTTAAGGCACCATATTTCTGGGTAATTTTTGGTCTTTATAATCCTAAGGCTTTACCCGCAAATGCCAGTTTTTTGGAGCGATGCCCATTTGAAGAGAAAGCAAAATGGTAATTGACTAAGTCACGTAATTTCCACGCCCTTACACCTAATGAATGCTGTAGTGCTCTCTATTTACCCGACTGCGGCGAAGCCCAAAAGGAGGGTTATGTGTTTGGCGTGTATGTATGTCCTTTTCTTTGTTCCCTCATAACTCATAAACGGATGAAAGGATTTGAAAAAAAATACATCGTTAGATTCGTCTTGATGGCGCGAGTATCACTGGGTACATTAAAAAAAAAACAAAGAAATTTGCGGATTTTGGGGGCCATATCGCGAATTTAAAAAAAAAATCACTTATCATCGAGTAGGGTATCAAAATTTTAAAAGGATATAGGATTGATTGATAGATAGGATTGGTTTTAAAAGGAGATTACAAAAATATATGACACTTACCTATATGTTTACTTAAAAGAAATTCAAAATCACAAAACCTATAAACAAACACAAAAGTTAAATCATCTGCGAAGAATTTTACGCGACCAACGAAAGAACAAACACAAAATAACTAAAAAGTTGGAAATAAAAAATAAAGTTTCAGTTTTTTCAGTCGGGTTTTTTTTTTTTAGCTACTTTCTAAATTCGTTCTTTATATTTTTATTGTGTTTGACACCCGGCCTTCCACAAACCAAGGCATCTCTGTACCTGCTTGTTATAGTTAATTTTCTTATTAATTTCAGTTCTACCTCATCATGAATGTGGCGGTTGGTGGTACCAACGGATTCTTCCCCGACGGTGTCAACAACCCATCACCAAAGCCCTGGTGGAACGGCTCACCGACGGTAAGCAAAATGTCCTCCTAAGTAGACGTGGCAACACAACAGTGTTGCCACATCTAGTTGTACTTAGCTGCCATCGTTATCAATACGATTTCACAAAGGGTATGGCAATTGTGAAAGTAATGGCGTTAGCATAGCTGGTTCCAAGCATCGTCATTGATTGAAAATCTGATAATGTTATTTATTATTTCAAAATAACTTGACTTCATTGGTCAGTTTGGGACCTTGCTGTGGTTGCGCTATTGACAATGAGCTTTTAACGGTCTTCCTCATTTGTTAACCTGTCCGATAATGAGTTTGAAATTTTGAAGCGCCAGAAGAACCATACAAGTACTACAGATCATTGAAGTCGAGAGACATAGCATCTGCAAGTAATATGTGAATATTGTAGGTACCTTGCAGATGCCAATTATTACTAGTTCGTCCTATTTTCGTGCTTTGAATCAGATAACATCTCGAGACTTAATATGAAAACAGTTTCATCAAAATATGATACCTACATGTAAGCACTTTCTTTTTCATTCTAGGCCCCACGTGACTTCTGGAATGCAAGATCACAATGGTCGCCTACATGGAACCTGAACTCAAACGATGGACAGGATGCCTCGCTGCAGGTCGACTACGTTCGCGTTTGGGCTTTGTAATCGAACATCGAACTACATACAAGTCAAAATGCGCATTCCTGAATAAAATTACCAACTTTGTAAATAAGTGACTTAAGTAAAATACTGTTATTTTGTGGTATATACGTAGTCTTTCTTAATTCTGTGGTAGAATTTAAATAGGGAAGTATTACAATAATACAAAATCAAGTAGAACTACTTGATGCAATTAACGAATTTCACATGGGGATCCATGAGATTTGTGTGACTTAGACCATCATGCATGTTATTTTTTTTGCCGACTCAATAGGGATGTTTCCAGACTATTATAAACATAATCATATATTTTTTAGTCCGTTTGTTAGATTATCGAAAAATATTGGATAGGTACGTGTTTTTTGTTTTCTAAAATGAATCTTTACGACAACAAAACGTGTCAAAGATCATGAGAGGGGGTTTGTGACATCACTTTCTGGTAAAAAATGTATAAAACTATGACGTCACACGACTCTTTGAAGCACAGTACAGTCTTCATCTGGGGGCACGGCAGTGCCCCCGCCAAGTCGAGCAATAAAGCGGCACGGCCGTACCATCCTTTTCTCGAACCAGTTCAGGCCATTTTTTTTAGTTTACGTGAAAAAAGAATAATATATTTCTTGAAAATCTATCTGACGGACTAATTAGTTTTTTTTTTTTGTTAACTACCCTATTGTTTTACGAACACGAACTTTAAAATTCCTGTTGACACAGTTAGTTGGCTATTTCAGTTGCTTACGCAAGTTTTTATAGAGTAAAGGTTTTGAAAAATTACAGTAAAAAAAAATCTCGCTTTAAAAATTCATAACAACTTTATACACACAATGGAATGGTACAAGAGAAGAAACCGTGATCAATCCATATGGTAGAAACGAGGACTCATGTACTGCGCAGGTTTGTTGCTTGAAAGCGGCGTGGATGTGGCCATTATGTACGGTGGAAGACGCCGCTTGTCCGTGAACGGACTCACTCTTGAATAGTACCGCCGTTCTATCACCTAAAAAGGAATGATAATATTATTATGGGCCCGTAATGTATTGTCTCACTGTGAGGCAAAGACCTCCCTAACCCTCCTTCCACCTCCAAGACCAATTTTTCATCTTGCGATCTCCGCCAACAATGAAGCAATATCATTTGCCAGAACTTGGTCTAACATGCGGCAGCGACATGTCCAATAGAATTCCACTTAAGCGATAGCTTTCGGAGCGGAGGGTCATTAGAAAGTAATATTATGTGATTTTTGCGTATTTGGGCTTAACGTTATCTTTATCAAAGAAGTGCTCGGTATTGAAAAGATAAACGAAAAACATGGCGACACGGTTTTTCCTATGTAATAAGTTTTTAGGATTGTGTTTCATTCAAGCAAGCACGCAGTTGGACGTATCAACGCTTGAGGAGGGTTACCCAGCGGAGGACTACTCTGATGATGGATAAACACTAATTTATGAAAATATAAAGTCAGTAAAATACGCACTTTGTCAAAGAATCTCGTCAACTTAACAGAATTGCTTGTGCCTGCAGCTAATGATCTGGAACATAAATAAGCATAATCTAATAAGTATGATCTACTTACCTAATGGTAAACAAAAGTACGGAAAACAACGCTATATCTGCCTATAGCAATATAATGGAATTAACTGTTATGCGTGAATCACGTAGAAGTCTGACACCCTATCGCTCTGCCCAAGAGCGGGAGGGGTTATTTGATGACCAAAAAAAAGACTATGTTTAACGAACACGTTTGCCCGGGCTTAGTTGTTTGATGAATGGCAGTCATTTCGAGGTCTTCAGAAAAATCTGCTGTTTGGTTTTGTTCTTCAATTTAGCGAGAGAAGCTGACAGAACAATTCAGCTGGCCTGGACGTTTAGGAAGCTTTGACGAGTCTTTTCATTGCGTATTCCTTCAGCCTGTTAAGACATAAGGGGCCGAAACATGTATACTGATGGTAGGTGCAGTAAACAATACACCGACACGAAGTACACAACGCAGACAGTTAGCCATAAATTAAAGATTGCTCAGCGATTGGCAATTTCAAGCCTACCCTGTTCCATAGCACGCTAAGCCTTAAGGTTTTCGAATAAAAAAACAAATACAAAATAGTATGGCATCTTTATAAACGCGACCATCACGTATAAGGACGCGGCCTGCGGAACACTTAAAAGATAAAAAAAACCGACTTCAACAAAAAATAAAACACAAAAAAGTGAAAAATAAACTTTAGAAGAAAAATCTGTTTCTGAAGACGGTGACTTTTGAATGTTGGATTTTTAGGTTTTATTTTTTTGTTAAAATGTTTTGATTTTTCACTTTTTAGTAATTCACACGTGCTTAGGGTCTTCACAGCGTACGTGATGTGTAATGAACTGGTGTAAACAATAGACAGACTGGATTTCAGCAATCCCGGTCCATTTGCTATCATTCGTTATCATGAGGAGTTCCGTTGCCTATCTCCGAATCTCTTTATCAGATTTACAGCTAATTCATTTGAAATGAATGAATTTGAAAGAACTCTTCCAAAATCTACTCAATTCACTTCAAGTGTGCTTATAAAATTTGAAGAGTCCCCGTCTCTATGTCTCCAGGATTCCATCATCAGATCCTGACTTGATGATCATGGGACCACTTGGGACCTTTCAAACAAAACAAAAAACTAAATCGGTCCAGCCATCTTCGAGTAATCGGGGAACATAAATAAAAAAAAATCGTTGACGAATTGAGAACCCCCTCCTTTTTGAAATCGGTAATAAAGAAAACTACTTTCATATGTAGGTACCTATAGTATTATAGATAGAAGAGATTAATAATTGACTACGGGTACCTTGCTTGATGACAGTTTACGAATATTTCATCAGCACCGCATTGCTCTGCTATACTACTGGCTAATCTTCTATACTGGTTCTTTCTTTGTTTCTCTTCCGCCATATCGAACTTAGTTCCAATGACTAGTATAGGAATCTAAAATATTACAGTTAAAGGTGAATCCTTTATGGTAGCCCGCGATGTTTGATGAAATAGGCTTTCAAAGAAGTAACATGAACTGAGAGGGTTCTTTTGGTGGTTTAAATCATTATTAATCAGTAAAGTCACATTTGTTACGGTTCCGTATCCTATTTTATTTAACACTGATCGGCAAATTGCAAAACTCGTAAAAAATCGTATTTCGCGGGCTACCTTGAAAGATTCACTTAAGTTTAGTTTAGTTAGGTAGGTACCTACCTAAGTACTTTACAAACGGTCCAAATCAAAAATATATTCGGTCAAGGCCTACGACTGCTAATTTAGTGTTAATTTAAGTACCAACATTCATAGCAAAATAACCCTTGAAGCGTGTACAATTATGACGTAAATCCTAACAACTTACTTGAGTAGAACCAAGAAATTGTTCTGGATCCACATCTACATGAGGAATAGGATTTGAACTGTCCTGATTCAAAATCTCGGACAGCCATTTTTGTAAATTGATTTGACTTTTTCTGTTTGTTAAATCATGCACCAAAATAATACCTGGAAATAAATGAAAAATGATTTAGGTAAGTATAATTTTCTAATCTCTAAATATATCGTAATCATGGTAAATAAAGTACCTATCTTTACGCAATTAGGAACAAAACGCTCAGGTGCTTATATTGTTTCATATCAATATAATTACGTAATATGTATAGGTAAGTACCCAAAAACAATACGAGCGCTCGACACGTGACTTGGAACACAAAGTCTATGTTTAGAAATTATTGATTTAAGCGTTCAATGTAAAGCGTCAATGGCACAAACAAATATTTCCAGTTAATTTTATTATGGATGTTCGTCGTTCTCAATGCTAACGGCCCCAAGTTGTAGGTCGTGGCTACGAACCCAGACAGATTTACTTTCTGGATGTTTTATTTTATGAGAGCTGCTCTCAAAACGGATAAAGAAACATCGTGCGGAAATGCCTTGTCCTAAAATCAAAATTTCTAAAACTAGTATCTTCCAACCCACACTGAACTCGTATGGAGTAAGGACACTCTCATAGAGCTGGAGGCCTATGAATGTCCCACCAGTGGAAACGTTTACAGGCAGAAATTTTCCGTTGCAATCAATAGACAGCCATTATAATATAGTTATGTAACGGTGGTCTAAAATCACCGGGATCACGAAACGGATTGTCATATGCGGACAGGCCCATGACAAAGGGCCTTCTTAAATGAACCGCCTTTGAAAATGGTACTCCAAGTTCTGGGAAAGACATCTTTCTGAAAACATAAAATATTGAATTATCCTATACCTACCCAGGTTGATCATATTTGTACTAAAATTAAAGACCGAAGAAAATTATGTAACAAAAAAGCAAGTGACAGTGAAGGATGAAATCTTCTCCAAATAACACGGATGGATGGGCAGGGTTTGTTCAGTGGCTCAAGCAGTTGACTGCTGCGCTACGTGTCGCGACTCGCGGGTTCGATCCCCGTACGAAACAAATATTAATGGATGGCCTACAGATAGTTGTTTCGTGTCTGGATATTTGTGTTCTTATAGTTTAAATGTCTGTGAACGCATCCACGATACAGGAGAAAATTCCAGTGTGAGGCAAAGTTAAAAAAAAACGGTTTTGCCAAGAACGCACCAAACAACACAAACAGCAACTTAATTGAGCGCATAAAAATATTGATATTCGTAAACGAACCGTGAGTAGGCTGATAAAATACATTCCTAGTATTTCTGTGTCCGTTTGAGCCTCCGACGTCCCACAGCTCCACAAAAAATGTGTTTTGCGCTTGTGTGCCTTCCTTGTACCTGTGTAACTTTACCTCTACGGAACATCCCACAGTCCATCCCGGTGATAGTAGTGGTTTATTATGCGCGATCAAATACGTCAGCGAGGTTTTCCCTACACCTAAAACACAAAAAATAACGTAGACCGTAATACAATTTTAACAAACAATATAGGTTCTTCTAAACCCTCACAAACTAGGTCCTTCATTATTGAAAGGTATCTTACAAATTACAATAGACAAGCAAGGGGTGGTAATCATATAACATTTATCATTTTAAGACATTGCAATGCTATACAATATGAAGCATGGTTAACCGTTTTATGCCTATACCTGGCTAGCTGGTAATCGCAGTAAAAAAATAAAATACAAAAATCTCTATGATCTCAAGGGTGTAAAAGTACCCTTAATGCAAACGAAGGGCACTTGTTTTCCCCACCACTGCGATATTTTTTTGGTTCTAGACCATACCTGGGAAACCCCTAGTTACGGAGATATTGGGGGTCAAAGTTGGCACAGCTGTTTTTGTAAATACTAGTTTTTCAGGTTATAACTTGACTTAAAATACCTCCATGACCCGTTTACTATTCAAAGCATCCACTAGCACAATGTTTGAGGAGTGCTACATTGAGTTTTACCGGAAAATGTGATTTTTAGACCCCAAAAAAAAAAGTTGTTTCCCAGCAAAAATTTTTGCGTAGGGGTACTAAGTTTGATGTAAGTACAGAACGCTTGGTTGACATATGTGTGAAGGGTTAATTTACATCCTGTATAGGTACTATAGGTATCTGTACGAAGGAAAAAAAAAAAAGTGCAAAAGGATCCTTCACGAAGTCGTCTACCAGGCATTCTGTACATGATGTAGGTACATCAAACTAAGTAACTACCATTACTGCTGGGAAACGACTTTTGGGGTAAAAACATGGTTTACGGTAGCACTCAATCATCATCATCATCGTTTCAGCCGAAAGGCGTCCACAGCAGACATAGATCTCCCCCAAGTGTCGCCACATTGACACTCAATATCTCCGTAATTTGAAGATTCCCAGAATCCCAGGTACACTCAAGAACAAAAAGAAATCGCAATGATGGGAGAACAAATCGTGCCTTTCGGCATCGTTAAGGGTCTTCCAAATCGTGAAGAACAGAAAATTGTGGTTGATTGGTCGATCCCATGTTCTTATTTTGTCAAAAATGTGTGCCTGTGATGTCTTTTTTTGTATGTACTCACTTACTTTCTTTGAGCAATTAGGTATATGTCAAAAACTAAGTAGGTAAAATAATACGTTTATATATTTTTTAATATTTTCCATAGAACTAAAAAATCGGCCAAGTGCGAGTCGGACTCACTCATAAAGGGTTCCGTACCATTTCTATAAAAACGGCAAAAAAAGAATGTCTGTTGTTTGGGAACCCGCCTTAAATATTAATTTTATTATTTATTATTAAAATAAAAATACAACTGAGTATTTTGTGAATATTTCAAGTGTCTATCTGTTGCCATTATTGATATCGAGCAAAAAAGGGCAAAACATTGCGTGGGTCCAGTTATTACCCGACTGCGGCGAAGCCCAAAAGGAGGGTTATGTGTTGGGGCGTGTATGTATTTCTGTTTCTTTGTTCCCTCATAACTCCTAAACAGATGAAGTGGAAAATAAAGTTAAAGGAGTGTCACAGGCTACATTAAAATTTAAAAAAAAAACAGTAAAATTGCGGATTTTGGGGGCCATGTCGGGAATTTGAAAAAAAATCCTTTACCATCGAGTATGGTATCAAAATTAAGGGTTTAAAAAGGAGATTACAATAGTACATTGTTATCAGAGGGGCGAAAGTTACTTATTTAGTCCCGAGACGGGGTTTGGCGCCCGTTACGTATTGAGGGTGCTAATAGTTCGAGGAACTAAATAAGTAATTTACCCGAGGTAAACACCGTGCTTTTAATTACGAATACGAGGAAAATAAAAACATAAATTATTAGCTAAAGAAAAATATAGTGTTTATTGTCCTCCGGTCGTCCAGCTACACAGCCAGTATTTTTCTTGTTCATCATTAAAAAAAAAGGCAAGGATTTTGCTGAAATCTATGTTAAATTTAATGTCCAGTTTTAATTTTTAACTTTTAAATGTAATGTTTTAATTTTTCAAATTTTTCAATGTATTTATTTTAAAGTAAAGTTTTGATTTTTGTAATTTTATCTCCTAATAATAATGTAATTAATAATGTAACATAGTTTATAAGTCTCTACTAACACATATTATGGACCAAAATGTCTGAAATAAAAAGATTTTATATTATTATTTTTTATTTTAGAGAAATAATTAAAACTAAATTATATTAAAGTCATTTAGTTACTTGTTATTTTAATTTTAAATCACGCTGTAATTTAGTGTCTGTATAAAAAGTTGGAACATGGTTCAATGAAATGTGAAAATAGATATGCTTTTTTTTAATAACTTGACAGCTGTCAGTTGAAAGCGATTCTCCTTAGGGCTGAAAAATAGTACTTTCAACCCGCTCCACAGGCATGTTATGACCTACTTTCAGAGTATGAGTAGTGAAAAAATATGATGACACCTATGACACCTATAATATTATGTTTATGGGCCGGTTTTTCAATCGCCAGTTAACTTTTACCTGAGAAATAAATGTGATGTTTTGCCAGATTGTCTATACATAAACTGTCATAATGACAAACTTATTCGTCATATAAAATTTAACTGGCGATTGAAAAACCGGCTCTAAAATAAATTCAAAGTCACAAATCCTATAAACACACACAAACGTTAAATCATCTGCGAAGAATTTTATGTGACCAACGAAAAAACAAACACAAAAGAACGAAAAAGTTGGAAATAAAAAAAATAGTTAAAGAACTAAAAAAACTGACTGAAAAAAAAAGGAATTACAAGCAATAAAACTTGTTAAACAAAATTATCAACACGCTTTAAAATTGCTTTGGGTTTTCCCGCCAAAATGAACAAATCCTAAATATTCCTAAAGGTTGGCTAGCCTTCAAAGGTGTCATGGCTACAGTCATGTTGGCAAACGACAAGTTAGACCGTGAATTTAGTGTATTTTTTACATATTTATCGGTGCAAATATACAAGAAGTGTGATAATATATATTGAGATTTCATTTACCAGAATCACCAAGGACGACGACTTTAACTTTCTCAATTGCAGCCATTCACAAGATTTTAACTCGGTTCGTATCTTTTCTATTATTTTGACATTCACTTTACCAACTTTCTAAACCAAAATGTGTATTGCCATGCTGGAGATATTTATGGTGACCTGATTGTGTGGAAAATCGACTAAACTTCTATTCTAACAAATTCTTCAAATTCATATTTTCACCATTTTGTTAAATTTTTACAAATGTATTGATAAGGTATTATTAAAATAATCAAGGTCTTATTAATTATTCATAACTTTTGAATGTTTTACCCGGAAATAATGCAATTTAGTGTCACCACTGTTACTTATTAGTAACCTTTTCAGCTGTGAGTGTTGTCATGTTGTGACTTGTGACATTAATCAGATTGCTCATCATTGTTCGTTCACTGTGGCTGTGCTTCTTTTGCTTCGCGAAGCTAAAATCAATACATAATAAAATAACTACGTCCGCCATTGTACTAGTGTTTTATCATGTTGTATTTAGCTTTACAGTAAAATGCAAGGTACTAATGTCACATACATCGAGCCTTTATCTCCCGTAAAATTAAACAATGGACATTCACTATAAATTATTTATTGTGCTTCTTCTTATAAATTCTGTGCATCTATACTGTGGACCATACAATGGACAAATATGTAAAAAATATTCAACTGGATACGTATGGTATAACTATACAGGAGGATTTGACAATGAGAAAATTACAACTGGACTCTGGAAAGAAATGATATCGAAACTCAAGGAGCCCTGTCGAAGTAGGGCTGAAAAACTGTTGTGTGCTTATGCTTTTCCCAAGTGCATAGATAAAGATGGAGTAGGCTACTTTGCACTGCCACTTTGTTTAGAAGACTGTATGGCTGTTAAAATGCAGTTTTGTTACAATGATTGGATAGTTGTTGAAGAGCAAAAACGCCGTGGAGTTTTCTTTGAAAACAGAGGCCATTTTCGGTTTCCCGAATGTGAAAAACTGCCTAAATTTTCAGGAAAAGGCCTACAAGTATCATGCAATAATGTTGGAATTACAAATATGGACTACAGTCAAGTTACAACAACATGTTACAGAGATAATGGACGTTATTACCAGGGCACTATGAATGTGACAGAAACTGGATTAGCCTGTCAGGCTTGGGAGTCACAATCACCTCATCAACATACAAGACCTCCTTTAGTTTTTCCAGAAGTTCAGAATGCCACTAATTATTGCAGGAATGCAGGAGGTGAGGAGTCGAAGCCTTGGTGCTATACAATGGATCCTGACGTGCGATGGGAACATTGTGATATTCCATCTTGTGCCAACACAAGTGATGAATTTGATAATAGTAATGGACCAAATAATATTGTAATGGAGAATTACTTCACACCTACATTTGTATTGTTGCTCTCAATTGGTGGCCTTGGATGTGTCTTGGGAATAGCTTCAATAGCTTTACTGTGCCATTATTTTGTTAAAAATCATTATTCCAAATGTAATATATCAAGCCGCAGGAATATACCCAACATGGACATAGACCTGGATAAACTTCCTAGCAATTTAGCTTATCATACAACTGGAGCACAACTGAATCCTAAACTTGAAAAATTGGAGTTTCCAAGGAACAATATAATATACATCAGAGATTTAGGGCAAGGCGCTTTTGGAAGAGTGTTTCAAGCGAAAGCTCCTGGACTAATCCCTGAAGAAGAATTTACTCTTGTTGCTGTTAAAATGCTCAAAGACGAGGCTTCCCATGACTTAAAATTGGATTTTGAAAGAGAAGCTTGTTTGTTAGCTGACTTTGATCATCCAAATATTGTAAAACTACTTGGTGTGTGTGCTATTGGACGTCCAATGTGTTTATTGTTTGAATTTATGGGAAAAGGTGATTTGAATGAATATTTGAGAGCTTGTAGTACAGCCACCAATTTCCCACCTGTTGAAAATAGGGAAGATCTTAGACTGCTTGTGACTCCACTCAGTCATTTAGATCTCCTACATGTTTCTAGACAGATAGCATCTGGGATGGTATATCTATCAGATAGGAAGTTTGTACATCGAGATTTAGCAACAAGAAATTGCCTTATCAATGATGATATGGTGGTCAAAATAGCAGATTTTGGATTATCCCACAAAATATACTTACAAGACTATTATAAGGGTGATGAGCATGATGCTATACCTGTGAGATGGATGCCTTTAGAAAGTATACTGTATAATAAGTATACATTAGAATCAGATGTGTGGGCATATGGTGTTTGTCTTTGGGAAATATTTTCATTTGCTCTTCAACCTTATTTTGGTATGACACATGAGGAAGTAGTTAGATTCCTTAAAGATGGAAATGTGCTTGCATGTCCAGACAATACACCCCGTTGTGTATATGATTTGATGAAACAGTGCTGGAACAGCAGTCCCAGTGACCGGCCCAACTTTAGAATTATCTATCAAACATTGGACAGTATTCAACTTATTTTGGAAAGAACTCATCCAGAATAAAAGGAATGTGTAAATTTGATTGATTAGAGTATAGGCAAAACATTTTGTATGATAATTTTAGGACCTACTTTTATTATTTATTAGTTATCCACCGAGTGTATCTTCAGGATAAAGATATCTTATACCTTATTTTTTTTTCGCCAAGGTAAAACAAGTAAATTTTTCTTGCCCTTATTATACTTTATTTGTTCTTAAATAATATGATTTCCATGATGCAAGCATTTGAATTTGTTTGGTTAATTTGTAAAATTAATCAATTATTTAATAAGTAACTAACTATGTTATACTTGCAAACTAATTTTATATTTCTCTTTCTAATTCACATTAAATCCAAGACTGATTTTTGTTAGTACTTTGGTATTCTTATTTAATGTAAGCTAGCCTTTAGTTCTCTTTTGTACATTTTTATTTAGAAAGAAAGTTAAAGCTTTTTGAATTTATAGTAATTAAGTTTTGCCAACTCAATTCTTAGTCACACTCGCCAGTATGACGTAACATTATTTTAAACTTCATTAGTGATGTTAGTGTGTATGCATATTGTTTGCATAATATGATGGTTTTGAGACTTGAAAAAATAGTACATTAAATGGCCCTCTCTGCAACATTATTAAGTTTTTGCATTTGTGATTTAGGTATCAATAATAATCAATTGACATGTCTTTCACTGTAGATCAGTTCTTCAATAGTCTGATTATACTCAGACCAAGAAAAAAAGATAGACGGCGCGCCGCGAACACCAACAGTGAAGCCACAAAAACCACGCTAGTGCAAGTAAACATACACATTTTTACTTGTAGTAGCGTGGTTTTTGTGGCTTCACTGTTGGTGTTCGCGGCGCACTGTCTATCGTTTTTTCTTGGTCTGAGGATTTACTTAAACTTCCCAGTTATAGAAAAAAACAACTTTCTGTTTTTTAAATGTGTTAACAAAAGTCAGAATTGCATTGCAGCTATGATTTTTATAAAAGTAGGATAGTTAAGCAACAAAATTGGACTGAATGTCTCCCTAGTGATTGATAACAATATGTGTTGAAAGTGATATGTCCAAAGTAAATAAAGTGTACATACTGCCAAACGATTTAAAAGTTCTATATATACATACAAAGAGTGAATTGTAATATTTTTCGTAACGCTGACAGTTAATATTATATAGGCATCTTTAATTTTTAGAATACTTTTATTTATGTACGTATTGATTACAGTTTTACGATGTAATATTATTTTGTCAATGAAAATAATGTAAGTAAGTACCTACCTAAATAATTGAATAAAATTGTTTTTATGATATTTTTTTTTATCATTATTCAGGCTGTCCCGCTGATTTATCGAACGATTTTTTGATATAGCGTAGGAGTGTAACATATTTATGTAAGTTAACCCTCGACGCAAAAACGACGGGGTGTTATAAGTTTGACGTCTCTGTCTACATTCCCGACTAATTCACCTTTCAAACAAAAAAAACAAAATCAAAATTGGTTCATCCGTTCGGGAGCTACGATGCCACAGACAGACGCACACACACACACAGAGACGTCAAACTTATAACACCTCGTCGGTTATCCAGCAAAACTGACAGGTCCGTCGTCCGTAAGCGTCACGGTGCGACTCACAGAGTAGGTACTTTTATATATGGTGCGACCGAACGGGCTAGCCCGAGCCGCCCGCGGGCGCTTTTAATTCATATTTAAACATAGTAATTAAGAAAATCATTTTATTAAGTCAAACTGCGTATTTGTGTATAACTAATTAGTTTCTTTAATTTAGACATCAGCCTATAATGTTCCCACTGCAGGGACTCAGGCCTCCTTTCTAGGAGAGGGATGGGCTATAATCCACCACGCGTGGCCAGTGTGGATTGGTAGATGTCACATGTCTTCGAATTTTTTGGTTCCAAGACATGCCGCCGGTTTCCTCACGAACACGATGTTTTCCTTCACCGTTTTGAGAGCAGTGGTGTTGAAATAAATTACACAAAGTAAAGCGCCTGACTGGATTCGAACCCACGACTCACTGTTCGTATGTCGGGGTCGCCATCGCTGGGCCACCACTGCTCATCTTAATTTAGTACAAAAATTAAATATAAAAAATCAGCAATATAGTGAAAATATTGAAAAAACTTTTTAAAGAGGTAACTTTGCGATTTTTTTGTATCGAGTGAGGTTCATCAGGTTTTGCAATTGAATGCGATTTTGACTAGACAAGATCTTTTCTTTTGTCTCAAATTGTTTTTAAAAAAAATATATACCTATTAATGTATATTCTAGCTACGTCTGTGACGAGCTTAAAATGGTGTCCAGGCATTGCCTAGGAAATTTTACCTATTAAAGAACTCCTAAAATCTGTTATTCAAAATTGGATGTGTATTTAACTACATTTTAGATTATGCCAGCATAACAATCGAATGGTTTATTTTGGAGTAGGCTAGTAAAGCACTAGCCAAAGTCACAGACATGAGACATTACTTTGGCAAATTTCTAAAATACCTCAAAAATCTTATTTACAATGTAAATTAAAATTACAGAAGTCTGGAGTTTATATACGATTAAATGTGTAGGTACACAACATGGAAATCGAGCATATTTTATAATTACATCATAATTTTTATTTCATGATAAAGGTCAAAAGTATCAAAATCCGTGCAAAGCCATCGCAGTTGACGGTAATACTTTTGATAATCAAGGTCACAAAGTTCAAAGTTGAATATCGACATCAAACGGATTCTCGGAATCCTCGCGTGCTCATTTGCAGTTGAACCTATTGAAGATAAGGTTTATAACTGAATAACGTAATTTCATCACACTCATTACTATTCCAGATTATGACTGAGGAACGGTTGGTGACCGAAGTGCCCAGCAGCTTAAAGCAGTTAGCACGACTTGTTGTTCGAGGCTTTTATACTATTGAGGATGCCCTCATAGTAGACATGCTCGTAAGAAATCCCTGTACGTAAAGATAATATTTGATTAAATTAGGTACCTACCTTTATTTTATTTAAATGCGCGACTGCTAAGCGTGTGCCATCATCAGAGATCTAAATAGAAAGAGTTTATTTGCCTGTTATTATCCACATGTCATTTACCTTATATTTTTTTGGAGGGTGGGAATTTATCAAATGACTCCCCCGCTCTGGGCAGAGCAGTAGGGAGTAATAAAAACCACCCATGTTCCGTGTCTAGGCCGCGCGGAATTTCTTTAGAACAACCCGCAGCAATGTCATTTACCTCCTTGAAGTTAAGTCAAGTAAACCCTTTCTCTTCTCTGCGGATTTCTCAGTTGGATTTTAGATTTGCGCCGTATTAGTGGTAAAGGTCTCTCCCAATTACTTACATATTATTTATTAAAATATGTCATCCATCATATATATCCTGGGAAAGATAGACACAAGTGTACTCCCACAATACCCCAGTTAACCCTTCCGAGGCATGATGAATGATGATTTATTTCATAAACGAAGGTACACCGACCGCCACACCGGGATTATATGCCCGATCAAAAAACCCTATCTAGGACTGTCTTTATACAGGGTGTCCAAGAACCTGGCGTCCAACTGGATTCCCACGATGCCCCAAGTTCTAACAGTACTCAGAAAAATATTTTAAAAAATCCACCCCATGTACTTACAGAATTATACTGATTTCAAAAAAAAAGGGGAAATGAGCACCCTGTGACATACTTTTGAATGCTGTGACTGCTAATGCTGATAATTTCGATATTTCTTGGAGGTTTTGTAATCTAGGGTATTGCTGTGTCTAAATAGAATGTAAAAATAAAGTACTTATTGTACCATTTTAAAATAAAATATTATTTTAACTAAAGGTGATATGGAAAACTATTGAATTTCGCAACTTTGACCGACTGTAGTGTAAAAAAAATGTACCAAAATAGTATGGCAAGTGACGTCAAATTTTGACGCGTTTATTCCTCTTTTTAAAAAGGTATAATACTTACACATTAATTTGAAAAAAAAAAATTTTGATAATATTTTTACTCAACAACCCAATTTTTACGAAGTGCCTACCTACTAACGGTAACTGTCGGACCCTTTCTTATCTTAGAAACTGTTATGTTACTACTATTATTTACTTCGGTTCCAAGAGTGAGCAAGAAGGAAATACACACAGGTAGATGGGTTCCCAGTAGAATAAAAGCAAAGAATGTTAGTTTAAAGATATTTTATTACAATAAATGTTCAAAATGTTGACCACCCGCGGCAATACAAGCTCTCACTCTCCTTAAAAAGGACCGCTTTATGTTTCGCGAGTAACTTTTTTGACGTATCACCTGCACTGCTTGTGTTATCTTCTCACGAAGGTCAGCGATGTCATTAATGGGCTTCGCATAAACGAGCTCCTTCATAGTTCCCCAGAAAAAAAAATCCAGCGGATTTAAGTCAGGTGAGCGGGCTGGCCACGGGATTGTTCCTGATCGCCCAATCCACCTGTTCGGGTATTGCTCGTCCAAAAACTCTCTAACGGATACGCGAAAATGTGCTGGACAGCCGTCGTGTTGGAACCACATATCTGGTGGGGTCTCTTCTAGTAAGTTTGGCAAATCATTTTGAAGAAAATTTAAATATGATTCGCCAGTCAAATTCTCGGGCATCTCAAATGGACCAATAATATTCCCACAGAGAATACCGGTCCACATGTTCACTTTGAACCGGTACTGGGATCTATCTTCTCGCATCAAGTGCGGATTTTCCACATGCCACTCGTGCAAGTTGTGTAGGTTCATGTAGCCATCCTTCTTAAATGTTGATTCATCTGACCACAAAATTTTGTCGATAAAGTTTTCGTCTTCTCGATGTTTTTGCAGGATTGTTTCACAAAACGCGACTCGGCTCGGATAGTCTCGAGGTAAAAGACTTTGCACTCGCTGTACGTGGTACGGATGATATTCTTCTTTTTGGAGAATACTGTGTGCTGTGCTCTTCGGTATCCCCGTATCAGCTTCTATTCCTCGCACAGAGATGCTTGGATTTGCCGACACCGCCTCTAAAACTTCATCGCGTATGAAGTCATTTACGGGTCGTCCTTCACCAGCTACTTGATTGGGGAACCGCCCGTCACATAGTGATCTGTGCACATTAATGAAAACTCGATGGTCGGGATATCGCGTAGCCCTCGGATACCTTTCTCTGTAAAGTCTCGCTGCAGCTCGTCCATTACCTCTACATTCTCCATAAATGTAGTGCATATTTGCGTATTCTTGCGGAGTGTAGGTCGCCATGGTAGCACACACAAAACACAAACTGTCCAAACACAGGCAAAGGTCGTCGTAAAGAGTTCGTTTCAAAGTCCAGAGCACAAAGAGTAATCGAGTCCAATAAACAAAGCTTTAAATCGTAGTACGTGATCAATGGTAACAATAAGAGAGAGGTGCGTAGTAACGGCAGGAGGCAGTGACGCGTACTGACCGTACTGTTATCCTAAATAGCACGATCCCAGATAGCGTCACTATCTATCTCACTCGCACCTCTAACCTTTTTCTCCCTCACTCTTACCTGAATAATGGGGTACCATAAAGAAGAACCAGCAAATCGCAAAGATAGTTTCTGTCTTGCTCCCTCCTGTTGTAATAACGAATCACTATGGTGAGATGCATGCACATACCGTCCCTTACGGTCTAACCTGTTTTTTGAGAGGCCTGTTGTTATTTTTATGAGCATACAATAGTAATTCTTTAGAGGTTAGATTCAATTCGTCGTAAATTTTTCTTTCTAAGAATTCTGTAAGACATCGTAAAAATTGGGTTGTTGAGTAAAAATATTATCAAAAATTTTTTTTTTCAAATTAATGTGTAAGTATTATACCTTTTTAAAAAGAGGAATAAACGCGTCAAAATTTGACGTCACTTGCCATACTATTTTGGTACATTTTTTTTACACTACAGTCGGTCAAAGTTGCGAAATTCAATAGTTTTCCATATGACCTTTAGTTAAAATAATATTTTATTTTAAAATGGTACAATAAGTACTTTATTTTTACATTCTATTTAGACACAGCAATACCCTAGATTACAAAACCTCCAAGAAATATCGAAATTATCAGCATTAGCAGTCACAGCATTCAAAAGTATGTCACAGGGTGCTCATTTCCCCTTTTTTTTTTAAATCAGTATAATTCTGTAAGTACATGGGGTGGATTTTTTAAAATATTTTTCTGAGTACTGTTAGAACTTGGGGCATCGTGGGAATCCAGTTGGACGCCAGGTTCTTGGACACCCTGTATAACTGGCGCGTGTTGCTACTGTTTTTTCTTTGGATAGTTGTTTTTTTTAGTTAGGAGAAAGTTAAGTTATGTGACAGTGATGTTTATTTTCGTTAAAATAAGGTTGCTGTTCGGTTGCTGCCGCTGACAATTTAAGTCTGTCAAATAACTGATAAGGTTGCTGCTTTAAACTGTTATTACTTTTGTTATTTAAAAAAAATATCCCCGCTCTTATCCCGGTGGAAGCGTTTTCAAACATTTAAACTCGCATACGCAAACAGCCAAATCCGGAACAACTACATGCAGGCCATACAAATATTTGTTTCGTGTGGGATTCGAACCCGCGACACACAGCGCAGCAGCCAATCGCTAAACCACTGCGCCAACCGCTCAGCACAGCGCCAATCGTGCCGTCAAACTGGCCTAATTTGCGTGCCAATCTGCTGAGATATTTTCTGCTCTATTTTGGGATAATCGTCCGTTGAGTAGCGCTGTTACCATGCCAACGTAATCTGTGGCTATTCACTCCTGTGCTCTACTGACAAAGATCTAGAGAATAATTAAAGTATTTTCTAGGTGACATTTAAGTGTGTCTATGTATTATGGTTAATTTATCTTCTTTTTCGCAGGTATGAAAGAGGATGATATTTGCGAACTATTAAAGTTCGAAAGGAAAATGTTAAGGGCCCGAATAGCCACGTTGAAAAACGATAAATTCATCCAAGTGAGATTAAAAATGGAGACAGGTAACTCTAAGCAATTAGATATCTTTAACTTGATCGTGATAGATAGGTGGCATGTAGATCCCTACCTACCTGCTAGCAACCAGTGCGCTTTTATGAACGTCGATAAAGTAAAACAAGAAATACTAAAAAAACATTGTTGTAAACAAAGATTGAAATATCTATATTTCAATCTTTGTCGTTTTAGGGGTTCGTACGGCGTGTATTTATCGCCCAGTACGTGGCGTCGAAGACCCCTAACAGTTCGCTGCTTCGTCTGGTGGTGGAAGGTTATGGAACCACGAAATCAAAGTCACAGTTGTCGGATAACGGTTGACCACGTTTATTCCTCAGAGACCCGTAAAGACAACCTTCCACTCGGCCCAGTGCGCAGTAACTGGCCGGCCGTTCATACTTCCCGCTCGTGCGCATTTCTGCTTATATAGCGTTCTTTCATTCACGCTTACATTGTGTCCCTACATCGTCGTTTCTTCTTATTCTTCTCAACAAGCCCTTTAAGTTGATACCTACCTATCTCATAGGGGTACCTACCTAAAAAAATAACAAGTTCACCATCTTAGGGAGTTCGCCATATTAACTTCAGGATGACGTCACTTAGCTAACCATAAAAGTACATGTCATCCAAACTAAAGGCGTATGCAAAACAGCTCAAAGGGTTCGGTATAAACTGTTATTTAAATTAAAAATAAACCCGAAAAAGTACCCGAAATCGTAGCACATGGCGTTCTGTTTCTGCCTATCTCTATGGGAAAAGGTGTGAGTTTATGTAAACTTTATATTAAAGTGTAACTTGATGCGCAGGGGCGTATTTACCCTAGGGCCATCGGGGCGCCAGTACGCCAAGGGCGCCGTAGCCCGTCCGCCCCTGGCCGATTGCATTTTGTTTTGGTTTTTGGCAACATTCATTCCACTTTTACTTCTCACCTTTTTATATTTTCTTAACATTCTCAATTCAAAATTAACAGATAAGATAATTATTATTTTCATCGGGACTATGTTGTAAAAATAAGGCAACCCAGCAGAAGCGTATTTTTCTCGCCACCGTCCTGGGGCGGTTTTTCGAACTAGCCTTACGTATATTTCGGTCTGCCCTATGCCACCCCGGAAATCAAGTAAACAAGCATTATATCCTTCAAATCGGCCGCTATTCACGGTAAAAAGAAAATCTAAACTCTCTGGAATGCGAAAACTTTCTAGCTCGCTACGCTCGCCCTGTCTGCCGGATTTTCTTTATTGACCAATCCCTCAATAAAGTTAGTAGTAGCTATAAGTAAGGTATACATATATGTTTTTCAATGATAAAAAGAAAATCAGTTAGGTACTTTTCCGACGCAGGGGGCAAAAATTTTCGAGCTCGCTCCTATCCATCTTACATTAATATTGTCCTCAAGTCTGAATCATGCAAAAGTTCTTAAAAAAAGTTATTTATCCGATGTGTCAAAATTATTTGAGCTCGTTCGCTGCTTTTGTTAATTTTTAGCTATATTGGCAAACAAACCCGAATTTTCAAGTCATAAAAAAAGTATTTTGACTTTTAGCTAGTTTTCTTGGCTAATGATGAAAATAGAGGGGGCGAAATTAGAGTGGGCCCCCGGCGGCGAAACGCACGACACTGACGTTGAGGTCGTTTCCAACCTCTACGTCTCATTGATTTTCTACTTGCTCGTTTGTAGCAAATAAAAGAGAATACTTTAGAAAAAAATATAGATATATATCTTCGTTTTTTATCTTGACTTTTGGGGCGGCAAAAATGATTGACCCGAGGCACCAAATTTCAAAATAAGTACGCCCCTGCTGATGCGTGTAAATGCTATGTATTTAAATAAAGTGCTGCTTTCCATTGATCTATATAAAGCTACTCGACCGTTGCGTTGTACTGTTACTCAACTGTGAAACTGACAAGACAACCAAGAACGTTTTCAAATAACTTTCTATTGGCATTCCCTTATAAATATAAGATAGGAAAGACTAGCTCCCAGAGCATTTCTTAATTTCATATCATACCCTCTTCAACTTCCTATTTTCAGGTCCTGACGGAAAAGCACAGAAAGTAAACTATTATTTTATCAATTACAAAACATTCGTAAACGTAGTTAAATACAAATTAGATCTTATGCGCAAACGGATGGAGACAGAAGAACGTGACGCTACCAGTCGCGCCAGTTTCAAATGTCCCTCATGTGGGAAGACATTCACAGATCTCGAAGTAAGTCTACCTGATAATTAACTCAGATATTAGCTTAGAGCATACGATTCGATTATATTTCGGAAACGTGAACACTTTAGAAATTTTGTAGTAAGTACCTATAATACTACAGCCTAGTATGTGTACCTATTAGTATACAACAGTATCGGCAGGCACAGCGCATGGGCAAGATATTAAAAAAGTGAGTAAAACAAACTCGGGTATATTGTGGCGAGTGACTGTGATGTCCTTTGAGTTTGACGGCATTGCCTCGGTTCTTATACAAGGCAGGCGAACCATGAATTATTGTGGGACATCTTAACTGCTTATCTGCAATCTTGCTGTAAAACGTTAGGGAAGCTGAATGGATATTATACAACCACTTTACTTTGAACTTTAAAGTCCGCTGAGGTATACCTCAGTTCGGAGGTATACATCCATCAAAATAATAAACCTTGAGAAAATGGCATTTCTAAAGTTATCCGTCTGCGTATTTTCAGGCAGACCAGTTGTACGATATGATGACACAAGAGTTCCGTTGCACATTTTGTAACCAAGTCGTAGAAGAGGACCAATCGGCACTCCCGAAGAAAGACTCCAGGTTACTACTGGCGAAGTTCAATGAACAGTTAGAAACACTGTACATTCTGCTACGGGAGGTGGAGGGCATCAAACTGTCGCCAGAGATTTTAGAACCGGAGCCAGTAGATATCAACACTATCAGAGGGTACCTATATATTGATATTTATTACTGCGTAAACGTAGAGTTCACTTCATTGTCCTACTTCTGTGTGTTGAAGCTGTTGCCGGGACACAGGACTCCTCTCTATGAAAGGGATATAATCCACAACGTAGGCCCAATAAGCACCGGTTGCATTTCTAATTTTTGGCTCTATGAAATTCAGGTTTCTTCCAGACATTTTCTCCTGGTATAAAAGCACTTATTACTAAAATTTTATTATTATTCAAAATGTGTGTTAACATGGGTAAGTCCCAGTTCCAATAATTTTAGTATGAAAATATCAACTGTCAACCGTCATGAGTAGAGACCGGGTAGTAAACAATACAGCGTGCTGCCGATCGCCTCGTCGATACTGCTATGTGCGATTGTCGCTCTAGCAAATGGCGGTTCTGTAACACCGCATACCCCATGGTATTCTATAATCCTACGCTAGCTACATTCTAAGAGTAAAACCTTCTTACAGATTGAACTCAAAACTGTTAGCCCAGCGTCCCCCTGGCCAGGAATGGTCGGGCGAGGCGACGCGTAACCAAGGCATGTTGGTTGAGGAAACCCGTGTCGACGTCACCATCGGCGAAGCAGACAACGCTAACGACACCGGTGCGCTGCGCAAGGAGAGACCCGTATGGATGGTGGAGAGTACCATCGTCACCAATGATCAAGTACTAATAGGTTTTCTTTATTATTTTGTTAATGCTACAGATTCTCCAAATGGCAGATTAAGGAGAAAATTTATGAAACAATGGTTAGATCTTCTGTCTTGTTAAACCAGCATTTTGGGCCACAAAAGGAATGAATGAAAGGCATTTGAATATGGCTAAATCAACGACTATATTACACAGCGATTTCTCCTATCACGTGAATAATCAACTGCATTTTAGCAAAATAACGATCCAGTTTACGAAGCGCCTCCCAAAATGCTACCATTTTTATCTACATCTTTGCGCATGGAGACAGCGACCTTAAAGTATTTTCAAGAGACGCACTTGTGCCGCTTGAAATGGGTCATTCATTACCGATATGCCGTCTTTAACTAGGTCTCATATTATATCGACGCTCATTGTTCAAATATTCAATAGGCAATCTATTTTCGGAAATGCTCTAGTTAATAATTACCCCTTTATTTATATCATGAAAATTATTTCGATCGTTTTAAATACCTAAGTCCTTTGTAACTGACTCTTGGCTTGACCTACATTTCGGGGCAGTATCTTCCGATAGTACATTAAATGCGCATTACTGTGTGATTCATTGAGAAATGTCGTGTGTTTTGTTAGCATGAAATCAGGTGAGTACATTTCCGGATAAATAGGATAGATCGATGGACACCATTAAAGTACCTTTGTTAGATACCTTTTGAGTTAAAAATAAATACGGCCCGAATGCCCGATTGGGTGTACCTATACCTAGATCCTAGGTGCTCCTAATTTCATACCAAAATGTTTGATTAGAAATAAAGTCACCCTTATCTAATGAGTATCAGTAGAAAAGACAACTGCCATTTTGTAATTATCATAGAATCTATGACAATGAGTTAATCTGCCACATTCAAACTTGAAACGAAATACTATTCTTGATACATTTACAGAGTGATAGCGTTCATTCAACGGATGCTGCGCTGGAGAAAGCAGCCAGCAATGCCAGTAATGCGAAGGCAGCTGGGAAAGAGAAGAACGACGACATTATGTCTGTCCTGCTCGCTCATGAGAAACAAAACACAGGTAAGCACAGACACATTGAACACAGCTAATGATTACCATACGGTAATCATTCGCTACGAAAAAACCATATTAGCGGTTAGAGCAAAAGTGTAAGTATAATTTATGGGGTGTTAGGAACTATAAAAACATATTTCCTTGAAATAAATGGTTACAGAAACCTAGTAGGTATTTTTACAACACGAAGTTTAAAGAAACTGTTAGACCTTTGACCTAGAATGAATATTTCAAAATTAAAACCATGGAAATATATTTTCTGACAACTTTTTTTTATATTTACAGGTAACAATGCTGCTCAAAACGCTTTGAAGGGTATAGAACCAGAAAGTTCAGACTCCAGCGATAATGAATCTAAAGACCCATACAAACTCAAGGATGAATTGGCTACTGTTGGTAAGGATTCACAGAATATCTTATAACTTTCAAATGAGACATATTAGAGGGAAGTGGGAAATATTTGACATCGCCTTAATTTCGTAGCAGGAAGGTTGATTTTCGTAGTTTAAGTATTATTTATCACTAGCGTATGAACAGTGTGATAAAATTTCAACTTTAATGCGCCACATCAAACGACGAGACTTGACAAGTACTGTTGCGTCTTGGTAGCTCTTAGGCCCCTAGCACACGCCGTGTTTTAAACGCGCAGACGACGCGCATAATTATTTTCCGTAGTCGGTAGTAGATAAGGGTAACTTCTTACATTTTCTATTATGTTTCAGCTGAAATGGAAAGCGAAGAGTCTGATACTGACGACAACGCGCCCTCTGTGTTGGTCAATGGCAAGACGGTTTCACTAACAAGTGTGGACGATGACGTCATAGCGCAGATGACGCCATCCGAAAAAGAAACTTACATCCAAGTGTATCAGGAGTACTACAGCCATATGTACGATTAGATAGCGTTAATTGAAAACAAATCAACTAATCAGACCTAAATAAATGTCTTGTCTTTATCTATGGCGTTTCATTAAGTTCCTTTTATCCTTGATGAGTTTACTAGGGGCCGATAACCTATACCTAACTAAGGAATAGGTATAATGGGCGGATTGACGGCTAACGTTTTCTTGACATTAAGTTCGAAAAATTGGCAAAAACAAAATCAAAATCAAAAGTCATTTATTCAAATTAGGCTGATAATCCGCACTTTTCGAACGTCAAAATTTACTTTACTCTACTTATTTACAAGAGACAGTCCCCCAAAACGCCCACCCTTCGGCACTTCCTAGTGTTTAAAAGTGGCCTTAAATGAATTTGATATGGTTGATGAACTTGATGTTAGAAGTGTCGGTTTAAGTGTCAGTGTAGACTGTAGTACAGCGTAACTGCCTTTTCGAATTTGTACCCTCGATGGTTCACCTAGCTAGACCTACATTTACGTTGAATCTCACGAGCTGAACTTCTAAAACGTCTAGTGATACGAATTAAGGCGCTGGTATTCTAGCATAACGAACGAATCTAAACGAAATGCATCGGGTTTTCATTAAACTTTTAGCCAGAGTGATACAATGCGTGGGTCTCAAATTAAAAGCAGTATAAATGAAAATGCCAATTCAATTTTATTTTCAAATAATAAATTACTAACAAAATATGTTTTTAACAACATAACTGTACAATATATTTTACAAAAATAACACAAATTGGAAACATCATGGAACTATGGAATATAATTCTGCATAACATGAGAATGTTATACCTAATACTGATGTTTATTGTATAAGTACCTTAGGTAGTATAATCATTACGTAAAACACTAATAAAGGCACTTCGTTATGCATTATTGCTAACATTTTCAACATCTCACTTGAAAACAATACATCTATGTATAATGAACACAATTTCAAAATTAACTATTAACGTATCAAATCGGAACATTAATTAACATTTTTGCCCCATTTGTCCCAATATTCTTCTGTCTGCATTTCCATTATTCTCGAAAGACTCCGGTCACACGCAAACATTTCTTCTTCGCCAGTGAATATCGCTGCATTGGCATCAGCCTATAACAAAACATAGTTATATTTTATATTAAAGAGCATGTTGTCTATACATATAGTCCCTCATCAACCGTTGGGCTATATATTCTTAACTAATAACTAGCAAGGAGAGGGCATCTTCTCCTTGCTAGAAGGTGCTAGCTGCATCTTGTGACTGGGTGGTTTTTGGCCATGGCTTGGCTCACGTTATAATATCTCTTCTTCTTATAATCTTATCTTCTCTTTTCTTCTAACCTAACAGACAGATGTGTTACTGGGGAGTTTGTTCAGCCACTTTTTCTTTCCAGCTAAAACACTAGGAAGTGTCGAAGGGTGGACTGTCTCTTGTAAATAAGTAAAATTTTACTTTCGAAAAGTGTTATCAGCCAAGTTTGAATAAATGACTTTTGATTTTGAAATCGAAAATTATCTCACGGGAAAGTTTTAAAGCCGTTTACGTTCGGCTACGTCATTTCTCACACGATTTTATTACTGAATTATGCATGCATGCATTAGTATAGATTAAGCTGTGCCAAACTAGGGACCTCTGAATCGTATTAGCTCAAATTATTATCCCATTTCTACATCAGTAGGTACTTAACTGTAAAAGCATCACATGCTATAACATCACGCCTGTCATTCCCAAAGGGTTAGGCAGAGTTGTACCCACAGTTGTACCCCATATGTACACCCACATTTTGCCAGATATGTTTAAACTACTTACTAATACTTTTACTAAAAAATGGAATGATTTTTTAAACTTACGGAATCTTTCGTAATTTTCAAGTCATCCATCAGCGCTCTGTCGGCATCACCGTAACCTGTTTTTACGTCTGATTTAAATAAATCTTTTGGTTCACAATCCGCTGAGATGACAACCTATAAAGTCATAATATAAAAATTACATATTGACTGGTCTGACGGTTTGAATTAGTACTCTATTAATAAGTTAACTAGTACTTACCCTAACTCTATTGTCATAGAGTGTATCAATAAGCGTAATAAATCTTCTTAGCTGAGATCTTAGCTGTGCTATAGTTAATTGAGGCAGGTCTCTAATAAACACAGTGTGGAACGTCTTTGATATCACAAGATAATCACTAGCTCCCAATGGCTGAAAATAAAGCAATTTTTTTCTATTCATTATGATAAGTGGTATGGTGTAGGTCAAGGGTTCTCAAACATTTTCGGTTCGCGCGCACTAACAGATTTAGTATACAAGAAAATTCAAATTGGAATATGTTTAAGGCTGCTCTTGCAAGTGAGTTCAGTGAGGCTCTTCTTCTGGCAACATGAATTTTGGGGATCTTGTGCATGGAAAGAATTAACTGAATTCAATTCATCAAATAGGTTCTTAACTTCTTACCCAAAGACACTGAATATGGATATATTCGAAAATCATTTAGTAATTTTCAAAAGGTATGAAAGACATCAAGCTTTGTGAAACAACAAGCTTTTCACCAGTAACACCTAAGTTTTGTTTTCAGAGAATGGCAAACAGGAACTCGCCATGGCCCACAATTTGGGAGCCTTTGGTGTAGATACAATAAAGAGTCTTGTGCATCTAAAATAATATAGAAAATCTTTTGTGTTTGCTGTCTATTTACTTACCCTGTCACACAACTCTTCAAAAGTGGAATCCAGAATTCTTCCACAAGATTTAGCAAACTTAACATTTCTACCCATAATGTTAATCACACGGGGCCTCACTGTGTCATTCTCCTTAGATATTAAAAATTTGAACAAATTCTCTACTGCATTGCTCTCAGGAGTGAGCTCACTGTTTCTGTAATCAATTTCATAATCATGGATGAACTATTCAGTTTCATAGCAATATAATTATGGTCATAATGGTCAGCAAAACAAAGAGTGTTAAACTTGAATATGAAATTGTGTTTCACAAAGAAGAAACATAAATATGCAAGTGAAATGTTCCCTTCAATTGCTGCATTACTTTATTTCATTATAGTACATAAATATAAGCCCCATTGTATGAAATGTATTATGACAACAGCTATTCAATTCAGCATTGTAAATTGAAAACATGCAAATATTCAGTACTTACAGAAAATATTTACTATATTTTGTGCCAGTTCCCCGTAACCTATAGTCTACACCTGAATCTAATTGAACCATGGTACAATGAGATTTTAGCACAGGTATAAATGGCAAGAAGTTTGACCTCTGCAATCCATTTTTGTACAAATCATCAGGCTGCCTATTGCTAGTTGCTATTACAACACAGCCATTGTCAAATAGTTGTGTGAATAGTCGTTTTAATATCATAGCATCCCCAATATCTGTTACCTACAAATAAAAGGTACACAAACTTTTAAAAGGATATCACAAAATAATATATTAAGACCCAAGTCTTTACATTAGTAACAAAGTCAGATAAACCTAAACTGAAGATGTTTACATTTTTTTAGGTTTACTAAAGGTCAATAAAACAACAAAATGATAACAAATACATACTTGACATTTATTCTTAAATATCCTGCTTTTGAATTTCTAACAACAAATAATCTTGTTGCTTATTAATTGCTACTCACTCTTTGCAAACAACAAAAGAGTTGCACTGTCTGGCATAAAATAAAAAATACTAATACACACATACTATTTGTAAACCATAATGAATCACTTACTTGGAATTCATCAAAGCAAATGAGCCAAGATTCCTGAGTGATGTCAGCAGCGACTGGGGGAATTGGATCAAATGGCTTCGAGCCCTCATCACGGAAAGAACTTGCTCCTTTTCCTGATTTAATTTTCAGCTCATGAATTCTGGCATGAATGTTCAACATAAATGAATTAAAGTGAACTCTCAATTTTTCTTTTATCTGAAAGTAGGCATGCAAAATAAAATTCTTTTAAATATTATTGAGAAGTACCTAAATAAAAAAGTTTATATTTAGCTAAAATCTGCATTTACAGTGGCAAATAAAAAACCTATGATTTCAATTTTGTACTTATGACAATGAAAAACCCATTAGACTATGATAATTACCGGTACTGTTTCATAAAATAAATCCATCAACATAGTTTTCCCTCCTCCAACACTGCCAAATATATACAGTCCATTTGGTGCTATTATCTTCTGGGGCTGAGATTTTCTAAAGAAGTTAAACAGAGAGCTTGTGTTTTGCATTTGTAGAGCTGGTCGTTCAAAGGCAACCACTTCCTCATATACTTTCTGTAAACTCTGCACAACATTTTCTTGGTGTGTATCTTTACTTAGAGCTCCACTTGCCACTCTCTGAGAGTACAATGACCATGGTCCGTCACTAGGTAAAGGGTTTTCCCGCGCTTGCGAAGATAACAGCTTCATACATTGATTACATCTCTTCCAATGGTACTTGACAAGTGAAGAAACATGGAAACATGATTTCGGTGCAAACATCTTGTTCATAGTCAACTGACTGATTCGAACACGGAAAATATTTTCATTATATAACTTTCAAACCTCATAACCTTGGATACTGTAAACAGTTTTGCAGGTTTTCCATTACAACGCTAATCACACTATATACATCATTATGAACATTTTATTTCGATGTTTGTTATCACTCAGAACACTACCTTCGTTATTTGTTACACTAAACGTTGTTTCATTCGATGTCAAATTTTGAGGAATTACTATATTATTTTTAGCGTATCTCAGACAACTAAAAGCACTACCATCTATGTTTTTTAGGAAATAATATTAGCGATTTGGAACGCAGCAGCTGGCAAAATTCACTTTGTTTGACAGTTCAGTTTAGGTTATATTACTGTCATCTGTCACTGTCAATGTCATGTCATGTTCGTCGTTCGGAAGTCGTTCGGAAACCTATACCACAAAGTATAGTGATAACTGACGTGATAACATAATCACATGCAACTTTTAACGTTAGTAAATAGATTGGAAATGGCGTGGTGTAACATGGTTTGTCCATCTAGTTTCCTTTGCCAACCATTACCCTAGCACAAAATCTTTCCATATTTTTTTGATGTTCCTTTAGTCTGCATCACATCGACATTGAATATATTCGTAGGTAAATGTTTGTCGTAATGCGTTTCATGTCTCTTCATCCCCTTGCATCCATCAATATTCATATTCTTATCACTTTTAGTCATTCATTTGCGTTTCATCCATTCGTATCACATGTCAAGACAATCGATTCTGTTCTAATTTTATTGCAAAGGTGGCTACCGTTTGTTTTTAATTTCCATATCTATGATTAGCTAAAAGTTTTAATCATACATTTAATAATTATTTTGAGTGCCATCGATACCACTAGGCTCAAAAGGCGTGTCGTACTCATCTTTTGAGCTACCTACTTAAAAGTATCCAATGGTCAAAGTTCTTTGGTTTTTGATATCTTTTTTTTTTGGCGGGTGGAAAATCATCAAATAACCCCTCCCGCTCTTGGACAGAGTTAAAGGCACTCCCTTTCGCTCTGCCCAAGAGCGGGAGGCGGCCAGACTTCTACTGACTAAAAACCACCCATGTTCCTTCTTAGCCCTATATTTCGAGGCCGTGGTAACTTGTGAACAACCCGCAGCCCCAGGTTTTTGATATCTTGGAGAGGGTTTTTTCAAAAATGGGCTTGGTTTGGTATTTACTGAGATTGCATGTTCTTTACGACCAATTTTTTTAAATAAATGTAATGTCCTTTAAACCCCATAAAATTAAAACCTGATCAGGTACACAAAGGCGTAAGCCCAACTTTTCATAACTGACGCAAAGAAACTGGGGCGTATAAACTACTTGAAAAAGGACAATATTTTCACAATGTTTTTTTCTAATTGATTCGTTATTTATTTTTAAGACATCTAAAAATTCTAAAATTATGATCAGCAACATCATCAGCCGAAAGTAATCCACTGTTGTATAAAGGCCTCTTCAATCGCACGCCACTTAGCAACTCTCATCCAACTGCTACCAGTCCCTGCGTAGATCTTACGCTTGCCGTCTCGCGGTCTCCCATCAAGAACAAGTCTACCCCAACGGTCATAGATTCTGCGGCTTAAACTTATTTATATGGCCGCCCCACTACCACTTCATCTAACTTATTCTGTGAGCTATGTCGACAACTATGATTTTCTGTTGGATATCCTTTTTCCGGATGCGATCTCCCAGAGAGACTTCAAGCATAGCCTGCTCCATAGCTCGCCGAGCAACCTTGAATTTATGAACCAACCGTACAGTTGATTTCAATGCCTTGTCCTTCCCAAATCAGCGTCTTAAATGCATCCTCCAGTGCGTTTGCATAGCAGGTGTGCGCCTCACTCTCCGACGCAATTGGGATATGCTCTGTTTGCTGGTTCTGCTGTGTTTGGACGGTCATTGTGGCGTTTTCGTATAGAGTTCTCAGCACTTAGATGTAACGCCGCCCGGTCTTATTGGCATCGCAGTAAAGATTCCAGACGAGGCCTCGATAGAGTTGAAACCCTTGTTATACGAGTAGTTCACAAATGCAAGACACAGGCCGATTAAACTATTTGCAGTTCTGTATAACCTGCCGCACTGGATGTGGTCTATGGTAAATAGCGGACTTTCTCCCGCTTTCAGAAGCTCAGTCGTTATCTCATCCTCTTTTCACAAACTATGTTAAGGTTTCAGTCTTTTCAGTTGCTTTCAGTCTTACCGGATGCAGCTGAATTACATGTATTTTACATGTAGCGACTGCCAGACCTGACCTTCACAAGTACAACCCAGTTTCGCATGCTGTGGTGGCTCTCCTTTATGTGAAAGAGAGAGTACATTTACGTGATACTTTTGTCTTACACTATTTATTTCACATGATCTGATGTTGGAGATCATTAATTAAATAAAAGATTATTTAGCTTATAATTGTTTTTTTTTTAAATTGGGGCTTTGAAAGTTTATACTGAATCTGATTTTTTTGTCGTACGTACGTAACTACATGGGAGGACCTCGTGCTCGAACTGCCACTTGGGTCGATCTTTAGGATAAGCAACGCTTACCTAGGTTGGACTGTGGTTACACGTTACTTATCGAGATTCCTCCGTGCCTCGGAAATCACGCGTTAATTGTTGGTCCCGACAGTCGCTTCCAGTCGCTCCATATAGAATTCTGGTATTTCAGCTGCATCCAGTTAGACTGGAAGCCGACCCCAATATGGTTGGGAAAAGACTAGGCCGATGATATGAAGTAAATCATCTTATTGGCTAGTAACTAGTTCCACAGGTGCAGCTCCTAAACAATCGATAAGTACCAATTTTATACTAGACTTATACTACACATACATAACATCACGCCTGTAATCCCCGAAGGTTTAAGCAGAGGTGTACCTAATAGTACACCCACATTACGCTAGTTATGTGTTTAAGTCCCATATATAATAGGTATTGGAACTTATACCTACTATTAAATAATTATTTAATCAGACTTCATTTAAATAACTTTCAAACCAGAGCAGAGTCTTATCCTGGCTAAAAATATCTCTTTAGACGTTATACCTACTTATAACACGTTCGCGACCGCAACACGTGACTTTACTGAGTAATAAATTATAACTTACATTAAGCAAAAGCATTTAGCAACGTTATCGACGTAGCCCGAAGAATCGCCAGACTTAAAGTGGCAATGGGCAGGGCACATTGCTCGCAGAATGGATGGCCGATGGGGCCGAAAAGTTCTGGATGGACCGCGAACCGGAAGACGTTGAGTTGGAAGGCCTCCCACTAGTTGGACCGATGACCTGGTAAAGGTCCCACTCGCTGGATGCGAGACGCTCGGGACCAGTCAATGTGGCGACACCTGGGGGACGTCTATGTCTAGCAGTGGACGTCTTTTGGCTGAAATGATGATAATGATGGTGATGAAAGTCACATTTGTTGCGGTGATTTTAAACATTATTGCTAATTGACGGCATGGTTGGCGCAGTTGCTCAAGCAACGGACTGCTGCGCTGCGTGTCGCGGGTTCGATTCCCGCACGGAACAAATATTTGTATGACCTACAGATAGTTGTTCCAGGTCTGGGTATTTGTGTATGTGAGTTTAAATGTTTGTGAATACACCCACAATACAGGAAAAATTCCTAGTGTGGGGCAACGTACAACCCTGAAACCCTCTCAGTTAATTTAACATCCTTGAATGCCTTTTTCATCATATTATAGTTACTTACTCAATGTAATTAAATCAACTCAAGAAGATTGAAAACCCACTTAAAAAAAACTTGTAAAAAAGCCAAGTCGCGCAACTCAGTCATCTATTTATTTAAAACATCAAAGATTTTTAAGTATACTACATAAATTAACTGACTTGGTATTACATGGATCTCACTACTTTATACGGTAGAAGAACTGAGTTGCGCGACTTGGCTTTTTTTACAAGTTTTGTTTTTAGTGGGATCTCATTTCTTTTTGTAGCGTCTCTAATTCTATCTATTTCGTTTAATGAATCAACAATACATAGGTTCATTCGAACTTGGAGCAGTCTTATTCATCCTCTGGACAAGCTGAATCAAACGAGTCCAAACTCACACACAAGGTCAAGTCGTTTTATAACGGAATTCCTATGGCTACCTTTAAGCTCCATCAACATACCTTGGAGACAAACTAAAGACAAAGTACTCATCAGGACGAATCCAATGAGTCTAAACTCGATGGGTTATGTCGTTTTATAACAGAGTTGCTGTGGCCACCTTCCAGCTCCATCATCAGATCCTTGTTACCATGTAAAGACAGAGTACTCATCAAGACAAATCAAATGAGCTCAAACTCGATGGGGTTATGTGGTTTTATAACGGAATTCCTATGGGCACCTTTCAGCTCCATCATCAGAACCCTGAACATCATCTAAAGACAAACTACTCGACAACGACAAGACAAATCAAACTAGTCCTAACTCGATAGGATTATGTCGTTTTATAACGGAATTCCTATGGCCACCTTCCAGCACCATCAACAGACCCTGGACACCATCTTAAGACCAACTACTCGACATGACGAATCAAACGAGTCCAAACACGATGAGGTTATGACATTCTAAAATGGAGTTCCTATGGCCAACTTCCAGGTCCATCATCAGATCAGTTCCATGTCATCATAATATTGCATTGATAGGCGATACATATACGTGCAAAATCTCAGGTCAATCGGAAACCAAGAAGTGTCTGAATGATGCGTCAAGTTGGCAATATCCGATAACAAGCACCGAATGCCCATGAAATTAAACCTTATATCATAAGCTTCAATTTTCATTATGGGCAGAACACTGTAAACTACCGGGGAAAAAAGATATCACACCGGACATCATAGGACTGCCTTTGGACTTAAAAAACTTCGGTACGTATTCTATTCTCAAAAAATATTCCACTGACGTCTTAAATGGACGGCACGGTTGGCGTAGTGGTTCAAGCAGTTGACTGCTGCACTACGTGTCGCGGGTTCGATCCCCACACGGAACAACTACTTACCTATTTGTATGGCCTACAGATAGTTGTATTGGGTCTGGGCATTTCTGTATGTGACTTTAAATGTTTCTGAACGCACCCACGTTAAAGGAGATATTCCTAGGGTGGGGCAAAGTTTAAAAAAAAACTTTTTGTTCGTATGCCTATTGTAATAATTACAAAAAATAACTACCAGCCCTTGTGTGTACTGGGGCTACGGTATCTGTTTCGAACAACCCGCCCCACGGGCAGGTGTCGGCCCTATAATGTTGCTGACATCTCAATGAGGCGCGCGAGGAACATGTACGCGCCATCAACTCGGCCTGTCGCCATAAGATAGACGGACGGCGACCGTCTCCCGCGTCCGCTGGGCGATGAGTTCTCTCTCACTCAAGTTAAACCACCTGCCCACCTCCTTCGCTTCATTAGCATGATTGCTTCGCAGGAGGTGATGGCATCCCTTTCCCTCTCGTCTCGGACCATGGATTAAACAAGGGCCAAACACAAAAGGTCGCCGCCAAGAGATCGGTGCTCTGCTCAAGCGGAGAGGACACCTCAACGGTGTGCTCCACCGTGTCGTATGCGCGATCCTCGCAATGGAAACATCTGGGCGTTTCCTCCCGCCAGTGAGGTCGCCGTGGCACCTTTCCAGCCACTCCTCATAGATGAGACTTATCGCCACTATCGTGGCGTGCCCTGCACGGGATTGCGACGGTCGCTCTCTTCATGTCGCCATGAGATCGCATCGGAGGTCTGTCTAGCGACTTGTCGCGGCAGCGGATTTTCCCCCTGGTGTAGTGCCGTTGGAGATCGTATGGTACCCCCGGACTAGCCTCACGGCTACAACTTTTGGGGCGCGTTTAAGTTATGGGTGTCTCGCCGCCTCAAAGATCGCGCCAACATCTTGAGGCCCGATTCTCTCCACGACTATCCGCTACCCCGCGTGTCATATTTACGGCCGCCCGCGCCGCCTCGTACGACCTCCCCTGTGCCAGCACCAACAAGCTACGCTGACCCCGCTACGGAGGTCGGCGCGTAACCAGTCGTAACTGATGTTCTACAGGGGCGGCCCCAGAACCGCATCTGTGTGAATGCGGAACATTTCTCGCTGGTTCCATTGTCCGCTGCGACGAAAGATGACAGACCTGTCTGTCCGATGGTTCTCGACCACATGACAAAGGTAGGCTTTGCCAGGCAAGTCATCGGGTCCCAGGGCGGTATTTGGGCTTTAGCCGGCTTACCGCCACTCTAAGGTCAACCCCAGCCACCTCAGGAATAGTCATCGCCTCCTGAGTGGTCCGCTTCCAGCACCGCAGGTGGTAAAGCCATAGGCGGGGGAGGATGCTCCCCTCGCGAAGGGAACAGAGCGATCAACACGTCCTCCACAAGCTAAGGCTGAATACTCTACGTCAGCGGGGGTGCAGAGTTTGTGCCGCGCCATCTTATAACGGCGACCCACCCCCCACGGATCTCGTTAAGAGCCTTTAACATCTACAACGTCTTCTGGAGGAAAGTATACAAGAAGAAAGATTTCACAGCAACATTTTTTTGTCATTTTAATTATGACATCATTATAACCTGTCCTTCAAGACTGTTATATCTTTTTAAGCAATGTGTAGTTGCTCCGTGAACGAATTCAGTCTAGACATGTTGGAGTACGAACTTGGTATTTATTATTTGGTACACCAACAGCAGTACATACATAGCATTATTATAGATCATAACAATAACAGAAGTGCTTGGTCAGTATGCCTGTTTTATTTTATTAGTATCGTTCTAAGGTAAATTAACCAAGTGATAAGCTGACTAAAAAACAGGATAGAATGAACTTTTCCATTGTAGATTTCATTTTTACAAAAAAAAATCGGTACAGAAAAGAAAACTTCTTATGTCCCCGACTGTACATTTCCGGTGCATTCATGACAGAAACTGTTTCATTTCAGTAACTACAGTTACTGAAAAGTTCTAATGTCTGTTAGCTTATTGCTCATAGCCTTCAGGCACTATTAGAACTTTATTGGCTATCCGACCAGGGTCCTTACAGAAGTGCCCATCATTCTTTAACTCGTAAAATTGATTCACTGAAAATGTTACTTTCTTTGTTTCTCCTCCTATCCTTTGTAAGTTTTTTATGTAGTTGGTGTATCTAGAAAACTAGACTGAAATTACATTTTTTTTTAGTTTTTCTTTGATTTACTGACACTAATTGTAGGTATTCTAAATTTGAAGCTTCTATGTCTGCTTGTGCCTTAGACTTTTCATGATCGGTCGTCAGTGAGTGAGTGACTGACTGACTGAGTGACTGAGTGAGTGAGTGACACAACTAAGAAACTTTGATTAGTTATATTTCTTAGGTTACTTTTTCAAATAAAATGAAATTTGAAATATACTGTGTTTATACAATGCATAATTGGTTACTAAAAAAACCACAGAACGCCACTTGCTACGATCCTTACATACTCCTTTTGCCTCGTCCACATTCATACATCGGGTCTCGGGTCATACACTCACGCCGGTTACGAGTACTACGCACCTGTCCTTTCTGAAGTACGGCACCAATAAGATCAGTGTTGCATGTCTTTCTAGGGCGTCCCCTCCCGGCGTTGCCACTCACATCTGCCTTGTTAATCGACTTTCATTCATCCTCCCACATGACCGAACCACCTTAGCATCATCATCATCAACAGCCTATTAATGTTTCCACTGCTGCGACACAGGCCTCCTCTCTCTTTGAGAGGGAATGGGCTATAATCTACCACGCGGGCCCAGACCACCACCACCACCTTAGCATAACTCTTTTCAATTTTTGTGACTGCATCTTTTAAACATAAAACTTGACACTGACGTGCGAAGTGCAAAAAACGTAAAAAAAAATGATTTCGTGGACTTCCTTGAAGGTTTCACCTTAACCAATAGTAAATTGCGGTAGTAAGTTATCAGAGAAAGAAATACATCCAAAAACTCACATCTTGTTCCGAAGGCAGAAACTACAGACTGCAACGATTTTTTAAAATGTGGTGAGTGTCGTGACGATATTTTAGTTCTATACGTAACAAGTCAAATTATTTTAGTGTATTGAGCTGCTTTTAATAGATATGTAGCTGATGTCATACGAAAATGAAACACATATTTGCTTAATACGATTAACTAATTAAAAAATCGTATCATGATGACCCGGGGGTCAAACACGAGGTTGCGGATTCGAGCCCGGCAAGGTATCACTGTAAATATTATAAGTTCTGTTTGGTTCAAAATCACAAAGCATGATGATCAATGTTGGGTGAAGGTTTTTGTTCTTGCAGTGTGCAGTTGCATTTGCAGACTTAAAGCCAATTTAATAATTATTTTTATAACTTGACCTCAATTGACGTCCTAGTAACCTATTACAATGTTGTAAACATTACACGTTTATCATAAAATTTACCTTCTCTGATAAGCCTGAAGGACAACAGTCACTTACAAGCACGAAGACTCAAAAGTCCCAGGGATTTTCGCGACATGTGCATAAAACAAACAGTTGTAACACAAGTAGGGTCAGAGTGCTGATTTAAAAAACTCTCTCATAACAATAAATAACAAGAATATCTTGAGAAAGCAGGATGTGGTCAAATTGAAATCGACGTCCTGACTGAATTGATGCAAAGTAAGTGCTTATTGCAATCAACAGTCACACATTATCGTGACATCCTCTTTTTCTTGAACGGGATGAAACAGGGGTGACACTTTATTATGATGAATGATAATTTGTTTTTTAAAAAGAAAATTACTCTGTTGTTTCGGCTTCAGTAAACCAGCGTTCCTTTCTTTCTGCATGGTCTTGGTCCGAAATAATATTATATGGAGAGTCTATTTCGCGGTCCAAGAGTGACTAAGGAAGTAAATCAGATGGAATATTGAATGTAACTTAATTATTATCTTGGATCATACATTTTATTTTACATAGGTAATCAACTAATCCTGAAGTAGTCGGGAGAGAGACAAAAAAATGAAAGACCTAAGATCTATGAATTCAGAACCTTCGTTGAATTAATCGTCAGTTCTTTATCTTAGCAAAACTTTCGTTTTAGATTCATTAAAATCTCGCATCTCGTTCAACATCTTGTTGCAAATCAAAATACAAGCCAAAAGTAGGTAGGTAGTTAAATATATTATAATCCTCTCAGATTTTAAATCCACTATAATAATTCTACGCCCTTCGCACCCAGACCGTACCTATAGTATCCTTTGAAGTATCAAAGGCTACTTATTTAACTATACTTTAAGTTATTAATAACGGCAGACGACAACAAAAGTACTAAATGAAACCTAAAACAGCCCTGAATGAAACAGCAGCGCACGCGCAACGTCTCCGCCCGCTTAATTTACGTGGTGGTTCTTTTTTTCTGTCTGTGTCTTCTGTCTCCTGGAAATCTGTCGCGACAAGCTACAAGTTATTTTCAAACACTACGTACTTTAGCTGTTCAAATGCTTACGAACACTTGTATGTCAAGTGTTGCTTCATAGTCTGCTTAAAATTTGTGGAGAAGTGCATACAATTCCGCGAAATTGCCATAAAACTTTAAGAACAATAAAATGTCTCTTAATCATGCATTAAGTATTTAAGACTGATAAGACAATCACCGAAATGTAACGTGATTTGACTAAAACGTGATGAGAAGATCTGCAATATGCGCCAATTAGGGCGTACGAATTACTAAACTTGAAACGATTAGGTACTTAACCTAATTCTATTATCATCTTTATTTTGTTTATTTTGAGCGTTTGTACAGCTGAGATAAAAATAAACATTTTCCGAAATAGAAACGAAAACAATCATTTCAGGTGTAACTGTAACTATTGTAGTCAATGTCAAGGTTACCTTCGGCGAACTGACCTACGGAACCTAAATTGCTCTTGAACTCGCTCACACACTGGCCTCAATTGTGCGGTTGTGCCCCATCTAGTGCACCGGTTAACAACCTCTAGTGTCAAGGTGCCTGGTGTTGTTTGCATAGCGAAAGGAAGTCTCAAAACTATCACATCTACGAACGATAAGCCAGTCCACAAACTTATCGCAGTATTTCATTCATACTTACCACTGAAGAAATAAATCTAGATCAAATAGTTATAATTGTTTTAACCAGTGAACCGACATCAATTTAGTACCTTTAATTCTTAGGCAAAGAAAATTAGCAACATACGGTTTCTTTCGATTCAGTTGTTAACTTTATGTATAAATAATATAGTATAATCAGGCCTACCTATTGAATATCCTATGTCCAGGACCAAAAGACGGACACTTTTTTGACACTCAATAAGTTAATGTTCTAATGATTTATCACGAAATTTACTTCGGCTGGTTAAAAACCCTAACTAAGGGCTCGTACCGGAGAATTACAATAGGGACAGCCTTTATCTTGTTATTAGCCTTATTTTCCTATATTTAAGCACCTTGCTGTAGGGATTCAATTATTTCGTATCCTGTTCTGCAAGGCGCAGACCAGTGCAGCTTAGGAAAACTACCAACGTTTTTCACCTAATTATTTGAAGTGTATTTATGAGGGGTTAGTGATTCTCCCGTTCTTGTTTCTCCCCGAAAGTTATTAAAACGGTAGCGTATAATTACATTCATACATTATTCTCGATTTTCCCGAAATTTAAAAATTTAAAAGCTAGTAAAGTCAAGCACAACTCACTAATTTCGACACAAATTATAATATTTTGCTTGATACCTTTTGTTCGCAGCATTCTTGTTAATAATTTCTGTAAATCTAAACAATATATTTGAACAAACATAAAAGTACAAAAATATGATCAGCACTTTTTTTCTTTTGACTGTACCACTTTGATTTTATTTGTTATAACACAATTATTAATAATCTGAGAAATTTTCGGCACCAACCCTTATACCTCATTAAGTACTTACTACAATTTATGATTTGTAAACTCTATTACCCATCTCTGCATCTCCTTTCTTATAATTTCATCTTTCTCACTATACATCCATTGTTTCTGAGGTTCCTCTATAGATACTTGTCACGTTATAATACGTTATACATGCATACTTACTCAAAACTTTTCTCATCACTTGCATACCATGGTCCTTGACAAGAGTTTCCACGCTCCATCATTACAATCAGAGGCTAAAAATATATCTACAACACGTCATAGATAGTTCAACCATCTACAGACATGACCTGGTACAAGAGTCGGATGTGACCAACCCAAATCTGCGCGGTGTAAGCATACCTACGTAGCATCATCCATTGTGCGAAATGAGCAATCACGTGCGATCGTGCACTGTCGGCATGATATTATATTTAAAAAGTTTGAACCTTATCCTGCCCAGTGTTCTGAACGCATCCCTACTGCTGTCAACCCTACCAATTACCGATTTGTTGCGAAAGCGCGAGGGTGGTCGACTCATGCGGGCTCAGCTGCGTGTAACTTTACATATAATTTTGCACATCATACTGTATAGGTATGCTGTTTGTACCTCTATTTAAGTCTGCGGATGTGCTTTCCATACTTGAGATATCCGCTATCTTTGTGCATTGAGTTAGAATGAATGAACTCGCGCTGTACGTCAGTAGCGGCGTGGTTCCAATTTCGAGTATCTATGAAAGACTTGTTAATAACCTGACATTTTAAGAGTGGCTAAGAATCAACCTTTTTTACCTCGAATAATTGGTGATAATAACGTCATACAAACATTTGACTCTCCAAAAACAACCATCAGAAAATAAGTGAATGTTAGAAATTCACTGATTTAGTAAAAGGTGACAATATATAAAGCCCACAGGTAGGTCTTACAAATGAAAAGAATCAGGGCGGTTCAGGGCGTTCAGGAACACCTCAGGTAACAACTTTCCTCAAAGCACAAGACATAAATAGCTCTAAAGATAGGCGGCTGGAAATGCTCAATGATTTTATTGCACGGAATTTCCAGATGTGGCTAAACTGTTTTTTTACCTGAAATGTTTGCCAACTAATCTGTATGAGTTATTCGCTTAGAATGAGAAACTTCAAGAATTGGTTTTAGTTGAAAACGAAACGTTTGGAAAAGAACTTATAAAACGAAGCGTTATTAGGTACTTATTAATGTGAAGATGGGCCCTCAATAAAACGTATTAAGTTATAAAATATATACTCTTCAGGTAAGTGCAATTGAGATGAAGACAATCATCTAATTATGGTAAATTTAGATATTAAACATTGTAAACTCATCAAACATATTATATACATTATCCGAGACTAGTCCCTGATCATTCCATACAAAAGCACTCGTGTCATCTTGATTCACGAGCAATTAAGGTGACTGCCAGCAGCCAAAACAATCGATCGTTGCAAATGGCCGTCTAGTTGACACGCACTTGTCAGACGATCGCGAGACAGTCTCGAGTCTCTCAGTACTCATCGGACTGCCAATATATACTTTACATTGCAGAAATAAGATTATTTTTTGCCGCTGATAGCGTGCTACGATAAATGATAATGTAACTTTTAGGTCACGTTAGGATTAAATTGAATGATCCCACTCGTGACACACTTAAGTACAACTGTAGTAAAATCAGGGTTTCAATTTAGATTCTTCAGTAGTGAGAGCCAGAAATAGATTTCAATCTCATTAGTACCAGATTATTTCGTATTTGATTTTCTCATAGCAACAAAAACGTCCTCCCTAAATAAGAACCTTAACTACCCACTAAAATAAAATATTAAATTGAGAAGAAGTTTGAAATATTTTTTTTACTTATTTACAACTTTTCACTTAAATTTGTAAATTAACGTCTATTATGCGTGTAAGTGCGCTCGCACTCAGCTGATCGCTAGTGTGGGAAGAACTCTTGTTGCTAACCGCACCAGTCCTGAAATATTTTATGTACAATAATTAATTAAATTAGATTTAACTTTATCTGTTACTTTGGATACGTAAGTTATCATCAAATTAACATATTATTCAGTCAAGTAGAGTTTAAAGATAAACTCTTAAAAATGCAGAAACTGTAGGTAAGCGCTTAAGATACGAATTACATTTAAACTCGTTACAGTGTCGCGTCCTTGCTTCTCATGATAAGGAATGATTATATTTATTAATGTAACAGCACGTGTACATTAAATTAATGGATATTTGACCATTTTCCGACAATATATCTTAATAATGTCGGAGATGCAGTGATGCGATAACTTATTTATCGATCGTAGTCGTCGTTTTGGCAGGATGTTGCCTGTGGGTCAAGGGGAAATCAATTAATAGAGCGAAAGTTATGGTAGTGTTCCAGATATCATTCAATTAAACCGAATATCACGTGTTTATCGGTTTACTTATTAAATTGGGTCCTTTTTCCACACCACCTAAGAGGTAAGGAACCGTAGGTGCGCTTTTTTTATAGAGGTCTCCCCAGTAGGCCTATTCCTCTTTGAAATTTTGTCCATAGGGTAACCAGTGGTCTTAAGTATAATCCGGAATAAAATTGTTGTGCTAGTCTAACAGATTGGGATCTTCGAGGTCCCAAAACTGAAGTAGCGTACGTTGTCGAGATTAGGTAATGTGTCAGGAATTGTGTCATTCAGTTAAACGGAGGCGGTGCGTTTGCACGTCGATTATATGAGTCGAGGGCAGTGTTCCTCGGGCAGCGCGAATGGCAGATGGCAGACACAGAGACGTCGACCGCCTACTCAAGTACTCACCTACTCTACGTCAAATCCGCGATTGGCAATTGCGATCAGTTTTTAGGGCCGTTCAGCTGTCGCCGAATTATAAATCTGGACAATTAGAAAATGGATCATATGATAACATCCCGGTCAAAAAGAAGTTTTAAATCTTATTTTGTACAATGCAAGATAGTTTAACCACGAACGGATGTTGAATCTTAAAATACCGTATTAGAAAACATTTATTTTCATAAGACATTCAAAGGATATAAAGGATACATTAGATTAGATACATCAAGGTCTACCTATCTTTATGCATTTTAAAGGGATCGAAAGAAACCGTTACTTACCTAAAAAAAAGGAAGCCTCAAGATGAATTAAATAAGATGATTAATATGTCAGGAGGACGTACGCCGAGGGTAGTGACTACCTTCCCTTTTCACTTCACATAACGTCTCACTTTTGTTATGGAGGTGAACCACATCTGCAGTTAAGTGTTCTATTCATTCACCATGAGTTTTAACAATTTTCGCATTCAGTCATGTTTTCGTCTGTTAAATTTACAAACCAGAAGTAAAGTTTTGTGGTGGCGGCCACGCACTTTTGCCGAGGAGGTAAAAGTTACAAACAAAAACATCGCGCTTTTCCATCACTCATATTCAATCGCTCTCTACTGTTATTTACACTAATATTTATAAGTACACACTAAATTCTGTTTCTTACGTAACCTAAATATGCTGAGTATATTTTACATTAATATCTTGGTGTCTTGTCACTTCACCGTTTATTAAAAAAAAAACATTTTCAAATCACGATTGGCAAATAATTCACTAAACAAAAATATTTTTATTCTATAAACTTTTATTTGACAAACAATTCATTTTTCTAAACTTGAAACAAATATTAAAAATGAAACAAAACGGCAATTTTAATCAATAAAGCACCTAACAAAAACTTAAGATGCAAGACGAATTTGCCAAATTAATTTTTAATAGTGAGTGTTTCTAATAAAATGAAACATTTGCCGAATAAGTTGTTGTAAATAGTTTATGAAACGTTGTTTATTAATTGAAAATTTTAAGAAGAGTAATATCTTGCACCTTTCCGATGCGCTACCAAGAACGCTAGTGATGGCTTTATCAGCTTGAATATGCTATAAATAACGTAGATACCTAACTAGTGCTCTGGGTCGGTCCATAATCGTGGGAATAACAGCTGTCCAGAAAAAATAAGTTTTAAAGACAAATTGAACAATACCTAATTAATGCTTAAAGACAACAAAACATTAACTGGGCGGGCAGTGTTAAATAAAGATTGGGCTGAAATGAAAATTACAAGTTGGTTTATAAATTCATTTTATACAAGAGAGACCGACAATTATTTATGCGTAACGACTAACGTACGATTTAACATGTATGCACTAACATACGACCGTTATTACTGGTCAAGAGCTAGAAACTAAAATTAACAACACACAGTTACAAAATTTTAATCTACACCATGTTTGATTAGCTTCTGGGTTATATTTACTATGCTACAGCGTTGGTTTGTTTATTTCTTCTTTGATGAATGCAAAATATTCCCGTTTCTAACCAAGTACCTAACTTAGGTATGTGTTTACATTGTTGTTGTTGTTGATTTACTTTCAGAAAACGTAACTTGTCCGTTGCCGACCTATTCATCTGACTTGGTTTAAGTGCTGCGCACGAAAACTAATCTAAAAAGTGGTGACGAGACTTAACAGTGAGCTATCAATTAATTTTTGCGCTAAAATTGTTCAATTAATCGTAAGCTATACGCGGTGGCAGTGGAGTTAACGTTATCGTCAGCGGTCGAAGCCCCTCACTCACGTTACCAGATTACATACTAGCCTGAACTTTGATAGCCCTAGCTGTTTTCGCATTATAACAATTTCACCCTCCAACTTCTGTGTCATTTCTGTATTTACTAATAACGACTAAAAATACAAAATCGTCACAATAGATGCATCATACATTATTCAAAGATCTTTCTAGTTGAAAAACCATTTGGATGGACTTGATTTCAATCAAAGATTCACTCTACATGATGATTAACATAACTTTAAGTTTGGCTGTGTTAGAATACTTAAGTAGGTACCTAAATGTTCAATAGACGTTTTTACATTGACCGTTGCAGATTTTATTATTCAAAAGTTGTCGGAGACGATCGCGATAGCAATCTCAAGTTGTCGTGTTCTATAGACAATGGCACATAATATACGCGTTAAAGTTGAAGCAATCATTGGCTAATTAAAATTTGCTGTGCGTGACGCGACCACGAAGTGCCTTACTCACTTATAGGCTGCACACGTGCCTGTCAATGAACTTCGTAGACCATGCCAATAGCCGAGCACGCGTTAAACCGCCGAATTTCTAGGCACAGGCATTGATCTATCCGTCACTCGTTGTCAACCAGAAACTCGAAACTTTATATGAATATGTTGCATTCACCAATATTTTTTGCAGTTTTTTTGCATAAAGTAGAAAATATACATAGATAAACCACTTGCACTTACATGTTACTGAAGATTTTTGGTTTAGATACTGTCTTATATAAAACCCACCAATAGGCTAGAGCTTCTATCTAGACTAAGGGCATCGAACTTAGCTCTATATCGATATTTAAACAGTATATTTAACTGATTACTAAATAACTTGTTACGAACTTAATTTCTCAAGGTACTAACGTGCAAAAATGAGGACATTGTCGGTCCGCGCGAGGAAGTCGTCCTGCTCCGTGTGGGTGATGAAGGTCCTGGTGGGAGCTGGTGCATCGGCTTGCACACCGGCGGGCGGCTTCCGGCGCTCGAATCGTTCCATCATGTCTGCCGGCACGGTGGGCAGTTCCCGACCTGTCGTGTTCGGGGCTTGAGTGAATCCTAGTTTCGCCAGCAGGCTCTCGCGGATCACTCGTAGGCTGTGTTCTCGCGCGTTCTCGTAGGAGCGGCAGGAGGCGCACGCGATCTGAGCCGCTGGAGGGTCCTGCGGACAGGCGAGCTCGGCAGCGACGGCCGCCAGCCACGCGGCCAGAAGCAGCAGGCTCGCGGGCCTGGCCCGCGGCCCGCGCGACGCGCCCAGCGGACGCGTGGTGCGGCAGAGCGGGGAGGCGGCGGCGTAGCGCGATGAGCGATGTGAGGCCGCGGGCGGCGCGTGCTACACTGCACACGACTCACATTCGACACTACAGTCGCACGCCACGCCACGCGGCGTTGCCCGGGGCGCTGCAGCCGCCCCGCGCCGCGCCCCCGCAGTCCGCTGACTCACACGCTGGCGGCGGCGCCAGGGCTGCGCTGGGAACTCGGAAAAAGCGCCCAATGCTGAAGTTGCACCGCCAGCGCAACACGATCCACCCGCCTTGCGCACAGGCATACAGGGGCAACCTGAATTTTATTAATGAAAAATTCAGGGACCAGGAAGTAATCTTGCTGACACTTTCACAATAGGTGCAACTGAAAAGACTTTACTGTCTTTGGTTTGGTCTAGCCGATCCTATACATTGTATAGGATTGGCTAGGCCAATGTATTGTATACATAATAAGAAACGTTAAATCCACAGAAGATAGCAAAATTCGGCGTTGATTGTAAACTTATAGGATGCTGCTGATCTAATGAAATTAAAATACAGGTAGCAACAAATCCGTTGCTAAGGAGAGTTACAGGCTATAAATTCAGGGTAAAATAAAATATCTGTTAAAAATATTTATGTAGTTACTTTAAACAGTTTATTTTAACAAGTAGCATATGGACTAATCCGTTGTGTACAGTAAAATAAATATTATGACAGCTCTCACGGAAAAATGTGAATACTTATCAGGTAAGACTAAAAAAGTCTGGATTATATATCTTGTTCAGATTCTTGTTAAATGGGGTAGCCAACTTTTTTCCTCTAAGTTTTACCTAAGCTACAGCTCGTTTTATACATATATAGTAATTGTTAAACAGCTAAACGGACTACAATGATCGTTGTAGAATGCCTATTTTCGGACGGGATATCCGATAACTACATCCGATCTGAAAACTTCCATGTACCAGTAGCAGTAGAGTTTTATTAATTCCCGCAGACTGTCTCATACATCAGATACCTGACTCATTATCACTCAAATAAAGTGGGTAGTATCAATTTGCGTCCGTAAGATTGAGTGGAACTCATTCTCACAATAATGATGTAGTCTTTCACCAAAATGTTAGTTAAAAAATATTTACTTTTTGACATGTACGCCAGAATTCCCCAGGTATGTTAATCTTACATAATGACTCTACATTACATCGGAAAGGTACTCGATCTATATTCTAGTATAGAAAATCATGTACTTCATTGGTGTTAGCACGAAGATACAGGTTCCCAGAACTGGCAGATCGGGATGGAGCCGTACGGGTAAAATAGTAGTACCATACAATATACGTTATGCAACAGTTTTTTCTGTACGCAATCGCATACAAAGAAAGAAGCGCAGAAAAATAGTAACAATAGTCAAAAAGCTACCGACGAATCGTGATAACATTTCGAGATTTCTGAACTTTATTTGAAGTTTTTAGAAACGCGCGTAGTACCGTTTATTTACACTGAGTTACTCAATCAAGATTTTATAAAGTGTCTCTTATCTCTAAGGTTTAGGTTTTCCTCATACATATTTGCCGCTTTGTAACCAAAAAATACTACGCATAATGCATTCCATGTTGCTAGAGGTAATGCTTATTGTGTTTGGGTTCCCAAGGGTAGCATTCTGTCTCCGTTACTTTTCACAAGTATATCATAAAGTTAATGTTTTCGCCCTTAAACGCGTAAGTAGTTAATCATCCTGATTGTCAAGCTTTGTTCGGAAACATGACCATAAAGCTATTAGTCAATTAACCTAAATCTTATCCAATTCATGCACTGGAGCAGTCATCGTTTTGGCAGGTTGACGTTTTTTATGAGTTTTAGTGGGTTGTTGCTTATTTATTAAAGTAATGAGGAGACTGTAAATGCCAATAGTGCAACGGAGTAGTAAGGCAAGTGTTTTGAATTTGACTGGCTCATTGGTCTAGCGTTCGCAACCGTAATTGCTGAGCGAGATGGTCCGGGGTTCGATTCCCAAGCAGTAAATACTTAGAAGCAATTGGAACTCCTTCTTTTTCTAAGCTGTATAGCAATCTAAATTGTGTCGACCCAGAACTGAACCGTGAGCCACGCCGATCACATGGTAGGTGTTCATCACAGTAATACGAGTAAATCGACCAACTTCCAACACTTGTGCCTATTCATTTTAATTTTTTAATTTTGTTTATTTGCACTGTGTGTAGGAGCTCGTGGCTAGACAAAAACATGCTCTAGGATCAATCTTCAGGTAAGGCCGCGCTTGTGGCGATCGAGGACGGCGACCTCTCGCGTCCGGCCGCGATGCAAGCCATGGTCCAGGGCGAGATGGAATGGGACATCGTCGCCTGCTTCTGCGAAGCAGTGATGCTAGCGAAGGAGGTGGCGGAACATGAGAGGGAGAGAACCTCTCGTCCCAGCCGCCGCGGGAGATGCTCCGGGTGTCGGAGCCACGTGACGGCTTCTGGCCACCGTAGACGCGGGCCTGTGGACGGTAAGTAATGGGCTAGCTCGCCGTCCGTCCGTCTTATGATGAACGACAGGCCGTGTCGAAGGCGCGTTCGTGTTCCACGCGCGCTTCAAAGAGATGTCAGCAACATGGAAGGGGCCCGCAAGGGCCGACGCCCGGAGGGTTTCTCACGTGCTGCCACCTCCTTCGCTAGCAGCACTGCTTCGCAGAAGGAGGCGACGGTGTCCCATTCCATCTCGCCCCGGACCATGGCTCACCCGCGATAAAAAAAATCCCGCACTTGTTGTGTTGTTGTTATGATGGCTGTGGATGGGTGACCGACCACATACAGAGTTTCCTCCGTGCCTTGGAAACCGTTGGTCCCGGTTGTCATTTATAGATCGTGACAGTCGTAAAGTCGTCGTCTGGTGAAGGTTGCGGGGACCCGCTGGATGCGTGACGCACGGGACCGGTCAATGTAGCGACACCTGGGTACCGGTACCTAAGTCAGATAGGCAGTCGTTCCATGCATTCAGCCGGTTAGACTGGAAGCCGAGCCCAACATAGTTGGGAAAAGGCTAGGCAGATGTGCTTATTTATACGTAGCCGAAGATCTTTTGCATAGCATCGTGTCTAAATGTGGTAAAGTATTTAGTTTCGAACATGTAACACCTCGTGTCGTGATGTCGTTTTTAATTCACTTAAGTCTAAAAACACAGATTACTGGGGCATTTCTATTACATTTTTAAGTAACATAATCGACATCGTATGGGGTGTCTTGCTGTTACTTTCAATAAATGCGTTGATTTGGGGACTTTCCTCAGGGGAAGATGACTTAACTGCTCTTCATATGGTCAGCCTTATGAAGAGCAGTAAAGTCATGCCTCTATTTAAATCAGGCAGTAAAAATTATATTGGTAACTTTAGACCAATTTCTATTTTACCCGCATTTAGCAAATTTTTTGAAAAATGATTCTCAAACAGTTGTTAGTATATTTTAATTTAAACAATCTCCTTCATAATGATCAATATGGCTTTACAAAGGGTCGTTCGACTACGGATGCAGGTGTCGCTTTGTTAAAACACATATTTGACGCATGGGAGAACGCGCAAAATGCAATCGGTGTTTTCTGCGATCTCTCTAAAGCTTTTGATTGCGTGCATAACGACACGCTTTTACGGAAACTGCGTCATTACGGTGTTCAAAATGAGGTCTTAAATGTGATAGATTCGTATTTGCAAAATAGATTCCAATGTGTAGACGTAAATGGCGCGAAATCTTCTGGCCTACCGGTTCGGCTAGGTGTACCTCAAGGTTCAATACTGAGCCAGTTTTTATTTAAGGAGATTGGTATTCTCACGGTTGCTTCTCAGTTCATCGTTACCAACATTTTATATATTAAACAAAATATCCACCTGTACACTAAAAACAGTGATATTCACAATTTTAACACTAGAAATAAGAATAAAATACGCGCTCCTTTTCACCGGCTTTACAAAGTTCATAATTTATTCGTCGGGCTCGGTATAACATTTTATAACAAACTGCCATCTTCTTTTCTAGACTTGCCATTTAATGCGTTTAAAGCAAAAGTAAAATCTAATCTTTGTTTAAAAGCTTACTATTCCATTAACGACTACTTAAATGATAAGAATAAATGGTTTTACGGAACGGAACACGCTTTTACGGAAACTGCGTTATTACGGTGTTCAAAATGAGGCCCTAAATGTGATAGATTCGTATTTGCAAAATAGATTCCAATGTGTAGACGTAAATGGCGCGAAATCTTCCGGGCTACCGGTTCGGCTAGGTGTACCTCAAGGTTCAATACTGGGTCCGTTTTTATTCTTGGTTTATATTAATGATCTACCATACTATTTAAAGGGTTTTTGTGACGTTGTACTATTTGCAGATGATACCTCTCTTATCTTTAAAGTAGATAGGAATAGACACGAATTTGGCGACGTAAACAGCACGCTATCAATGGTCACGGATTGGTTCACAATAAACAACCTTGTTCTTAATGCCAAGAAAACTAAAATAGTTAAGTTCGCTTTACCCAATGTTAGAAATCTAGGTCCCAATATTATCCTCGCCAATCAGGAGCTGGAAACTGCCGACTCTGCTGTATTTCTGGGCATTACAGTAGATCCAAAATTACAATGGGGTTTACATATATCAAGCCTAGCGGGAAGGCTAAGTTCAGCCGCATACGCCGTCAGAAAAGTAAGACAATTCACTGACGTTGATACAGCACGGTTAGTCTACTTCAGTTATTTTCACAGCGTTATGTCATACGGTATTCTGCTGTGGGGCAAAGCTGCTGATATTCAAAATATATTTGTTCTGCAGAAGCGAGCGGTTCGTGCAATTTATCAGCTGGGTGCCCGAGTTTCTCTTAGAGATTTTTTTAAGGAGATTGGTATCCTCACTGTTGCTTCTCAGTTCATCTTTGCCAACATTTTATATATTAAACAAAATATCCACCTGTACACTAAAAACAGTGATATTCACAACTTTAACACTAGAAATAAGCATAAACTACGCGCTCCTTTTCACCGGCTTCACAGAGTTCATAATTCATTCGTCGGGCTTGGTATAACATTTTATAACAAACTGCCATCTTCTTTTCTAGACTTGCCATTTAATGCGTTTAAAGCCAAAGTAAAATCTAATCTTTGTTTAAAAGCGTACTATTCCATTAACGACTACTTAAATGATAAGAACAGTTGGTCGCTGAGTTGAACACAAGACAATGTTTGTTATTTATTTATGTTCTTTCTCCAAGATTAGTTTACTGATATGTTATGTCTTTTTTTTATTATTATTATATACTTTTTTATACTTGCCTTACTATTGTATCGAGTCTGGTTCTTCTAACCAACCTAACAGACAGATGTGTGCTGGGGAGTTTGTTCCGCCACTTCTTCTTTCCAGCAAAAACACTAGGAAGTGTCGAAGGGGGGGCGTTTTGGGGGACTGTCTCTTGTAAATAAGTAAAGTAAAGTAAATTTTGACGTTCGAAAAGTGCTGATTATCAGCCTAGTTTGAATAAATGAGTTTTGATTTTGATTGATTTTGATTTTGGTCGCTGAGTTGAATACAAGACAATGTTTGTTATTTATGTGCTTTCTCCAAGATTAGTTTACGACATGTTTTGTTTTTTTTTTATTATTATATACTTTTTAATTATTGCTTAAAATTTGTTTCTGTAGTCATTAACTTGCCTTACTATTGTATCGAGTCTGGTTCTTCTAACCAACCTTACAGACAGATGTTGGGGAGTTTGTTCCGCCACTTCTTCTTTCCAGCAAAAACACTAGGAAGTGTCGAAGGGGGACTGTCTCTTGTAAATAGGTACAGTAAAGTAAAGTAAATTTTGACGTTCGAAAAGTGATGATTATCAGCCTAGTTTGTATAAATGAGTTTTGATTTTGATTTGGATATTAATATAGAATAAAAAACCGGCCAAGTGCACCCACGCACAATGTAGGGTTCCGTAATTGCCCATCAAAATAATTAAACTTACTGAACTGATTAACCACCGATGATGATTTTTATGGTAAAAACGAAACAAACTTACATTTAATTTTGCAGTTTTGAGACCTGCGCTATACATTATGTATAGGAAAATATTTAATACAAGTACATTTTATAAGTTGGTCGACTATTACTCGTAACTTGTAAAGCCTTAGCTGTGATAGTTTTCCTTTAATTTTCGTTATATATGCTACTACCATGATTTTTTTCACAGTCCCAAATACAACCCGTATAGAATGAAGGTTTAGGTTGAACAAAAAATTGCACTTTAAAGCTGTATATTTCACAAACGAATCCTTTTATCAAGAAAGTGTTTCAGAAAATTCGCAATATTTTATAAAGACCTATCCAACGACATCCCACACAATGGACTTCGCGAGAAATAAAAAATCATCCCTACTTTAATGTGATAAGGAGATACCCTAAAAACGTAAGCGTAACTCATTTGTATATTCATGCCAAATTACAGCTTTCTGGTACTAAGAGTCTTTGAGATATAGTGCAGACGGACAGACAGACGGACGGACATGGCGAAACTATAAGGCCTCCATATTGACTACGGAACCCTAAAAAGGAGGGCCATAGCATAGGTAACATATTACGAGAGGAATTAGGATATCGATACCTGACGTAAATTCTAAATTCAATCATCTTATGGTTGGCACCATAGGGCCATGATACCTGTAGGCCTAGCGCCAATCCTATCGTTTCATCTGATGTTGTTAATTAATCTTCAAGTCTGCAACTCAAATATGATCGATAGCCTACGGACCCGTGGTAAGCGGAAATTATGTTTTTCCTACTTCTCCGCTATTCTTTTCAGATTAATTTAGTTGCGAGATCCAAGACAGTTATTTTTAAAATAATTGTCTTATTATATTTATTATTATATAATTCTCAGCGCTTTTGTGGTGTTCGCCACTGTTTATTTCCTCATCGGCTTTCAGTAGTTAGTGGTTTGAGAAGAGTGTGGCGGGGTGCTTCCAAAGCCTGCCGTGGATTTAGCCTGGGCCATGTTGATAGAAGCAAGAAAAACCTGTGCAGGAGAGAAATTTTCAGTTTCTTTGCAACGAATTTTTTTTTTGCAGGTTGTAGCTTAGTCTGTTCAATTTTTAGGCGAAAATCTTCTGTTAAATTGTCACTTCACACAAGTATTAATTATTTATTTATTTTAATAGGTATATTTATTTTAGTTTTACGCAACTGGGGATTTAGAAGAGTTAAGTTAGAAGAGTGAGTTGGAAGCAGTTTTTTATTTCTATCTTTTTAGTTAAATAATGTGAAAGATTTCAGACACGTTTTAACTTCTTGATTTTTTTACTTTTTAACCGACTTCAAAAAGGAGGTTTTCAATTTTTACCCGACTGCGGTGAAGCCCAAAAGGAGGGTTATGTGTTTGGTGTGTATGTATGTATGTAGGTATGTCCATTTCTTTGTTCCCTCATAACTCCTAAAAGGATGAAGGGATTTGAGTGCAATATACGTCGTTAGATTTGTCTTGATGGCGCGAGTCACGAGTGTCACTGGCTACATTCAAATTAAAAAAAAAAAAATTGCTGATTTGGGGGGCCGTATCGCGGATTTCAAAAAACATTTCTTTTTCTTTACCGTCGAGTAGGGTATCAAAATGAAGGGTTTTTAAAGGAAATTACAAAAATATATAACACTTATATGTTTAAAATAAATGCAAAGTCACAAATCCTATAAACAAACACAAAAGTTAAATCATCTGCGAAGAATTTTACGCGACCAACGAAAGAACTAAAAAGTTGTAAATAAAAAAAAGTAGTGAAAAAACTAAAAAACCCGACTGAAAAAACCGAAAAACAAAAAACAAGCATATTTTAAATTTGAATATTAAATTATGAAATGAAAATAGAATGGACACCGCCTGCTTCCAAGCTTTGTTTAATTTAAAATGTGCTTGTTTTTTGTTTTTCAGTTATTTAACTACTTTTTTAGGCGATTTTTTTATATACAGGGTTCTTAATTTGGTAATTGAATGCATTCCCTGAAATGGATGATAGACCCAATTTCTAACAATGTTGACCTCATAACTTGGGGTCTTAACTGGGTTGATTTGAAGAAATCTTATAAAGTCTTCTGGAATTTTTCCACCTCTTCACCATAATCTGCTAATTGAGGAAAGTCTACGACGTTCAGGATGTTAGACTGATACTTTTCTGATAGCTTATGAACGGAAAAATTCGTCGAAAACCGATTTGAAAAAATAAATGTATAAAGGGTGTAAAAGTACCCTTAACGCAAACGAAGGGCACTTGTTTTCCCCACCACTGCGATCATTTTTTGGTTCTAGACCATACCCCCTAGTTACGGAGATATTGGGGGTCAAAGTTCGAAATTTTGCACAGCTGTTTTTGTAAATATTAGTTGTTCAGGTTATAACTTTACTTAAATTACCTCCATGACCCGTTTACTATACAAAGCATCCACTAGCACTATGTTTTGATAGTGCTACATTGAGTTTTACCGTAAAATGTGATTTTTGACCCCAAAAATAAATGTCGTTTCCCAGCAATTGTTTTTGCGTAGGGTTAAGTACTTAGTTTGATGTACAGAATGCTTGGTTGACTTATGTGTGAAGGGTTCGTTTGCACCCTGTTTATACAATACATGCTCCTTGGGAAATTAGGCGCCATAAAGATCATGTTCTGTTTTTTTCTTGAAACGTCCCTTGTTTTTCGAGGCGGTTAACTGCAAATAAATAGGCACTAATGTTGAAATTGGTAGTTTTATTACTGTTTTACGTATCAGAGTAGTTGAGCAGGCAACATTTTTTTTTTGCTGTCGACGAGCTTAGAAGAACTAGTGCGTCGCCGTCGTTCGGATTGCTTCTAGAAATTTTTACTGCTCGGGAATCGAACCCAGGACTATCTCGCCCAACAATTGCGTTTGCGAACAGTCAGTCAAATCCAAAATACTTACCTTAACTATGTTTTTATGTTCGTTTTCGAAGTTCAAGCCACTTGTACTCTCATCGAGCCTCTAGCGACGGGACGCCCATGCTAACTAGACCTATCGCTACCACAACATAACTGCCGCATGATGCCGTTTGAATAATAGCTGCGTCATGTTCGTGAACGGGCGCTGTCATTACATTTATAAATATATATATATTTTGATTTGTTTATTATGTTTTTTTACTCCAGACGCTCTTAATATACCATCCCAACATGAATGATGTAATGTACCAAGACTTTTTTAATAATATTCTGATTTAAAAGAGTGTCCATGGAGTTTCTTGCCCGTTCTTCTCCATAGAGATCTACGCTAGGGGGGAACTGGCAACTACAGTACTTTCACAAGTTATTATGCCTTGTGACTGTGACTGTAGCTTAGGAGTGCAATACGTTGTTTCGGGGGTTGCTGCGTCGGGTTGCGCGGCGCCGGATGTTACCGGCGGCGAGTGCTGCGGGTGCGGGGGCGCGCGGCGGCGCGTGCCGTGGTGGCGGTTGCGCGGGGCTCCGGGTCGCGGGGCGGCAGTTGCGCGTTGCGGCGTGCATTCGTTGTTCCGTGATTCGAGGTCTCGTGCATTCGTTGTTGCGGTGTGCGTCGCTGCGTGCTTTTTTGCTTGCAGTGTTCGTCGTTGCGGGCATTCGGCGGCGTGTGGTTCGGCGTGGTGGCTTTCGGAATGACGTATTGCACTCGAAGTTTTTTTTTTGTGTTTTAGTTTTAGTTTTGTTTTATGAATTGTTCTTATGACATTCAAAAGTGCCAGTAATGGTTTAATTGAAATAAATGCTTTGAGTTTGAGTTTGAGTTTGAGCTGTCATAGACAATTTTCTTTTTTTTTTATTAACTGTGTTGTGGAGGTCAGATAGGCATGTAAAATACTGGTGTTCAGATGCATCCGGTTAGACTGGAAACCGAACCCAACAAAGTTGGGAAAGGCTAGGGCAGACCATTTTATTTGGTTTTTAGGGTTCCGTAGTCATTAAGAAACTCTCCTCCGATACTCTTTTCTGATTAATTTCGTTGCGGGATCCAAGACAGTTAAATCGTTTCTCTGGGACTTCGTCGAGCTTCATTGTCTCGGCGCTTTTCTTGTGGCCGCCACTGTTGATTCTGGCTTTCAGAAGTTACAGTGGTATGGGAATAGTGTGACGGGCTTGTGCCAAAAAATAGAAAGACATTAAGGAACCCTGTCTGTCTGTCCGTCCGTCCGTCCGCACTGTATCTCAAAGACTCTTAGTACTAGAAAGCTATAATTTGGCATGAATATATAAATGAATATTTAAAGGGCTAAAATAAAATATTGAAAAAAAAAATTTTATGGTATCTCCAGTACACATTAAAGTGGGGTTGATTTTTTTTTCGCAAACTACATTGTGTGGGATGTCGTTGGATAGCTATTTAATAAAAAACATTGCGAGTTTGCTCAAACAGTTTATCGATTAAGGGATGTATCTGTGAAATATTAAGCTTTAAAGTGCAAATTTTTGTTAACGTCAAGTGTGCCAACCTAAACCACCGAGTTGTCGGGCATGTGAAAAAATTCATGGTAGTACCTAGCATTAACAAAAATAAAAGGAAACTATCACAGCTAAGTAGGCTTTACAAGTTTACAGTAGCGTAGCGTGCCTCGGCGGGGCCCCGTATGAAAAAATTGTTTGGGGGCCCTTATGAAGGGTAAAAATTTCGCACAAAAAAAAAATATGTAAGAAATATTTTTCACACTAATATTAATAAGACGATAGTTTGTGAGTGTGTTATGTTTGTTACTTCTTCACGCAAAAACTACTAAACGTATTTGAATTTGGTACTCAGATAGTTTATAACCTGGATTAACACTTAACACATAGGATAGTTTGTATCCCTATTTTATCTTCCCGTAGGATAATTTTCGAGTTGTAGCGGGTGAAGCCGCTGGTAACAGCTAGTTCATCAAAATTATCTATCCTGCACTTTTTCCAACAATTCAAATTCAATTTACACTCTCCTTGCCTTTTTTTCGGCAAACTGATTTATTAAATCATTAAGCTGATGATAACTGTAGAACGCACGCATTACGAGGGAAAAAATTGTCTTTTCTAAAATAAAATAAAAATTGGGAAATTTTTATTAATTTTTGCTTAGGCACGAGGGGGCCCTCGTGCACCTGGGGCCCCGTATAATTGATACGGCAGATACGGTGGTAGCTACGCCCCTGCAAGTTTACGAGTAATAGTTAACCAACTTATAAAATGTACTTGTATGAAATATTTTCCTTTACATAATGTATGGGAGCGCAGGTCTCAAAACTGCAAATGTAAGTTTGTTTTATTTTTACAATAAAAATCATCGTTCGAAGGGCAGGTAGGCAGGGTATAGTTAATCAGTTTAGTAAGTTTATATATTTTGATGGGCAACTACGGAACCCTACATTGTGCGTGGTCTGACATGCATTTGGCCGGTTTTTATAACTATGTAACATGTCGGTTTATTCGCTTAGGTAGGTACGTTTATAGTGGTGATGTAGAACAGTGGTGTTGCACTCACAGGATACTGTATTCTAACTTAACCTATAAAATAAAACAAAAAGAAATCCCTTTTAACTTGTTTGTTTGTTAGAAAGAATAGATCTTTGTGATTGACAATCGATTAATGCAGTACAGGATATTTTTTTCGTATTGTAGCCTTCTCGATTCCCGAATTTGGCAAACGATATTTTGAAATATTTGAATGCACGTTAGTTTCTTTTGGAAAATCATGTTTCCATTCTGTTAAAGAACAATATTCAAAACGTCCCCACCCTCGTAGCACTTGAAAACCTATGTCAATCGAAGGGCCATAGTGACCTTATCATTTTTTTGTATCACAGCCAAACTGAAATGTGCATCCGAAAAAACTTATAACGACATGAAGAAACCGAAATCAGTCACAATAATAATTATGTTACTGATCAAGATGCGTTACTTTTTATAATTTATTACTGTGGAATGATCTCATTCGGAGTTTTTAAACCTTGGTACCTTTCCTTCTGCAGCGAGGTCTGAGACAGGGAGACGTTATATCGAGCTTTTCACCGATGTACTGGAGGATGTCATCAAGGTTCTGAACTAGGGAGGACTATAGGTATCAACGTTAATAGCGAGTACATCATTCACCTTCGGTTTGCCGGCAATATAGTGGTCAACTGACTCAGTACAATTCTCAAGGACCTGAATAGAGAAAAGAGTGAATCTTAAAATGAACGTTACATGGACAAAACCAAGGTCATGTTGTAAAGGGACCTATGTAACACCCACTCCTCTCATTTCTCAAGCCAGAGCGGACACTCCACTCTAGAAGTTGTAGAAGATTATGTCTACCTGGGACAACCGTTTCAGTGCGGTTAGTTTTACTTCGAGAAGGAGGTCAATCATCGAATCCGACTCGGATGGGTTTGGGTAGCGTTTTGGAAGTTATCAAATCAAATCAAATCAAATCAAAATCATTTATTTCAAGTTGGCCAGTTACAGGCTCTTTTGAATAGTCGAACAAATACTAAATTTTAATAAGCTAATAAACTAAGCTACAGTCCCACTCACAAGGCATAATAACTGTCAGTGTAGGTACTGTAGTTGCCGATTCCAAAGCGTTGGTCTCATGAGAAGAATGGCAAGAAACTTCATGGATACTCTTTTAAATCATATTGTTACAAAACTTTGGTTACATCATTCATATCGAGATTGGTATATTATCATGTGAGAACGATGTAGCAAGTTGTGCACGATAAGTGTCGACATAGTAAAGCCAAAACGACGATTTAAAAATAATATAATAATTCAAACAAGCCGTGGCAACTAAGAGGTGACCAGTCACAACTGACAGCACCCGTTCACGAACATGACGCATGGATCAGCCACCATTCCACTCAACCATTTTAAAGGGAACGAAATGACCCGACACACCCGCCACCATCAGCGAGACATTTAAGTGAGCATGACACACTCTCAATCGCCAGGGCATATCCAAGTCAAATAAAAATAGAAAAACAAATGTAGGTTTCCAGAGAATGACAGCTTTCTAGTACATAGTACTCACACAATATGTGCTATGCGACTATATAATACCTACTAAAGAGGTTGAATTTATACATTGCAAAGATAGTTGTACAATCTTCTTCTTCTTCTTTCTTCTTCCTATTAAATGCTATTCATTTAAGCGTCCTGTCCTTGTGGAGCAGGACCGGCATTGAGCCAAGCATTTTTATCAGCGATATAATCGTCTAACTTGTAATATAAGCATATTACAAGTTAGACGATTATATCGCTGATAAAAATGTTTGCATAGTGTGCGTTTGATACATGTTTTAAATTTCGTCTCATTCAGTTCAAGAATGCTTTGTGGAATTTTGTTATAGCATCTCAAACAGTACCCCATGAAAGATGAGTCTACCTTAGCGAGTCTGAAGCCTGGCTGCACTAACTGGTCCCTATTCCTAGTAATATAATTGTGTCTGTCACCTCTTTTACTAAAAAGATGCAGATTTTTTCTGACATACATTATGTTTTCGTAGATGTACTGACAATGCACCGTCATAATGTTAATGTTCTTAAATAGTTCTCTCAGAGAATCGCGCCTACGAAGACCATATATTGCTCTGATGGCTCGTTTTTGCAGAATAAAAATAGATTCAATGTCTGCAGCTCGTCCCCATAACAAAATGCCATAAGACATTAGGCTATGAAAGTAACTAAAATAGACCAGCCTAGCGGTATCTACATCAGTAAACTGACGAATTTTTCTAATGGCATATGCTGCTGAACTTAGCCGCCCTGCAAGAGATGTTAAATGAGCACCCCATTGTAGCCGTGAATCAAGGGTAATCCCCAAGAAAACCGTTTCATCTACGAATTCTAGTTTCTCGTTATTTAATAGAATATCACAATCACTACTTTTAACATTCGGTAAAGCAAATCTTATGCATTTTGTCTTTTTTTCATTTAATACTAAATTGTTTGCTGTGAACCAATTATGAATCTCAAGTAGGGCTTTATTCACGTCATCTAGCTTTTGAGTCCGTCTATTTATCTTAAAAATTAGGGAAGTGTCATCAGCAAATAACACCATATTCTGAGGTTGGTTTTTCAATAAATAGGGTAAATCATTAATATATACCAGAAAAAGGAAAGGCCCCAATATTGAGCCTTGCGGAACCCCCATTTTTACTTTTAAACCCTGTGAATTAACACCATTTATTTGAACATGTTGTTGCCTTTCACTCAAATAAGATTTTACTAAACTAAGTGCAAGTTTACCTAGTCCATAATGCTCAAGTTTCAAAAGCAATGTGTCGTGATTCACGCAATCAAATGCTTTTGAGAGGTCACAAAATATTCCTACAGCATCTTGGGACTGTTCCCACGCATTAAATATGTGCTTTAATAAAGTTACACCGGCGTCAGTTGTGCAACGTCCTTTAGTGAAACCGTACTGTTGATCGTGTAAGATTCTGTTGGTGTTAAAATGATTGAGCATTTGGTTAAGCATAACTTTTTCAAAAACCTTGCTAAAAGCTGGCAACACCGATACAGGTCTATAATTATTAGTATCTTTACTGTCACCAGATTTGAAAAGAGGTATGACCTTACTGTGTTTCATTAAATCTGGGAAAACCCCTCGGTCTACACACAAATTAAATATTGAAGCTAAGTATGGTGCAATAGTCTCAACTATGGATGTACAAACTTTGATAGACATTCCCCATAGATCTTCGGTCAGTTTAATTTTTATTTGCCGGATAGCTTTAATTACCTCCGTAGGGTTTATATGTTTAAATTTAAATTCAGCCAGGCAACCAGGCACGTTCGCCTTCAATAAACCAATTGAGACTTCAGGTGAGGAATTAAGAGCCTCCGTTGTTTTTAAAGGAATATCAGTAAAGAAATTTACAAATTCTTGAGCTACTTCCTGATTATCGCTTTTAGGACCACATGCTGTATTTAATGTGTAGCTAGTGGCACGTATTTTTTCCTGTTAGTCTCGTTATTTATGACTTTCCAAACTGTTTTTATTTTATTTTCTGCTGTTTTGATCTTTTTGCTAATGTGAAGGGCTTTAGCAACCTTGCAAGTATTTCGAAATATTTTTGAGTACTTTGCAACATACTTGTTAAAAGTTTCAGTGTTTATATAAGGCTTAAGGCCTTAAGGTTATTTAGTATCTTCTCGTCCAACCTACCGCAGTGTCTCAAGACGAGTCTATGAACAGTGTGTGTTGCCAGTGATTACATTCGGAACACTGTGGTCACTTACAATGGGCCTCATCAGAAGGCTTAGTCGACCAAAGAGCAATGACGAGGGCAATGCTCGGAGTTTCCTTGCCGGATGGCATCAGAAATGAAGACATATCCGCATGAGAACCAAGGCTACCAACGTAGTCCGAAGAATTGTCAGACTTAACTGGCTATGGGCAGGGCACATTGCTCGCAGAACGGATGGTCAAAAAGTTCTGAACTGGCAACCGCAAACTGGAAGACGTTACGTTGGACGGCCTCCCACTAGGTGGACCAATGACCTGGTGAAGATTGTGATTCGAGGATCCACTGGATGTGAGATGCACGGGAGTGGTCAATGTAGCGAAACTTGATGGGGGAGTCCTATGTCCAGCAGTGAATATAACCGAATAGCGTATGTTTGTCATACATACAACCTAACACTGACCGGCTAATTGCAAAAATCGTAAAAATAAGTATTCGAATTGTTTCCCAGAAATATTGCTTGCGTAGGGTTACTTAGTTTGACGTACATAATGCTTGAATGACGGCTTCGTGAAGGGCATGTTTACACCTTGTTTATAAGTGCATACCTATTTAGTACAAACAGTGATACAAAACGACAAGGTTTTGCAGATTTGAAGAGGCAGATGTTTTTTAGGGTTCCGTAGCCTAATGGCAAAAAACGGAACCCATATAGATTCGTCATGTTGGTCTGTCTGTCCGTCCGTATGTCACAGCCACTTTATTAGCAAACTATTGATAAGCCACTTTATTCGCAAACTATTGATAATCGCAAGGTATTTCACCAAAAAAAACTTTTCAGTCCGTCTGTTAGATTATCGAAAAATATTGAATACGTGTTTTTTGTTTTATCAAATTAATAAAAAATTACGATAATAAAACGTGTCAAAGATCATGAGTCCGGCTTTTGACATCACTTTGTAGGTAAAAACGTACTACCCTTGTGACGTCACACGACTTGACACGACTTTTCGAAGCACTGTATCGTCTTCATCTTTTGTGAAAAAAGAAAAAATACATGTCCATTATTTTTTGAAAATCTATATGACGGACTAATTAGATTTTTTTGGTGAAATACTATAATATAGTAAGAAATTAGAATTTCGCGGGCTTCCTTTGAGTGACTATTTGATGAAAACAGCATTCTTGAGACCTTTATGAACTGAGACGGTTGTATTTGTGATTGTATTGGTAATTTAAATCATTATTACTCAGTAAATAGACATTTATTACTGCCGCGAATCCTATTTTCTTTAACATACAATTTGACACTGACCGGCAAATAACAATAAAACTTAAAAAACCGGCCAAGTGCGAGTCAGACTCGCCCATGAAGGGTTCCGTAGCAGCAAGTAACATAATGTTAACATAATTTTTATAATTGAGTTGATTGAATGAACGGTAAATTGCGATTTACGATTTATGACGTATTAAAAAAAAAATACTTACTAGATCTCGTTCAAACCAATTTTGGTTGGTAGTTTTTGTTGAGATCTACATTATATATTTTTTTTAGAATTGTCACTCTCTTACTTTAAAAGTTAGAGGGGGGGGGGGGGGACACATTTTACCACTTTGGATGTGTCTATCTTTGAAACGATTGACTTTGAGAAAAAATGATTTTAAGAACCTCAATGTCATTTTTGAAGACCTATCCCTAGATACCCCTTATGTGTAGGTTTGATGAAAAAAAGTTTTTTTTAGTTTCAATTCCATGTATGGAGAGCTCCCTCTTAATCTTATATTTTTTTTATATTTATATAAAAATCAAAAAGCGGTTTACAGAATACATCTACCTGCCAAATTTCAACTGTGTAAACCTTATAGTCTCGGAATAAAATGGCTGTGACATACGGACGGACAGACGGACAGACAGACAGACAGACAGATGACGAATCTATAAGGGTTCCGTTTTTTGCCATTTGGCTACGGAACCCTAAAAAACGAATTTCTAGGGCTACCTTGTCGCATCAACAGTAATTTGACCGATTGTAGTGGCTGAATATGCTTGGCGTTAGCAGTGCAGCCATGCCATTTCTATAGCTTATTCTTCTCCAGATTTACGTTTCTTTTTAATGGCTCAATAGCCTACGTGTGATTTACTACTTACCTATTTAAAAGTCTTTGCTTATCTAAGGATAAATATAAAATTAATTAATTTTATTGGATTTGAAATTACAAACAAGACTGATGAATTGAACTGGATCTACCCTACTCAAGAAAAATAGTAACTGATGACTAGGCAGCATGGTCTCAGACCTTAGCCTGTTCCGTCAGGAACTAATGTAATAAAAAAAAATGTCAACTGTCAAGTGCAAGCTGTGCTATACTCATGAAGGTATAGATAAAAATGGAGACCACACTTCGAATACCTACTTGAAGCTTAACTTATGCATCGCTATCTCGCTCACTGTGGTCTGACCCTCTCTTTCTAAGTAGGGTAACCTTTATTTTATTTTACCTAGGACATTACGTAGTTCCTTTTCATACCTAGTGTTTTATTAACTTAAAATATATCCACATCTCTGTTCACTTTTAGACTTAGCCTTTTTCTTAGCCCCAAAAGAAGGGTTATTAAAGATTGGTGAAAGATGTGTATAATAAATTAGGAAAGATGTTGTTTGTTTAGTGTAAAAGTTTCTGTTTTTTTTCATATTTGTCATTTTTTAAGCAAAAAAGGCCGAGTACTTACATAATTTCGCATGGAAATAGAGTATAGACCATGACCAGGACAAAAGTTTAGTTCCTGTAGCAATACGAAATTAATGATAGATAATAATGACGCCGCCGAGGCCGACCCAGGAAGAGGTGGTGACACGACCCGGACGCCTACCGCAAAGGCTGGTTCGAGGGGGCTCAAGATAAGGATATCTGGAAAGATTTAGGAGAGGTCTTTGCCCAGCAGTGAGACAGCGCTGGCTAATAAAATAAAATGTGCGGGAGGTTTAAAACTAGTTGTTGTGTGTGTAGCATATAAACGAAAAGGGGTTGTTGGCCAATCCAACTAGCTTATTTTGTTCCACAGCTGGGAAAAACCCACCCTCTCCCTTTTCCACGCCAGTCCTTTCGGGTGGTTGTACTCATAATTTTACTAACATCAACACTTACTATGAAACCAAGAAATCGCAAATAAGAAACAAAATGTTTCATTTATTTTGTAGATTAATGAAATATAATAAAATTATACATGAATGAGTTTTTTAAAGGTTTCTGGGTATGTGCTCAGGTATTTTACCGCTGTGAAATTTTTAATATTATGTATTTTCATCTAAATACGAAGCTATAACAAGAACGGTAATATGTATAAAACCTCAAAAAAGAAACAAAAACACTTTTTAAAGTAAAATCATTTATTAAGTTTTCTATTAAACAATTTATACATGCTCAATATCATTGCTCTGTGTAGTTTCTGTCACAATATTTTACTATTTTGTAAGCTGTAGGAACTTACAAAATAGTAAAATATTGTGATAAAATTTTTCAACAGGCTTATTTGATGGGACAACTAAGAGCAAATAACATTGAAAATAAATTAATTAATGTCGTATCCCAACATTTTACTCCTCTGTTGCAGGAAATGTTTAACCATCCGATCATGGACTCAATTTATTGCAATGATTTACATGAAACAATACTTATTAAAAAAATTGCACATTCGTTTTTAACATGCGCATACGTGCTCACTTAAAGATACATACAGAAAATATACTCAGTGATTTATCACAATATTTTACTATTTTGTAAGCTCCTACCGAAGGAAAATAAAGTTTGCTTCGGTTCACAAAAGTAGTGAATGAATTGAATATATTTATAATTAAAGAATATGAATGATCTGTTGGCAGACATTTAGGTGCTACTAACGCATTATAGCAATGTTCACATGAAATGCTGGTAATAATTTGTTTTATAATGTAACCAGTTACATAATATAATATATTTTTCTGGTATGGGCTAGTATGAATTGCATCTAAAATTTGGAACACATTTTCAACTTCCTGTTGGCAGACAGGTTCTTCCCGAGGTTGAAACAAACTTTTCGGTTTATTGAAATCGAAGATGTGTGAAGTCTCAAAGCCATTTTCAATGCAGTTGGCATTGATGGACGGCTGGACAGAATGTCTCTCCTCAACTTGTTATCTGAAAATGATAATATAATCATTTGACAAAATATTGCCTAGTCAAATATTTGAACAATTTGAAAATGTTTCTAAAAACATAATAATAATTAAGTAATATAGATAATCAAAATTTTACCTTGCAAGACGATTCTACTTCTTTATTTATTATTATAGAAGGAACTGTTGTTTCTTTTAAGCGCCTTGCTGAATCATAATTTGATTCATGAACATGCAAATTGCAAATCCTTGCACGATCATAAAACTTTCTTTTCAGTGGTACAATGGACAACCATAATTCCCTCTGATTACTAGATTTGGGAAATCTAAAAAAAAAAAAAAATACTTTAATGTTATAAATAACAAGAAACAAAAACTAAATACCAAAGAAAAGAAGTCTGCGAGTATGATAATGACTGTATAATTAATGAAGGTCCCACGAAAAGTCCCAGATATATCCCCAATATGGTCACACTACTTCAGTATGACTTTCTTTAGACAAAAACAAATAAAATTGCAATAATTCCAAGAAATTCAGTGTAAAACTGTTTGGTCTTTACATAGTTATCTAAGTTATCATTGACTAATATGTTAAAATCATAGGTCAAGCGTTTTATGATGTTATTAATTGAAAATACAAAGAAATATGATTACAGTTATTCAGTGTCAAAAATCACGATTTAAACACTCACGCGTGAAATCTTATATCACCTCCTGGGACACCACGTACTACCACAACCACGCACTACACAACTTTGCACCATTTTTTCAATTATATCATTGATTACAGACAAATCTCTCCAACGAAATTGTGAACCGCAAAGTAAACAACCGCCATATTGGTACGATTTATGTTGACATGTAGGGCCAATGTTGCCACATTACCAAATCCTTAGGAAATGGGAAAATAATTCACTGATTCGCCAACCTTGTTAGGCATTTTGGGACGTACTATTTTGAAATTTTCATTTCAGTAATCTTACTTTAGCTTTTTATTTATTGTCACATTATTTGACTGTATTTAACTTCTGATTGCGTTTGTGTGGTGAATCTTTTTTAAAATGTATTACGAGATTTTAATAACGAGATAGCAATACTATTGTCCACCCTAAAGAGAGAGGTCAGACCACAGAGAGTGAGATAGAGAAACGTAGGTATTTGACTCAAGCTGTTGTTCCAAGTGTGGCCTCCATTTTTATCTATACCTTCATGGCTATACTCCAGATAGCTTGATCTCTGCGACAGCTGTCAGTAAATTCACGCCTATGAAGTACTGAATTTCATAGTACTGCTGACAGTACCTGTCAATGTCATACTTTATGGGCATGCCGACCTAATTAGTGATGGGCGATGATTCATCGCAACCACAGACCTATCGAGATTTTTTAAATAAAACTAAAATTAAAATGAATTTTTCTTTTAATTTTATTGTATATTTTAATATCATAACATTATTTACATTTGTACATACTTGATCTAAAATAATAGTGAATAAATAAAATCCAATTTCTTAATTAAACCCAATTATATGTTACATGAGCATCAATAATAGTACGAAACGTCGATAATTTTTATCGACAATTTTTGATATCCTGGCAGCCCTAGGAATGTCAAATTGACATATGTCGCAGAGATCAAGCTCATCTCATGGAGTTTACTAGTTTAGTGACTTTCTTGATCTTGTGGATGTTATTTTTACTATTTTTTTTTTCGGTTAGTAATTATATAATTATGGTTGTACATAAATGGAAAATTTTATTTATTTGAAAGTAAACAATTAAATAATAGTATGGATAAGTGTCGTTGTTGTTTACGAGGTCGCAAAAATGTACTATCAATATTTGCGAAAACAGACGGAATTACATTTGCCGATATGATGTCTTCTATTTCTAACATTAAGGTAAGTTAAATAAAAATTTGATTTCATTTCGAACCTCTACAGAACAAATACCATTAAATCGGAACATAAACATAATTCACAAAAATACAACAACATAGTGCTGCCACAGCACTGCTGTGTTGATCAAGTTTGGATGAGATATTCCTTTAGACGCGATTGGTGGCGGCGACCTCTCGCGTCAGGCCCTGGTGCAAGCCATGGTCCGGGGCGAGGAGGAATGGGACGCCGTCGCCTCCTTCTGCGAAGCAGTGATGCTAGCGAAGGAGGTGGCGGAACGCGAAAGGGAGAGGACCTCTCGTCCCAGCCGCCGCGGGAGGCGCCCCGGGCGTCGGGGGCCACGTGATGGCTTCCGACCACCGTAGACGCGGGCCTGTGGACGGTAAGTGATGGGCTAGCTCGCTGTCCGTCCGTCTTATGACGACGACAGGCCGTGTCGTCGGCGCGTTCGTGTTCCACGCGCGCCTCAAAGAGATGTCAGCAACAAGGAAGGGGCCGGCAGGGGCGCCACCCGTCGGAGCTGCGGAATGTTGTAAGAGATCCCGCAGCCTTGACATATAGGGCTAACAAGGAACATGGGTGGTTTTTAGTCGGTAGAAGTCTGACACTTCCTTTCGCTCTGCCCAAGAGCGGGAGGGGTTATTTGATGATTTCCCACACCCCAAGAAAAAGAAAAAAAAAGATGTTCCTTTACATATTCGTTTTTCATATTTTTTTATTTATTAAAGACAGGCACACCAACTGACAGTACATACATTTCACTCTGAAGATTGAAAAAATTAAGGTTAGGGTGATTAATATTAACTACCGAAATAAAAATCGCTGGTTCTTGGTAGTGAAAACAAAAGTGTAATAAGTCAATCAGAAATACATAAACAATAAGTATCAAAAAATAGACAAAAGGTATAAAAAAGAGGCTTCAAAACATAAAGCCTAGGGCAGACTTGCAGGGTGTGAGTACCAATTACAGTATAATTATTCTCATATTCTTGTATTTGTTTTTCAGATTCGAAATGATGATAGTTTTAGTGATAACATTTGCCGTTCCTGTCGTGGGAAACTTGTAGAGGCTTACAATTTTAAAATGGAAATTGAAAGGTTTGTAATATGCCTTTATTTGAAACTTACATTAAATAAATATAACCTATATTACTAAAACACTTGACATTATTTACAGGTCTGATATGGTACTACAAGAAACTTCCAACTTGAAGAGAATCAACTTCAGTAACTTGCAAGACATTAAAATAAAAATTGAAATTGAAACTGACTGTAAACCTTTAGTACCTTCAATGGAAACCTTTTCTGAGAAATTATTTAGAGAAGGTCTTGATACTGTGTCATATAACAATACTATTATTAAAAAAATTGAACAAGCAAGTGAAAATGAAGTTAATAAGAAAAAAAAAGCATTGTCTGTTGGCGAATTTCTGAATTCAATTAAAACAGAGTCAGACAATGACTGTGATTATGTAAGTACTAGGACTCAAATGATTTAACCATGCCATCCAGTTATGACTTACGGAGCCGAGACGTGGACACTCACGGTACGGCTGGTCCATCAGTTCAAGGTCGCTCAGCGAGCTATGGAAAGAGCTATGCTTGGAGTTTCTCTGAGGGATCGAATCCGGAATGAGGTGATCCGGCAGAGAACTAAAGTTGTCGACATAGCTCACAGAATAAGCAAGTTGAAGTGGCAATGGGCCGGCCATATCTGTCGCAGAACCGATAACCGTTGGGGTAGACGTGTTCTTGAGTGGAGACCGCGAATTGGCAAACGTAAGGTGGGACGCCCTCAGGCTAGGTGGAGCGACGATCTTCGCAGGGTGGCTGGTAGCAGCTGGATGAGAGTTGCCGAGGACAGAGAAAAGTGGCGTGCAATTGGAGAGGCCTATGTCCAGCAGTGGACTGCTATAGGCTGATGATGATGATCCAGTTATACTGGTATGGCATGGTTGGCGCAGTGGCTCACACAATGGACTGCTGTGCTGCATGTCGCGGGTTCAATCCCCACACGGAACAAATATTTGTAAGACCTACAGATAGTTGTTCCGGGTTTGGGCATTTGTGTATGTGATTTTAAATGTTTGTGAACGCACCCACGATACAGGAGAAATTCCTAGTGTGGGGCAACGTTTAAAAATAGAAAGACGAAAGACTTGTGGATCCACAACAAAACAAGATCACACTGAAATAAAACCAATAAACCCTACATTAATCAATAGTTGGCATCAATACAAACAAATATATTATGAGACAAAATCTTTTGAAGTGTCACATCTCTGAGATATAAACTATCAAAGTTACAAACAGTACAACTGGATGGCTTACATATAATGTCGAAAACATGACTCTTTAGAACATTCTGTCTGATTCAAAACTTGTTTCTATTGATACCAGCTGTTGATTAATGTAGGTTAAGCATAAGTATCTGTGGTTGCAACTTCGAAAAATATATTTATTTCAAACCGCTTTAATAACATTTATTTCAAACTGCTTTAAAAAATCTGATTGTAAGTATCAAATTAATCTGTGTACCCCGGTGGGTGAGCAATTAAAAATTGCATGCAAAGATTATATATGATATTATTGTCGGGGCTGCGGGTTTTACACTTGGGTGGGGTTATTTGATGACTTCCCACCTCAAAAAAAAAAGGATAATATTATTATAATATTATAAGTTTCAGAAGTGGAAATTTATTAAAAAAAAAAAAAAAATCACAACAAATAAACCATTTTTACTTCACAAATATATTTGACTCAAATTACAATCGGCAAAATTTGCTTACACTCCACTAAGACTTAAAATCCACTAAACAAAGCACAAACTCACTTTATCACCTTTGCAACTAACTAAATAGAAATGGCTTACGTAACCTTACGATTGGCTTATGAATCGCACGTCCGTCCAGTCCAAGCGTCGAGAAGCAAATTGACGTTCTACTGGCAGCGCCTTGTTTTTATAGGCGAGGCGAGGCGATGTGGGGTAGTTACTGACGTAACACGAGCATTCTCCTTACACGGCTTCTCCTGACGAGAGAGAAACTGTTGGAGTGGCCCCGCTAGGACCCGCGATGAGAGAGGTCGGTACTTCAACCTCCACTTCACCCGCTGACAGAAGTGACGGGTCGACCGCAGGGAGGACTCTGTTTGTTCAGAGTCGTCATCAGTATCTTCATCTGAAAACAAGATCTTGTTAGAAGCTACCCGAGCAATTTATGTAAAAGCATTCAGCCTCTCACAAAGTTCCATTCATCTCTAGCCAACTTATTCATTCATCATTCTCTCAAATAGTACATAAGTTTGAATAGACACACACATCCATCTTTCTCAAGCAATTATAAAAATAAAGCCAAGGCATTGTCCTGTATGTGTCCAGCGCGCAAGTGGCGGTTTCCTTGCTGCCGTCTTGTTGACGGTGACCGCAACTGCGACCACGACCAGCGTACAGCTCTCGCCACCTGCAACATGGTCTGACAACCTGCAGACCCGCTTGACACGCAGACCGTATTCATACGTGTAAGCTGACTCATACACTGACCGCAATCATGTGTACGAGCCCACTCGGTGCGCAGACCGTATTCATACGCACGAGTTCTCTCAACACTCAGACCGTATTCATACGTGTGAGCCGCTTAACACGCAGACCGTATTCATACGTGTAAGCTGACTCATACACTGACCGCAATCATGTGTACGAGCTCACTCTATGCGCAGACCGTATTCATACGCACGGGTTCTCGACCGTATTCATACGTGTGAGAACACAAATCGACCACACATGGCCAAATTTATACGGCCACTAGAGTGACTAGCAACAGGTGCCAACACAACCGGCGACACACACCTGCTACCGGTGGCACTGCAGTACAGCAAAACAGCCAAACCTCAAAAGAACGGCGCACGTTTCTGGGCATCACTCGCCCCAGATCCACCTCTCACAACCTAAATGGTCAGGTTGATGATGAATATGGCATCATTACGACAAAATAAGTAGCAGTCGTCCTGCAGCGACGCGCTCGACCAAGCCAAGTCACGCCAGTAGCCGGTGCCATGCGCTCGACCAAGCCAGTAGGTTGGCGCTGACAGCCTGGAGCTACGCGCTTGGCAACGCCAATAAGGCACACCGGCAGCCTGCGGCCACGTGCGCGTTCGTGGCGTCACTGTAGCGCAGCCCTGACCATCACTGCTGCGAGGCCAGGCAGCAGCGTTGCGTTGCGTAACGCACACCATAAGTCCTTGTGTAATGATTACTCTGCCAACAAACAAATCTACAACAGAATATTTTTCCACTCGGTCACTCCTTACCAAACTTTAGTTTCGTTGGGTCGGACTAAATTTAACTCTCCTTGGTCATACAAATCCACCTTGAAAACCTATTGCGACGAAAACTGCCGAAAAGTCTGACGAAAAGTTTCCAGAAATCATCGAGTAAAACCTTTTAACGCCGGCTCTCTGATCAGAGAATGGTATACAACGAATCACAACTATACCCCACACTAAGAATTCCTCCTGTATCATGGGTGTATACATAAACATTTAAACTCATCCACAAATACTCAGCCCCGAAACAACCATCTGTCCATTCAGAAATTTGTTTCGTGTGGGGATCGAACCCACGACAGCCCCCTTGACGATATTCAACCGCAACAACAACTTTCGGGCATAGCCTGCATACGTGGTAAATTTATTTGAATTCGTATTCGGACACGGTGACCAAAATTCGGGTTTAAAATTAGTCCACGTTCGGTTATTGGTCAGCCAATCGTTAGCCTCTCTAGTATGATTCACTTTGTTGCACCATGCCTCGATAATGTTAATTGTGACTTTGCTGGTTACATCGTTATTATTGCTTGCATCGAGGCATGAGCAAGAGTGGATGCCTCAGAGCCGGGGACACTGGACTCCGTAGACTGATGTCGTTCTGACGTTGGGATCGTTGGGTCCTTAGCTTTTGGCAAAACCTCACTACTCTTGTGGGTAGAACTCGTTTGAACCGGGAGCGAAGGAGTGCGTGTGCGTTTTCAATTCGCGTCATTGTCGCTACGCGAACGATCCGTACTACGCGAATCGCGCCTATTCATACTACGCAAATCGCGCCAAACCCTAGTACGCGATTGGTGTCTTTCGGGACTATGAGAATCATGCCGATCTCTGATTACGCAAGCCATCTCGTGAAGTACGAACTACTAGTCGAATCGCGGTACGTTCTACCACTACTACGATCATAATATGACCCACGTGGTCGACGTCGTGCGCGACCGCGTGACTTATCCCGAGTACGTGATCGTTATCCGCGTGTATGCGGCTTTTCACGCCCCATTATCAAAGGAAAATCAGGATCAAATCAGACAAACAAATTAAACCAGTAAGACAATCAAATAAAAAGAAAAATAATAAAGTGGGTAGTTGCAGAAAAAAAAAAACATTAGGAAAACGGTTTTTCTGTTAACAGCAATTTTTAGCTACGAGACTTCGTCTAAGTGGGCCTGAAAAGTCCTTTATCCCACTTCTGATATAAGTTTCAGAAGTGGAAATTTATTAAAAAAAAAACAATTCACAACAAATAAACCATTTTTACATCACAAATATATTTGACTCAAATTACAATCAGCAAAATTTGCTTACAGTCCACTAAGACTTAAAATCCACTAAACAAAGCACAAACTCACTTTATCACCTTTGCAACTAACTAAATAGAAATGGCTTACGTAACCTTACGATTGGCTTATGAATCGCACGTCCGTCCAGTCCAAGCGTCGAGAAGCAAATTGACGTTCTACTTTTTTTTTTTTTTTTTCTAAATGGCATCTCGCAGTTCAGTCTAGGAGACTGTCTTCTGCTTAACCGGGCAAATCCCTGTGGGTGCCTTGAGTTTAAGGCCTCCAGCCAGGGCATGGCAGCGCCTTGTTTTTATAGGCGAGGCGAGGCGATGTGGGGTAGTTACTGACGTAACAGGAGCATTCTCCTTACAATGTTTTTATTTATTAAGCCCGTTAAACTGGGTGAGAGATTCAATTTTTATGTCTGGTTGTATGGTTTGTTTAGTTATAGGATGTTGCTCAACTCAGTGCACCTTTTGGGTCCCACAGTAAGTTTCAGCTCATCTTCCCATCGCATTAGTTGTCATCCTCCATGTCTCTTCGTTATAATTTGGCTCCACTTTACTTGTATAGATCTCAACATGTAGCCAGTCCATCTCCATTTTTAGAAGGCTATTTTTTTAAGGATATTGGTTAAGTAATTTTGTTTTTTCTCGTTATTGTATGTTGGTAACTCTATCTTGCGTTCTTGTTCGGATGCTTCGTTCCATAGGTACCTCCCTGGCACTTTCTTCAACTTGTCTCTATGGTATTTTGTAAGGGACCGTGTTTCGCAGCCGTAGGTAATGCATGAAGAATATAAGCATTGAGTACTTTTCTTTTCGCTGCCATATTGTGGTCTTTAGATTTTATTACAGTTTACAGTTTTCTTGAGAGACCCTGTATTGTTTCCACCCATTAGCAATCCTCTTGTTTATTTCCTTGGGTCTTTATAGTCTGGTCTGGTTTAATTTAAACCAACAATAGGGGTAAGGTTACATTAATTCCTGAAATTTGGTAGGATTGTTGGAAACACCATTATAAATGATATGTAAAAAAAGTCCCAAGTTGTTAAGTTCATTTTAAAGTTTTAAACCCACTTTATAGCGTTCAGTATTCAGAGTTTGGATCATCTTCTCGAGTGCCATTGGACTTTCTTCTAGTATAACCAGATCATCCACAAATCTTAATTGGTTTAGTTTTCTTCCGTCTGTGTTGAGGCCTAGATGTTCGCAACCAAGGTTACAAAAAACGTTTTCTAAAACTGGCAAAAACAACTTTGGGGACATTGGATCTCCTTGTCCAAATCCTCGCTTGATCCGGAATTCTTTGCCCAAAGCTTCTAATTAGATTCTTTCTTTACTGCTTGTCTATATAATTTTAATAGTGTTATTAATTATAATAAGTCTCATATCATATTATACAGTGTGATTCTTTATAATGTGCACATTTCATAACTTTTTACATAAAATTGTTTCATCGCGATAGATAATTTAGTTTAAAAGTTACACCGTTTTGTTTACATTGGGGTCACAACAGCGGACAACATTTTTGAAAATTCCATAAAAAATATTAAAAAATATTTAGATTTTTTTAAATATTTTTTCCATCGATAAAATTAAGCATAGATTCCCTCATTTCGATATGTGCACATTATAAAGAATCACACTGTATTATAATATAATTTACAGCATTAACAGTAGATAGGTACTAGGTATGTTCAAAATCATCAAAATGGAAAATGTAATCTGATTTGTTTTATTGTAGCAGGACTATGAAATAGGTGCTGATGACTATAACTCTGACTCAGGCAGTAACTACAGTAGTCATTGTAAAACCTTTAAGAAGAATAAATATACAAAAAAGAAAAAGGAATCGGGTAAGTAAGGCCTTAAAAGAAATGAATCAATACCATCATCTGCCTAACCTTTTCCCAATTATGTTGGTATTGGCTTCCAGTTTTAAATACCAGTATTTTACATGGAGTGACGCCGAATGACATAGGGACCAACGCAACGGGCTAACATGCTAACATGCTATCTTGTATATCATTGTAAAATCTGAATATAACCAAGAAATTCTTTCAGAAACAAAAAAGAACCCAGATTGGTTTAAACCTCTACTCGCCAAACCTATTAAGCCTAAGTTTATGGCAGACTTGAGATTAGCTCGAACTAAAGATCCGATCCACAGGACCAGAAAATCTAAAAAGGATAAGAAGAAACATTCAAAGCCGATTAGTGTTTGCCCCTATTGTGGAAAACTATTTTCTAACTTAAATGTTCATATATTGATTCACACAGGTATGAATTATAATCAACTGTAAGGTTTTTTTTTATTAAAGTAAGTATATAAAATATCACGCTATCATAGCTTCTACATATTAATGGTTATAAATTTAATTAATTAATTTGCCTTTAGTTTCTGTCTGTACGACCTTTTGTTCTTCTTAACCTACCTTTTTAACCTTTTTACGTATATGATATTACGGATCAATAAAGTGTGTAAACTATTTTTCAGCGGAAAGGAAATTTAGATGTGATAAGTGTCCAAAAGCATACTTCTCAGAAAATGCTTTGAAAAGTCACATGACGATGCATATGGAGAATCCAAGAAGGTTTAAATGTGATCAATGTATTGGAGCTTTCGCCTCCATGTCAGCATTGAACACGTAAGGTCTATTCAGTCATTGAAAAAACTACACAACTCAATGTCATATTGTTTTGATTGAAGAGTTTACTTATGAATCGGATACTTTCGCAGATATCATACAAGTAATCATACATATATTGATGAATTATTATTATGGTTCATGATGATTATGGGTATTATTTCAATTTAATCTTGCTTTTGTAAATTTAATAAGGCAGACATTTAGCAGATCAACAGCCGTTAACACTTGCGGTGCCAAGCACCCAGCCTATGGGTCGAACAATAATTCGTTTGTGTGCCAATAACCCGCCTCCGAGTCGTCGTTACACGTGGCTATAGATGACTTGTGCAAAATCAATAGCTAATCGCATTGACCAATGTGAGGCGGTGGCCAAGTCAAATTTATTAATTTAAAACATCAAAGGATTTTATGTCAAGGATCATCAAGGATCTCATTCCTTTTTGTAGCGTCTCTCATTCTATCTATTTCGTTTAATAAATCTTCATGTCCTGGATCCGACTAGCGGGACCAAATCTAAGTAACACGAACTTTAAGGACGCGTTAGCAAATTTGACGTAAAAAAACAGTTTTTCGGTACATTATACGGCCAAATGAAACTAAACCAAATAAAACTAATAATTAACACATACTCCTTCATCTTCATGGTTTTTGTCAGGTACGGTCCACTGGGAATCTTCTGGTGTTTGCTACGCACTGTTGGGGCGAGGCCATCGAGAGACACGGTGAAGCCCTTGCCGTGTCGCTGGACATCTCGAAGGCTATCGACAGGGTATGGCACGCAAGTCTGTTGAGCAAACTCTCGGCATACTGCATTCCCGCCGAGTTTTGCTGCTGGATATCTGACTTCCGGAGTGAACGGTTGATCCGAGTGGTCATTGATGGCTACTCCTCTGACCTTATTACTATTGATGCCGGAGTTCCTCAGGGATCTGTTCTCTCCGCGACACTTTTGCTGCTGCACATCAACGACCTCCTTGTTCCTGGCGTTGTTGGGTACGCAGAAGACAGCACTGTCATAGAGAGCTATACGTCCAGCGCAAAAGGTGATGAAGTACGTTCATTGTGAGAGCCCATGGTAGAGCGACCAAGTGGGGTGAAGAGAATCTGGTTGATTTCAACGCCACCAAAACAAGCGTGTCTGTTCACCGCCAAAAGGAGTCCGTTCAATCTGGCCCCTACTTTCCGGAGTGCGTCTGTACAAGTAACTGACAGTCTTGAGCTTCTTGGCACGAAGTTGAGCGCGAATCAGAACTTTGGCGCCTACATTGAGTTCTCTACAGAAAGCTCAAACTGCGGCAAAAAATCTAGGTATCCTAAACAAGGTTAAGCGATACTTCAAGCCTGGACAGCTTTCAGTATTATATAAAGCTCAAGTCCGGTCTGGCATGGAATATTGCTATCACCTTTGGGATGGCTCAGCTAAATACCAACTTGCCACACTTGACTCTGTAGAGTATAAGCTAGTTGCTAAGCTACACAGCCTGGCACACCGCCGCAAAGTTTCATGTCTGGTCGGTCTTCTACAGACTGTACTTCGGAGAGGGTGCGCAGGAGCTCCACGAGCTGATTCCGCCGTCGCCTTTCTTCCTTTGAGCACCCATATCTTGTCGATGTTCCGCACATTCGTACGAAACGCTTTGCTAAATCTTATATAATGCGCACAGCCAAAGAGTGGAACTCCCTGCCTGCGTCGGTTTTCCCGAGATCATATAACCCCAATCTATTTAAGTCACGAGTAAGTAGGCTTCTTCTGGGTTAGCTCGTTCCATCTTTGCCCCTGGGGCAAGATTGAGGTCAAGAGTACACCCATCTAATATTAAAAAAGGTACCGAGTGTGATTAGTACCAGATAAGGCATTTTTAAGACAAAAGCGAGCCGGCTTTCTCTCACTTCAGGTCAGGTGTCTTTCTAAGAAATTTCGGCATCTCAGAACAATGTCTTTGTTATGTGGTAGGAGTTTTTGTGTCTGAAATTACTTATCGTTCAAGTTCGTGAACATAAGAGCCAATATTTTTATATTTTAATATCCTTTCTTTCACTTTACTCTTATTGTGTGTGCTTGACTTGTGTTATAACTTTATAAGTAGTGATCGAAATTTCGGGTGCAATTTAACCTACAGTTGGAGAGCTAGAACGAGAAAGAGCTATATTTGAAAGCGATAGCCAAAATACATGAAAGTAAAAGAGACAGCAAATACAAGGATTAATTGCTGTCTCTTTCACTTTCATGTATTTTGGCCGGGTCGTTTGTTTGTATGATCATTTGTATCAGAGAATTAAAAGAACAATGGGAAAATTTGTATGGACCCCTTCCCCACCCTTGTACAACTTTCTCCTATATATAAAATGAAAGAGCGTAAAAAATACATTATTTTAATGTATGGCAGTAAATGTGTGAACGATTGGGGAAAAATATATTTACCGATAAAGTTATGGAATACTTTTGTATTTTTTTCATCAAACCTGCTTGTTCGGGGTGTCTATTGATAGGTCTTTTAAAATGACATAGAGGTTTCTAAAACCATTTTTTCTCAAAGATAGACACTTCCAACCAAAATGGTAAAAGCAAGAGAAAGCTGAAAAACTTGAAAAATATAGACTGTACATCGCAATGAACATGCCCTTATAAGATGGTGCGGAATAAACTTCGCATTCGCTTCCCCTCGCTTCCCCTCCCCCCTCTGACGCAGAGTCTCCGGCCCCAGCTCGTGGAGGACGTGGTGAGCTCTCTGTTCCCTTCGCGGACCATTCTACCCCGCCAATGGCTCCGCCACCTGGTGCCGGACGCGGACCACTTAGAAGACGATGACGACATTCCGGAGGTGACTGGGGTACACCTGAGAGTGCCGTTACCGCCCCGGGACCCGATGCCTTGCCTGGCAGAGCCTGGGTCCTGGCCTCGGAGGCTCTTGGGCCCCGACTGGAAGGGTTCTTAAGCGCATGCTTGGAAAGAGGTCAGTTCCTCAAGGGGAAACTGGTTCACATTCAGATGGGGCGCCCTGCCGACTCTCCGTCCACATACCGGCCCATTGTGCTGCTCGACGAGGTGGGCAAGCACTTTAAAAGAGTAATTGCAAATCGCCTTACCGAGCACCTTGCGGGGATAGGTCCGGATATTGTGGAACACCAATTTGGGTTCCGCGAGAGAGAGAGGACGTTTCGTCCCAGCCGCAGCGGTCCAGCGCCTCCGGGCGTCGGGGCCCACGTGATGGCTTCCGGCCACCGTAGGCGCGGGCCTGTGGACGGCGAGTAATGGGCTAGCTCACCATCCATCCGTCTTATGACGACGACTGGCTGTGTCGACGGCGCGTTCGTGTTCCACGCTCGCCTAAAGATATGTCAGCAACATTGAGCGGGAGGAGTCATGATGATTATATAATTATAAGTACAAACATTCCAAAAAAAAACGGGTTCTATTTCCAACTTAGAAGAATATGGGTATGTGGGTATGAAGTCTAAATTGGTATTATTTGTTGTAATAGCGGCAAAACAAATAAACATTATATCAAATCAAATCAAAATCATTTATTTCAAGTTGGCCAGTTACAGGCTCTTTTGAATAGTCGAAAAAATACTAAATTTTAATAAGCTGATAAACTAGGCTACAGTCCTACTCACAAGGCATAATAACTGTCAGTGTACTGTAGTTGCCGATTCCAAAGCGTTGGTCTCATGAGAAGAATGGCAAGAACCTTCATGGACACTTTTAAATCATAATATTGTTACAAAACTTTGGTTACATCTATACTAATATTATAAAGCTGAAGAGTTTGTTTGTTTGAACGCTAAGATCTCAGGATCTACTGGTTGGAATTGAAAAAATCTTTTTGTGTTAGATAGTCCATTTATCGAGAAAGGCTTTAGGTTATATAACATCACGCTACGATCAATGTTGTAAAAACGGGAAACGAGAGCTTCCGTTGCGTGCGCTGCGAAAATGGTTTAAGTTATGCAAATATTATGTATGAAAGAAATGTTCCTTTTTAAAAGTTCTACAAATAAGTCCGCGACAGCATATATCTATCTACTAAGATTGACTTACTGTAACCATTTTTTACTATCGAAATGTTAGGTTAAATAGAATTATTTTTTGCGAAGCTTATTTAACCCATATGGTATAAATCTATATCTAAATAAATATGTTTGTTAGAAAAGCAATTTAATATAGAATATTTGTTCCTTTTACTCTACATAGTTTAAACAAATATCTTAGAAGTTATCGCAATGTTAAAATGCACGCGCGACAAAATAATTACGCGGTCCGCCGGCCCTCGCGTCCCGATGTAGATACGTGGAGATTCTGGCCTCCGAGAAATATAAATTCAAAATATTTATTGCACCATAATATTTACAAGGTGTTATTGTATATTGTTTTGTGAGCAGTAGTGGCCCAGTGGTGGCGGCTCCGACTTACGAACAGTTGGTCGTGGGTTCGAACCCAAGACAGGCGCATTACTTTGTGTAATTTATTTCATCACCACTGCTCTCAAAACGGTGAAGGTAAACATCGTAAGGAAACCGGTATATCTTAGAACCAACAATTTGAAGATTGTGACATCTACCAATCCGCACTGGGCCCGCGTGGTGGATTATAGCCCATCCCGCTCCTAGAGACTAGAGAGTAGGCCTGAGTCCGTTCAGTGGGAACAATATAGGCTGATGATGATGATTGTATATTTAACAGTAAGAGATAGGTAGGTACCTATAGTAATTCTCAATTTAATAATGTAATCTAAGGTTCTATCAAATATTATAGAGAGGAAAGATTAGCTTTTTTGTTTGTTACGATGTAACTCAAAACTCAGACGCCTTGGCAAATTCTTTCAACATTAGAAAGCTAATTGAAAAAATATTACTATGTTGGGTAGTCGACTATCGAGGAAGGTTGTAAGTTATATATTATTGTGACGCATACGAAGTTGCGTGGGTCAGCTAGTCATTCATATCGAGATTGGTATATTATCATGTGAGAACGATGTAGCAAGTTGTGCACGATAAGTGTCGACTGTAAAGCCAAAACGACGATTTAAAAATAAAATAATAATTCAAACAAGCCGTGGCAACTAAGAGGTGACCAGTCACAACTGACAGCACCCGTACACGAGCATGACGCATGGTCAGCACCATTCCACTCAACCATTTTAAAGGGAACGAAATGACCCGACACACCTGCCACCATCAGCGAGACATTTAAGTGAGCATGACACACTCAATCGCCAGGGCATATCCAAGTCAAATAAAAAAATAGAAAAATAAATGTACTTTGTACTTTCTAGTACATAGTACTCACACAATATGTGCTATGCGACTATATAATACTAAAGAGATTGAATTTATACATTGCAAAGATAGTTGTACAATCTTCTTCTTCTTTCTTCTTCCTATTAAATGCTATTAATTTAAGCGTCCTGTCCTTGTGGAGCAGGACCGGCATTGAACCAAGCATTTTTATCAGCGATATATAATCGTCTAACTTGTAATATGCTTGCTTGCATAGTGTGCGTTTGATACATGTTTTAAATTTCGTTTCATTCAGTTCAAGAATGCTTTGTGGAATTTTGTTATAGCATCTCAAACAGTACCCCATGAAAGATGAGTCTACCTTAGCGAGTCTGAAGCCTGGCTGAACTAACTGGTCCCTATTCCTAGTAATATAATTGTGTCTGTCACCTCTTTTATTAAAAAGATGCAGATTTTTTCTCCGTACATTATGTGTTCGTAGATGTACTGACAATGCACCGTCATAATGTTAATGTTCTTAAATAAATAGTTTCCTCAGAGAATCGCGCCTACGAAAACCATATATTGCTCTGATGGCTCGTTTTTACAGAATAAAAATAGATTCAATGTCTGCAGCTCGTCCCCATAACAAAATGCCATAAGACAATTAGGCTATGAAAGTAACTAAAATAGACCAGCCTAGCGGTATCTACATCAGTAAACTGACGGATTTTTCTAATGGCATAATATGCTGCTGAACTTAGCCGCCCTGCAAGAGATGTTAAATGGCATAATATGATAAGTTGGTTTTTCATAGGGTTTGTATGAATAACAAAGTTATATTTGCGGTTTGGTAAATGTCCTATATCCCAAAAAACAACTATAACCCATTCAATCCAATTCTGGTTGAAAGTTTCATTGCGATCTACAACAGCATTTAGATTTTTCACTCTTTTAGTTTAAAAGTTAGAACGATTGACTTTGAGAAAAAATGGTTTTAGAAACCTCAATGTCATTTTAAAAGACTTATCAATAGACACCCCACACTAGTAGATTTGATAAAACAAAAAATATATATATTTTCCATTTTTGTCGGTGAATAATTTTTTTCCCCAATTATTCACACATTTACTGCCGTTCAATAAAATGATGTATTTTGCATGCTCCTTCATTTGATTTGATATATAGCAGAAAGTTGTACAAGGGTGGGGACGCTTTATCCCATTTTTCTTTAGATCCGGGACGGGAATCAAGACGCAGGTCCGTCTCGGTTGGCAGTAGCAGCCGGCTACATTATATCCGTGCGAAGCCGAGGCGGGTTGCTAGTTTATTATACGAAATCACACTTCACACTAATATTATAAAGGCGAAAGTTTGTGAGTGTGTATGTTTGTTAGTTCTTCACGTCTAAACGGTTCTAGCGATTTTAATAAAATTTGGTATGGAGTTAGCTGACACCTTGGATTAACACATAGGATATTTATCTTCCCGGGGGATAATTCTCGAGTTGTAGCGGGCGAAGCTGCTGGCAACAGCTAGTGCTAAATAAAACGAATAAATGCCGATGCTTTTGTTTTCAAAAAGCTTGTCGCAAAATTGTAAATACATAGGTACTTTCACCACTACTTAGGTAATTGCTTACCAACCAACCAATGTCGAATAGTGATAATTAGATAAGATAATTGTGACTATGTCACGTTACAAACTTTTTAAAAACACATCACTACTCATTTTTTTTTTTTCTTCAAAGTTTTATCTGCAATCAGTCTTCGGACTATGAGCGGATGAGTTCCGTGTTGCTTGTAATATAGAGTGTGGCTTCCAGTGATGCCATCTACTCGCAGGTATTACGGCCTTACTGCCGGTCGTCTAGTGCCATGATACTGTGGCGCTTCAAGCGGAGCAGGTAGTCTCGTTGTGTCAACTGTCGAGCTAGCTCATTTGGGTGGATGGCTAGTCGTTCTTTATATTTCCCTGCTACATTCCGAATCTCCTCATTTACTGTGGGAATGGCTAGTTGTTGGTGGATTTCAGCGTTTGTAGTGAACCATGAGACATTGGCTATTGTTCGTAGTATTTTGTTTTGCTGACGCTGCAAGATGGCTATATTGGAGTTGCTTGCGCTTCCCCAGAGCTGTACTGTATCCCATACATCCAAACGAGCTTCCATACCACTTTGTAAATTAAGAGTTTGTTATCTAGTGATAGTCTGGAGTTGCGGCCGAGTAACCAGTGAAGATTTTTTAATCTGTATGAGAGTTCATCTTTTTTGGCTTTGATATGTTGTAGCCAGGTCAATCGGCGGTCCAAATGGATTCCAAGGTATTTAACACAACTTTTATGTGGTAGGGTGGTATCTCCGAGTTTGACCGGTGGGGAGTCCTCCTTTCTGAGTGTGTATGTGACTTGGACAGACTTTGCAGCACTGGCTTTTAGTTTCCATCTTTTCATCCAAGTGTGTATTTGTTAAGTCCACTCTGCAGAAGATTTGATGCGACTTCTGGGTTTGTGTGACTCGACAATATTGCCGTATCATCTGCGAATGTTGCTATAACAACTCCAGGTTCCGTCGGTAAGTCTGCTGTGTACAATATGCACAGAATTGGCCCTAGGACAGAGCCCTGAGGTACACCAGCTTCAATTCTGTGAAAGGCTGAGGTATTTATTACCCGATTCTTTGACGTAGAAGAGTCTATCTGTGAGGTACGATTTCAGTATACTGAAGAACGGGTGGGGCAGGTGTTGTTTGATCTTGCCTAAGAGGCCCTTATGCCAGACTTTGTCGAAAGCCTGCTGGATGTCCAGGAACACAGAAGAGCAGTATTTCTTTTGTTCCAGCGTTTTTCGTATATGTTCACAGACCCGGTGTATTTTTTCTACTGTCCCGTGTTGTTTCCTGAAGCCGAACTGATGGTCAGGTAGTACATTTTTCTCCTTGAGTATTGGGGCCATCCTGTGCAGTAGCACTTTTTCAAAGATCTTGGACATTGTCGGCAGAAGGCTTATTGGTCTATATGACGTTTTTTCTTGGGCAGGTTTCCCATGTTTGTGAATCATCACAAATTCTGAGATCTTCCATTGGTCAGAAAAGTACTGTAATCTCAGCATGGAGTTCAATAAGATTGTTAGCATAACTATGCCCTTGCGTGGCAGCTCTCTCAGTACTTCCTTCGTGATCAAATCATAGCCTGGTGCTTTTTTACTGTCAAGACATCTTATACTCTTTTGGACCTCTTGGGGTGTAACTGGTTTTGGTGGGAGACAAAGTTGAAAGTCTTCTTTTAAGACAGAATTAACGTGACTTTCTACATCCCTGTCGTCAGTTTCATCATTTGGTTTAAAAACCTGTGACAAGTGTTTCGCAAAGATGTCCGCCTTTTCCTGGCCTGTTTTAGCCCACTTGTCATCATCTTTTATTGGGTGTTTTTGTTCATGAGGCCTGTCATAGGCTTTAGTAAATTTCCATAACGAGTAGGTAGTTGCTTTCTTTGGTTGCCGTTAGGGACTCTAGTTTAAGCTGGAGGGTTTCATCGTTGGTCTTTTGGATTAGGCTTTTGAGTTCTACTATCGCCTTATTCAAGAGGGTACTTAACATAAAAAAACTATCAGCAAAAAAATAAAGGGGACTATATTTCTTGTCACCAAGTTGTATCACCTAATATATAGAAACGTCACCACTAAATATTTTCGTTCTCAGATAAACAAAAAGTGTTTCCAGAAATGAATTATCAAATTAATGTTAATATAATTATGTGTAAAATAAGAGCAACAAAAAGGTAGTGCATTAGATGAATATAAACTTCGTTCTTATAATAATAGTTTTATTACATAAACAATAGTTTTGTGCCCAGAATGGTAGATCTGTCACCAAATAATGAAAGAAACCCTAACCCTAGAGGGTCGACGTCAAGGTCACCCCGAGGTTCGGTTAGTTAGGTTCCTTTAATCCCTGCAGACAGACCACTGAACTATTATAATACATACAAAAACATTTATTTGCTACTAGAGCCTATATCTCCATGATTTTAGGTGATTTATTGTGGAATTGATTGGAGACTACGTTTTGATGACAAACCTACTATTTTGGGGACAAACCCTATTACATAAGAAACACAATACTTATTAAATTGGCGATAGCTTAAATGATACCCAAAAATAAATAAAAAACTCAAATATCAAGTCGTGTCACTTCGCTCGTAATTTCGCCGCGGCGCGCTTGTCACTGTGTGTGTCACCAGTGCACGTGTAGTAGTAAGACTCCATACCTAAAATTGAACCGCGACGTAAACGCGTTCTGATGTATTTTTTTTACCTCCCTAACTATTTTTATTAATTATGTGAAATCGAGTTAGTTTGCTTGTTACGTCTTCACACCTAAAGGGATGAACAAATTTTGAACATAGGTAGGTAAACCATGGTATTGACTGGGCAATGGGCATAGGGCATATACTTTTTGTCCTGACCGTACGTCCCCGTAGGACAATTTCGGTCTCCACGGGAGAGAAATCGCGGGCAACAGCAAGTAATTCTTATAAACATCTCTGTTTTTTTGCTGTAGTCGATCAGAAATGTATCTTCATAGATTTTTTTTTTGAAGCACATTTTGTTTTATTTTTCAGTCACATGCTATGCCATCGTGATGAGAAAAAGTTTGTTTGCGATGTTTGCAATAAAGCATTTAAAAGGGTACGTATAACATAAAATATGTCGTTTGTATATTCAGTAAGTTCATAAGTGCATATATTTAAGTATAATCTGCCTCTAAGGTTACCACCACTGCTGGGACTCCAGGCTTCCACATTATGAGAGGAAATAGGCTATCCACCACGCGGGCCCAATGCCGATGTCCCATATCTTCGAATTTTTGGTTATAAGACATACCGGTTACCTCGCGATTTTGAGAACAGCGGTGATGCAAATAAATTACACAAAGTAATGTGCTTGCCTGGGTTCGAACCCACGAACGACTTACTGCTCGTAAGTCGGGGCCGTCAGCACTGGGTCACCACTGCTCTCAGTTCGAAGTGTTAATCAGTAAAAATACGAAATTTTAATCGTGTTGAACTGAACCTTCAAACAGTCTCATTATTGCTTCGTGAATATTCAGACCGGTTTAGTTCGTCGTACCCTAATAATTTTATGTTTACAGAAACCGATACTAAAACGTCATAAGATGACACATAACTTCGGAAGCAAACCCATCAAGTGCGAGCAATGCCCCATGAGTTTTGACACTCAGTACGCTTTACGACATCACTTGCGCGTGCACACCGGGGAGCGACCTTTTAGATGCGAGGTAATAACATAATAATCATAACGCCTGTAATCCCTGAAAGAGTTATGTACTATTATGTATTCCGTGGTTTAAATCTTATGTAATAGAGAGCGAACCTATTGACAACTGGGTTCATATCCAGATAATATAATAGATGTTTATTTATAAAAAAGTGGCACATTTACACTAAAATATATACCTTAACAATAAAATCGAGCGCAGTTACTTATTTATTTAAACTAGGTTAAACCTGTGTTTCAGGCTACAAGGTGTTTAAACATGTAATTAACATTAGGTGGAAAGTAAAGTACTAAAATTAAACTATCTTAGTGTAACAACAAAATATACTAGGATGGAAAGTTTTTTTTTTTTAATTGACGCAGGTAACCAACATTCCAAAATAGTATAATACTCTAAGAAAATAAGTTACAAAAAAAAATAATAATAAAATAATAATAATAATTTATTTATTTCAAATACATTCATGAAATAATTAAAAACTAGCCTAAATGAGCAAACAAACAAAAATTCGATTTGACATCTGTGTCTGAACTAGATAAATAAATATCTGTAACCCAGACAACAGCGCTCTTCCTTAAAATTATACATTAATTAAGAAACTATTAGTTCAATTTGACTTTAATTATTACATTGTTAGGTTTTAATCAAATGAGAAAATAAAATAAAAGTTTTTAGTTTCGTCATAGGTCAATTTATGAATATATACACAAACACTTTTCGTTCTTACATCTTCTATTGTTACATGCATATTTATGTCGACAATTTTATCAATCTTATTATAAAGATACGGACCCAAAAAGCAGAAATACCTATTAACGAACGGGTGTTTAAACATGGTTCTGTCGGTGCTTGCTGTTGGTTTTCGTCGTCTGGATATAATAGCCGGTTTTTTAAAGTCCACTTTCGTATGTTGCATCAAGATAGCATTCAATATGAACAAGTGACGGACAAAGAGAACCTCACAAGTTTGTTACAGCTGATAAGTTGGGAACAAATACGGACGGAAAGTGCTTACTTTTAGAATAATTCTTTGTGCTACTTCAAGTGGCTTTAAAATTGTCTTTGGTGCACCACCCCATACAGAGATGCAAATTGCTATACACCATATCCTCTGCATTCCGCATCAGTCAACCCCAGGCAACTTTTTAAGGCCGTTGAACCATTAAGAGCCAATTCACACGACGCGCGGCGTAAAGCCGGCTTTTGACTATGGGATGTAATATATATTACATCTTGAGCTATATAAGACATCCCGCGTTTGAGATGTAATATATATTATAGCACAGTGTGAAAGAGCTCAAAGATCAATTTTAAAGGTAGCAAAGTTCCATCCCTTTTTCTTTCCTACAGCTGAGCTATATAAATCCTGCAACATGCTGACTGTGCGCCAGCTTTTCATTATGCACCTAGTATTAAAACAGCACACCATGCTCACGTTTAATGCTGACAATACTAACAAAAGACGGAATGATTTAGTATGCATGTCTAATGTTATATCCAAACATGCCTTTGCGGAAAAAATATTTTCATTTTTAGGCCCATTTTTGTACAATAGATTAAATCGAAAACTAAGTATGTATAAGTTAAACTATTTTAGCTATAAAAAAACCGTAATTACCTTTTTACAACCTTTATCTTATGCACAGACAGAGGATCTACTTGTTGTCTGCAAATAAACTACTTACACGACTGTTTTCTATCTATAGTTTATACGTGTAAGTTTTTAATTTTAGTATTTTACCATACACTAAATGTTAATTTATTTGTTTTAAGTAGATATGCATACACCTTGTAGCCTGATACACAGGTTCAACCTAGTTCAGTCAAAAAAGCAACTGTGCTCTATTATAACTGTTATTATTTTATTGTAAATGTGCCACTTCCTATAAATAAACGATTATTATTATTATAAAAGTATGTCGAGCGATAAAATATTATATCTCGAGATGTAATATATAATATCCCATAGTCAAAAGTCTTCGGTAAAGATAACACTCGTCGTCGGCGCGTGTAAAATTCTCTGTGTGAATACGCCCTCAGCTAGGGTGTCCCCTGACCCCTGACTGCCTCATTGATTCAGCCCTGGGTTCGATTCTCAGGTGCCATCACGGATTTATAAGTAGGAGCTTCGGAGACTGATGCTCGTTGTTGGCTATAGGCCCGCCTGCTTGCCTCATGTAACATTGCAGTTTAAATATTAAACTAGCGGAATGTAGGTGTACAATTCTTTAGATAGTCAAATTATTTAAGGAAAAAAGGCGTTACTTTCAATTTTTTTTATGGTTTCTAATTTTAGATTTGTTCGCAACCATACAGCTACAAACACGATTTCAACCGACACTGTTTAAAAAAGCACGGAGTGTTCTTGAAACGAAGAAACGTGTATGTCATGAACGAAGAAGTTTTACAGCAAGAAAGAGCTATTATGAGGGAACTATCGCTTCGGGCACACGGTATCATAAAAGATGGAGAAATAAAAAACCCATTTGATGGTCCTCAAGCAGCGATGGCGTATGAACAAGCTATGAAAGCCATAGAAGATAACAAGATCCCTATAATTTATTAAGTGATACCCATGCAGAAAATATCTGCAAGCATAGTTGACCAGGTCCTGACAAAAGGCATCGGTATAAAACCTATAATCACGGATAGATGACCACAATTATCATTTTATTTTCACCCAAATGTCATACATTTTTTTAAATTAAGTTCTATTGTGAAAAAACTCCTTTTTTTAATTTGGGTAAACAACTCCGTAATTACAAGTTGATTGAAAAGTTGTAATCTTTTTCTTTTCCATATCCCAACTTTTTACCTAAGCAGCTTTTTGGACACATATGTACTATTTCACATTAAGTTACCTATTGAAACTGTCATTGACATTCAAAATGATGTTAAGGCAAAAATAGGGGTGTGATGCTAGATAAGCCATGATCACACTAATATTATAAAGGCGACAGTTTGTGAGTGTGTATGTTTTTTACTTCTTCACGCAAAAACTACTGCACGGATTTGGATGAAATTTGGTGCACAGATAGTTTATAACCTGTATTAGCAAATAGTTTTTATCCCGATTTCATATTCCCGTGGGTTGTAGCGGGTGAAGCCGCTGGCAACAGCTAGTAGATAATTATTTAATTACAAATTGGCCAGAAGTTCGCACTCGGGGTCTGCCAGCAAGTCTTGGAGTGAAATGAATGTTAACTTGTTAATAAAAGTAAATGTATGTTTAAAATAATCATGCCGCACCTTTAAAGACAAACCGTTACTTAACGAAAATATATAATTTTACATAGGAGCCAAAACAAAACAATTGCACAGGTTTTACGCAATAGAATTTAAGATCATGGTGCTTTGAGTCATCTTTTGCTGCCATAATAATTGATATTGTAGGAGGGCATAGCAACAAGGCGCCCGCGCTTTGTTAGCAGCGAGCGTAGGTAGGTACAAAACCGCTCGCCGCCCCACGCCGCTGCCCCGCGCACGCCTCAGTCCGGCTCGCATCGCTGTCGCATACGGTCACGTTTATTAATTTTCTACCTGTCTACTGTGATTTTTTTGTATACCGTGAACTGTGACAATAAACTTTCTTTTGTGCACTATACATCGTCCATTAATTTATCTCGTTACCTGACCCCACTACAAACTGGCGCTCCAACGTGGCACGCGTACCTAACCGACGCGACGCGAACTCAAATTCTTGCAACGTAACGGTTTTCTTAGTGGACAAAACTAACTTTAGTGCACGTTACGTACAGCGTAAACAGTGTTCCTTGTGTCTTACTGACTATTGTGTACAATGCCTCGTCGCAAAAGTAGAAGCAACGATGATGACATCAGCGTGCCGCCGGCGTCCCCGACGCCCGCGCCGCTATCTGAAGGGACGCTTACGTCGTTTCTGGAGGCGTTCGCCAAGGCTCAAGCAGAATCGAACCGTCAGCTGGTTCAGAGCCTGCTGGTGACGTCGGCCGTCAACGGCTCAGCTTCACCGTCTCCATCGCCTGCTGCACCAGCCAAACATGGAAACTTTGCGCGCTGTACGTCGCGATTCAGCGGCGCTCACCGGGACTCAGAGGCCCTCGAAGCATTCGTCGACTCTATAGTGATATATAAGGAGTGTACAGGCATCAGTGACGAACACGCGCTTCGCGGCCTACCTATGCTCCTGGAAGGGGAGGCAGCTGTGTGGTTTCGTGGCATAAAGTCTTCAGTGACGTCATGGGAAGACGCGCTACAGAGACTTCGCGCCATGTTCGGTGTAGCCCGACCGCCACACAAAATATTCCGAGAAATATTTGCCGCGGAACAAACGGAGGAACGCACGGAGGTCTTCGTTGCTCGCCTTCGCGCGCTTATTGCTAAACTTCCATATAATGTCATAAAAGAAATGGAAGTCGACATGATATACGGCCTACTACATAGGCGAATAAGAAAACGGGTAACTCGTGAATCGATCGACAATGTAGAACTGTTAATCGAAAAGGCGCGAAACATAGAAGAATCGCTCTCCGAGGTGTCGACCGACGCACGTGGACCCGCCGCTAGCGCGCATGCGCCGACGCCCGTGCGCACTCCCGCCGTCTCCGCGACGAGCGCGCCAGCGGCGCCAGCGAACATACCTACAGCGTCGCCGAGTGCTACGAGTAGCGCTGCGCCCCCGCCTATTGTGGTAAATTCGGACAATAAAGGTAAAAGACTTTTCTGTGTTTATTGCCGTAAAAGCGGACATACACGTGACACTTGTAAAAATATTAAAAACAAATCCGATAAAAGTGCGACTTCCGAGTCAAGTGTGAAGTGTTACGGCTGTGGCGCTATAGGTGTAATTAGGTCAAATTGCGCTAAGTGTTCGGTAAATCCCATTTCTGTTGTCGAGTTCAACATGTTAGAGCCCACTAGGGTTTATAATAATACTTGTAATGTAACTTTGAATAGTGAAACCTTTGTTAATAATTTAAGTAACGTATCTCAATCTGCTTGTTTATGTAATAAGAATACTTGTATGTGTAATGTCGACCTCGACTGCGATGCGTTGCCGATTAGAGTAGGTAACTTGCCCGCGTCGAACTTATGTACTGACGGTCGTCCGATACTCGATATCGAGATAGGCAGTCATCGTGGTACCGGGTTGATTGATACGGCCGCTAAGCGTAGCGTAGCCGGTTCGAGTCTGTATGCACTGCTTCGTAAACTACACTATTCGTTCCGTAGTAGTTTTATGTCGGTAAAATTGGCCGATGGCATAGTGCGGGAACTCAAGGTCTTACTCGTTGATGTTGACATATTACTTAAGGGCTTGACGATACCTATTACTTTTGTGATTTTTCCTAATTCAGTTAACAATGACACGTTACTCGGTATTGATTTCTTACGTAAAGCCGGTATTGTTATTAATGTTTCGAACAATACTTGGTTCACAGCTGATCGGCCTCAGGTCATTCACCCCTTGCGGTGTGAGACTTCACGTGACTTCGTTGGGTGCGCTTCCGCGGATGTCTTACGTAATAATGAAGGTTCGATGCTGTCAATTTCAGAAAAGGAAAATCTCGCTCAGCTGCTACAAGAGTATGAAGATATCTTCGCAGAAGGGGGAGAACCCACACCGTTCGCAGAGCATCGCATTGATTGTGGTGATCATCCGCCGATTGCGGTGCCGCCATACCGACTCACTCCCGCCAAGAAAGCCATCATGGAAACGGAGATAGAGAAGATGCTTCGCGAAGGTATCATCACGGAATGTGAATCTCCATGGGCAGCACCAGCTCTTTTGGTACCGAAGAAGGATGGTGCTTACCGGTTCTGCGTGGATTATCGGAAGCTGAACGCCGTCACCAAGAGTGACTCGTACCCGCTGCCAGTAATCGATGACCTCCTTCAATATACTGGTAAGAGCTGTTTCATGAGTACTATTGACCTCCGATCGGGGTACTGGCAAGTCAAAGTGAGGCCTGAAGACCAGGATAAAACTGCCTTTGTATCTCCATTTGGAGTTCACAAATTTACTCGTATGCCGTTTGGTCTGCGCAATGCGCCCGCAACGTTTCAACGTTTAATCGATCGATTTCGTTCTGCGTCATCTCTTAAGGGGGTGACACTCCTTGGTTACATTGATGACCTGATATTGATATCCGGATCATTTCACCAACATCTCGAGGATTTACGTGCGGTATTCGATCGCTTACGTGTCTTCAATCTCCACGCAAATCGCAATAAGTGCACATTTGCTCGAGAGAGTGTGAAATACCTAGGCCACATTATCACCTCAGAAGGAGTGTCCCCAGATCCAGATAAGGTTACGGCGATATTAGATATGAAGGAACCAACTAATGTAAAGCATCTAAAATCCTTTCTACAGAGTTGCTCATGGTTCCGTAAGTTCATGCCGAATTTCTCCCAAGTTGCACAGCCACTGACTATGCTAACGCGTAAGGATCAGTCCTGGCTGTGGGGTGAAGAACAGATCAAGGCATTTAGAGAACTAAAAGGACTACTTACCTCACCTCCGATTCTTATTCAGCCAGATTATAACGTGCCATTCGTTCTCAGGACTGACGCTAGCAATTACGCACTGGGTGCGGCTCTACTCCAGGGGGAGCCGCAGCGAGAAGAGAAACCCATCGAGTATGCCAGTCGCCTCCTCACGCCGGCGGAGCGGAACTACTCTACCACCGAGCGCGAGGCGTTGGCAGTTGTCTGGGCAGTCGAGAAGTTCCGAGGGTACATTGATGGCCATCCAGTACGTGTCGGCAGTGACCATCAGCCCCTGAAATGGCTACTTACCCTGAAGTCACCTGCTGGACGTCTCGTACGATGGGCCATGAAACTCCAGTCCTTTGATCTACAAGTCGACTATACTCCTGGGAAGGCAAACGTAGTTGCTGATTCGCTCAGTCGTCCCCCGTGTGAGGAGGAGGCTCGCGATTCCTGTGGAGTCTGCATGGTGCTCGTTGACCCGCCGCGCTGGGATGCCACTACTCTTCGTGAGGATCAGCTTGCAGACCCTGAAGTGGCGAAGATCATGAAGGCTCTGGAAGGCAAAGATGAATTAGAACTTACGCGATGGTCAGAGAGAGGTTATCATACGTGCAGAGGTGTACTATACAGGTATACAGAAGCGGAGACTGAAGAACCACAGCTTGTCGTTCCTGAAAACCGAAGGAAACAGGTACTTGTCGAATGTCACGACTCAGCTATTCAGGTCATGGCGGTCTGGATCGAACCCTGCACCGTATAAGTCAGAGATTTTATTTTCCCGGTATGCGACGTTATGTAGCAGAGTATCTGAAAACCTGCATAGAATGCCAACGCTACAAACCTTCCAATGAGAAACCTGCGGGACTCTTACAGACTCCGGTTCCCGCTCAGCGCTTCGAAGTTCTAGCTGTAGACCTGTTCGGGCCACTGCCTAAAGGGGCTAATGGGGAGAGATGGGTGTTAATCGTAGAAGACACAGCCAGCAAGTGGGTTGAGCTGTTCGCCCTCTCCGAAGCCACAGCTGAAGCATGCGCTAAGGTACTAATTGAAGAGGTTTTCTTACGCTTTGGTGTTCCAAGGCGTCTCATATCCGATAACGGCGTACAGTTCGTTGCCGATGTCATGCAACATGCAATGTTCACGCTTGGTGTAAAACAGAGTCTCGTGCCACTTTACCATCCGGAGGCGAACCCGGTCGAGCGTAAAAATCGCGACCTCAAGACCCAGTTGGCGATCTTGGTAGAAGGACACCATCAGCAATGGCCAGAAACTCTGCCATTCATCCGATTTGCATTGAACACTTCAATAACCAAAGCGACGCAACAGACACCTGCTTATTTAACACTAGCTGGTGCCCGCGACTTCGTTCGCGTTGAAATATGTGTAAGTAATTAATAAGTTTTTAAATCAAAGAATTTCTCTGTAAACTACATTAAAACAAACAATTGCTCAGCGCTACTTACTCGTGAACATGCAACATATAGCTGTTGAATCAAAAAGTTTCACCTAAATTGGTTAAATAACAATGAGAATTCAATTTCCTGCCTACCCCCTAAGTTAGGTAGCGTGATTATTTGTAACGTAACTTTGAGTCCAGGTAACACACAGTTGAATAAAAAAAGGTCCATCAAAATCGGTTAAAAACAATCCAAATTCAATTTCCTGCCTACCCCCTAAGTCAGGTGGCGTGATTAGTAATATCATAAGTTTAAGTCTAAACAACACTTAGTTGAACAAAAAAAAAAACTATCAAAATTGGTTAATAAACAATCAAAATTCAATTTCCTGCCTACCCCCAAGTCAATTCGCGTGATTATTTATATCCTATTTTACTCTCCAGGTAATGCTGAGTCAAATAAAAAAAGTCCCATCTAAATCGGTCCAGTAGATTCTGAGATTAGCCCGGACAGACAGACAGAAAGACAGACAGACAGACAGACAAAAATTCTAAAAATGGTTGTTTTGGCTTCTATTGCTATAATTAAGACCCCCTGTAACAGTTTTTCATAAAAATCTTCAATGTACAGACATCGGCCTTTTACAGTTTTATTATATGTATAGATTTGCTCGTGAACTCCGCTCCCCTATTGCAGTACAGAGCGATCTTCGTGCTGTGATAGAGGCTGAAAACTATGTTCCACAGATTACGCCGTATCTGCTGAAGCTAGCGGAGACACTCAGCAACAGTAAGGAGTGCATTGAGCGACAGCAAGATCTCCGTAAGGCTGCCAAAGATAAGACACGAAAGGCTGAGGAGTTTGCCGTCGGTGATCTTGTCCTGATGAAGACGCACGTGCTTAGCAGTGCTGCTAAAGGAGTCAGCTCTAAACTCATGCCAAAAAGGGATGGCCCTTACTTGGTGCAGAAGAAGGTTAGCCCAACTACTTACCTTTTAACGTTTCCTGGTTCACCGGATGAAGTCATTGGGAAGTACCACGTTTCGGCGTTAAAGAGATATCATTCTAGGGATGGTGAATGCCCTGAGGTTCCGCAGCCGGTTGCTCCTAAGCGTTCTCGTGGTAGGCCGCGTAAGAAACGTGTCATTGTTGACGTTTGACCAACGGTGAGGGCACCAATGGTTGGTCAAAAGGGGGAGTATGTAGGAGGGCATAGCAACAAGGCGCCCGCGCTTTGTTAGCAGCGAGCGTAGGTAGGTACAAAACCGCTCGCCGCCCCACGCCGCTGCCCCGCGCACGCCTCAGTCCGGCTCGCATCGCTGTCGCATACGGTCACGTTTATTAATTTTCTACCTGTCTACTGTGATTTTTTTGTATACCGTGAACTGTGACAATAAACTTTCTTTTGTGCACTATACATCGTCCATTAATTTATCTCGTTACCTGACCCCACTACAATATTTATTTACAATATAACGTAAAATACCGTTAAGCTATATTTTTAAATAGAACCGTGTTAATTATGATTTTTCATTTTTATTGTAACAGTTTACCATTTTTTTTTTAGATTATGATTAACTAGCGGACGTCACGCGGTTTCACCCACGTAGTTCCCGATCCTGTGGGACTACAGGGATAAAAAGCCTATGTCACCCGGGGTGACAAAATTCTTTCACCGTTGGGAAGCTACACTATAGCTTCCCAACGGTGAAAGAATTTTTCAATTCGGTCCAGTAGTTTCGGAGCCTATCGTTACAAACAAATCTTTCCTCTTTATAATATTAGTGTAGATTACAGTTAAATTCCCATACAAATAATGTATCTAACCCCATTATAACAATGATTTAACAATACTATCAAATTGAAAATAATATAGTTAACATTCCTTTTAATTATAACTGGACAGACAAATAAAATAGGGGTGAGTTAGGTACTAACCGAATTTTTATTCCAAACAAACCTAATCATTTTTATGAAAAGGGGCGCGGAACCCACTTTTGTAAGCTCTAGGTACCAAACTATTATAGATATTACCCTAGCTACACATGCGGCGGCAAATCTATCGAGAAATGGCACGTGTCGAGCGAACCATCTTTCGCAGATCACCGCCGTGTGTTTCAATTTACGGCATAAGATAACAAACCTGTTCGTTCCATATCGTAACCCCCGGAAAACAGATATTTTTATTTATTTTATTTATTTCTTAAGAAAACTTACAGCTAGGATACAGATAGTCGACAGATAGTGAAAGAAGGCCAATTAAAAGTTTTCACTGACGTTATAAGGGTAGCACAAGAAACAGTAGACATGCAAGAGAAAGTAAGAATTAATATAATATAACAAGGTATACCAAATTAACAACCGATGCACGAACATCTGATGCATTACCGAACAACATAGAACGCGGCGTACAGTTCCTAACCGACACTCTTTTTGCAGTTACGAACTGGTATGTCAGATTCTAACTCCTTAAACCCCTGACAAAGTTTAGGGTGGGGCCAGAACTAGAGAGATTGCGCAAGGGCGTTAGGAAACTCTTCAAGCAAGCTAAAAATTCCAGTACTACCGAGGACTGGGACAAGTATAAAACAGCGCAGCAACACTACAAAAACGGATCAGTTACCGAAGGACCGAGTCCTTGCGTAACTTCTGTTGTAGTATAAACACAACAAACCAGACCGGAAGATTTAAGAAAGTCCTTACAAAGGCGACCTCAACCTTTTGGGCTCCCTTAAAAAGGACGACGGCACTTTTACAACCTCGGACAATGAAACCAGCGGAACCAGCGCAGTACTGCTGACGACCCATATTTTCCCGGATGCCAAATCAAATCCGACTCAGAGTGGCCTACTGACCACCACAGCGCACCAACAACCAGCGAATGGGATGTGGCCATCAAGCTAGTAACTGCGGATAGAATATAATGGGGTCTAAGGAGCTGAAAGGCTGCGGATTTGAAAGGCTTGAGCCTTTCAAATCCGCAGGGCTGGACGGGATATTCCCGGCCCTACTATAATGGCAACTAAAACAGGTAATCAAGCACCTAATACCAATCTACCGGGCTTGTATAGCGTTCAACTATATCCCCATACTTTGGAGGGAGGCAAAAGTAGTCTTCCTACCTAAACCAGGAAAAGAGGACTAAACACACGCCAAATCTTTCAGGCCCATCAGCTGTGCAAGGTGGTGCGCTCTGCACTGCAGATAGTAGAAGATTGGTGTGATGAATACAAACTTTCAGTAAATCCCAAGAAAACAGAACTTATCCTTTTTGCCAACAAAAGGAAGTTACCAGAATTACAACCACCAAAGCGAAATATCTGAATTCTTGATAACAAATTGAACTGGGCGAGTCACTTAGAGGCTAAAACAAAGAAGGCCTGTATAGCTTTTAATTAGTGTAGAAGACTACCTAGTTGGTAAGAGATGGGGTCTTAACCCAAAGATTACACTCTGGCTATACCTACACGTCAGTCATCAGATCTTTTACCTACGGATCAGGTTATGGTGGCCTAGAATTCAGCTGACCACGGTGAAAACGAAACTCCAGAGTCTGCAACGCTTAGTTAATTAGCAGCTACTGGGTGCATATGAGAACAACTCCATCAGCAGCTTTAGAGTATGTTTTGATTTTAAGACCTCTGGATCTGGTCATAAAAGAGGAAGCTCAGGCAACGACCTTAAGACTAAGATCAAATCGGACTATGGAAAGTAAATACAGAAACACCACACTCAAAAGTTGGGATTCTGAAGGAAAGGTACCACTCCTTGAGGCGCCCATGGATAAAACTTCATGTCAACATGTGTTCGATGGAAGTTACGACATCCAACTTACTGCGGAAGCAGTAAATAGCTCTGGCATCATGAACTTAGGATATATACGGACAGCTCCAAGACCTCAAATGGTATCGACATCCTCGAATTATCTCAACTGGCGGCGACTAAAATAATGACTTGGCGACATTAAACAAACAATTTTTTTTATTACCAGTTTTATTGCAGTATCGGGTTAACCCTGGCCAACCATTTAGGTTCTGAGAAGTATTGTCCTACAATGCACCGTTTCCGAGTTACGGGAATTCATAATTTAGGTACCTACAAAAAAAAATTATATTGAAATATGTGTCTCGAAAATGCGAGCGCCCTAGGCAAAAAAATACCGAAAAAGTACCCACCTTTTTTTTTGAGTGGTGGGAAATCATCGAATAACTCCTCCCGCTCTGGGCGTAGCGGCAGAGACAGACTTCTACTTACTAAACAGTGGCGTAGCGTGCCTTGGCGGGGGATCCGTATAAAAAACTTTTTGGGGGCCCTCATGAAGGTTAAAAAATTCTCACAAAAGAAAAAAAATGTTTAAAAGAAATATTTATTCATTATCTATCTGTCACTTTTTCCAAAATGTTTACAAACAATTCAAATTAAATAAACACTCTCCTAGCCTTTTATTCGTCTAACTGATGTATTAAATAATTTACAGCTGATGATAACTTTAGAACGCACACTTTACGCGGGTACAAAAGAAATTGCTTTTTTTGTCTTTTGTCATTTCTGAACTAAAGTTAAAATTGGGAAGATTTTATTAATTTTTACTTAGGCACGTCGGGGGCCCCTGTGACCCTGGGGCCCCGTATAATTGATACGGCAGTTACGGCGGTAGCTACGCCCCTGTTACTAAAAACCGCCCAAGTTCCTTCTTACCCCTTGTGCCAAGGACGCGGTGTCTTTTTTGAACAACCCGCAGCCCCGACGGGCGTCGGCCCTTGCCCTTCATGTTGCTGATATCTCTTTGAGACGCGCGTGGAACAAGAACGCGCCTTCGACACACTCATAAGACGGACGGACGGTAATCTAGCTGGCCCATTACTCACAGGCCCGCGCATACGGTGGCCGGAAGCCATCACGTTAGTCACAATATGGTCACAATGTACCATACTCCACTCCTTCGAAACGGCTTGACCGATTTTTATGAAATTGTATGTGCAAATTCAGTAGATTCACCCCTAAGTGAAAAGGGTAGTCCAACCTCAAACATTTTTTTAGTCACCCGTCAAAGTTACCGGGAACGAAGTCGCGGGTATCAGCTAGTTAATATTATAAATCTTTTCATTACACATACCCGGAAAAGTCTGAAGTAGCCTGTTTTTTTTGCTGTGTGGAAAATCATCAGCTCTTGGGCAGAGCGAAAGTGTCAGACTTCTACTGATTAAAAACCACGCATGTTCCTTCTTAGCCCTATGTCGAGGCCGGGGTCTCATGTAGCCTGAGGAGCGGGTTGCTGTCAAATTATTGAAAGAAAAAAATTGTGTAGTTGGGAGCAAGCCTATTGCTGTCAACCGAGGTAAGAGCAAGCCTATTGCCATCAATCAATGTAATTGGGAGGAAGCCTATAGCCATCATCCACCGATGTAATTTAAGTCCCATTCAGATCTAGTAATATGGGGTCGAGCATTTTGCCATTGACCGGTCAAAATCAGTTAATCCGTTCACGAACTACGATGCCACAGATAGATACACCCTTCAAACTTATCAATACCCCTAATTTTGGTCGGGGATTAAAAATGATCACGTAAATCCGCTATCGGGCGAAAGTCTACGATGTCGGGAACCAGGCGGTGAGCAAGGCTTTGACCGAGAGTTCGCCAAGGTAAGGCCAAAGAAACCAGGACCGTCCTAAAGCTCGTTGGGTTGACGTTATCGTCAAAGTCCCGGAACCACGTGGTACGCACAGAATCGGGAAGTGTGGCGGAAAAAAGGGAAGATACTCAGCTGTGGGTGATTCCAGGCTGATATGATAATGAAATCGGACCAGAGAAAGTTTTTAGAAGTTGGTTAAAAAGAGGGAACTCCTGATAAACGCTAGGAATTGGAGCGATTTTTTTTTACATGACGACGGATTGCTGAAATCTTATGTCTGTCTATTGTTTACACCAGTTCATAACATAACATCACGCCGGTACGCTTTGAAGGGGTATGCACATGTGAACCACTAAAAAGTGCAAAATAAATACTTTTTAACAAAAAATAAAACCGACTTCATCAAAAAGTAAACACGAAAAAGTAAAAAATTAACTTAAGAACAAAAATCAGCTTATGAAGTCGGTGACTTCAAAAACTGATTTTTGATCACAAGTATAAATCGATAGAATTTACTACGTTCAACACTTTAGAAACCAAGCTAGTTATATGGGACACATTTTGGCGAATGTGAGCGTTAGAGCGATTCATCATCATTTGCTGAACATAGGCCTACCCCAAGTGTCGCCACATTGACCAGTCCCGTGCGTCTTGCATCCAGCGGATCCGCACAACCTTCACTAGGACATCGGTCTACCTAGTGAGAGGCCTTCCAACGCAACGTCTACCGTTAGAGCAATTGAGTGAAACACTTTAAACATCAAACTCACCGATCAAATGCGCAACTTTATAATAGCTCCAAGACAGTCGTCAACGCTGGTGATAAACCTGCGAGGTTGAAATGGGACTGGGCGGGCCACACTCTGGACCAAGATAAGTGAGCTGGGATCGTCACACTGGGTGCCTGAAAACGGGCGTCGTCATCAAGCCCAAGAAACGCTGGTGTGACGATTTTGACTCGTTCGTGACTGATTGACCGGAGACTGCAAAACACAGAGATAATTGGAAAGGTATAGGGAGGCCTTTACCCAGCAGTGGGACAGAACAGGCTGAATAAAAAAAACTATTTATGTATTACAACAGATAAATCAGGTTAGGTATTAGGTACAATTTTACACTATATGGTTGTTAATGTCTTTTCTCGCTTAAGTGTAGGTACCATTAAACCTTGTCATGGTCTGAATAACCCTTGTCACCAAGCCCATCACTAAGAAAAAGGCTTTTGTTACTTCAAAAGCGTAATCCGATACCACTCATCTTCGATCGATTATAAACAACAGAATGCGTGGTTTTCTTCCAACTAATGGACCCTTTTATCTACCTATCAATCATTATCTGCTATATAAGGGTAGAAAATTTAACCAACAACATCAGTCTTTTGCGAAAATTAAAGAAAGCTGTATCTACAGTCATGGTAAGTTATACTTGAATTTTATTTTTCACCTCTGCCTAGCCCTCCGGGTTTACAGGCGTAATGTTGTTATTTCCAACAAAATTGAAATACCTACACTGTCAAATATGGAACAGCTGTTTATTTTTTCAAAATGATATGCGGTTTACCTACTGAATACCTGTAGGCCTACCATCAACTTTTAGTTAGCCATTCAATTCCGATGCAATCCAATTTAGGAACCTAAACTGAATCGCTAAGATTCGTACCATGAAGTGCCATAATCTAACTGGCGTTTGAATCGCTTATGGAGGAATGAACGAACGAAATTTATCTGTGGTCCGCGGTGTGAGAAAGAGATGACGCTTTACAGTCGTTGCATAAGTCTGTCTCTTTTACTCGAACCATATGCGTTGCGTTTCGAAACCTAGTTAATATGATTTTAGCGGTTTTTTTGTGTAAAAATTATAACAAATACATTTCGAAATTGCGCTTTTTAGCGTTAAATTATATACCATTAAGCCCTTTTTAGTACTCATTAAATAATAGTAATTTATATATATGAAAAGTTTGCTTAGTGTTGTCGTAAAAATAAATTGATTAAGACGAGTTTAGAACGCACCTTCACTCAGTTTGATTTGACAGGAGGCGTTTGTTGTTGTTGCGATTTGTTTTGAAAGTTTAAATATCTCGAACTTTTTTGAAAGAACATTGGGTGTTATTATTAGTATTTAAAAGTGTTTTTAACGTTTTACTTTGGTAAAATAATTTGTAATACGAATAATGTCCGATTGTTCCCGTGTTATACGTCTTTTTTGTCGCCTTGTTGTGTTTATTTCATTATCATTTTCCATGAATTCAAAAACGACTAATTCGTCAGACATCTACAATAAAAATAGCTCTAGAAATCATTTTTTTACATTGACACTTATGGAACACTAAATATTCAACTGAAATACCTTGAATTAAGTACGTATATTTTCACTATTTTTTTAAAGTTATTAACAAAACGATTCACTTTACGCCAAGCAAGTAGCAACTTTTTTTGGATCGCTTACTTTGACAGATAAGCTATCCAATTTAGGTTGAAATGTCACCTCATGGTACGAAAAATGAACGAACAAAAACAGTTTGCGATTCAATTGCCGACTTGATTTGGCGTCAACCTAAACTGGATAGCTATAATGACGTCGTGGTATGAAATAGCAAAGCAGTTTATTTTAGGTCGTCAATTGAATCGCAATAATAGTTCATAGTAGGCCTCCTGAAGATAAAATAGGTATATCATTAAGGGAAGCCAAATGACTATATTATTTGTAAATATACAGTACGTAATTTTATGACGTTACAAATTTAAATATTATGATCTTTATTGGAAATAATAAATTATTTCCAATAATTAAAGGAAAAAAAAAAAAGTATTTTATTTTATAATAGGCATTCTGGCAGAAATAATAACAGCCGTATTGTCGATTTATCCCCACATTCTGAACACAATTTCATTTCCAGATTACACGACCGCTTGTCTTCGTGATGTTAAGTTTTGGATTCTTCATTTTAATTCAGTCACTAGTCCCAAAGGTGATGGCAATGAAGAATTCTAACGTTGACGAGTACATGCTAGAAGATCAAAGTTCTCGCAAAAGAAAAAACTATGTCGTACGATTGGCTCGAGACAGTGAAATATTAGGCAGTTCTGGAAACCTAGGAACAAATTACGATACAGATTCCATACAACCTGATCCTGCAAACCCTGAAGAGTTGTCAGCTTTTATTGTCGATTATGCAAATATGATACGTAACGATGTCGTTCTATTGGACAAGTCCGTTGAAACTAGGACTCGGAAAAGGGGTAACATTAAAGTTAATAAGAAGCATCATAACGTAAGTACTCATGCGATAGTTTGATGATTTGTGAATCGTATCGATATCCGAATTTGTAATAGTTACTTCGAAGGTAACTTGTTACTTTGTTGTTTGGTGCTTGTTACTTGTTGGGCCAAAGAATTGGTTACCATTACCTATTGACTTCGCAAAGCGAGGATTACAGCCAGTAGTAGGGTTTACCTACCACCTATAGGAAGGTAGACCCACTACCTGCCTTTAAGTGGCCTTTTTTTTTGACGGGTGGAAATTCATCAAATAACCCCTCCCGCTCTTGGGCAAAGCGAAAAGGAGTGTCAGACTTCTACTGACTAAAAACCACCCATGTTCCTTCTTAGCCCTCTATGTCGAGGCCGCGATAACTAGTGTACAACCCGCGGCCCGCCTTTAAGTGGCCTTAGATACCATATGGAAAATAAAACCCAAACCATTTAGGAATAACAATCATAGTGGAATGTGGCCAAATATTTTTCTGTTCGAAGTAAACTCTCACTGAAACTAAAGTTAAACATACTAATGATTTAAAATATTTCAGCAAGCTTTACCGGAGCCTCCCTGCGCTTGTAAACCTAACGTAAGCAAAACAATACAGATGCAAGGCTGCGGTATAGTCAGGGACATTCAATGCTAAACTAATTGAATAACAACTTAAATTGCCAGTATTCAAATCGCAACTATCATGTTTTGACAGTTTTATGAATAAGCTATAGCCCTGCAAATTCACGTGGGGTGGCAATTTGTTTAACAATGAAATGCCCTGACTAAAACATACCTATTACAGCTGAAAAACCTATAAATTAACAAATATGCAATACATTTTTCAGAATGGCACAGAAGTCTTGGGCGACAACACGATCCCGAGCATCGTAAATACTTACTATTGCAGCAAACAGTCATGTCCCTGGCCTTACCAGTGCAAAGAAAACATATACCACGTAATATGACATACATTATATATTCCGGTTTTAATGTAGAAACACAGGGTTAAGTTACATTAACTAGCCAATTTTGCAGACGTGATTAAAGAGAAATATCTTAGTCATTTACTTTACATCTGGAGTCAAACTTTACTCAGAAATGATAATGATGAATTATTTATTTAATTAATGTGTTTAGATTTAGATAGAACGACATTATCTATGTAAGTACAAGATACTTATCAGTTATCGCGTTTACATTATTTTTACATTATTTCGCTAGCTAAATAAAACTGATCTTGTGTAAACATGTATTTATATTACTTATTATTTTCTTTTATTCCAGTTGTCAGTTATTAAAAGAAGGGAGATGTTAGAACAAAACTCCCGATTTTTGTTACCCGAAGACATGAAACGCAAATGGGTCGGGGATTATCATCCTATCAGCGTGGGATGCGTATGTGCCCGAGACTACTATGGAATAGCGAACTAACCCACAAGTATTGACTAACTTTCGACAGTAGGGAAAGCAACTCAAAAATGTCTTTCCATATCAGTTAAATATGTGAATCAAGCCGTTACGGGCACATTTTAACCACTGAAAAATAAAACTGTGGATCTTGTTACGTCGGCTTTTTAATTATTATCCCCAATTCCTTACTGTAATTTCTATTGACAGTTTTATGATTTATTTTTACGATTAATTAGACATACTCAAGCGAAAAAGCTCCAATCCACGCCATATAGTGATGCTAAATATCGATACAATTGGCCAGTAAAAAAACCAAGCAAAAAAAAAGTTGTTAAAAAACTAAAAAACCCGACTGAAAAGACTGAAAAGCAAATAACAAGCACATTTTAAATTAAACAAAACTTGGAAGCAGGCGGGGTCCATTCTATTTTCATTTCATAATTTAATATTCAAATAAACCCCGCCTGCTTCCAAGTTTTGTTTAATTTAAAATGTGCTTGTTATTGGCTTTTCAGTCTTTTCAGTCGGGTTTTTTAGTTTTTTAACTACTTTTTTTATTTCTAACTTTTTAGTTCTTTTGTGTTTGTTCTTTCATTGGTCGTGTGAAATACTTCGCAGATAATTTAACTTTTGTGTTTGTTTATAAAATTTGTGACTTTAAATTTATTTTAAACATATAAGTGTGATATATTTTTGTAATCTCCTTTTAAAACCCTTCATTTTGATACCCTACTCGATGATAATGGATTTTTTTTATTATTTCAAATCCACGATATTGCCCCTAAAACTAGCAATTTTTCTTTGTTTTTAATTTTAATGTAGCCAGTGACACTCGCGCCATCAAGCCGAATCTAACGACGTATATTTCATTCAAATCCCTTCATCCGTTTAGGAGTTTTGAGGGAACAAAGAAACGGACATACATACATACACGTCAAACACATAACCCTCCTTTTGGGCTTCGCCGCAGTCGGGTAAAAACCAAAAAGTTATTTTTTTATCAACCATAGAACCAACCTACATGTACTGGCTTATAGTATCGATATTACCAGTTTGATAAATTCGTTTTCATTACTCATGCTCTGAAAGTAGGTCATAACATGCATGCGGAGCGGGTTGAAAGTACTATTTTCAGCCCTAGGGAGAATCACTTTCAACTGACAGCTGTCAAATTATTAAAAAAACCATGTCTATTTACATTTTTATTGAACCATGTTCCAACTTTTTGTACCACTAAATTACAGCGCGATTTAAAATTAAAATAACATAAACTTAAGAATATAATTATATTATGACTTTAATATAGTTTGGTTAACTATTTCTCTAAAATAACATAGATTTCGGCAAAATCTTGGTGTTTACCTCGGGTAAATTACTTATTTAGTCCCTCGAACTATTAGCCGGGACTAAATAAGTAATTTTCGCCCCTTGGATAACAATGTACTATTTTGCCATGTTGTAGATTGGATCCTTTTCGCTCACCTACGGCCTCCTACTACTTTAAAACGATAATATTTTGGTCATTTTTTTACAATACAGGGATATTTTGTCATGATATTTGACCATAGTAGAAGAAAATGCCCAATCCCAAACTTTGTCGTAAATGAAACACTCTTAATTTAAATGTTAAAACTAATTTATTCACAAAATTAAGTATTTACAAAAGTGACAATTTTCGTTATCTAACTTTAGAATAATTATGCTATTATAAGGTAACACTTAAATTTCAAAATAACAAAAACGTGAGTATGTACTCTAAAACAATAATTGCAGTCAATAACACCAAATTACAATGAAATCATGATATAAAGGTTCTAAAGCATGTAAGCTATACGCGTAAGCTTACTACAGCTATCCAAAATCTGAGCGTTAACTGTAGAAATGGAAAAAATTTTGGTGAGGGGTGGTACTAGGTTTATGATATAATTCCATGGAAGACACTTCCTTCGTGATCACACCAGGATAGTGAGAGTACGGTTCCAGGCTCAGCAGGTGTCGGAACATCACCCAATTGTGGCATAATATGCGACAGAGCAACTCTTGTCTCATTTCTATGTCAAGTAATAATTTTATGATAAAGTTCCATGGAAGACACTTCCTTCATGATCACATCAGGTTATTGAGAGTACGGTTCCAGGCGCAGCAGGCATTGGAACATCTCCCAATTCTGGCATAATATGCGACAGAGCAACTCTTGTCTCGTTTCTATGTAAACTAATAGGTTAATGATCAAGTTCCATGGAAGACACTTGCTTCGTATTCACATCAGGATAGTGAGAGTACGGTTTCATGCGCAGCCGGCGTTGGAACATCTCCCAATTGTGGCATAATATGCGACAGAGCAACTCTTGTCTCGTTTACCATACCCATCTCCCGTCGAAGAATATCCTCAGTCACGGTATGAATAGATTTGAATTTCAGGTTGATGCCATGCACTTTGTACACATGGTTATTTAAGTTGACTTTGTAACTGAATGCGACATTGCAGACCTGGAAAAAGAAAATTTCAGTTAAATCAATAGATTTCAATTTTGAAGATTCCAATACCAAGATGTTGAGGTTCACGTCTATACACTGACTTCGTTTCTTCGCTTGTTTCCTACAGGACTGGACGACATAATTAGGTTTATGTCCACTACAAGTTTTATATGAAATAAAATGTTCTCAAGTGTCACACTTCGAGATGTGAGCAATGTTAAAGCCCAGTATTTAATTAAAAGAACAATGATACAATGATAGTTATGAACACTTACTGAACCTACCAAAAATATAATAAAAGAACAATGGGAAAAAGCATCCCCACCCTTGTACAACATTCTCCTATATATAAAACGAAAGAGCATAAAAAATACATTATTTTATTGTATGGCAGTAAATGTGTAAATAATTGGAGAAAAAAGTTATTCACCAACAAAGACGGAGTTTTGTTTTTTTTTATCAAATCTACTTGCGTGGGGCGTTTATTGATAGGTCTTGTAAAATGACATTGAGGTTTCTAAAACCATTTTTCATAGTACTAGAGTGCTTCGCGGACTGTGCCATCAGTGAATGGACTTTAACTTTGATTGCTCATAATCTTTAAAACGTGACACTTGAGAACATTTTGTCTCATACAAAATTTGTTTGTATAGGTACCAGCTATACATTAATAGGCTTTATGTGAGGCCGCAATTTTGAGAAATATTTTTTTATGGATGAAGTTAGACAGGCCATATAATTCGAACCCCTTTGTTATGTTTTTAGACAGCGCAGGGGGTTAGTACAAGATTGTGTTTTTTCAAATTTAGTCACCTGACCTCATCATCATCATCAGCCTACAGCAGTCCACTGCTGGAAATAGGCCAAGTCAATCACACGCCAATATCGTCGCTCCACCGAGCTTGAGGGCGTTCCACCTTATGCTTGCCGATTCACTGTCTCCACTCAAGAACTCGCCTACCCCAGCGGTTATCGGTTCTACGGCTAATATGGCCGGCCCATTGCTAATTCAGCATAATTGCTCTGTCTGTGAGCTGTGTCTACAACTCTGGTTCGCAGTCGGATCACCTCGTTGCGGATGCAATCCCTGAGTCAATTAGCCTACGGTGTGGAAAAAGGAGATGGGAGGCTTTTGCCTCACAGTGGGAGAAAACAGGCTACTTAATTTACATTTTAAGTTACTAAATATATAGGTATTTAAAACTGAAGTATTATTTATGGCAACTCTAGATTAGATAGAAAGAGAATTAATAAACTGTAAATACTAGTTATACAGTGTGATTCTTTATAATGTGCACATATCGAAATGAGGGAATCTATGCTTAATTTTATCGATGGAAAAAATATTTAAAAAAATCTAAATATTTTTTAATATTTTTTATGGAATTTTCAAAAATGTTGTCCGCTGTTGTGACCCCAATGTAAAAAAAACGGTGTAACTTTTAAACTAAATTATCTATCGCGATGAAACAATTTTATGTAAAAAGTTATGAAAAAAAAAAGTTTTTTTGATCAAAAAACGTGTTTATTTTCAATTGAGGGTAGTTTTTTTCCACAATTTTCATTTTACGAGGACGCCTAATTGCTTCCAATCATTATGGAGTTTGTTTCATCGCGATAGATAATTTAGTTTAAAAGTTACACCGTTTTGTTTACACTGGGGTCACAGTAGCTGACAAAATTTTTAAAAATTCCATATAAAAAATTAAAAAATATTTAGATTTTTTTTAATAATTTTTCCGTCGATAAAATTAAGCATAGATTCCCCCATTTCGATATGTGCACATTATAAAGAATCACACTGTATACAACAGTGCTCAAAATATACAAGGTGGAAGGGACACCAACGCGAAAACGTTACCACGTATTTAGTACTGAGCCACCTAGGGCACACAGAAATATTTCATCGGTTATGAGAACAAATCAGCGGTTCGATTCGTTTAGACCATATAGGTATTACGTTTTTGTTTGAATAATCAGATGAAGACCTTCTATGTGGGCTCTTTACGATGTACTGAATATGTGGTAACTATTTTAAAATTATGGTCAATAATGTGGCAACGTATTATTATTTGGCCAGATTTAGGAATCCTGTGGCCTACTGACCTCGCAACTATAGGGCCTATCACCAGTGTGGGTAACCATATGGTTCTGTAGATGGTGGCTCTGCGTAAATTTTTTACTGCAGAAGTCACAGTTGAACCGTTTTTCCCCAGTATGTATCGCCATATGGCGGCGCAGACCTGCCATCTGGAACGTAACAACAATAGTGTAAAGACTATGACGCACCTGGCATGAGTAAGGCCGCTCCCCGGTGTGCATTCTCTCGTGGTTTTGCAACTGATGTTTCGCGTTGAACGACATTGTACAAGTGTTACATTTGAACGGTTTGTAACCCGAATGTATGCGCAGGTGCCGATTCAGATCACAACGCTGAAATACATCAATTGCACTTATTTTTTCAGCACATAAGAGGGGATTCAAAAATACAGCCACAAAAGTAACTAATCATTACTATCGTAAAAGTTGAGTACTTACAGCAATAAATCTCTTCGTACACAAATTGCAAGAAAATGGTCTCTCGCCCTTATGAATTAAATTATGTCTGAAACCAATAAAAGTAGGAAAGTAATAAAAATGTTAATTAGTGTCGTACATATAGTTTTCAGTAAGAGAATGCAATACACACCTAACCAAAGATTTCTGGCTGTAAAAACCGGCTCCACATATTTCACAAATGTGGTCTTTTATTCCTGTATGTTGTTTCGCATGGACTAACAAATTACTCTTCTGTGCAAACGATCTCGGGCATTGGGCACAAGTATATCGCTTTTTCTCTGCAAAATACAAAAGATATTTAGGTACTTCATTCTGACTGCCTTGTTGCTCTAATGGTTAAAAGCGAGACTGCTCTGTACGCGTGTAGCGTGTTTGTGTTTGCGGGGACCAACGTGCCTATACGTGCCGCGAAGCTGAACACTCCGGTGAACATCTCCCGCCTATACTAAACAACTATGGCGGAGGACATTGTGGAGTACGTGCGTCAGAAGACCAAGTACGTGACGAGAGTGCAGTTGCTTGAGTTGCACCGCAACTTCAACTTGAAAGCCGCAAATTTGGAGACGTGTTTCTTACAGCGGCAGCGTGCAGCGGGGCGTTAAATGGAACTAACTGGCCATGAAACGCCCCGCTGCACGCTGTAAGAAACGCGTCTCCGAATTTGCGGCCTAAGGCATTCGCGTGGTGCGAATACCAACTTGTTATCTGTACCTCGTCTTGGAGGAGTGGTGTTCCGTCGCTTCCATGGGCAAGTGCCACATGAAGGCACAATGATAGTGCACAAGTGAAGTGTTATTAAAGTTCTATTTACAAACACAAATTGTATTATATAATATGTATGTTAGACTGTAAGGTAATTTGCCCCATAGTAATATGACTATGGGCCAAAGTTGCCTGAAAATAAATAAATGTTATGTTATAAAGTTGGAATTTGTACCTTGTAATAGGCTAGCTCATTACATGGGAATTGTCAAACATGTCAGAATATTTTAAAAATTAATAAAAATAAATCAATTTGTAAGTACCTTGATGTGTTGCTATGTGGTTTCCCAAAGTGAACGTAAGTATACCACATACAGGGCACACCAGCTTCTCCCGTTGTTTGGTGACGGCAGTACGCACCATTCTCACAGGTTTTTCTCTACGTACTATTTTGTCAACACCAGATGACGGAGTTTTTGATTTATATCCTGTATGGACTTTTAGTACTGTTGCATCCTTTGGTCTCTTCAATAGGATAGGTGTACCTCTTGAACCATTCTTTAAAATCGGGTCTACAATAAATATATAATTTTTAAGTATTTCTTCAAAATAAAAATCAATCAAAACATTTATTTCAAGTAGGCCAGTTATACAGGCTCTTTAGAATAGTCAAACACTAAATTTTAATAAACAAATGAGCTAAGCTACAGTCCCACTCACAAGGCATAATAACTGTAAGTGTACTGTAGTTGCCGATTCCAAAGCGTTGGTCTCATGAGAATGGCAAGAAACTCCATGGAAGTGTCCACTTTTAAATCATAATATTGTTACAAAACTTTGGTTACGTCATTCCTGTTGAGATGGTATATTATGTGAAAACGATGTAGTAAGATGTGCACGATAAGTATCCAAAGTAAAGTCGAAAACGACGATTCAAAAATAAAATAATAATTCAAACAAGCCGTGGCAGCTAAGAGGTGACCAGTCACAACTGACAGCACCCGTTCACGAGCATGACGCATAGATCAGCACCATTCCACTCAACCATTTTGAAGGGAACGAAATGATCCGACACACCCGCCACCATCAGCGAGACATTTAAGTGAGCATGACACACTCTCAATCGCTAGGGCATATCCAAGTCAAATAAAAAAATGTAGGTTTCCAGAGAAAGATAGCTTTCTAGTACAGTACTCACACAATATGTGCTATGCGACTATATAACACTAAAGAGATTGAATTTATACATTGCAAAGATAGTTGTACAATCTTCTTCTTCCTATTTAATGCTATCAATGTAATCACCCTGTCCTTGTGGAGCAGGACCGGCATTGAACCAAGCATTTTTATCAGCGATATAATCGTCTATCTTCTAATATGCTTGCTTGCATAGTGTGCGTTTCATGCATGTTTTAAATTTCGTCTCGTTCAGTTCAAGAATGCTTTGTGGAATTTCGTTATAGCATCTCAAACAGTCCGAGGCCTATGTTCAGCAGTGGGTCTTTTGGCTGAAATGATGATGATGATCTCAAACAGTACCCCATGAAAGATAACTCTACCTTAGCGGGTCTGAAGCCTGGCTGAACTAACTGGTCCCTATTCTTAGTAATATAATTGTGTCTGTCACCACTTTTACTAAAAAGATGCAGATTTTTTCTAATGACATTATGTTTTCGTAGATGTACTGACAATGCACCGTCATGATGTTAATGTTCGTAAACAGTTCTGTCAGAGAATCGCGCCTACGAAGACCAGACATTGCTTTGATGGCTCTTTTTTGCAGAATAATAATAGATTCAATGTCTACAGCCAGTCCCCATAAAAAAATGCCATTAGACATTATGCTATGAAAGTAACTAAAATAGACCAGCATAGCGGTATCTACATCAGTAAACTGACGGATTTTTCTAATGGCATAATTATGCTACTGAACTTAGCCGCCCTGCAAGAGATGTTAAATGAGCACCCTATTGTAGCCGTGAATGAAGCGTAATCCCTAAGAAAACCGTTTCATCTACGAATTCTAGTTTCTCGTTTTTTAATAGTATATTACAATCACTACTTTTAACATTCGGTAAAGCCAACCTTATGCATTAAATCTTTTAATACTAAATTGTTTGCTGTGAACCAAGTATGAACCTGAAGTAGGGCATTATTTTCGTCATCTAGATTTATCTTAAAAATTAGGGAAGTGTCATCAGCAAATAACACCATATTCTAAGGTTGGTTTTTCAATAAATAGGGTATATCATTGATATATACCAGAAAAAGGAAAGGGCCCAATATTGAGCCTTGCGGAACCCCCATTTTTACTTTTAAACCCTGTGAATTAACACCATTTATTTGAACATGTTGTTGCCTTTCACTCAAATAAGATTTTACTAAACTAGGTTTAAGTTTACCTAGTCCGTAATGCTCAAGTTTCAAAAGCAATGTGTCGTGATTCATGCAATCAAATGCTTTTGAAAGGTCACAAAATATTCCTACAACATCTTGGTACTCTTCCCACGCATTAAATATGTGCTTTAATAAAGTCACACCGGCGTCAGTTATACAACATCCTTAAGTGAAACCGTACTGTTGATAGTGTAAGTTTCTGTTGGTGTTAAAATGATTTGAGCATTTGGTTAAGCATTACTTTCTCAAAAACCTTGCTAAAAACTGGCAACACCAATACAGGTCTATAATTATTAGTATCTTGACTGTCACCAGATTTGTAAAGAGGTATGACCTTACTGTGTTTCATTAAATCAGGAAAACTCCTTGGTCTACACACAATTGAAAGATTGAAGGTAAGTATGGTGCAATAGTCTCGCCTATGGATGTACAAACTTTGAGCATTTACTTTTTATTTACTAGAAAGCTTTAATTACCGCCATAGGGTTTATATGTTTAATTTAAATTCAGCATGTTCGCCTTTAATAAAACAATTGCCCTAAATTGTATCTTAATTCAAACCATCCCGAAGTAAAACTAAAAGACCTCTTTTTGCCCCATTTTGGAATATATTGTAGGATTAACAGTAGACAAATTCAATTAAGCATGCTAGTTACAATTAGGGCAAAACCTCAATAAACATTATTATCAAAATGGTGATTACTAAATTGGTTTGTAATAGACAATATTCCCATCATGATTACAATAATTCATACTTACAGCAAGTTATTGTAGTAGCTCGTGATTTATTCTCAGATCTACAAGAATCCATGTCAAATTCATCTTTAAACTTCTTCAGCACTTTCACTTTCCTTACAACTGTTTTTCCTTTAAAAACTTTGATTTCTGACAGTTTTGGTTTCTTGAATTTAGTCTTGGGTTTTTCTACTGGAGGAATATAGTCATCATCATCATCGTCTTGGAAGACATCGTCATCTTGGAAGACATCATCTTCTAAATATTCAACCTCAGCCTGGAAAAGATCAAGTTGGTCTGTAGCAGTCTGCTTTTTAGTAATCAAATTACATGGAAATTCATACTGCCTAAGCAAGTATGAATTTCTGTAGTTCTGCTGCATATTATGGTTATTACTTGAAGTAATTGCAAATTTTGATGTTTCCCACGACTCTGACGATTTCGTCAACCCAAAGAGCTCTAGGTCGGCCCTGGTTTCTTTTGCCTAACCATGACCACTGCTTGGTAAAAATCTTGCTCCATATCCTGAGCATGACTCACTCCATGGTTCTTTGTGTGTTACTACTCAGTGGACAGTCTCATTAATTGTGAGCATTCATATCTCGGCACCATATAAGTTTTTGTTCATAAGACACATTGGTTGAAAAGGCATTTTTACATACTGAGGGATGTTTCCTTTAAAGCACCTAAATTTAAACACTACACAATGATGTTAGTGGATGTAAGGTAAACATTTTCAAATTATCTAAATATTATAACTAATGCAGGTGTGTATTGTAGCAGGTGGCATTCTGTGATTTCTGTTTTTGCCCTAACTATTTATGCAGCACACTGTGAAGTTTTCAACAACAAAATTGGTAATATTTTGTCAAAAATAAGTTGTATAATTGGGTCTTGACTAATAATAAATGTATTGAAAAAATACTGCACCCAACTAAGCTGTCATGATGATGATATAAAACAAATAAGTTTAATAACCAGCCTCATCTAGCTTAAAAAAGTGACTTGCAAAAATGTTTGTAAAACTCAATTTGCAAAATAAATATCATTTATCTACTCACATCTGGATCTATTTTAGTGGCATAATTAGTCCTAGTAGTTCTCCAAGTTAACTGCACATCTTCTTCGCCAGTATCAATTTTAACTTCCTCTGTATTAGGGTCAACTTTTCTAATGACTGTGTTTGCAATTACAATATCTTTGCCATCCATTGTCTCCACAGGTTTATCTGGTATCTCTATCTCCATTTCCCATTTTGGTTCCGGTTTTATGGTCAATGGGCCAATCTCACTTTTTATGTCCGTAAAAGAATCAAATGCAATCTTTTTAGTAGGTACATTTTCTTTTTCCCTTGCTATCATTTTTCTCAGTTTCTTATCAGACCTGTAAAAATTTGATTTGACCTATATTAGTAGACATGAAAATAATATACATAACATTTATTAAACATGGAGGTCTTCAGTCTTCATGCACATATCATGCACAATGGACTACTTACTTAAAGGATTATGTGCGGATACCAAACCAGCATAATAGAACATGGGGATCTTTGCTCAGAATTAAGACAACACAGCATAAGTAGTAAGAGGGCAATCTAAAAGCATTTGGGTTGTGCCTAGTGCAGATATCATCACGAGCTCATGACTAGGGCACAATTGGCTAGCAGCCTCTCTTTCATTAGAGCTGTTTGTGAGATAAAAATCATCATTGCAGCAATCTTTATGATGATTTAAACTCCTTACCTTTCAGCCACTGTTTTAAGAAGGTATGCTTTCTCCAAAGTAGTACAGCATTTGAGACAAATCTTTTCAGGCAAGCCATCATTGGATGTAACCTGAAAAATTTATTCACAATGCCTATAGGCTTTTAATTGTAAAATAAAGAACGTATCTGCTGCAGGATGCATGCATGATTATTACAATAACAAACACATCTTATTCTATTTTGTTTCGGATTATTTATTATTTTTATACACATGTCAATTATTAATTGCATTCAATGATAATTTGCATTTAATTAGGATTTATGTTTTTTCGTTCTCGATCTTCCGCTGTTATCGGTTAACACAAGCAAACACTATTTGTTTTGGTCCGATTTCTGAAATCAACTGACAAGGTCCAATGCCCTCTAGTTTGTATACTAAACAGTGGTACATAATATTTCCAAATCGAACTTACCTTCACGTCGGCAATCGCAGTAAGCATTTCAGCATAATTACCAGACAACTTATATCTGAATAGAGGACATAATGGTTTTTTGTTTGTCAGGCATATACGACACGATTTCATGTCGGTACTAGTATCAACTGGATCTAACATTATCCACCAAAACTAAAGTGATGGCAATATTTTAATCTGTTTTTATATCGAAGCACTTCACTTTTACTAAATAATCTGATTGCTTGGTACGATTTTACGACAGTCTCGACCACCTCACTACACCGCCATAGACAATGAAATTGAAAAAGAGAGAGTGTGCGTCGTGTAAATCGAAGGAAAATACAAAATAATGCTCTTTGAATATTGCCAGCATTTACAATATTGCAAGGCAAAATGGTAATAGATCTTATTTATTTATTTATTTTTCCTGGCTTCACACGGTAATGCATTTAGCCGATGTCAAATTATATTTAAATAGTGTAGGAGACAAAGGTTACTGGAATTTATCAAAATTATTTCAAAGATACTCCTATATCCCAAATTACGTTTCAAGATCCCAGGGCCACCAGACGTCACGTATTTTCTGACGAAGGACTGTCGACGATTGAGTAGTGTTAGTATGTACTAAGAACGCATGCCTACCTGCTAGCTTGCTTAGACGGTTAGACGGCCAATTTTCAGGTATCAGTTAGTCAAGGTACAATGTACATAAAAACATTACTTACCTCATGTAAATTCTCCAAGCAGATTTTTACGTATATTCTAGGCAATATCCTCAAAAATGAGTCGCCTCATCTTACTCTATAAATAGATTAATAATGAATGATGAGATACAATAGATTGGCGACAAAATATTATTATGACAATTTATTATGGTAATAATAATAAATACAGGTATACTATTTGTACAAAATTTATAGCATGAACTGAATTAGGAAAAGGAATACGTAGAGACAATAGATCACTGATAAAGGAAGAACGGTCACACAGAGGACAGGAGAGAAGAATATGCTTCAAGTCGCCCACATCTGAGCCACACGAACAAGGGGATCATTTATAATTTTAAGTTTGACAAGATGAGTAGGTATTATTATTCTTTAAAGAAATCTCAAAACTCATGAAAATGTTTAATAAATTAAAACTTTTTAACAAAAAAATAAAACCGACTTCAACAAAAAATAAAACACAAAAAAGTGAAAATTAGAGGAAGAAAAATCAGTTTCTGAAGTTGGTGGGATTTTAAAAAAAATCAAACAAACAAAAGGCAAGGGCAAGGGGTTTTAGTTTTAGTCGTGTTTTTGATGTAGCAGTGAAAAGGTTTATATCGCACAGGATACTTTTTATCCGACTACGGCGCGGTATTCTTTGCCAAAAGGAAGGGGAACAATTTTTGGATACAGTAAAACCAGAAACAACGTGCAGTTACAAAATATTGCAGAATGCAGACTTGTCAAAATACAAGTCAAGTCAAATGTGTGGTGTTGGTGTGTGAGGAAAACAGGACTGAATTACGGTTTATTGTAAGATCTATGTCTAATTCATTTAGGAAATACTGAAAGTATTTATGTCTCTACATGTTACTTTAACTAAAAATATTCATTACGTTTAAAAACTGTTGCGTAAAAAATGTTATAATGGCTACCACCTACGAAAATTGGTTGAGTCGCAGGAAAGGTAAATATTTGTAATTTATTTAATTATTTAATAAGTATTAATCTATTTGTGTGTTAATATCTATTTTGTAATAGTAAACAATAAGGTTAGTGAATTAGTTACGTGTTTATTTACATGTAAGGAAATATAACATTTCACTAATAGTGCATGCATTACACATTTCAGGTAAACAGAGTGATCTATATAAATTAGATACTAAGAATAAAACACCTGAAGAAAATATAACGGAAATCATTCAGGGCTTATATTTGAAGAAGCCATTCCACAATGACACCTCACCCACCAACAAAAATAACCCCATGGAGTTCAAATTGGGTCTTAGGGGTATGCAGAAGAGTGCATCTGATAGCCGTAGACTGTCCTACTTAAATGCCTTAGTCACACTTTTAAGTAAAGAAGATAGAAACAATTTGGGCTTCACACCTGATGAACTTATGACATGGTAAAGATACATCCTCTTAACTTGTACTAAAATAAATTAAACTATTACTTTCATAGAATGTGGTTATGTTATTTAAGTTTGTGATAAATTATTATTCTGTTAAATTTATTAGTCATTATGCTTAACAGAACAATATATAATACAATAAGTAGATAGATAGATAGATAGATACAATGGGCTAGTGTCCGCAACTCCGCGCCTAAAGCGAGTATTTTGCGTACGGGTGGGAAATTTATTCGATCCATCCCAACTCCCCGAGAAAGGCCAGCAATCCTTTGGTGTTACCGGCAATCTCGCGGAGAGTACCTGCGTTACCGAAGTACCTGGTCCTGTATGGGGCAACCCCCGAACAGTGCAGGAGCACGTGGGCTGCTGTTTCTTCTTCCTCCATGCAGGCTCGACACAGAGGACTATCTGTGACACCTATAACAAAGAGGTGCTTATTAAAAGTACCGTGTCCAGTGATGGCGGCCGTCACTGTGCGTAGCTGCAGCTTAGTCAGCCGGAGCGCTTGTTTGGTGAGGCGGACGTCGATGGCGGGAAGCGCCTCCTTGGCCTGCCTGCACTCGCCGTGGTCTTGCCACAGCTTGGCATGAAGTTCTCTAGTACGTTTCCTTACCAACGTGCGAAGATGACCAAAAGGGAGCGGCACGATGGGTTCTGGTCCCACCGCCGCCATGCTTGAGCCCCTTCGAGCGAGCTCGTCTGCTGCATCGTTGCCTCGGGAGTCGCTATGTCCTTTAATCCATTGAATGGTTATATTATTGAGGTTACCCACCTGGTTCAGGCGTTGGTGGCACTCGTATATTAGCCCGGAATTGACCGTGTGGCTCCTTAATGCCAGTAGCACCGCCATGCTGTCAGAGAGTATGCGGATCGATTGCTCCTTTACCTCCCTAGCCAAGATGGCTGATGCCGCCAGGGAAATTCCCAGGCATTCTGCCTGAAAGACAGTGTTGTGGACCCCCAAAGGTTGACCCCCAACGGCTAAGTGGATATTGAGATCCTCCGAGAAGACTCCGGCTCCGGTGCCAGTACCTGTTTTAGATCCATCCGTGAAGATCCGCAATTCTGCAGGGCTAAGTCCCTCGCAGCGGTGGTCCTCATGGAGTTGGATTTTGTATTTTTTGTCGAATACGTACTGTTTGGGTACTCGATCGTTAACAGCTTTCACCAGGGGGAACTCGCTTTGGAGTCCGTCTAGTGCCGCAGTATGTTGCGTGTACTTCTTACCCCACAGTTGTAGCGTATTGAGGCGCACCGCCGTCATCGTTGCTTCCTGCTGAATGAACAGGTGGAGCGGCGGAAGCCCCAGTATGGCTTCGAGGGCTGCGGTCGGGGTTGTCCTCATGCAGCCTGTGATCGCCATGCATGCGAGCCTTTGCATACGTTGAAGCTTGTTAATGGCTGTTATTAATTTTGTGCGGGGCCACCAGACCACTGCCCCGTAGGTGATCATGGGTCGGATTACCGCACTGTAAAGCCAAAGTATAATTTTGGGGGATAGGCCCCACTTCTTACCTATCATCTTCCTGCATTGCCAAAAGGTGATGCAGGCCCTGTCTAGCTTGCTGTCAAGATGACTGCTCCAGTTTAACTTACTGTCCAGGATAACTCCCAGGTATTTGACCTCGTTGGTTACCTGGAGCTCAGTATCGAATAGCTTAGGTAGGCGATGAGGGCCTAGCGTTCGTTTTTGGGTAAACATGACTAGTTCAGTTTTCGTGGGGTTCACTGAGAGATCGAACTCAGCACACCATCGCTCAACTATGCGTAGCGCCTGCTGAGCGAGGTTGCAGATTGTCCCTGTCACCTTACCTGAGATGAGGATGGCTAGATCGTCGGCATACCCAATTGTGTAAAAGTGGTTAGCATTGAGCTTCGCGATGAGGTTATTAATCACTAGATTCCAGAGGAGGGGCGAGAGCACTCCTCCTTGGGGACAACCCTTGGCTATCACTGCCATCTGCTGCTCTACTCCAAGGCGGACTACTCTTTTGCTAAGCATATTAGTAATCCAGTCTGTCAGTACCTGTTCCACCCCGTGACGGGAGAGGGCGGCGCTGATGCTGGAGAAGTTTGTTTTATCGAAGGCTCCTTCGATATCTATAAAAGTACCCAATACAATAAGTAATCATTATTATTATTTATTTTTTTATTTACAGTATACGTGTGAGTCTTGTTGATGATTCTATGGTAGTAAGAGCGTCAGCTTTGAGAGTGTTACGCTACTTAATTAAGACAGAAACTGATGTAGCAACATTCAATAACTTAAAACTACCATTTCTAGTTATAAGGTAAACACTTTTTTATTATTTTTGCCTGTTTTCAAATAGTTGTGCCATTATAAAATAATTCATAACTTTTAACAAATGTACCATGTACAATGTGTGTAAAAATGAAGACGATACAATGCTTCGAAAACTCGTGAATTCCTCGAAAACGTCAAATTGTAGTACATATTTCACCAACAGATGACGTCCCAACCCCCCACTCATGATCTTTGACGCGTCTTATCTTTTTCAATTTTTATTAATTTGATAAAACAAAAAACACGTATCCAATATTTTTCGATAATCTAACTGACGGACTAATTAGAATCATATTTTTTTGACCCAGTCCGATCCCCTATTGAACAGATTTTCCAATTGTCATTTAATTCATCATGATTTGGTAGTTTTTTTTCCTAAGGTTTGAGATATGTTTCCAAACTTAAAAAAAAAACATCTCGATAAAAAGCTGGTCACACAACTCCACTTTCAGTAAAAGGTTTAATGTTTTCAAGTATTTGTAAATAATTTGACTACAATGTTTGATTCATGCAGAAATAACAAAGTTCGTCCAGTCATAGTAAGCAATATCCAGTGGTAGTATTGCTAGACAACATTTGATTGTGACTACATATTAGATACAAATAAATAAGGCAGATAATTGTTATAAAGTATAAGTTAAAAATAACATGAAGCCTGTGTTTCCCCAGTGGGTAAGGCTTAAGTGTTCCCAAGGACCTAGGCAGATTCTACAAAATGCTACTATGATCCTTATAAATATACATCTTGTGCTCAACTCAATAACATTATCATGTGTCTAGGTCCATGGATTTAATGCTTCGCAACGAAGAAGAACGAGCGCAGGCATTGCGCGTAGTTCGTAGAGTAGTGGCCGTGGTCGGTGCAGCGGGCGGAGTGCGACGGCAGCGTGGTGCTTTTGTGGAACACGGTTTACTACGCTGTCTAGCTGCGGTTGCTCGCGCGGCCAGTGCTGGCGACGGCACTGGTGGTGGTGATCGACTATCAAGGCCCGCCGTTGCTACGCTTGCTGAGATCTGTAAGTAGCTTTAATATGTAACATTTCTGTGATGTGAACACAGAAGGAAATGTGCCACTAACACTCCCAATAGTATTCTTTAAGACATTAAAAAAAATCTTGTCATAGTTGTTGAGAAGTCGGATATATTTATTTATATATTTATTTATTGATATATGATGCAAAAGATTACTTCCTTCAAAATCAATGAATGGGAGGGAAAAGTGTGTTTACTTTAGAGTGCTGGTTTTGTTTTATTTAAACTAAAATAAATCCAATGTAATTTTCTAAACTCACCGCGTTCGTATATAAAGCCATATACAAGTTACATGGCGTTAAATTTAGGCTCTAACATAAAAAATTAAATTGCAGGTGTCCTAAATCCCGACATGTTCATATCATGTGGCGGTGTGAACGCAGTGACGCGGCAGCTAGCCGAATGTGCGACACCCCGCATGGCGGAGGCGTTGTGCGGCGTGCTACTACACGCACTCAACGACCCCGCCTCGCGGAGGGCCGCGCGGATTGACCTCATGTGTCTCAGTTCACCTTACTGTGATTTTCACTTCCGTCCAGCCGGTACTGAGACTAGCAGGTATGTTTGTACTACAATTTATATTCTTTACTTTTAAATTCTATGATTTAACATTTTACATTATGTAAAAATCTGTGAGTGCACCTTTACCTCGTTATCTGCTTAGACTTTATCTATGTTAGGGTTGGCTTCCAGTCTAACCAGATGTAGATGTATACCAGTATTGTACATGGAGCTACTGTCTATCTGACCTCCACAACCCAGTTATTACTGGGAAATACGATACCCCTTGGACAAGACTGGTCTTTCAGGCCATTGCTGTTGCGACTGTCAAGGATCTATTAATGGCAGTCGGGACAGGATCAACGGCGTCCCGTGCTTTCCGAGGCATAGAGAAAACTCTGTGTGTAATGGTTGGTCACTCATTCACAGACTAATCTAGGCAGCTTAATCTAAAGATTAATCCGAGTAGCTGCTATTATTTAGCCAGAAGCACATAAACACACTTAGCTCTTAAAATCAACTGAACAACATCTGAAACACCAATTAGCTGGTTTTGGGTTAGCAAGTCATCATTCATTTGTATAAAATAATGTAGAAATCTATGTTGGCACCTCTACTTAACCCTATGTTATAATTTAATTTGCTCAGAGACGAACGCGAGATGCGGTTCACGTGTAGTCGCCTGGCCCTGCTGTGCGTGCTTCGCAGTTGGCCAGGGTTGCTGCACTTCTGTCACCCGTGTAGCACGGGTGGCCTGCGCGCACTAGTCGCCGCCCTCTACCTACCGCGATTAGAGGTTCGAGTGAGTAAACCACTTTCTGTACATTTTTCTACCATGAACATCAAGCTTACTGAACTTGTTAAGTAATTCTAAATGTGATTATTTTTATGGTAATGATGTATGATTTATTTTCAGAAAGCGATATTAGATCTCTTGTACGAACTAGTTGGATTACCGCAACCGGAATGGACAGATGAGATTTCTGTAGCCTTAGATGCAGTTGATCCATCTGATTTTCAAGTAAGTGTTACTGCTCCTATCATTATATAGTATATACTTTATGAATGCAAGTAACATTATTAATATATTTTTATGTAAATAGTACACCATTGACAATTAAGGTTGTCTTGAAAGGTTTTTGCTTTGTTATTTTATGTTAATCTAATTTTTTGAAATATAGTGAAAAGCAGTAAAATATATACACGAAGTAAATTTTAAAAGTGATTTACTTGTACTGTATTAATTAAAGTTTTCATGAATATAGTCAAAATCAAAAGTCATTTATTCAAACTAGGCTGTTATTCAGCACTTTTCGAACGTCAAAATTTACTTTACTTTATTTATTTACAAGAGTCAGTCTCCCAAAACGTCCACCCTTCGACACTTCCTAGTGTTTTAGCTGGAAAGAAGAATTGGCGGAATAAACTCCCCAGCAACACATCTGTCTGTTAGGTTGTTTAGAAGAACCAGACTCGATACAATAGTAAGGTGCAAGTTAATGACTACAGACACAAATTTTAATAAATAATTATGATTAAAAAGTATACTTAATATAATAATAAAAAAAAGACAAAACGTATCAGTAAACTAAACTCGGAGAAACAACATAAATAACACACATTGTCTTGTATTCAACTCAGCGACCAACTATTCTTATCATTTAAGTAGTCGTTAATGGAATAGTTAGTATTTTGGAAACCATATTAACATGAAATAGGTAACGAGAAAATCGCATTTGAATCTTACTAAGTGTCATGTTAGTGCTTATGATTGTACTAATAAGTGTATTCTATTTATCTTTACACAGCACAGCTACAGTATAGCCGGATGTTGAACCATAGATCAATGTTTCAGGATTCCTGGCGACTGAACGAAGGTTTCGTTGCCGCCGAAGGCACTGCCATATTACCTCATCTTGGTGCTACGGGCCCTGATATAATAGAAATTCATCTTGCACTCTTACTTCAGTGTTTCTTAGAGGTACGGTATTTATATATTGAAAATGTGATTAAGTAACAGATGCGGTATTTTAATACAAATTGTTTATTCCAGGCTGGGTTGTTAGACGGTTTAGCTGAAGTGATTGTTACAAGTGATACTTTTATATCGGTCCGAGCCACTGTGTTATTGGGTCAACTATTGCATTTAATACACCTGTATCTACCTCCTCAAATATGTAGTATAACGCCGGCGCTGCCGACACTCATGTCTCAGGCCTCGGCCGGCAAGCCGCAGGCCCTAGCCGCCGTGGCAGCCCTGCGGAGACTGCACTCTATGCTCGAAGCTCGGCCGGCGAGCAGCAGCTTGTTCCTAGACCACATCATACAGTATTGTAGTGGTGCATTTAGAGAGAAAGTAGAAGATAATAGTAAAAGTCGAAAAGAAAAAGACAACGCTAGTATGGTTAAGCCAAAACATGACGTTTCCCTCCATAAAGAAAATAGTATTGAATTCTTGAATGATTCTGATAATGAAAACGAGCCAAAGCAGAGACACAGCGTTGGCTCTCGGGCTGATGTTCCTAATAGAAATATGAGTGCTTTAGTTAAAAGTAAAAGTGTTAGTTCTCGAACTAGTGCTGCAGTCAGTAGAGTTACTAAAACAGCGAAGTTTTTCAATCTGTTCGAGCGAGACAGCGACAGTTTGATTCGATGTACGTTGGTCATGCAGAATAAGGACGGCAATACCTGGAATTGGGATATAATAAGGACTATATTTAAGGTAAATTTTGAATCAGTGATCCTCATTTTTAATTTTTAATGATTAAACATACTTGTTTTACATGTTGAAATATTGTTTCAGGAAAACGACACTCCCTTGTTAAACCTCAACGACAGCGGCCACAAAGCGTGGGTCGTGCGTATAATCAATTACCTCAAGCCGTCTTCCAATAAATATTCTCACACAGACTTGTCTAGTACTTGCCACGGTCACTCCGCTACTCGTGCGGGCTGCCAACTTATTAGGCATCTATTGAGACATAATGATGTAAGTAAATGTAAAAAAAACACACGTAGCACTTCTGTTGGTAATTACGTCTGGCAACACATAACACATAACTATACTAAATAAATAAATCCCGGTGAAAAAACTTGCAAGCAAGACAGTAAAATAAAACATAAACAAAAAAAACAACACAACATACACACAACACATTAACACGTACACCACAACACAACAACACATTACACACATACACACACACACATTTTTTAAATTTTATTCAAAACATTTATTAATAATAGTAATATATATTCTTTCAAATTCGACTTTCGTGCCTTCTCCCTCTGCGCGGCTGCCGCAAACAAATAATGTTTGATACTGATGCCAGTATTGATTAAAATCTATTTTCAGCTTGAGTGCCAAAGGTTGTTAGAAGATTTGTTCTCGGACGTGAGTCGTCAGATCGAGGCTATAGAGACAGGTTTGCGGGCTCACGAATGTCTGTTCAGCCCTCAGCATATGTGCAACACTATGTGTCAGATGTACTTCCTCTTCATTGGCCAACTTTGTCACTCGCAGAATGGCTTGAGGCTGTTCAAACAGACTGGGTTGTATGAAAAGTAAGTTTAACGTCTCTTTATTGGTCGAGCAAAAAGATAAAAATAAAAAAGAGAGGTTGCTACGTCGCTCCGTCTCTTTTTAGCTATGGATCAATGTGGTGTGAACAAAATTTAATGCTTTAATATTTGTTGCCACTTTTCAGCCTTTCAGAACTATCAACAAGAACACACCATAGCTGCTATGTGAAGCTAGTAATATCCAGTCTAGATTACACTCTGGACTCGTTCCCAAGAGAAATTCTAGCAAAAACGTTGACGTGCAACATTCAAGCCTCAAGATTGTATGCAACACAATTTCTGAATGTCTTATTGAGAGCGTCTCGAAAATCTCGCGAGTTGGTCCGAAGAAAGGCTAAATTGAAGAAGAATGCTGATAATGACCATCTAAAAGCAACTCAGAAGGAAAATAATAGTGATGCTAACAGTGGCGTGGACATGGATACCTGGATACTACAAATGTTGGTCAGTCAGATAAAGGATGAGTCGAAGGTGGTTGTTAAGACAGCGCTCACGATTTTAGAAGAGGCTTATCATGTACCCGTAAGTTTAGTTTATTTATTTTTGTAGGATTTGTTGACAAGATTGCCTCCTAGGTCTTAGCGGTCGCAAGCTGTGCATTTGGTACTGGGGTCTATTTCCGGGTAGAGCAAAGTGTTATTGGGTTTTTCAATCAGGGAAGTCTCAGTAGTAGCCTGGATCAGTAATAGTCTGGATTTGTGCCTGACTGATGGCAATGGGCTCGCCCCCTATTACATGGGGCCTGAACATAACTGGCGAGTTGTAGGCGTACTATTACTAGAGGTGTACCTCCTCTGCCTATTATTTTTTTTGGCGGGTGGAAAATCATCAAATAACCCCTCCCGCTCTTGGGCAGAGCGGAAGGGCGAGTCAGACTTCTACTGACTAAAAACCACCCATGTTCCTTCTTAGCCCTATATGTCGAGGCCGCGGTAACTTGTGAACAACCCGCAGCCCCGGCGGGACCCGCAGCCCGGACGGGTACCTCCTCTGCCTAGCCCTTGATTCGGGGATTATGTTATGTCATGTAGTTGACAAGATTTGAGTATATGGCAAAAGTAAATTATAGGATAAATGGAATGCAAATTAAGTGTCCAATCGAGGACTTTTCAGGTTTTTTGAGATGTGCTTTCAGTCAAAGCCAAAAATGTCCAAATAAATTTACTATTTCTTCTGAAATCCATCTCTCTGCTATTAATAAGCCTACTTGTTCAGTAAAAAACCCATTAAATACATCTTTTATAATGACTTGTATTTTGTGCAGTCGTACGTGGAGAAGCTGATAACGATGAAAGAGACGCTCTGTCAGAACTGTCACTTGGATAAGACCGCGGAGCCATCCGCTTTGGATTTTGCTGTAATTAGTGACAGAGGATACCTACTGTGGTTGAGTCTCGAAGTGGCCGTCGCCATCCAATCTGTCGACGCGAAGTCGATCGCTTTTCTCAAGAAACATCTGGATTTTTGGACTAAATCTTATAACTATCGGTGAGTCTCTTTTTTCACGTTTTTGCGACGGTTTACTTAAAGAAAGTTTCAACAATTAAATACGTCTGGCCGATTTAGCCGGCTTACGTTACGACCAGCCATTGAATACTGTTTTTAGTTTTCTGAAAAATATTCATAAATATATTCACAATAAAGACATATGTACCAATATCAAATCGTTTTACTGTGTATCAAAATTACACACGAAACAATTCGTGCATTCTTGGAGTGAACAAAAACGGAGACATTTATCAGCAAAAACTGAGAGGTCTAGAAGCCAAACGCAGAAGCCACTGTGTGTAAGTGAGAAAGCGAATCACTGACTGTAGGCTGTAGGTGTAGCTGTAGTTAAACTTGAGCTTCTTTTGTATAGTATTAGAGCGAGCTACGACTCGCGTGGCAGTCAACGTCGGAATAAACCTGAAATGGATAATACAGTTCTGTCAATGTGTAAATCTGGCAACCTCGCATCGTATAGGCGCGTGGCACGTGGGATTGATGTATATTATAGATGGAGTATCCTTCTACAAGTCCAAATGTTGAGTAGTTTTGTCCTATTACCCTGACTTACACTATTACTGTCTTTTAATTGCGGGGCATTCATCCCACGCATCCTTGCGAACTCACTTACTCACGCTCAGGGAACGGTTATAATATTTTAAAACGGTGTAGCGAATCTCTCCTCAACGGTTAACTAAGTGATGCATTATTCCAGATACGTGCGTCTGGTCGAGGCAGGTGTACACGAGGCTCTAGCGGTGAGCGAGGCGGGGGGGTGTCGCGGTGCCCCCCGCGCCCGCCGCGCCGCCCGCCCCCCGCCACACCTGCACGCCGCGCTGGCGCCACGCTCGCGCACCGCACACCCCGCGCACCCCACACACCGCGCCCGCGCGTTGCTGGCCGCTGTACTACCTGACCACTATAAGGTAAGCGAGCTGTACGTTAGGTGCCCCCCCTCCCCCCGCCCCCGCCACTCCTGCACGCCGCGCTGGCGCCACGCTCGCGCACCGCACACCCCGCGCACCCCACACACCGCGCCCGCGCGTTGCTGGCCGCTGTACTACCTGACCACTATAAGGTAAGCGAGCTGTACGTTAGGTGCCCCCCCCTCCCCCCGCCCCCGCCACTCCTGCACGCCGCGCTGGCGCCACGCTCGCGCACCGCACACCCCGCGCACCCCACACACCGCGCCCGCGCGTTGCTGGCCGCTGTACTACCTGACCACTATAAGGTAAGCGAGCTGTACGTTAGGTGCCCCCCCTCCCCCCGCCCCCGCCACTCCTGCACGCCGCGCTGGCGCCACGCTCGCGCACCGCACACCCCGCGCACCCCACACACCGCGCCCGCGCGTTGCTGGCCGCTGTACTACCTGACCACTATAAGGTAAGCGAGCTGTACGTTAGGTGCCCCCCCTCCCCCCGCCCCCGCCACTCCTGCACGCCGCGCTGGCGCCACGCTCGCGCACCGCACACCCCGCGCACCCCACACACCGCGCCCGCGCGTTGCTGGCCGCTGTACTACCTGACCACTATAAGGTAAGCGAGCTGTACGTTAGGTGCCCCCCCCTCCCCCCGCCCCCCGCCACACCTGCACGCCGCGCTGGCGCCACGCTCGCGCACCGCACACCCCGCGCACCCCACACACCGCGCCCGCGCGTTGCTGGCCGCTGTACTACCTGACCACTATAAGGTAAGCGAGCTGTACGTTAGGTGCCCCCCCCCTCCCCCCGCCCCCCGCCACACCTGCACGCCGCGCTGGCGCCACGCTCGCGCACCGCACACCCCGCGCACCCCACACACCGCGCCCGCGCGTTGCTGGCCGCTGTACTACCTGACCACTATAAGGTAAGCGAGCTGTAGGTGTAAGGTAAAAACGGGTACTGAGGCTGCGGGACTGTTCGAAAGAGATACCCCGACCGCGGAACACAAAAGCCGGGTTTTAGACAGTACAAGTCTGACACCCCCTTCGCTCCGCTCACAGCGGGTCATTTGATGATTTCCCATCAGTAAAAATGGTATGAAGCGGCACTAATACCGCGATAGAAGCAAGACCTACATAATATCCCATAGTGTCCTTTGTCAACTGCTACAAACAAGAAACGCTCTTATAATTGAAAATGCTTCCAGATTCTCCAACGCAAAAAGTGCGCCAACGAGCAAGAGATAGCTGACATAAAGGCTTCGTTATGGGCCGTCGGCAATACAGCAGTGACGTCACAGGGCCTCCACCAGCTGATGAGCTTGAGTAATGGGTACTTGGAAGACTCCGTTTTAGTTCATATCGTACGGCTGGCTAAGTACAACCCAGTGTATTCAGTACGAGCGACTGCCTTCTATGTGCTTGGACTTATCGGAAGCACGTATGATGGGGCTAATCTGCTCTCCGATCTTGGTAAGGAAAATAAAGTCATATTAAAATTTTTGATTTAGAATTATTGGATTAGTAAATGCTAATTTGTGGCTAATCTTCTAGGATGGCTTTGCGTAAGACACACGAGATACGATCAATTCCCAGTGATACCTGAGGAATCCTACGCCACTTTTGAACAAGGCGCGAACGTGCATTACTTTGTGACGTCACCAGAATGTCGCTACAATGCCTACGACACTGAAATGAGTGAGCATTCAGACCACACCGATCAAAGTGTAGCAGAAAGCTTACATTCAGACACAACCAAACTTTACGGAAAAACAGGTTCCATATCCGCAGATAACTCGGAAATTAAAGACCAAGATGTGACTGACAATAAAGGTTACACTGATGGGCGGCCGGACAAAAGAAAGTCGCATACCTTACCATCGCAGAGTTGTTCTAGTTCACACGATCGACCAACATTGTCGGAATCGAGAACTGTCGACATACTCCGAGACTGCTCGACCTATGAGAGACCCGGACCTCACCGGGTCCCAATGGCGGAGAATAGGCTGCTAATAGGAAGAATGAACTCTTTAGAACATCATGAAGGTCGAGTGAGAAATACAAGTGAATCTAGTACTAGTGGAGTGAGCAGTTGCGATTCATTTCTTGGGAAATACGCTATTCCGTAAGTTTAAACTAAAAGTCATTTTGGAAATTTACCTCATTTTCAGTTTTTCTTCTGATGTATTTAATATTGTTTGCAGTGATAGGGTTTTGACTTTGAGTCCAATACCGAGCTCGTCGAGCCTGTACGGTATGAAAAGCAGCAATAGCACGCATCGGCCGAAGATATCGGAACTGCAACGTCGCACTTCTACTTCAAGTGAGTTAGACCTCCACAATAACTTGGTAGCGAAAGATATTATTTAAATGATTATTTTCCTTTATCGAAAATGTTGAATTGTGACACTTGCACAGAGTAAAAAGCAAAAAGCTGCTGATATGTTTTTGTAATTTATTATTCTGACTGATATTATTAAAACAAAAAAAAAATGAACAGGTTTCACGGGTAACGAGGTCGCCAGCTCGCCTCCGTCTCAGATGGATATGACGGGATACGCCACTTTGAAGTCCCTTAATAGACGGTAAGGATAACATCAGTAAACTTCTGTAATATTTTCAATCTGATTTTCGATATGAGTGCGAAGTATCTTTAATGTATTCGAATACAAAGAATGTAGTTTGAACTAAATATTGGTGACAAGGTAAGCACGAGCTTATTTAATTGGAAAGAGCCTGTTAATTGATGGGGTAGTACTAGAGCTATAATTGCTTGAAACCTGGGATAATAATTATTAATGCTTTATTCTAGGCCATATTTGTCAGAAAGCGCTGCAGGTTCAAGTGAAATGGACGACTTAAGCTGGTTATTATCGGACACAAATAGACGTTCAAAGCCGTTCTCTTCCCTGAGAGACAGGGCCAAGTCCGCTAAAGAGAGAATGGCGAAAATGAGGTAAATTTATCAGTTTTTTTTGCGACGAATAAATATTTAAAAACATTTTCTTTTTTTTTAAGTATAGTTATTCGGTTTACATAAATTCTCGTCTTTTTCCCATGGAAAAGTTGTCACGTGCTATGATTATTTGATTTAGTAATAAAGATTTTTAGGTGTAACAAAGTATTTATTATTGAAAATTATTAGTTTTTTATTTACTGAATATCAACAACTATTGCGTATAGCGAACCTCTATCTCGGCGTAGATTTACGAGATTTTAGATGTAGCTGTAACTGTGATCTAACTATAAACACATGATATATTGCATTGACGCAATAGGGTTATTTTAGGCAGTTACCAAAAGTAATCTAATTAGTCCGTTAGATACATTACCAAAAAATATTGGGCACGTAGTTTTTCTTTTTTCACGTAAACAAACAATGAAGACAAAAAAAACTCAACTCGAAGTCAAAGAAAACTCGTGTGACGTCATATTCTAAGACATTAGTACGAATTTTGACGGGCTAATAGAATCATATTTTTTTCTAGTCAGGAAACATTCCTATTGATTGGAGGGGCTAATGTGCATGAGGTCCTGAGTTGGATGATTATCACTTTGGCTCTGTGTGCTTTGATTAACTGTCAAATGGTTCCATTTTGTACTAAACCATAACCAATTTGACAGTTAATCCATGGACAATATGATAGCAACTGTCATTCAAAAGATACGCAATAGCCCTGCTGCAGGGCTTTTGCGTATCCTTTGAATGACAGTGAATCATGTTAAAATTTCAAATTCTTAAAAAAAGTCCATTTTAAGAATTTTAAATTTTTAACATGATTCATACTACGATTCTGCTGAAGCGGCCATTTTAGACACGCTGTATTAATTCTCTTTAAATACAATGTGCATACTTTGTTGTAGCCTCCTAGAGTACGATTGGAAGCCGTTACCGCTGGGCGACAACGCCCGCGCGTCGCCCGGCGGGCCCGGCGGGACGGGCGCGGGGGGCGGGGCCGGGGGTGGGGCGGGGGGCAGGGCGGGGCTGGCGGCGCGACGGGCCACGTGTCCTGCCGCGCCGCCACCCGTGCGACTCACGCATGGCCACACACCTGCTTATATTGGAATCTGTCTGCCTAGGGATCTTATGGAACTGTTTCCCAGGTATTCATGATCATTTTATTTGAATCATCCTTATTTGCGACTAGTATAATTATTTCCCTACTAACTATTTACCTACGTTATAGTAACCAGTACTTAAATAATTGAGGAAGACGCCAGTTTCAAATTAGTCGTTGCCTGACCGATTTGCGAATTCTCATCTCTAAAACTCTTCGGTGGCTTATCTAAGCAAATGTGCGTTTGCGTCAAGCGTTTGTTGAAGTCGAATACAATAACACTTTTGGTTTGTCCAAGTTAGATTGTCTATTTAGTATTTATTATGTTATTTTTTTATTTATTGTCTGTCTATTATTTAATGAGTAGACTACTAAATAACAATATTATGTTTACAGGGACGAAGATTTAATCGACGAAGACACGGATAAGAGTGACCACACGAAACGCGATCGCCTCCCGTCTTTCTTAGTAGACACAAGTAGTGCTAGCACGGAAAATAAATCTCGCGCTACGCCGGATAGTCAGAAACTGGCTTCTCATAAAGGTAAGAACTAAATATTTTCCACCTTTTTTGTAACTTGTTCCGATTCAGAATTTACTTGAATCTGGATCGTCATATACAAGATGATTTTTTAGTCACCGTCCAAATTTTTCCTAGGCATTAGGTGTCGCTCACTAACACCATTTTTGAAAAAAAATCGATACGTAGAATTTTCATAATAAATCAATTTCTCGAAATAATCCGCACTCCGTGAAACGTTGAAACTTTATGATGGTATATCTCAATATTTTTGTATTGAGTGATACTAAAAAAAAAAAATACACGTATTCAATGACGACACGGTTGGCGCAGTGGCTCAAGCAATGGGCTGCTGCGCTACGTGTCGCGGGTTCGATCCCCGCACGGAAAAATATTTGCATGACCTATAGATCGTCGTTCCGGGTCTAGGTATTTGTGTATGTGAGTTGAAATGTTTGTGAACGCACCCACGATACAGGAGAAATTACTAGTGTGGGGCAAAGTTTAAAAAAGAAAAGATTTTCGCCAAAGATATCAGAATTTGGATGGTGGCTAAAAAATCATCTTGTATATAATATTGCCAGCAAATACATATGCCAAATAATTTATCTTAATTTTCTTTTTACAGCTAGTTTAAGCACCACAGCAGTTCAAATTCACAAAGTTAGTTCTGAGAAATCAGAACCAGCTGGCTCTAACGCTGACACTTCGATAGCAAGCGTTGAAACAAGTGACAACCCACGCGTAACCAAAGACAAAACCAAAAGGGTAGTCAGTGTAGACGAAAGTGTAACACCGAGCAAGCTTAGCAAGGATATTGATGAAGGTGTAAAAGCCATTAACGAAACTAAAGATGATATTATAGCTGGAATAGAAGCACAGGTCACGAATCAAGATAACCTCCGATCTATTACTGATGGCGGTGAGAACAATGTTCATAGTGTAGGGGCAGTCGTTACTGAGGCCGTAAGCGCTGCTTCGTCGACGGCGAACAGGCAGTGGCGACATATTACTGCGGACTGTTTGGCCTGTGTGCGCACGAGACCTCCTTCGTCGCATGAGCTGCGCGAAGCTTTCTTTGCTGGTAAGGATGTTATTTGGTTAAGTTAGCAAATCATTATGAATTTAAGACTATTTGAAACAGAGAGAAAATAATGAATCTCCACCTCCCGCTGAGGTGGAGATAGAGGGACTGATGGTAGCTCAGTTCTGGTCACACAATATAATAATAATAATATTCCACAACTATCACACAACGCCATCTAGTCCCAAGCTAAGCAGAGCTTGTGTTATGGGTACTAGACAACTGATAAACATACTTATATATTTCTAAATACATACATATTATAGATAAATTACACCCAGACACAGAACAAATGATCGTGCTCATCACACAAACATTTGTCCTGGGTGGGAATCGAACCCACGACCTCCGGCATAGCAGTTAGGGTCACTAACCACTAGACCAACAGGCCAGTCAAATATAGATTGCCATCGACACGTTAAAAAAAGAGAGATAAGTCGACTAACCGTTTTGTTCGTCATGCATCGAATACTGTTACTGTACGTTGCAGATTTCACTAAGAAGTATTGTCTCTGAGTAGTCTAACGTCAATTCCATATTATAGCTTGTTCTGAAGTTTATGTTGTCATCAAATATATTACTATAATAAACACTGTAAACGGGATGTTTACTGTTTGCGTGGAGTTCACGATATATCGGCGCTTTTACAAGCCCCATGATCACGGATAAACTGAAGTTATTGCGGGTGGATGTTTATAAACAGACAAGTCTACCCACTTTCGTTTTTGCGCTCGGTACCGCTACCGCAGTTGCATGTGCTGTGGGTTTCTGTGTTTATGGTAGTGTTATATAAGTTTTTAAACTGACATATTCCTCATATCAGTTATATCATCGACTGGTTTTCAGGTATGGATACAAATACTATTGAACCTCGCAGTCCCACCACCGAGAAGCCCGTCGCTGATAATAAAGCAGAACCACAAGCGGAACTGTTGCATCAAGTGCATTTTATGTCCCATCCCGTACATTTGAGACAGGTATCGTATCTTACTTTTAAAATAATACAGGGTGTAAACAGACCCTTTACAAAGCCGTCAATCAAGCATTCTGCACATTAAACTACAAATTGTAAGTAACAATTATTGCCGCGCTTTACCTATTTTTTGGAGTGAAAATTTACGTTTTACAGTCGAACTCAATGTAACGCACTCAAAAATGTTTCTGATGGATGCATTGAATAGTACGGGCAATGGGCATCGTATAAACATTAACATTAAAAAGTAAAAGGTAAAATAAAAAACAATTAAAAAAAAACAAGTTGTGAAAATCAGAAGGTTTTCGAGGTATGGGAGGGATAAGGTGCCTTTCGGCTTCGTTATGGGTACTTTTACGCCTATATTTGTATTAAGCGAAGAGTCGATTGTTGAACAACTTAATATTTTAAAGCCCTAAAAATAAAGCGTATATGTCAAAGTCATCAAAAAACACTCTGCGTCCCTCTTCTTTTTATTACCTGCCAATCATACTAAGTAAAATTTATTTCTTTCCAGGCTCGTTCAGTACTGCTATCAATAAAGCAACGTCATCCAGAGGTATTTCGTAGTGCCTGTGTTTATTCCGACGTGTGTGCCTTACTGGCCAGAGATACATACATGTTGTGTGCTCGACGCTTCGTACAAGAACTGTTCCTCGATACGTGTTTCGATTGTTTTTTGACGGAACCCGCAGCGGTTCTGACGCGACACGGCGCCACTTCGCCGTCGACTAGTGTAGGCCCGATTGTGCGCCATTAGTATTTTGATATTTACGAGTTTGTGAGGTCGTGGACTGTTATTTATGAAAGGAATATTTGAATCAGAATTTACTACCGAGTTTTTTGTCCTGGTTATATGGAACCCGGTGTGTGATTGTCACAGATGCTATACTTGTTTTTGTAATGTATTATACTGTTTACAAAAGGCTACTATTATGATAATATTAAAAATAAACGAATGGGCGCCGTTTGTGTGATGATTAATTTTATAAAACTGCCATTTCTGTATTATACAATGCAAGTTCGCGACCTCATATAGTTTATCTTGTAACCAATTACTACTGAAGTTTTACTTTTATGCAGGTTTTGGTAATTTATAAGGTAATAATTTAATTATTTCTGATGCTGTAACTTACTGTTATTCTATTTTCAAGCACTTGTATGGATTTGAATTTATATTATAGCACTTTAATATAGATAGGTTACCTTAAAATATGAATGTAAAAAATAACAATCTAGTTATTTACGATTTAACGTTACACAACAGTCTTCAATTAGTATTAGAAGTTATTGTTGCAGTTATACATGTAAAATAATACTAATTTATATTATTTTATAACGTAGGTCTTTCGATGTTATCGGAAGAATATAAAATAAAATTATGCCCCTTTGAAAGTGTGCGAGACTTATAAGTCTATAGAGTTTTAATTTATGACTATTAATTAAAACTAAATAGGTTTATTAGTAGGACAAGGTTTTAGATGAGCGTGGACAAAATATTGAGACGCCTCGACAGCGAAGCGTGTCCCCAATTTATTTCAACTATGACACAAATGACGTCAAGGTGACCCATGACAGGAACTGTACTAGATGAACTTTCAACGCCACGTATTTTAGAGTATGTTTCACCAACTTTAATTTTCAAATGACTCCTCCCGCTCTGGGCGGAGTAGAATGGAGTGTCAGACTCTTTCTGAATAAAACCCATCTGTGTTCCTCTTAATGCTCTGCGTTCCAGGGCCGCAACCCCAGTTTCACCACCTTGATATTCCTGTTAACTTACTTGGCGGATAATTTCATACAAATTCTGTTTCATTTTTGAATTAATTCAGTAAGTAGTGGCCGACTTTACCTGCTGTCGGGGATTCCGGTCATACCACGTTCATGGAAAATCTTGTGAAAATAAAAACCAACACACAAACTAAATATCATCCGAAGAAAACAAAACATAGCTTTATAATAAAATATAAAAAAGCCGAATAACCAATTATGTATGTCAGATAAATTCCGCTAATTGCCAAGATCGTATTATACCTACATTTAAGTAATTGAAAATGTTTGTCAAAGTGCAAATTCTTTATTTGCTTAACAGAGCTTTTTATTTATTTTGTATGTGCATCTTAATCGACGCGATTGCCTTAATGAGTTATTCTTTAGGAATAATAACAAAACTATTAATAAACTAGTCTCACATAATGACAATAGTTACTGACTACTGACTGAATATCGCACCATTCCCACTGACTCCAATAGTTAATTATAGCGTACCTCTTCACCTATCCCACCTTTAATAACGATACAAAATGTTCCCTAGTTTCAAGCATATTATTATAGTTTTAAATACTACTACAACCTTGTGTTCATTATTTTACTAAAGTCTTATGTTTGCATTTAATAGTACTTGTTCTCTTATTTTCATTGTTGTTATTTATGGAAACTCGATCAGAATAGCAATTTAGTTTTACTTTACATGATATTATAAGTATTAAAACAGAGCACGCAGTATGTCACATATTACTACTTGTTATATAATCGTTTGTTAATGTTCAATGATAGTGTGTAATGTGTAGATAAAGTAATTTTTTTCATACCTCTTGTGGATTGTTATTAATTTTGAGTAAAAGAACTGTCTAGCTCAGCAACATGAAGAAAACTTGTATGTATGCTATCTAGTTTAATAATTTATGCGTCCTCGATTTCCTGCATTTATGAGACTGTAACATTTAATATGAATATCAGATAACAACCTCTTATATACTGCTACTCTCCTGTTAAATACTAGTTCTAAGAGTTGATTCTGATACCGAAATAATAAAATACTACTCATTTTATTAGTCGAAATTCATAGTAGCATATCTAATTATCAGTTCTTTTGTAATAAAATACGATAAAGTGCCATTGTGCTGGTTCCTTGCAATTATATTAACATGTTACATTACTCTTAAGTACCAACCTTTTATTATGCCACTTCATTACAATAAATATATTATTTTATAACGTAATAATATTGTTTTTTTTTGTTACAAAGCGTCCATGTTTGAACATACACTACAATATATCTAGTTGCGCTCCTGCACATTTATTCATTACAGCGTGAGCCATTAATACCAGGGCACGCCACGATGTGGATAAGTCCCCTCTTTGAGGAGTGGCTAGAGAGGCGCCACGGCGCCCTCACCTTCCGTCTGACGCAGGTCCTCACCGGACACAGTTGTTTCGGGAGGTATCTGCACCAAATCAGGCGGGAGGAAACGCCCGGATGCCACCATTGTAAGGATCGGCCGGAGGACACGGTGGAGCACACCGTTGAGGTGTGCCCCGCTTGGGCGGAGCCCCGTGTGTTCTCGTAGCGGCGATTGGCGGCGGCGACCTCTCGCGTCCGGCCCTGGTGCAAGCCATGGTCCGGGGCGAGGAGGAATGGGACGCCGTCGCCTCCTGCGAAGCAGTGATGCTAGCGAAGGAGGTGACGGAACGCGAGAGGAAGAGAACCTCTCGTCCCAGCCGCCGCGGGAGGCGCTCCGGGCGTCGGGGGTCACGTGATGGCTTCCGGCCACCGTAGACGCGGGCCTGTGGACGGTGAGAGATGGACTAGCTCGCCGTCCGTCCGTCTTATGACGACGACAGGCCGAGTCGACGGGGCGTTCGTGTTCCACGCGCGCCTCAAAGAGATGTCAGCAACGAGGAAGGGGCCCGCAAGGGCCGACGCCCGTCGGGGCTGCGGAAAGTTGTAAGAGATCCCGCAGCCTTGATATATAGGGCTAAGAAAGAACATGGGTGGTTTTTAGTCAGTAGAAGTCTGACACTCCCTTTCGCTCTGCCCAAGAGCGGGAGGGGTTATTTGAAAATCCCCCCCCCCCCAAAGCCATTAATACTAAATTAAGTAAGCCTTTTACCTGTGCTTTTACTCAGTCTTCTCACTGAACCACAATATTTTTTTTTACGTTGCCCACTCTAGGAATTTATCCCGTATCGTGGGTGCGTTCACAAACACTTAAACTGACATACACAAATACCCAGACCCGAAACAACTATCTGTAGGCCATACAAATATTTGTCCCGTGCGGGGATCGAAGCCACGACACGTAGCGCAGCAGTCTACTGCTTGAGCGACTGTGCCAACCGTGCCGTTAAAAATATTGAAATATTCTAACATTATGGAAGACATGGGGGCCTACCGCCAGCTCATCTAGCAGTAAGTATTTTAGTCTTAGTAGGCGGTAGAGATAAGACTAAAATTATAAATATACTAGCTGACCCACGCAACTCCGTCTGCGTCACATTAATATGTAACTTACAACCTTCCTCGATAGATCGACTATCCAACATAGTAATATTTTTCAATTAGCTTTCTAATGTGGAAAGAATTTTCCAAGTCGTCTGAGTAATTTTTGAGTTATATCGTAACAAAAAAAAAACTAATCTTTCCTCTCTATAGTATTTGATAGAACCTTAGATTACATTATTAAAGTGAGAATTACTATAGGTGCCTATCTCTTACTGATATACGATCATCATCATCAGCCTATCTGTTCCCACTGCAGGGACTCAGGCCTCCTCTCTAGGAGTGGGATGGGCTAATCCACCACGCGGGCCCAGTTCGGATTGGTAGATGTCACAATCTTCAAATTTTTGGTTCTAAGATATGTTTCCTCACGATGTTTTCCTTCACCGTTTTAAGAGCAGGGGCACGTGATGAAATAAATTACACAAAGTAATGCACGAATAATAACGAACAGTTGGTCGTGGGTTCGAACCCAGGCGCCTGCCTGGGTTCGAACCCACGACCAACTGTTCGTATAAGTCGGAGCCACCACCACAGGGCCGCTAGTGCTCACAAAACAACATATACAATAACACCTTGTAAATATTATGGTGCCATAAATATTTTGAATTTGAATTTCCCGGAAGCCAGAATCTCCACGTACTAGTATCTACATCGGGACGCGAGGGCCGGCGGACCGCGTAATTATTTTGTCGCGCGTACATTTTAACATTGCGATATCTTCTAAGGTATTTGTTTAAACTATATAGAGTAAAAGGAACAAATATTCTATATTAAATTTCCTTTCTAACAAACATATTTATTTAGATATAGATTAATATCATATGGGTTAAATAAGCTTCGCAAAAAATAATTCTATTTAACCTAACATTTCGATAGTAAAAAATGGTTACAGTGAGTCAATCTTAGTAGATAGATATATGCTGTTGCGGACTTTTTCGTAGAACTTAGAGGAACATTTCTTTAATGAGAGCTTCCGTTGCGTGCGCTGCGAAAATGGTTTAAGTTATGCAAATATTGTGTAATAAGGAATATCGTTTCCCGTTTTTGCAACATTTTTCATTTATGCTCCACTCCTATTAGTCGTAGCGTGATGTTATATAACCTAAAGCCGTCCTCGATAAATGGACTATCCAACACAAAAAGAATTTTTCAAGTCCAACCAGTAGATCCTGAGATCTTAGCGTTCAAACAAACAAACAAACAAACTCTTCAGCTTTATAATATTAGTATAGATATAGCTTCATCTCTTTTTGTTCATGAAAGGATTGAATTAAACGACCAATTAAATTAAAAATCATCATTTAATTAAGTAGGTATAAATTATTAATGTAACACACATTATTGTCCTCTTGTCCTCTTACAATACTATCATGATTATTTTATTATGACGAATTTAACCATTCTACGAATCTACTGAATAATTTAAGTGCTACTTTGACGATTCTGTCCCAGAAGCCTGGTTCTTCTTCCTCGTGTTGGCTTGCTGTCGGGTAGTCATCATCGAAATTCTCTAACTGCCGCTTTTCTCGATGAGAGTCTTCTATACTGTCAAGGTTTGCTGAGAAAAAGAACAGATGGGTAATTAAATAACAAGAGACATTAACAAGAAGATGGCCTTTATAGTGATTTATTTACATATTATGTAATTGAATTTGGTGTCCTAAATTGAATTATTATATTAGAAACTTTTTATTAAATTAATACAAAATTGGGAAGTCGGTCGTGTGGGTCCTTTAATGTACAGACTGACCTCAGATAAGGAGTTGGCTAGTGGTTTTCCCAGTACAAAGAGATAACACCACACCCACCTACCCAGTCTACAAGGCAAGGCAAAATATAAAGACAGAAATCATACATTGATTATTAAAGAGACCGTCAATCATACTTACATGAGAAGCTAGGAGCGTCAAGTGCAATCTGAAACAATGCAATTTGCATAATAATTAAAAATAAAACCTTATAATTTAAATGCACTTGCGTTCGATTCTATGGTCAAACAAAAAAAAAACAGGTGGAACAGGTGTACGTAATTATTTACGGCTGTACTCTCTGTAATTTTCTAGTAACAATATAAAACAACATCACGCTTCTAATCCCTGAAGGGTTAGGCAGCTTAGAGGTGTACCTTTGCACAACAACATTTCACCAGTTACGTTTATGCCTATTGCCATTAACCGGGCACAAATCCAGAGTTCGTGAATGCTACTGAGAAATTCGTGATGGAAAACCCAACAACACCGCCCGACCAGGAAATCGAACCCAGGATATTCTAGTAAATACCTAAGAAATTTTCAGTTGCAACGTAGATACATAGTAAAGTTAAGCGTACTTAATGTACAAAACATAACAAGCTTGAAGATAACGCCTAACTGGGAAAAGAGATTAGAAAAAGGAAATTAATGATAATCGAATCACTCACTTGAAATGCCAACACACACGAATAAAATAAAGTTAAAAGAGCGACGGTTAGCAGTATCGTCCTCATGTCTCCGGTTTCAGTCACCACATTGATTCACCATGACTGTGAACTTGGCTTTTATACGAGGGCGTGGCTTCGCCTGATTGTGGCGGAAAATCATTGCTTGCGGTCTCATCGCTACTATGGCAAGTATTCAGAGCCCTTTTCAGGGATCCGTCGGTATCAAAAACATAAACGTTTTTATATATTTAAAAATATATAAATATCGGCAAAAGCGTGGCAATCTCAAACCTTCATGGGACGCACAGAACCTGGAAGTATGAGGGTAAAGAGTCCCGGGAGGTCTATTATGCTCATGCAGCGCTGGGTGACCACTGCTGGTTAGTTACTCGTAACTCAAGGAGGTTACTTAGGTTTGGTAGGTAATGGCTAAACAGGCCGAGTCGCTCCATGTAATATACCTACTGGTACGAGTATTACGCTGCATGCGGGTAGGCTGGAAGCCGACTCCTACATAGTTGGGAAAAAGCTAGGCAGACGATGATCAGGCTGAGTTTGCGCGGCCGCCTGCTTGGCTGCTCTACTGTAGGGTTGTAACAAAATATTAGAATCTCAATTTGACGACACTCAACTCTTAGAATTGGTGACTGTTGATATGAGTACGGAATACCTACTACGGAACCCTGATTTCGCTAACCGGACTTGCGCTTGACCGTTTTTTTTTATTATCCGACTGGTTCCTACCTCATTGAATTAGTATAGGAAGGCATGAATCAGCTGTACAATCGATGTAAGAGTTTTATAGCTCTGCTTATTCCTTCAAAATAAAAACAAACAGCCCTGTTTATGCTAAGTCCCAAAAACTAAAGTCAGCCTGTAAAGATGCCAGTCCTGAGTCTTCAGGTCTCCTCTGAGCCTATGGGTCTTAAACATAACTGGTGAAATGTGGGTGTTCTTGTTAGGTACCCCTCTGCTTAACCCTTCAGGGCGTGATTTAATGGTATGTTGTTGTTATAAGCAAACTATTTAATAGATTATGTTTATATTATGATGGGGATGTCATGATGAAATTAATATAGCTCATTGTCTGCTTGCTAAGGTGTCGAACCCAGGACACACGGACGACACAGTTCGCGCAGTGACTGAGCGCGTGGTTCGATCTTCGATCCCCGCACTGAACAAATATTTGTACGGCCTACAGATAGGTAGTTGTTTCGGGTCTGGATGTTTGTGTGTGTGAGTTTAAATGTCTGTTAACGCAACCACGATACAGGAGAAATTTCTAGTGTAGGGCAATGTTTTGAATGTAGATGGCTTTAGACGGGCTTTAGTAGGAGTAGAGGATAAAACCAAAGAAACGAGGCGTAAATTGAGTGAAGGATGATATGGCTAGAGAGGTGTCTGCTGAGATGACAAGTAATTAAGAAGTATGGAAGACGAAGGCATGCTGCGCCTTCTCCAAATAAATTGGGATAAGGACAGGAGAATGTTGGTAGGCAAAACGATATTGCCAATGTAAAGGAGTTCGGCTGTTCTTGCGTCTCGGCGGTAAAATATTTAAAGAAACTTGAGAATTTGACTTCCTAACTTTTGCTGTCGTCTGTACCCACCATAGATCTATGTACCCACATATAAGATTGTGATACTTCGTGTATGTTTTCATTACCTGAAGTGACCTTGTCGATTCAGTTGCATGTTCCGCACGAAAGCATGCATACAATAGAACACTGGACACACGGTATCATAGGCGTGGACTCAAACGGAAATGACCAGTCATCGTCACGTACCTAACTAATGCTTTGATAATGACTAATTAGGTTCTAATGTCCACTTCCATATGTATATGGAAGTGGACATTAGAACCTAATTAGTTATTTGTTTACGTTTATCTTTTGTGCATCAACAAAAAAGCAGATGATTAGCTTTAGAGTATCGGTAGGTATTTAATTTATAGTGCTATGAGGCGAAGAAACACTAGTCATTCTTCCAGACTCGCATGGTATTATGATACAATATTTCCAGTTTAATATGCGCTACGGGTTTCGGAGTGGGAATCGAACTTAGTACCGTGTGCTCAACAATTCACAGATGAACCATTAATACTTTGATGCCTGATGATTTGCATGATAATGACAATGATTAGGTACCACAAGCAGATCAGGGCGTGGGCGAATCACCAGCGTCAGACTTTCCATCCATTGACGAATTAATTAAAGTTGTCAGGATAGTCCCACTTAACAAATCGTCAGGTGAAGATAAAATATCTAATCGGATGATAAAGAGGCATGTACCTAAAACAGCGGCCGACGCAATTTAAAGTGTTTACAACCGTTGCATTGCAGAAGGCGTTTTTCCTCGTATATGGCGACGCGGCTTTATACGAATAATTCTGAAAAGTGACGACAAGCCACCGGCCGACCCTAAGTCTTACCGCCCTATAACACTATTACCATCTTTGGGGAAACTCCTGGAGCGTTTTATCGTTCCACGTTTACTACCAGACAGACCGAAATTTTACAACAACTAATTCGGTTTTACCATGGGAAAATTTACCGTAGACGCGGCACTTTCTGTCAGGGAAATTGTCAATCCATCCGAACATAAGTACGTAGTTGGGATCTTTCTAGATATTTCTGGGGCTTTTGATAACGCATGGTGGCCGATGCTACACCTACAACTGAATATTCGTGGTTGCCCTAAAAACATATACAATCTTGTTTACTCGTACTTCTTAAATGGTTCCGCGAAACTTTATCTCGGACATCTTTCTATGTCAAAGTCCCTTACCATGGGATGCCCTCAGGGTTCGGTTATGTGTCCGTATGTATGGAACTTAAGCTTTGATGACTTCCTCGCGAATCCACTTCCATACGGCTGTTGATTAACCGGTTACGCGGAAGACGGCCTCCTGCTGATTCAGTCAAGTAGTCGGGCTGGACTCGAAAATTTTGCTGACACTTGCCTAAAATTAATATCCCAGTGGGGTGATCGTAACCGTCTGACCTTTGCACCACATAAAACTTATGAACTTTTTTTAAAAGGTAATCTTAAATCATGTCCTAGTATTAAATTTAATAACGTTCCCGTGAATAAGATCGAGTCCATGTGCTACCTTGGGTTTGTCTTAGAGAGAAATTTTTCATTCATTGAACACATATTATTATTATGTTATTATTATTATTGAAGAATTATTATGGTTATTATTGATGTTTACGTTCTTAATTAGTCTAGATTGTTAATCGTATGTCTCAGTCATTGGTAAACTTTAACTATAACTACACTGTTGTATTAGGTTAGCCTGTAATGATAGTGTGTGTTTTAAAATAAATAAAATGCGTCGGTGGAAAAGCTAAAAAGAACTTTTATGCCTTAACGAGAATATCTAAATCTACGTGGGGTTTTTCATTTTTAACTCTAAAGACGATCTATGGAGCTACTTACTAGGGGTGTATGTGCTACGGGGCACCAGTTTGGGCCGATAGGGCCACCATAGGAGCGGCACGACGTAAATTACTTCAAATTTATCACAGGTCATGCTAACTTTAAGAGTAAATTATTTTCCTTCAAGCTTGTTGCCTCGCCTTTTTGTCAATGTTCTACATCTGACTGCGAATTTGAACAATCTGCACATTACATTTGGGAGTGTAGTTTTTGGCAGAATGAACAAAATGTTTTGTTAAATAATGTACAGGTCACATCCGGAGTTATTTACCATACGGACCTTGTAGAAACTAGAACAAATTTCCGTGCGTTCAAGCATTTGTGTCATGCCTATTATTGGAATCAAATATCAGCTCACAACTTAGGACTCAGTAATATTAATGACAATAATATCCGTGGTGCTAGGCAACTGGGCTTATCCCAGTTGTATACGTCCCTGTGTGCCTATTGGCGTTGTTCTGTTCTGTCTCCTGCTGATATGGAGCGAAGGGGAATTTTTGTTTTTCTAACTCCTCCGCTATTCTTTTCTGATTCATTTCGTTGCGGGATCCAAGACAGTTAAATCGTTTCTCTGGGACTTCATCGAGCTTCATTGTATCGGCGCTTGCTGTTGCCACTGTTGATTCTGGCTTTCAGGAGTTACAGTGGTTTGGGAATAGAGTGGCGGGCTTGTCCCAAAAAAAAAGGAAGATGAACCAATAGGCTATTAGGTCTTATCTCAAGATTTGGGCTCGGCGCAGTACCTATTCTCCTTCCTTAAGTACTTCTCTTTTAGCAAAAGCAGACAACTCCTTCCTAGCCATATCATACTTCTTAATTCGTCGTGTCTTTGGTATTCCTCTAAGCCATCACATTCATACTCAAAATGATGATTTTATTCTTCCCAGGGAAGATCTTTGGTCCTATTTATGCAAAGACACAATGTGAGATACTAAAACAAGCCTGTAGCCAGGGTTGCCAACTGTACGAAAAAAATCCTCGTACTTAAGCAGCTAAAAACCTCGTATTTTGACTTTCAAACCTCGTACATTTATAATGCATCAAAAACGTCCTAAAACCAAAATGAATACATAATTCACTACTAAATTTTGAACTTTTAACGCAATGAAATAAAGTATTGCAAGTTTATTACAAAAACAAACATCACTTTGTGTTGAAATGAAACAAAAAATATTTATTATAAAAAGTACAACGAATGGAACACGTAAGGAACAGCAAAGAAAGAAAGTAGAAATTTGCGCTAAGATAGACAATCATCGCGTAAATGCGGCAATGAAATTTTGGTGTAAGAAGTTCCTACAAGTTTTGATTAGTTTTTACTATAATATATTATGTATTGATGCGATATATTCTTATGGAAGTTCTATATTATCAAAATCTCGTACATAATTGTACGAGGTTGATAGTGTCCTCGTACCTCGTACGGAAGACCACGAATCTCGTATTTGTACGAGGAACCTCGTACGTTTGGCAACCCTGCCTGTAGCAGTAGTTATATAGAATAATATCTCATTTCATCATTTGAATTCGTCAGTTCTAAATATTGACTACGAAATTTTCGAATTTTGTTTTTGTGAATTCAGTTTTATTTCAAAGTCAGAAGAGAGCTATCAGCATTTGAGAGAACAAAGTTTTAACAAACAAAGTAAGGTAAGGTGTCCGTAAGGTATATGTCTGGTTTCTTCCCAGTTTAAATATGAAATACTATAAATAGCATACAAATTTTTATTAATTATAAACATACGTAAATTCAAATTAACCTATTTCTTGGTCCCTCCGAACCCTGAGAAACCCATGATCTGAGCTAGTTCAGACTGTGCTGGTGAATCCTCCGGTTCCTCGGATTCCATGAGTTTACGCTTCTTGTCACGTCGTCTTTCGCGACGCTGTTCCTTAACCCTGGCTTCTTCTTCCGCTGCTTCCCTTAGTCGCGTGTCAAGCTCGTATTCACGCTTCTTTTCTTCTAACTTTCGTTTGTTATTTGCAAAACGGGCTTTTACCTGTAAACATTAAAGAAATGAGCACATTTTTTTACTATTGCAGAAATAAAACTTGAATTCAAGAGTATTGGAATTAATCATAAATATACACCATCTGCCTAGACTTTCCTAACTATGTTGGGGTGGGCTTCCAATCTTATGGAATACAGCTGAATCCCAGAATTTTATTTAGTGCAACTGCCTATTTGACCTCCACAACTCAGTTAGTACCGGGTAATAAGATAAGAGTACCTACTCCTTGATAATCATAAATATAGCTTTAAGAGGAGGCTCCCTAAATTTATGTTAATTTGCATTAATATTCTGAAACAGTCGTACATACAATCAAAATGGAACTTTAGTATATGATTTATTGGATCTTTTCCTTTCCATGTACAAGACAGTTACGTAATTGTAGCATATTCGCTCGATTCATTTTTTATTCGAAAATCATGTCTTTTTTAACGATTATTACATTTTTCCTCAAGATTGCTCCGCCTTTATGTCTAAAATAAATGTTCACTGTAAGAAAATATAGTTTACTATCCAGCCACAAGATTTTTTTCTCCAGATCAATTACTACTTTAGTTATAAACGAAATAAGAATTGAGACTTACGACATTTAGTTTCGTGCTCGAACGCGATCAAAGAGCGCACGCGGTATTCGACTTTATTACTGATGTGCTAGCGTCTAGCACATCGCGCGGTGTGGCGGGGTGAATGGGGCGGAGCTTGCGTGGAAATTATTTTAGAGTGCCTGGTCTTAAGAAGAGTGTTCTACACAATTTAACCTAAGATACCCACACACAAGTACATGCTTATGATACCAAGTCCATTGCAGAACCTGCCAAGAATCAATTAGCCAATTTGTGCGACAATGTACTGGTCACATGATGAGACAAATACAGTAGAAATTCACTAATCACTTCAATAGACCGACACATACAATAAGAAGAAGAATGATTAAGAAGTGGGGCGTATCCCCCAAAATTATACTTTGGCTTTACTGTGCGGTAATCCGACCGATGATCACCTACGGAGCAGTGGTCTGGTGGCCCCGCACAAAATTAATAACAGCCATAAACAAGCTTCAATGTATGCAAAGGCTCGCCTGCATGGCGATCACAGGCTGCATGAGGACAACTCCGACCGCAGCCCTCGAAGCCATACTGGGGCTTCCGCCGCTTCACCTGTTCATTCAGCAAGAAGCAACGATGACGGCGGTGCGCCTCAAGACGCTACAACTCTGGGGTAAGAAGTAAACGCAACATACTGCGGCACTAGGACTCCAAAGCGAGTTCCCCCTGGTGAAAGCTGTTAACGGTCGAGTACCCAAACAGTACGTATTCGATCAAAAATACAAAATCCAACACCATGAGGAGCACCGCTGCGAGGGACTTAGCCCTGCAGAATTGCGGATCTTCACGGATGGATCCAAAACAGGTACTGGCACCAGAGCCAGTCTTCTCGGAGGATCACAATATCCACTTAGCCGTACCTTTGGGGGTCCACAACACTGTCTTTCAGGCAGAATGCATGGGAATCTCCCTGGCGGCATCAGCCATTTTGGCTCGGGAGGTAAAGGATCAATTCATTCGCATACTCTCTGACACCATGGCGGTGCTGCTGGCATTAAGGAGCCCGGTCTGGGCTAATATACGAGAGCCACCAACGTCTGAACCAGGTGGGTAACCTCAATAATATAACCATTCAATGGATTAAAGAACATAGCGACTCCCGAGGCAACGATGCAGCGGACGAGCTCGCTCGAAGAGGCTCAAGCATGGCGGCGGTGGGACCAGAACCCATCGTGCCGCTCCCTTTCGGTCATCTTCGCACGTTGTTAAGGAAACGTACCAGAGAATGTCATGCCAAGCTGTGGCTAGACCACGGCGAGTGCAGGCAGGCCAAGGAGGTGCTTCCCGCCATCGACGTCCGCCTTACCGAACAAGCGCTCCGGCTGACTAAGCTGCAGCTACGCACAGTGACGGCCGCCATCACTGGACACGGTACTTTTAATAAGCACCTCTTTGTTATATTATAGTATGTATATGTTATAGGTGTCACAGATAGTCCTCTGTGTCGAGCCTGCATGGAGGAAGGAGAAACAGCAGCCCACGTGCTCCTGCACTGTTCAGAGGTTGCCCCATACAGGGCTAAGTACTTCGGTAACGCAGGTATTCTCCGCGAGATTGCCGGTAACACCAAGGGGTTGCTTTCTTTTCTCGTGGAGCTGGCATGGATCGAATAAGATTCCCACCCATATGCAAAATACGCGCTTTAGGCGTGGAGTTGCGGACACTAGCCCGATGCATCTATATCTATGTGCGTACCTATCTCCTACCTGCATTTTTAAATTTTTCTATAAAATCCAATCTGAACATAACAATATTACGAGAGAAAGTTCACTTAGTGAGATACTACTGTATTGTTAAAAAATAGGCTTAAACTTGTATAAGACAAAACGAAAATACTAAATGAGGCCTTTGCCAAATGGTATTTACCATAGATCAAAATAGGTAGAGTTTATTTGCCTAAACTTCAAGAAAGTAAGCAACGGGCGGAGGTATCAGAACTTAAAAATTAATCAAGGATTATAGGAAGGTACTTAATTGAAGATTTAGCAAATACTACCGATTCAGATATTTGGCTATAGATTTGTTGATGCATATCATCATCATCAGCCTATAATGTTCCCTCTGCAGGGACTCGGGCCTCCTCTCTACGAGAGGGCTGGGCTATAATTCACCACGTGGGCCCAGTGCGGGTGGTAGATGTCACATGTCTTAAATTTTTTTGATTCTAAGACATGCGGGTTTCTGCCTGGATTCGAACCCACGACCTACTGTTCCTAAGTCAGGGCCGACACCACTGGGCCAGCGCTGCATAATCTGGTTCATATTCATCATGAATTTTACCAACGTTAACACATTAATATTATACGAACCTGATCTAAAGAACTCCTTTCAATCTTCATGGACATGCCAAGATTCCTTTGATGTTTCTTTCCATTGATGTGGTCAAGAAAATTGATGGAGTCTTTGACAACACAATCACAGACATTGCAGTAGTATCCTCCGGACTGAGAGGTAGGTGTGTTCTTTGTTATCACAACACTTTTACCAAGCTTTGAGTCTAAATCAACTTTGTAGTCACGCTGTTTGAGGAGCTCTCTTTTGACAGGTACCGCTGAAAATAAATAAGTATGACTTAGATAGGAATTATGCATTAGTTCAGGCAATTGTTTTGAGGTGCCTAGCAAACATTTGTTGACTATTGACTAATAACTTTGCTCAGAGTAAAAAAATATGGTCAGTGGGTAGCCTTAGGGGTATACTAATATGGCCACAATCAGCAGGTTTTTTATTCACACATGTACGACATTCTGTGATCATCGAACCATTAGCAAAAGCATAGTGAATCATTATCAAATTTCTTCATATGGTAGTCTCAAGTGGAACTTGTTTCGATTCAGAGTCATGTTTTTATCCTAGACGTTTCTAGGATGCTACTGGTAGTAGGTTTTTGGAAATACCTTTCTTTTTAGATCGTTCTTCTTCCTCCAATTCAGCTTTCAACCGATCTGCAGCGATTTTTTCGAATTCGTCTTTGTCCCATTTTCTACGGTGGTCATCTGGTCTCATTGTCATGATGGTAGATTATATGTATATCCTATAAGGCACAAAAACTATTTAATTGCTTTCTATACAAATATTGTTGTTTTAATGCATTTCCAAGTCACAAATTAATATTCACTAAATTTCACTGCGCTAGCTAGCTAGCGTGAAGTGAACGTGAACTTTTCGAGCATAGGGATGTTCGATATTCATAAATGGCAATAAATAATCGATTGATGTTTATTCACTATCGACTTTTTTACGTTGTTAATAAGTTCGAAACTTCGACGAATACTATTGAAAAATCGCTATGCTATGTTTTAATAAAGCTTGAATTTGATTTAGGAGTTTTCGCTGATAAAATGTTGTTAGCATTTGTTGCCTTAGCTCGCCCTAATTCAAGGAAGCAACCATTCAAAATGTGTGCTGTACAGCGATGTTGACATCTATATCAACAAAGGGTCAGATTTGAGGGCTGCGGATGTTGTAAGAGATACCGCAGCTTCGACATAAAGGGCTAAGAAGAAACATGGGTGGTTTTAAATCAGTAGGAGTCTGACACTCCCTTTCGCTCTGCCCAAGAGCGGGAGGGGTTATTTGAAGATTTCCCAGACCAAAAAAATAGGCACAGATTTGAAGGAAAACTAAACAACTCGTTGGAGATACCGCGGCCGCAACACAAGGGTTAATTATTAAACATGGGTGGTTTTTAGTCTGAGCGTGAGTGCATGGGCGGAGTCATTTGATGATTTCACACCTCTAAAAAGAAAAAAAAATCTTTTATCAGCGTACCGAATCTTAAAATATACAAGGACTTTTTTCGTGGTTTTGGTACCTAATAACTATAAATACATCCAATGAAAAACTTTCTGATTTAAACATCTAATTGAATCAGAAAGTTTTATTTAATAAAAAATGTATTTGTATCCAAATACAAGACACATTAAAAACTAAGAGTAAATATCTACACACGTACAACGACTAAATAAGACATTTAGACATTTGATGTTTTATTTCACCAGCAATAACATTGTTTTCGGATACTTTTATTCTAAAATTATTATGCATAATTTATTTTAAATCGTTGTCAGAATCAACATCGATATTTTCTAATATAGAACATCCCTACTTGATTTTCATTTTGACATTTAATGTCAAACTTGAAAGTGACAGTGACAACCACTGTGTTGTTAGTTTCGTTATGGTTTTGTCAAAATTCTTAGTCTATGATTGTTCTAGCAAGGTAGCCCGCGAAATTCGAATTTAATTAAGTTTTCTGCAATTTGCCGGTCAGTGTCAAGTCGTATGTTAAATAAAAGAATGCAGTTTTCGTCAAATTTTCACCCAAGAGACCTTTATAACCGAGACAGTTGTGTATAATTTTAATCATTATTACTCAGTAAATAAACATTTGTTTTTGCCGCGAATCACAAACCAGGTCATATCTCAAAATTGCAATCATTATTTCACGAGAACGAGTTTGAACTTTGCCAAGTGTTTACATATTATTGCTCATGACTGTACGCTATCATAACCCACCACAGGCGCGATTCAGTCGGTGGAAGAAAACTGTACCTAACTTCAAAGTTTCTATCTGACTGAAAGCATTTTTGATTGGCCCTTTATTGATTACGAGTTACCTACAATGCCATAATTTTGGATACCTATCCAACTTTTTTTAATAATAAAAAGTATGCCTACGAAGGTAAATCGATGTAGTTAAAAGTAAATTTTCAAGACCTTTAATTTTCTTCGAAACAACGGTATCCAAAGGACTCCTCCCGCTCTGGGCGGAGCGGAAGGGAATGTCAGAGTTCTACTGAATAAAAATCACCCATGTTTCTTCTTAGTCTTTTGTGTCCAGGGTCACGGTATCTCTTTCGAACAACCCGCAGCCCATTCGATGCTCACAGTGATATCATTCTTTCATGTGATTTACTAGATGACAGCGTAGATGGCGCTACCTACACCATATTATTCGAAAGATAAATCTACGACTATGTTGCTCTACTATTATTGTCTACCCCCTACTCTGTTGTGTTAACATGCTTTATAATAATGCTACGTGTATGGACAAATCATTACGAAGAAAAAAACAAAACTAAAATTCTCAAAGTCTTCAAGTATTTTTTTTTAAATAACATTCCTTAGAGGTACATAGGTACATCCCACAAACTGCAATAAACCCACCACAACAGGTGGGCCCCGAATAGCTAGGTAGGCATGTACCTAAATCTAATAGTATCCTAATATATATAGGGTGGTAGGGTGGTAGTCTAGTATCCTAATATCTTGAAAATAGTGCTACGGCGCCATGTGTAACAAAAATCTTAGAGTCGTCGTCGTTATTCAAAGAAATCTAAGTCAGATCGGTCTTCAGAATGATTTAAATTAAACCTACTGGGATGCGGGGATTTTGTTTGAGGAACGGGTGATGAGGTAAAGTGACGTCATTACGAAGGGAGCAGGAAAACCTGATGGGGGTAATGACAGTCAGCGCTGAGTGTCCAATAAAAAGAGTTAATGACGGACCGACAGTCTTTTTACGCTACGAAGACATGAATTTATTGGCTTTGAATACAATTTAATCGATAAGTGTATAAAAGCATTTTTTTTACAAAATATTTAATCTTGAGATAGAATTTGAGCAGACACTTAATGGCTGTTATATCGGGATGAGCGATGAGAGTACAGTGTGTGAATTATTAGCTTTGAATATTGTGGCATATTTGCGGCACTTATCAATCATATGGGTGTAATAATAATTCTGTACCTCTTTCTTTGAAATGAATTCACGCTAGCCGACCTTTGAGTCGGGGTATTAGTCTCTACCTTTGATTTGAAGAAGCTTTTGAATTATGTAGATACGCTGTACCTACGTTCGTGCTAATTATTGGTACTATTAATTAGCAGGTCATTCATCGTGATTTATTTTCTAACACAATTTATTAAGAGGTAGGTACCTAGGTTTAGAATTGCAATTTCGAACGTGTCTACAATACCTACAAGGCGCGTGCTTGAAGGGGTTTTCCTATAAGCAAGAACAATGAACTTCTATGAAAACTCATTTAATATTCCCTATTTAAACACAACGTTATACCCTATTTAAGGTGAAGGCGACGAGGTAGCCCGCGAAATTCGAATTTTCTTACGTTTTTTTGCAATTTCCCGATCAGTGTCAAGTCGTATGTTAAATGAAATGTGGTTCCGGGAATAACAAATGTTTTTTTACTGAGTAATAATGATTAAAATCACCAATACAACCGCCTCAGTTCATAAAGGTCTTGAGTGACTATTTGATGAAAACGGCATTTTTGAGACATTTTTACGGCCGCGATGCCGCGGATCACACACAAAATTCGAATTTCGCTGTCGCATCAACCTTAAACACAACACAATCGTTAAAAATAATCCATAGTGCTCACTTATCGTTAATGCTCAATGAACCAAATCTTTCATTTGCAAAATGTCATGCTTCTTAACACTATGCGTTCAATGAATTTAAGGTGAAGGCGACAAGGTAGCCCGCAAAGCTTTTGCAATTTTCCGGCAAGTGTCAAGTTGTATCCCACTAAAAACAAAACTTAAAAAAAAAACCAAGTCGCGCAACTCAGTTCTTCTACCGTAAAAAGTAGTGAGATCCATGTAGGTAATACTAAGTCAGTTAATTTATTCCTAAAAGTTTTACCGTAAAATGAAAATTATGACCCCAAAAAAAAGTAGTTTTCCAGCAATATTTTTTTTGCGTAGGGGAAGGTACTTAGTTTGATGTACAGGATGCTTGGTTGACGTATCTGTGAAGGGTTAATTTACATCCTGTATATTGTAAACAGGGTGTAAATTTTCTGACAATTGACTTTTTTTTTGGTGTCAAAAATTTCACTAGTAAATTAATTAATTAAATTTCAGTAGCACTCTTAAAACATTGTGCTAGTGGGTGCTTTAAATAGTAAAAGGGTAATGGAGGTAATTTAAATAAAGTTAAAACCTGAAAAACTAGTATTTACAAAAACAGCTGTGCAAAATTTGGAACTTTGACCCATAATATCTCCGTAACTAGGGGGTTCCCAGGTATGGTCTAGAACAACAAAATGATCGCAGTGGTGGGGAGAACAAGTGCCCTTCGTTTGCGTTAAGGGTACTTTTACACCATATATATAAAATATAAAAGAAAAAAAAATAAAACAAGATAAAAAGTTAGCAAGCGTCAAGGAATCCACAAGGCCTACAATGTTCACACATTCACTAAACAATTGGTAAAAAGAATCTATACAAAGGTAAGAGAATTTATTATAACAAGTCTAAATTTAACATAAGGCACAAATGTTGTTATCAGTGCTGTAACTATTCTTACCAATAGGTGTATGGATGATTAAAAACCACTGCAAAAGAGCGATTTTAAAGGAAGAGAAAAAAATAATGAGATTGAGAATAGAGAGACATTCACATATTTGTGCTGTCTAAGAGTTACCAGGGAAGCCGCATGTGCAGAAGGAGCTAAAGCCAAACTTTTCTATCTTCGACGTAGTCCTTGATTTTATAATATGCTTTTTGAATAAGGACACGTTTAATGTAGTCTTTACCCGACTGTGGCGAAGCCCAAAAGGAGGGTTATTAAACTTTCCATCGGTCAGTTCTATAACCAACTTTGGCAAAGCGTATTTACACTGTTTATAAGAAAAGACTTGCTAGTTGGGTATTACTATTTTTGTTAACTGCGAGTATTTAAATTATGATCGCTTCTAGTTTTGAAATGCCCTCTATATTTTGGCGGACATACAAATACATTCTAAAATATAAAGTGAAGGCAGAGTCAGTATATCCAATCCCTTTAATTTTTTCTCTGAGGGACTCGCGAGGGCCCATCTTAAATAGATCGGGCGGACTGCACTCTTCTGTAAAATGAAAATTGAATCAACGTCTGCTGCCGATCCCCGCAGTAGAATGCCATAAGATGTAATTATGGAAATAGGCGTACAATACTAAGTAATCTAGCTGTGGCAACATCAGTTAAATGTAGGGTTCCCAACTATACTGTTAAAAAATAAAAACTTTTTAACAAAAAATGAAATAAACTTTAGAAGGAAAAACAGTTTCTGAAGTCGGTGGCAAAAAAATTAAATAAAACAAACTTACTCCGGAGACTGATTTTCCTTCCATTTTTTTTTGTTTTTTTTTTTTATTTTTTTCTGTTTTATGTTTGTTGAAGTCGGTTGTATATTTTGTTAAAAAGTTTTTATTTTTCACTTTTTAGTGATTCACATGTGCTTACCTCTGTATGAACTGGTAAACAATAGACAGACATGGGATTTCAGCAATCCCAGTTCATTTGCTATCATTTATTCAGGAGTTCCGTTGCGCATATCTCCGAAGTTCTTCATCAGATCTTCACCAAATTGAAGTGGGACCATTCCAAGAAAGTATTCTTCCAAAAACTACTCAAATCATTTTGAGTGTGCCTATAAAATTTAAAGATTCCTCTCTATTTCTCCAGGATGCTATCATCAGATCCTGACTTGATGATCATGGGACCACCTGGAAAGTATACCCTTTCAAAAAAAAAATCCAAATCGGTCGAGCCATCTTCGAGTAATCGGGGAACATACATCTACATTAATATTATAAAGAAGAAAGATTTGTTTATTTGTTTGTAATAGGCTCCGAAACTACTGAACCGATTTGTTGGGAAGCTACACTATCCCCGGGTGACATAGGCTACTTTCTATCCCTGTATTCCCAAGGGATCACCGGAAGCCACAAGGGAAAACCGCGTGACGTCCGCTAGTAAAAAATTTATAAAAGGATCGCCGACGAATTGAAAACCTCCTCCTTTTTGAAGTCTTTAAAAACAGTATTACTGTATTATACTGTTTTTCACTACTTTAAACTTTTTACTGTCGGACAGAAAACCAGTACAAAATATACTGTTTTTAACATCATCTTTGTTTTTTTTTCGTGCATGCTCGGTATGTTTCTGCGACAAATAAATATTATTTTTTCTTTCTTTTTTTTATTATCACATCGTGAGAGTCGCGGGCAACCGCTGGATGCAAACGGCAGGAATCGTTCGATCCGGAAATCTGATACTCGGAAAAGTGTCAAGGTCGACTCGGTTTCGATTCGATTGTTTGTAAATAGCTACGCTGAATAATAATATACTGTTTTTTTTGCAAAAAATATTTGGCAACCGTAGTTAACTGCCTTACTTTCCTTACTGCATATGCAGCTGAGCTTAACCTACCCGAAAGAGTTCTAATGTGCGCGCCCCACTACAATTTTGAATCGATGATGATCACTAAGAAGACATCCGTATCCTTTCTATCTATTTTAAAAATTTGCGAAGTATCATCAGCAAATAAAATTATATCCGATAATTTGGCCATCATACATATAAGGGAGGTAATTAATGTAAACAAGAAAGAGGAAAGGGCCGAGAATCGAACCAGGGGCACGTGTCTATTTTATGAAAACGCCATTCTTGAGTCCTTTATGAACTGAGACGGTTTTATGGTAATTTTAATCATTAATAATTTTAATCATTAATTTCGCGGGCTACCTTGTCGCATTAACCTTAAGATACGACCTACGTGTGTAAATTTACCTCACTATAATAATACAGCAGTCCCCATAGACAAGCATGGGTTAATGCGACGCGATTTGGGACAAGGAGCCTGACGGAGTGGTGTCGTGAAGAGTACCTACGAGCGCGGCCGCCCGAGCGTGACACATGGCATGACTATAATATTATTATGACGGCGAAATTTCTTCATTTCGCCCTTTTTGCCGGTGAAATAGCAGTTATCTATCATGTCTCCGGTTTTTTTTTTGCGAAAAGCACATGCCTACCTATCTATGTATTCTTCATTTTTCTAGGTATTTTTACTTTAGTTCCAGTTACTTAGCTAGCGTATATAGCTAGCCTAGGTGGGTATAGTTAGGTCATCTACTAGTTTAATTCTAATTTAATGAACGGGTTCATTTGGTAAGGTCGGTGCCTAGACGTTGTCCAATAAGTTTAATGTCAAGTCCTTAAAGACTAGACATTCCTTCCTTCCTTCCTTTCCTTATTCCTTCCTTCCTTTGCTTTACATAAAAATGTAAAGCCCCTTTTATAAAAAGTGTAACTTATTCTTCTCTATGTAAGTACTTAAGTAATTGAAGCAAAACAAAAGATCACTATTAGCGATACCAACCAACTTTTTTTTATGTCAGCATAATAAACCTGGTTAGAATTAATCCTACAAGGAAGTATCTTGAGTATCTTCACTCCGCTCACCGTAAAGCGGATTTTTTGCAGTCGCTTTCAATGTAAATTGCATCGGTCTCGTGAGGGGAACACAACCTGAAAGAACCGTCGAGGAAGGGTGGAGCGATCCGACAGACGTCGACTGTGTGACAAATTGACTTCACCAAACAAATTGGCACAATTTTCTTAACACGTCATCACCTTAACAGTCATTAGGCTAACGCTAAATCGTTGGTTCTTAACGTAAAAAGCAGCTTTTTCAAAGTATAAAGGGAGCCATTATAAAGATGAGTTCGTAAGTAGACACTGGGATACTTTGTGACTCGGATCTATGTTACAGTTAATGTGTGAGAGGTAGCACCGTTATTTATCACCACTTACCGAGATACTTTACTTTAATATTTTAACGGTTGATGTTGGGTAACCAGAGGCAGAGGTCAATTAGGATATTTCAAGCAAAAATTTTCTGAGGGAATCACAAGTTGTAATGGGTATAATCTAAGGTTGGATTGGTTGAACAACGTTGAACAGTCAGTTTGTAATGTTCGGTGAACTATGAAGATGTAAAACATGTCACTAGGGATTTGCAAGAGATGTCTAGGTGTTGCGGACGGCTCCAAACGATCCGGAGAGAACGCCCCCGGCTGTTTCTGCTTCAATAAATCATCTGTATCTTACCTTCCAACGTATAATGAAGTTCGATTGTTTCGTTGAATATTAATAATCACGAACGCCACGTGGATGTAGTGATGTAGACATATACCCGCTTATGTACGTCGAAAACAGGCATTTGAGCGAAAGCTAGCTTACGTAGGTAATAAGTAGGGTTTGTTAAAATTTTACCCAGTTTTGAAACCTGGAGTTAAATTAATGGATATCTATTTTTGAACAGCACTTAGGTTTGTGTTTAATCCAGATAGTACCTACCGAATATTGAAGAATCATAATTTTAGTATTCGGTGTTTTATGTATTTTACAGAAATAATTATGTCACATTAAGTCACGTAGGCCTGTACCTATAGATGCCAGCACATCAAGTTACCCGAATATGTTTAATTTTAACATTAAAGATCCCAATGAAGTTGAAAATCTAGACTGATTAGCTATATTGTATTAGCTTGATATGCGCCAACATTATGGCCAAACCAATAACTACCACACTACTATTTTATTCAATAGGTAGGTACCTACTAAAGGTACAGAAAGTATATAATATTATCTACTTATTTCTTTTACAAAAATATATCTCATCTACCAACTACGAAATACATTTAAGAATATATACTTAGTGTGTAGGTACACTACAATCCATCTTAATTTGGAGCACCCGCGAACTAAACTCACCTGTGGTATCTTTCAGAAAGAATGGAATTTCTAATACATCATGGAATAAAGAAACTAAAATATAGCTCTACTTGGTTCACTTGTGAAAAGTCAGATAGGTAAACTGTGTAGACGTTGATATTCTTGCATAGTAGACGTAACTTGAATTAAGGCCGAGGTGTACACCCACGTTTCACCAGTTATGTATTTAATAAGTCTCATGTGATACCGAGCATAAATCCAAACTCCGTGGTCGCTACTGAGGAATAGGATGTTTACTGACTTAAAAAAATATGATTCTAATTAGTCGGTCTGGTAGATTCGATTATCGAAAAATATTGGATACGTATTTTTTGTTTTAGCAAATCAATAAAAATTTAGAAAATGACATCACACGTGTTTTCAAAGCACTGTATCGTCTTCATTGTTTGTAAACGAGAAAAAAGAAAAAATACGTGTCCGATATTTTTTGGAAACTAACAGCACAACATCGTATTCCTGATGGATATTTTATTTTATAATTTAAAGATTGTGTTTATCATACTAAATAAGGTAGTTTTAAGACCGCGCTATCGCATTACTTAAGTGTACCTACACCTGGGGGTCTAAAATGGCCACTTTAGCAGATCATAATATGAATTGCGTTAAAAGCGTAAAATGGACCTTTCATAATGGTAACTGCGTCTTTATCCATTTACGCAAATAGATCATAATAGGAAAATAATTTTTATTGCGGTAAAATTCGTAAAATGGTCACAAACGCAGTTTCTATCATTTTACGCTTTTTAACGCGATTCGTATTATGATCTGCTAGAGTGGACATTTTAGACCCCCTGTAATGATATTAGTAAGAGAGATGTGAATAAATAAGTAAATAGTCAATAACACTTTGCCCGACCCGGGAATCAAATCCACGACCTCATGCTTAGCAGTCGCTTGCTACCACGTACGTGTTTTATGAAGTTGGTTTGTATTTTCAACAGACTTCAGATGATATACAATATTGTTATGGTTAGATACATTTGATAAGTACATTTTATAACCTGTTTATTTTATTTTATTTTGTTTATTTGGCTCACAAACAACTGAGTACACTACACAAGGAAAAGAGATACATACATAAGAGTCACAGACAAGTGTATCAACCTTTAACAGGTAAGCACAACATGCTGTTCAACGAAAAATATACGGTTTTCCATTAGAAAGATCAATACTCTAAACTCAATCATTTATTCATAACGAGCGGGCCGAATCAGCCATTTTTACGCGAGCCTAGCTAAATCTGTTGCGGTTTCTAACTAACAGAATTAGATACTTAAGTATATAGATAGCTTCAATCTGTAATAATGCTAGCCGATGCTCGCGACTTCGTTCTCGTGGAACCGAGGGAAAGATCGATTCTCAAACTTACCAAACATATAAAGTTTCATAAAAATCGGTCAAGCCGTTTCTGAGGAGTATGGAAACTAACACTGAAATTACACTGAAATTACACCTATGAAATTGCCGTTTTGTATGAAAAAATTTAAACGAATTTTTTTCATGTATTTTTTATTTGTATTAATCGAAGTAATCACCCATGCAATCAATGCATCTTTGCCAACGCAGTGGCAGTTTATTGATGCCCTTCTTAAAGAAATCAGCTGGTCGGGAGGCAACAAATTCTTCAAAGGCATTTTGTACTGCCTCTCGGGTATTGAATTTTTTTCCCGCCAAGAAGTTATCCAAATTCTGGAAAAAGTAGTAGTCTGTAGGCGCAAGGTCTGGTGAGTAGAGCGGATGACGGAGAGCTTCCGACCCCAGTTCTTGCAACTTGGAGACCGTCTGCTGTGCAGCATGAGGTCGCGCGTTGTCGTGCAGGAGCAGCGGAGACGAGCGATTGACCAATGCTGGTTGGAGATGTGCCAGCTTCTCCATCATTGTGTTCAGTTCTTCACAGTACACATCTGCAGTAATGCTCACCCCGTATGGTAAGAAGCTGTAATGAATCACACCGGCGCTAGACCACCAAACAGTGACCATCACTTTTCTAGGGGTAAGTTTTCGTTTACGGCATTGTTTAGGTGCTGAACCAGGATCCAACCAACTTGCTGAGCGCTTGCGGTTATCAAACAGAATCCATTTTTCATCGCAGGTAACAATGCGGTTCAAAATTCCTTCGTTTGTGTGTCTGTTAAGCAGTGCAAGGCACGTCTCGACGCGTACTTCGCGCTGGCGATCATTGAGTTCGTGGGGCACCCATTTGTCAAGCTTTTTTACCTTGCCAATTTGACGCAAATGGACCAATATTGTTTTGACGCTAACGTCGAAAGCTGCTGCTAATTCAGCCGTAGATTGTGTATCATCAGCTTCTACAATCGCCTTTAATTCGTAATTGTCGACCAAAGTCTTCGGACGACCGCGAGGTTCATTTTTCAGGTCGAAATTTCCAGAACGGAAGCGAGCAAACCAATAACAGGTGGTGCATTGGTTTGTAGTGTTAGCTCCGTAAACGTCGCGCGTCGTTGATGTTGCGTGCCGCTTGTGCCGCGTTGCTGCCACGACGGTACTCATATTCCATAATTACTCGAATTTTTAACGATCCATGATGACGAAAAAGATTGAAATGCGATGAAAATGTAACACTAATCAATAAACAAATGACTACTTTTGGAAAAAAAAACCATGTTTTTAAAATAAAATTAATTTGAAATTAGAATTCTTAGCCAAACAAAAATTATTTTGATTTGAAATGGCCAGTACTGCAGAACGGCAATTTCATAGGTAAAGACCTAATATAATAGATAATTAATCTTTTTAATTTTTTTCACCGTCTGAAAGCTACATTATACGTGGGTGATAAATTGTCAAACATATCATGCATATTAGCTGAGCTATCACAATTTTTGCGGACGATGTCACAGGCAGAGTGCTGGTTTATTATAATTTTCACATAAACCTATCAACACATTTTGAAGGAAAATTTCCTCCACCCAGTCGTTGCTCACTATCGCATTCCGATAAAACATATTGAAAACAATTTGGAATGGAATTTTATCGACAGGTCTCGAGTGTCGAGTCCCCGACTCTGTTAGAGAGAATACTCCTAAAACTATCTTCGTCCGTATCCTTGGCTGTCACAGCCATAATGTAACTGTTATATAGATCAAAATAGGAACATTTATTATTAGTTTTATTGATTTCACGGCTAAGGCGTGGTGTATTTACGAAGAGTAGGTTTCACGCTGGCTTTGTGGAGTTTTCTTAGAAAGTTTTGTTCGCCACAAATAGGCACCTACACGAGGGATAGATTTTAATGACTGATTTAGGAATTGCATGTACTTATTATTACTATGTAGAATCTGGAGAGTGTTTTACTTCTTCATTAGCTAACCGATAACGAACATAACCGATTAACTTGCACAAATTATCTTCACTGCAAATTTGATGTATTTAGAATTTTCCGTATTGATGGCTCACAAAATGGCCCTTAATTTAAGTGCGAACGAGTGGACATTAAAAATAACATAAAAAGGTCAGGTAGATTTGATAAAATATTTATCACGCACGGAATAGGTACTCTTGACGTACACCACATTGAGATAAATCTTCTCACGCACCTTCTAGTAGTATTTACTTTACCTGAATATCGGGTAGTTTTTCTGGGTTTCAGTACTTCGTTCCTAAGTACTGTAGGTTTGTGGTTTAGAGTGCGACGAACAACTTCAGTCGGAGTGTGTTTAGTGTTCGAAGTGAACAGTACATGTGGGGCCGAATGGACATGCGATAGCTCGTTATAGCACCATCTACAAGACGTGAGACAGACTATACAGGCCGCGGGTAGTCCAACGGTTATCGCGGCCTCGACATAGAGGGCGAAGAAGGAACATGGGTGGTTTTTAGTCAGTAGAAGTCTGACACTCCCTTTCGCTCTGCCCAAGAGCGGGAGGGGTTATTCGATGATTTTCCACCCACAAAAAAAAAAAAAAAAAAAAAAAAGACAGACTATACAACGAATATAAATTATTCAGTATCGATAAAATACAATATACAAAAGCTATAATCCTCAGTAAAATCCAAAATTTTCATTATCAATACTGTTGCGCGTTCGTTTAATTTCCGTTCAATATCTAATTGGCATTAATAAAGTTCAAAAGCCCTATTAAAGGATATATTGATCATAAAAATGAAATCCAATAAGAATAAAAAGAAACAGGCAAAGTATGGTGATAAAAAAACAAATGAAAACGGTCTCAAAAAACGTCAATTTTGTGTCATCCCTGTGAAGGGGTGCTTTATTTTAAAATGGCGGACCAATTTGTATTTTCCAGCGGTAAAATTAATGTGTGTAGGAGAGATATGATGGGTTGCGGGATTGGACGGCTGTGTTTTATAATTTATATTTGCTTTGGAGATGCTCTGTACTTAAATACAAACACGCTTTTATTTTAAATGGGAAAGGTATAAAGCAATTAGTTACGTACATATTTATGTATTTTAATTTTAATTACTGGTAGGCGGGTAGATAATCGTGTAAGATAAAAACAGTAGAACAATTTACTTCTATGGTTTTACCTACCTGCAGGGCTATTGCGTATCTTTTAAATGACAGTGGCTAACCTATAGTGCCTTTCAAATCCTGTCAAATGGTTCCATTTTGCACTAAACCATAACCAATTTGACAGTTAATCCATAGACAATATGATAGCCACTGTGATTTAAAAGATACGCAATAGCCCTGCTGGTCCTTCTCCGTAGTCAGAAGCCTGAAAGACTGAAAACCAGTATTGCCGAAGACTATTTTGTTGGGTTGTAACTCGGTTGTGAAACTTGGCGGTCAGATATTCAGTCATCATAATCGTTCATAGCCTGAATTTGCTCAGTTCCGGCTAGCCCTATCTTTTCTGGTGCCAATCTTTAGTCTCCTTTGTCAACCTCATAAAGATTTTATGACTATGTCATCTGCACATCCCGCGGCCAGGAAACCAATATTTTGTCCTAATTCTTGGACGCCATTTGGTGACAGTTTTACTCCACCTGTCACCACCGTACCTTGCTAGGTGTCGACGCGATGTTGACATGATTTCAAATATGGAAAAATTTAACTTCAACTTTATCATCGTCTTAGGATTTCGATATTAGGATCTCGTTCTACCAGCTTTATGACGAGCATGTAATGACACATGGATATTTGTGCAACTCTTAGTCTGTACATAGCACACAACATACCTGCGTGAGCATTCATGTTCAACCACGATACGTACGACGAACGACGAACAATGAACGAACGACGTACGATAGTATTCTCCTAATTTATTTATTTTTGTACTCTATTACCTCAACGCTGTCCAATTTGACCAAGGTTGACTGGTAGAGAATGCCTTGTGGCATTAAGTCCGCCTATGTAGCACGTTTGTGCATGAAGTTTAAATAAATAAGTACGTCATTGTGGGCTGATCACACTTTAAGATAGCGGAATTTTGGGCTGACTTCAAAATGTCGACGATGACAAGCTGTATTCTTCTATAACCTCCTTTTGCTGATGATCTTTTCCCAAAAGCATATGGCCAAGATAGAAACACTGGTCATTTGTTCAACCAAGTGTAACTCTTCGTTTCCAACTTTGACAGAAGGATTTGAATAGCTCTTGTATGCGATAATTTTTGTCCTGGCCTCGATTAGACTGGAAACTGATTTCAACATAGTTGGGAAATGCTATACAGATAATGATGCCCTTTTGTTTGTAGACATAACATTATACTTTTAGTGAATCTTGAAATACAGTAACCTAACATAAGTTGTGGAGACTCTAGGTTCTCAGTGAAAACAAATGACATTTTTCCATTTTCCTAACTAAAATAGTTAGAATTGCATAGCAACAACGGTTGATATAGTCTATTTGCCGTATCTTATATTGCAATATTGCGTGTCCAAGATGCTAGTAAGCGCAAGGAGAGCACGTATCGGTGAATACATGGGGGACATTGGACAAGGTCCTATTTGTGTGCACTCATGCAGAAACGTAGGTACCTGCAACAAATGGCTTACTCTTTGTTCTCGGAATTACAGTTTTAACTTGTGGAAAATGTGGATACTTCAATATGTTTTTTTATTATTCTAGACGGACATTATTACTCGTACAATTTAATAAATTTCCAATAGAGCGACACTGGTTTTCTAAAGTATGATAAATGTAAGAACTTTTCCATCTTTTGTTCAAATTTTTCCGAAATCCTTCCGTAGTTTTTGTATTAGGTCCATCAAAAACGTTACCATTGTCTGAGGCCGTCTGAAGCCCGCGGAAACTGCCTTGAACTAACGAATATTATTTGTGGTTTCTGGGAATGACATCAAAAGAGAAGCAGAGTGAGGTTCAGGTTTCTAATTAACTCTAAATATAATGTAGTAACCTGCTTTGAAACAGTCGGGAACATAAGTTTCACTCGCTACTTTATATGTCAGCTGAATTTGTTGTTTTCATGAAGACTCCAAATCCATCGTAAACCATCATATTGCAGGGAACGGAATTTAAGAAAGTAACTTTGTGTGGCGTAAATAAAGCTGGGTGAATTACGCTTGTCTGGCTTGTGCCCCAACCGAGGTCCTACATCTACACCCCAGGGCTGGTTACACACATACATGTATGAGCTACCTAGGTGGAGTGTATGGGTGAAACATAACGCGATCGCGTCGTTTCTTTCATCTTAGCGCTTATTACGCTTTTTCATATCTTTTTGGACTTTTATTTACGAGATTGTGAGGACGGGTAGCAATTTTCTGGTAAAAATGTTAAATAAAATTCCTAGAGCCTGAATTCCTTATTTCTGACACTTTTATTTGATATCAAATTCTTAGCAAATATCTCATCGGCAAATATTTGGTACAGACCTGATATTTTATTTACCTCAATAATTCAATATTGAAAAGTTTCATTTATATTCGTTTCATTTTTGTGTTTTAAATTAAATATCCAGCAGGTAAACGGTAGGAAATGGGGATTTTATTAAATTACTAGCTGAACCCGGCATGCCTTGCAATGCCCTTTTTCCTACCAACTACCTACCTACTACCTACCTACTACCTACCTACTACCTACCTACTACCTACCTACTACCTACCTACTACCTACCTACTACCTACCTACTACCTACCTACTACCTACCTACTACCTACCTACTACCTACCTACTACCTACCTACTACCTACCTACTACCTACCTACTACCTACCTACTACCTACCTACTACCTACCTACTACCTACCTACTACCTACCTACTACCTACCTACTACCTACCTACTACCTACCTACTACCTACCTACTACCTACCTACTACCTACCTACTACCTACCTACTACCTACCTACTACCTACCTACTACCTACCTACTACCTACCTACTACCTACCTACTACCTACCTACTACCTACCTACTACCTACCTACTACCTACCTACTACCTACCTACTACCTACCTACTACCTACCTACTACCTACCTACTACCTACCTACTACCTACCTACTACCTACCTACTACCTACCTACTACCTACCTACTACCTACCTACTACCTACCTACTACCTACCTACTACCTACCTACTACCTACCTACTACCTACCTACTACCTACCTACTACCTACCTACTACCTACCTACTACCTACCTACTACCTACCTACTACCTACCTACTACCTACCTACTACCTACCTACTACCTACCTACTACCTACCTACTACCTACCTACTACCTACCTACTACCTACCTACTACCTACCTACTACCTACCTACTACCTACCTACTACCTACCTACTACCTACCTACTACCTACCTACTACCTACCTACTACCTACCTACTACCTACCTACTACCTACCTACTACCTACCTACTACCTACCTACTACCTACCTACTACCTACCTACTACCTACCTACTACCTACCTACTACCTACCTACTACCTACCTACTACCTACCTACTACCTACCTACTACCTACCTACTACCTACCTACTACCTACCTACTACCTACCTACTACCTACCTACTACCTACCTACTACCTACCTACTACCTACCTACTACCTACCTACTACCTACCTACTACCTACCTACTACCTACCTACTACCTACCTACTACCTACCTACTACCTACCTACTACCTACCTACTACCTAGATGATGGATCCAAACTTCTATAGTGGAAATCAAGAGAAAACTATTCACAATCTGCCTGTCCTTGTCCTATATTACTTGGGGTCGGTGCAACACGTTTTTAGGGTTCCGTACCTCAAAAGGTAAAAACGGAACCCTTATAGGATCACTTTGTTGTCCGTCTGTCTGTCTGTCTGTCTGTCTGTCTGTCAAGACCTTTTTTCTCAGGAACGCGTGGAGGTATCAAGCTGAAATTCATATCAAATACTCAAGTCTATGGTCTCTTGGAGCTGTGAAAAAATCAAACTTCTAAGTCAACGCGATCAAAAGATACTCCCGTTTATGCCGCAAATTTTCGACACTCGCAAGGGAATCAAAACCTACAGGGTACTTCCCGTGAACTCAGAATCTTGAAATTTGGTACGAAGCAACGTCTTATAACACAGATAAAGGAAAAATTGCGAAAAGCATAAATTTTTAGTTACATCATATAATAAAAATATTTTTAATAATTAAAAAAAAAAAAATAAAAAGCGACTCCCCTACTACGATGGTACGGAACCCTTCATGTGCGAGTAGGACTCGCACTTGGCCGGTTTTTTTTCTTCTACTCTCCTCTGTCAACTGTCACGTTACTTAATACTCCTTTTTTCTTTCAAAGGAAAACTATTGATTAACAATATTAAACCTGAACTCAACTGTCCTATTATAGATTCAGAGCTAAATGTTGGTCGAAACGTGACATCTATATTTTACCCGACTGCGGCAAAGCCCAAAAGGAGGGTTATGTGTTTGACTGTATGTATGTATGCCCGTTTCTTTGTTCCCTCATAATAATTTTTTTGGAGGGTTGGAAATCATCAAATGACTCCTCCCTTCTTAGCCCTTTGTGTCGAGGTCGAGGTATCTCTTTCAAACAATCCGCAGCCCCGACGAGGGTCGCCGTCGGCCCTTACGGTGTGGCTGACATCTCTTTGAGGTGCGCGTGTAACACGAACGCGCCGTCGACACGGCCTGTCGTCGACACGGCCTGTCGTCGTCATAAGATGGACGGACGGTGAACTAGCCTATTACACACCGTCCACAGGCCCGCGCTTACGGTGGCCATAAGTCATCACGTGACCCCCGACGCCCGCATCGTCTCTCGCGGTGGCTGGGACGAGATGTTCTCTTCGTCTCACATTCCACCACCTCCTTCGCTAGCATCACTGCTTCGCAGAAGGAGGCCACGGCGTCCCATTCCCTCTCACCCCTGACTAGAATTATATTGAACCAGAGCCGGACGCGAGAGGTCGCCGCCGACAACGTGACACGCTTCACGTAAAATATGTGTATTATTTTGATGCATAGAATACCGCGTATTTATTATGGCAAACGGGTACTCAAAATAGCATCGAAACAGGCGGTAACATCATGGACATTATTCAGCTTATTTCTCAGCGCCCGACCATATTCCTCATGCATTCCGTTTGTGAATGCATTGTTTGCGTAAAATAATACAGGAGTAAGACAGCCATTTTGACTTTGAAATGGAAAATATTATGTTTCAAACGCTTGGAATGTTATTGAAAGAGTAGTTTTGGCCTTACTGATGAATCGAAAGCTAATTTCAGTATATTCTAAGAGAGTTAGTTTTGCAATAGCCCCAAAGAGAAAATAAAAACATTTCTATAACATATTTCAATTTAAAAAAAAACCCCTACGTAGAATATAAATATATTTTATAATTTATATGAGTATTTTTTTTAAGGTACCGTTGTTCTTGTTACATTTATACAGAAGCTCAAAAAACCAAATCACCACAGAATTAGTAATTTTTAACAAATAAAAAAAAAACGTATATAAAGTAGATTCGTAAGTAGATTCGAAGAAACAAGTTATCAAGGACATTTCCAGGAAATATTTATAACCTTTTCAAAAATGAGGCACAAACTGATTTCTCCGATTGATGTTCACGGAAACATTGTACAAATATTTATTATTTATTTAACTACCGGCGGAATGGATATATTTACCTATATATATGAATACCAATAAATAAATAATAAATTTTATACTAACGAGTAATATATGTTCATTCCACAGGTACTTAAATAAATAATGTTTTACCTGGTATTCGAGCGTGTTACCTCTGTCGAAATAAAAGCGGTGATTTTCTTTCGTTGTAAGTGCCACATTTGTCAATATTCAAAGCGAATGTAATTTGCAAATAAAAATAGAATTCAAATAAATGGAAATCAATTGACTAGAGTTTTCAGTTATCTTCTTCATGAGGCAGAGGCAGACATGTTTATCAAAATTAAACATAACAGAAAGCTCCACCAATTACTTTAATGATTATTAAAATGAAAATTCTTACGGACTTGGAAAAATCTATTAAAATAAAATAAATGTTAAATTAATTCAATGAATGTTTCAAATGTACATTAGCATAACATTAAAAATCAAATAAGCATCGGTTCGAACATAATTTTAATGTCTTAAAAGTGCTTTGAATTGAACTACTTATACTTAAAAGAAAATGCCACACCCCACAGAACTTAAATTAGTATTTCAACATTTCGTTACTTATTACTTAAATATTTTATGGCGCATGCACAGGTGTACATAGCCAGTCCAACTCCTCTTCAGCTTAGCGGCTTTATAAGCAACGTCAGTTATTTGTGTTTTGGAGTACATTGTGGTGTTGCATAGGCGGTCGATGGGAAAAAATAGCCACTTTCTGGAGCCCTGACATAGCTAAAAGGCCTCGTAGAAGATAGTGGGATAATCAGGACAAGACTAGCCTTGGATCGAAACAACTGAAAGTCATCAGCGGAGGTCTTGGTCCAGCAATGAGAGAATGCAGGGCAACAGTATCAGTACTATTTGAACTTTGTCATACAACGTTATGATGCCGACTACGGAATATAGTTGTGGTAGAATCATCCATTTCTGTGAAAAATAGGATCATGACATTGACAAATGATGAACATCCATTTCTTAAAGTGCTGGCACATTCAATAAGACATTTCCATAAATTACTATAAGACAGGTACATCTAATATGAAAACGTTTCTTTTTTACTCAATCAAGCGATACGATCCAGTAATTAATTAATGTAATAGGCAGTTTTTATATCGATGAAAAACACAATACTGCCTAAATCTAGGTCACCTACTTGGATAGGCAGGATCTACCTTTTATGTAACAGTATTGTAGGTACACTACATGGTATTGGCATTTAGGTATTGTGCACATAGTCTGGATTTGTACCCGGTCTAAAGCAATAGGCTCACTCCTTATTAAACGGGAGTTCATATAACTGGTGGAATGTAAATGTACTATTACGGGGGAGTGCCTAATCCTGCGGGAATTACAGGTGTGATGTTACTATTGTTCAGAATCGTTTTCGAGGAGTTCGTATGCGAGTGCAAACTGTCTCCGGAATTCGCTTTTAGCATTTTTGCATCACGTCAGATCGAAAATTCGTAACTTTACCGTTCTGCCTGTGATCATTAACTTACCAGCAAGCAGGAAGAGTAACGGCCATGCAGCCTGCATGTCCACACCCTTTATTATTTTTTCCTATATTGTCATGGGTATAATGTAGTTTCCCATGAGTCAAATTTCCCGTCGGCCGTGGTTTTTAGTCAGTAAAAGTCTGACATTCCCTACCCTTCTGCCCAGAGCGGGAGGAGTAATTTGACAATTCCCCCGCCCCACCAAATAACAAAAAAAGGTTGAACCTTTAGGTACTTACTCAATTTTCAAACACACAAAATCCTCTTTATAATTTTAATGTAGATTCTCAGTAACTTTACAGAGGATAACAGAAATCATTTTTCTTTAGGGCCCCACCTGAAATGGCTTAAGAGACACAAACAGATTGCTGTAAAAGGAAAAACAGAATAGAGTCATTATCATTACCCACTCTCCGTATTGTTGATAAAATGTAAGAGTGGAGACAAATGGGGCAATTGTGGTGCTTTTAAGCGAAGGGGTAACGACCTATCATTACATTACATTTTTTTTTTTAAAACTCAATGGGACCTACAAATGCTGCGTCACGACTGTTCACAGCATGTGTTATGCTAAAGTGTGTAAGCAGTTGTAAACAGAACTTATGATAATATAACTGTAAAACTTATTACATTGTAAGTTTAATCAATTAATAGTTAAAGCGGTAGTTTAAGTCTTGCCCGTTCTTCTCCACAGAGATCTACGCTAGGGAATGGGCAACTACAGTACACTAACAGTTATTATGCCTTATGACTGGGACTTCTTTTATTTTGTATTTGTTCGACTATTCAAAAGTGCCTACTTCAAATAAATGTTTTAATTTTGAATGATTTTGATTTCGCAGACTTTAGCTAACTGAATTTGAATGAACACGCTAAGAACAAATAGTAAACCAGTACCGGTATTTAACAATTTTTGTTTGTCCTATTACGAGACTAGTAATATTTTTTTTAATTTCTCTCTTTATTTTCAGTTTAAGTCAGCTATTGGAAAGGGGTTCCATCAAAACGGTACCCAATAAACACTCGGCAACATGTAAACACCAATTAAGTTTGTCTTGTCTTAATGGCAACGTAATTCCACTGTAATATCTAAAGGACAAGTGTGTCCATGCTGTCAAATAATTAATTAGGGACCGCCGCAGACGGCCAGTAGTTATCTCGTTGGAGCAAGACGTCCCTCTGTTTGTGCCGAGTTTACTCACCGAAGGGACACCCGCACCTTGAATATTTCACTCAACAAGTACCACGTAGCGTAGCGACTCTCAACATGTAAACTTGTACAGTCACGACCACCAATATGTATAACACTTAGCAAAGTTGGAATTCAATTTCCACTCTGATAGAAGACCAAATGTTTTCTAAAATACTATGTTCACGAAAACGTAAAATGTCAATCAATGCAGTAGGAGAGAATCATTTAAAAGTTGTTGCGTGTGTACATTTGTACATATCAATGCTCGTGACTGTACGCGGTAGTTTGAAATTAATCAGTATGTGGTTTAGTTCTGCCTTCTTTAATATTTGAGCTGTGTTTGTTCATGCTGATCGATCTATGAGCTTCTCTTTGATGTGAAACAGATGCATACAGATTTGGTTTTATGACTACGTGAATGAGTACGTACACCTTATCGTTGTTTGAAATATTTATTAAGCAGTTTTAACAGTGCTTTTGAACAAAGGATTGTTGTGAATTAAGAAAGATGTAGCGAATAATCATTTATTTATACCACCTAGCAGCGTTTTCCATGTTTAACCTGTGAATCCAATTAGCTGGTATTACCACGACGATATGTTGGAAAACTTCAACGTTCCAAAATATTCTGTCAGCGTCGAATTTTAAATATACTATTTGTTTTATATTGTCCAATCTGTACAGTATTGAATTAGAAGTGGGCGATATAACGTTTCATAGATTGAATTTTCGTTTGATTGGAAATTAATTGCTTCATAGTGCTTTGAAATAGCATTTAGGTTACTCGGAATAGAAAATGTGTTTGCCATTTATTAAAAATCACGCGTTATATAGGATTTGTGTTCAAAATGTGCAGTAAATAGACGAAAACTTATAGTCGAAAATGCTAGCCTATGTTTACAGAGAAATGTCTTTGTTGTGAGCAGTGACGGATTAAGACTATTTGATCAATAGCAATCCATGCCTGTGGGCCCCCCTATCCGTATATCAACGAGAATTGGTCTTTAAACCTTTACCGCCTAAAAACATTAGTTTTTTAGGGTTCCGTAGGCAATATGGAACCCTTAAAGTTTCGCCATGTCCGTTTGTCTGTCCGTCCGCACTATATCTCAAAGACTCTTAGTACTAAAAAGCTGAGTTACAAAGCGCTAAAGTAAAATTTTGAAAAAAATTTTGTTTAGGGTTTCTCCAGTACACATTAAAGTGGCGATGATTTTTTGTAGTGAAACTTTTTTATATCTTTTAATTTGAATTTTTTGTCACAGTTTGTGGCAATAGTGTCACGGGCGTGTGAAAAAAAGCGTTAGGGCGGCTTGGGAGCGAGATATCTCAGGAACTATTGGTTGGAATTGAATAATTATTTTTGTGTTGGATAGCCCATCTAGCAAGGGAGATTAAAAATTATATAATATCACGCTGCAACCAATAGGAGCGGAGCATAATTAAAAATGTTGCAAAAACAGGAAAAAAAATATTTCTTATTAAGAGCTTCCGTTGCGTGCGCTGCGTAAACAGTTTAAGTTACGCAAATATATCGTAAGACGGGATTGTACCTCTTTAAAAGTTCTAAAAAAGTTCTAAAAAAGTTCTAATTATGTCTATCAGCGTTGGATAACTCACAATAACTACATTTATTTTTAAAATTTTAGTAACTTTTTTACTTGTAAAATGTACGAGTACTTGTATGAAATATTTTCCTTTACATAATGTATGGGAGCGCAGGTCTCAAAACTGCAAATATAAGTTTGTTTTCAGGTAGGCAGAGTGGTTAATCAGTTTATTAAGTTCACATATTTGGATGGGCAACTACGAAACCCTACATTGTGCGTGGTCCGACACGCACTTGGCCGGTTTTATTTTTTAAATAGGATGATGAAATGTAACGTAGGTACCATAGAAGTGGAGTAGGTGCGACAACAAAAAAAAAAACAAAGTATAATTTATTTTTTTATTGAAATGCACCTTACTTGCGGGTTTTCGGGCATTGAATTCACGCAAGATAGTATTACGTCTAACTTTTTAACATATCGGACTCTATGTATAATATCGAGCCTTTCTTGTCTTTGACCTTTTTTCATTTTTTATTAAGAACATAACTTGAATGAATTGTCGACAAACACACTCACACAGCTCCATTGACTTAGTTTACTGAAACTATTGACTTACTTATTAATTATCAATTACTCAAATAAAAAAAAATGTTTAAAAACTATAACCCGACTAGGAATAAAAACGCAGAATAATAAAACCGCGGTCTAAAAAGTATGTGGCGTCAACATTCTTGACCCACAAAGTTAATAATATTTAATAGTTACAGCGCAAGTTCTACTTACCCCTTTTCTTCGTGTCGGCGCGAAGGCGCGCACCTTGTCATCATGCGCGAGCGCCGCCCGGCCGCGGAAACCTGTTTGGCTTACCTCACCCCGGACTCCGCGCGCCGCACCGCCTTCCGCAGCCCGCTCCAGCCGCAGACGACACCGACCACCGGCCAGTCAACTAGACGCCTTCATCGCGAACCCACGCCGCTTTGACTCGCTACCGTTTCTTGCGATAGTCTCGCGTAAATCTAGTTTTCATTCTCGCTATCACCTAGATCTTTGATTTATATTCTTCCTTACTCTAAACCTTCTCTATTCTCGCTATAACTTCATTTCTTCTTCATCTTCACCTCTGTAAACCTTTGCTTGCGCTTAACTAAATACAAACCTTTCTTTAAACATTGCCGAGTATTTTTCCGCACTCCCGCAATCATCCAAAAGTGGTGACCCCGACGTGATTTGCCGCGTAGCTAACGTAGCGCGACCGCGTGACCGCACAACGTCATAGGAGCTTTCGGAACGTTCGCGAAGGACACGTTGACGTCGAAGAAAATTTATTCTGCAAGTCATTGCGAGATGGCGGATGAATTGACCGAAGCATTGGTTGCTGCACTGGGATCAGCAGAGATAGCAAAGGTTAGAGTACGCGTTCCTCCTTTTTGGCAAGAGAAACCAAATGTATGGTTCACTCAAATTGAAGCCCAGTTTGCCCTGTCCAATATAACGTCCGATGCGACTAAGTATTATACCGTAGTGAGTAACTTGGAGCCTGCCATCGCGGCCCAGCTAGAGGATGTTTTAGAAAATCCACCGGCATCCAATAGGTATGAGAAGCTTAAAGCCGAGCTAATTAAGCGTTTGTCAGTTTCCCAGGAAAAGAAGGTGCGACAACTCCTTATCCACGAGGAGCTTGGGGACCGTAAGCCGTCTGCATTTCTTCGCCACCTGCAGAGCTTGGCCGGCCCTGGTGTGCCAGAAGATTTCGTGCGCACCATCTGGGCCAGCCGTCTGCCCACCAGTCTGCAGGCAATCATAGCGTCACAGGCTGCCACGCCACTGGAAGCTGTTGCGGAGCTGGCTGACCGGGTATTGGAGATAGCACCGGTAAACCCGGTGACCCAGGTCGCGAGTACTTTGTCCTCGGATGGGAGCTTACTTGAGGTAATGCGTACTGAAATAGCCAGTCTCACGCGGAAATTTGATGAGTTGACCACTACGGTAGAACGTCGATCACGGGCAGGTAGGCTAGATAGGAGTCGTAACCGGCGATTTTCCCGTTCAAGAAGTAATTCACGAGGCCGCACTTACAAAATGGCGGACAACCGTGGTTTATGTTGGTACCATGACACATTTGGATATAGAGCGCATCACTGCAACAAGCCTTGCGATTTCGGTTCGGAAAACGCCAACGCCAGTCGCTAGTGACGGCGAGCGATTGCTGCAGTATTTCCAGCCGTTTATTCATAACCGATCTGCAATCTAAAAAACATTTTCTTGTCGATACGGGTTCCGATCTGTGCGTCTACCCACGCAATTATTTAAATGAAAAACGGACACGTGTAAATTATGACCTTAGCGCAGCTAATAATTCTGTTATATCCACGTACGGATATATTAATTTGCAGCTGAATTTAGGACTACGGAGGGAGTTCAGTTGGAAGTTTGTCGTCGCGGATGTCACAAAACCAATAATTGGGTATGATTTTCTCTCCCATTATAATCTATTGGTGGATTGCTGCAACAATCGGCTGATTGATGGTTTGACCAACCTCTTTGTTAGCGGAGCTGTCGCGAAGACCGAGTTACCCAGCGTCAAAGCAGTCACCGGTACTTCTCGGTACCACGAGTTGTTGCGAGAGTTTCCAGACATCTCACGTCCATCCGGTGCACCAAGGGAGGTACGTCATTCTACCGTCCATTTTATTAATACCACCCCCGGCCCACCTGTGTTCTGCAGGCCACGACGTTTAGCACCAGATCGTCTGAAAATTGCCAAGGCGGAATTTCAAGCTATGGTAAAGGAGGGAACAGCTCGTTGCTCCAGCGGACCTTGGGCATCAGCTTTACACCTGGTGCCGAAGCATGACGACACGTGGAGACAGACAGGTACCCGGTACGTCATATTGAAGATTTTTCACAACACTTACATGGAAGTACCATTTTCTCTGTCATAGATTTAGTCAAAGCCTACCAACAAATACCAGTACATCCAGCGGATATTGAGAAGACAGCCATCACGACACCGTTTGGTTTGTTTGAATTTCCATTTATGTCGTTTGGTCTGAGAAACGCTGCACAAACGTTTCAACGTTTCATCGATGGTTTGGTACGCGATCTGGATTTTTGCTTCCCGTACATCGATGATCTTCTAGTAGCTTCTAGAAATACGCAGGAGCACGAAGAACATCTACGCAAACTGTTTTCTCGCCTTCAAGAATACGGCGTGGTCATGAATGTGGCTAAGTGCAAGTTCGGTCAGCCCGAGGTAACTTTTCTTGGTTACACTGTTTCATCTAGAGGAGTACGCCCATTGGAGGAGAAAGTAAAGGCCATACAAAATTTCCCACCGCCTCAGACGATCAAATGTTTGAGAAGATTTTTAGGGATGCTCAATTTTTATAGGCGGTTCTTGAAGGGCGCTGCAGAACTACAGGCTCCACTTAATGATTTGTTGGCCGGACCAGGTACGAAGGGATCAAAGCCAGTGAAGTGGACTACGCAGTTACTAGACATTTTTGAGCGTTGCAAGCGTAGCCTTTCAAATGCAGCTCTACTGGTTCACCCAGTCACGAATGCGCAACTGGCTCTGGTTGTAGACGCGTCCAATGTTTCTTTAGGAGCCGTTTTACAGCAGAAAGTAAATGAGGTCTGGCAGCCTTTAGCTTTCTACTCGAAGAAGATGAGCCCCACACAGCAAAAATACAGCGCTTATGATCGCGAACTCCTTGCGATTTATGAAGCCATCAAACATTTTCGTCACATGATAGAAGCACGAAATTTTACTGTGTACACCGATCATAAGCCGCTGATAAGTGCTTACAAAAAGAAAGACCAACAAGGTTCACCGCGACAAATTAATCAACTGTATTTTATTTCACAGTTCACCACTGACATACAGCACGTTTCGGGGCAGGACAACCAGGTGGCAGATGCTTTGTCTCGAATTGAGGCAGTCACCGCGCCAGTGGACGTCATTGAGCTTGCCCTTGCGCAGCGTGATGATCCAGAGCTGATGGAACTTCTAAAGGGTAACCACTCGCTGCAACTGGAGTTAGCGCAAGTACCAAACTCAAAAGTACAAATTTATTGTGATGTTTCTTTGCCCAAACACAGACCTTTCGTAGCAGCCACCCATAGACGCCGCGTGTTCGAAACGTTGCACAGCCTAAGCCATCCTGGGGCGAGGGCATCCATCAAGATGGTCAGTGAGCGTTATATATGGCCTTCCCTTAGGAAAGATGTTCGCACTTGGGTTAGAGAGTGTATTCCTTGTCAGAAGTCAAAGGTGACAAGGCACACTACATCACCTCTTGGCAAATATGAGATGCCCGATGTTCGTTTCGCAGAGGTCAATATGGACCTGATTGGCCCACTTCCAGTATCATCCAATTTTAAATACTGTCTTACTATAACCGACAGGTTTACCAGATGGCCTGAGGTGATCCCGCTTCCTGATATGACAGCAGAGACTGTGGCGAAGGCGTTCGTGTCGGAGTGGATTGCTCGGTATGGTTGCCCGAAGAAGGTAATCACGGACCAAGGTAGACAATTTCAATCGCACTTATTCCAACATCTAGCAGAGACATATGGAATCAAATTGGCGAGGACTACAGCGTATCACCCAGCCTGCAATGGCATGATTGAACGTCTACACCGCACGCTAAAAGCTGCTATGATGACGCATGGTACGAAGGATTGGGTTAGCTCTCTTCCCATAGTTCTCCTAGGACTACGCACAGCATACAAAGAGGATCTTCAGTGCTCGTCAGCTGAATTGGTGTTTGGAGAGCAGTTACGTGTCCCTGGCGAGTTTTTCACCATAACCAATAACAAGGTAGATTACCCAGATTTTGTTAGTCAATTACGGCAGACAATGACCGAATTGCGACCACGACCAGCATCCGACCATTCGCAGCATAAAGTGTTTGAGCACAAAGATTTACGTACAGCTACGCACGTGTTTTTACGCCAAGATTTGCTACGAGGATCGTTAGAACCACCTTACAGTGGCCCTCATAAGGTCATTTCAAGAGGTCCAAAGACAATCGATATTGTGCACAAAAATAAAGGGGGTCCTGTGGCGTCAACATTCTTGACCCACAAAGTTAATAATATTTAATAGTTACAGCGCAAGTTCTACTTACCCCTTTTCTTCGTGTCGCATGTCGGCGCGAAGGCGCGCACCTTGTCATCATGCGCGAGCGCCGCCCGGCCGCGGAAACCTGTTTGGCTTACCTCACCCCGGACTCCGCGCGCCGCACCGCCTTCCGCAGCCCGCTCCAGCCGCAGACGACACCGACCACCGGCCAGTCAACTAGACGCCTTCATCGCGAACCCACGCCGCTTTGACTCGCTACCGTTTCTTGCGATAGTCTCGCGTAAATCTAGTTTTCATTCTCGCTATCACCTAGATCTTTGATTTATATTCTTCCTTACTCTAAACCTTCTCTATTCTCGCTATAACTTCATTTCTTCTTCATCTTCACCTCTGTAAACCTTTGCTTGCGCTTAACTAAATACAAACCTTTCTTTAAACATTGCCGAGTATTTTTCCGCACTCCCGCAATCATCCAAAAGTATTTTACAAGAAAAATCGTTTAGTAAGTAGTAAGCGACTGCGACTGTCCTCAATAATATAATATTATATATTTACTCGCCAATACCTTTTATTTGATACCAAACATGTTATGATTATCTCAATTTATTTTTTTCGAGCGTAGAATTTGACATTTCAATTCCGTCATAAAAAGAAATGTTAAAATTTATATAGCCTAAGTCACCCGGGCTATTTTTACAAATCTATTGACACCTCATTTATTAAAATACGTTCAATAGTCTAGGCGCTACGGTGGAACATACAAACATACATACATACATAGACTGCCAAAATCATTACCCTTCCTTTTGGCTTTGCCGTAGTCGGGTTAAAACAAAACATTTGATCGACACAGATTCGCGGGGGGCCCGCAGGGAAGGGGTGGTTTGTGATTGGATGCTGGGCAGCAAGTGGGCAAGCTGGTTATGACTCTAGGTCGGACTCTTACTTACGAATTTTCAAATTACTCCTAGAAACTTTTTTGGTGTGGTTTTTGGTGACGTGAGAGTGAGACGTGATGCCCTAAGGACGGATTTTTTTGTGCTTCTTCTGGTGCCCCCCATGCCCTAGGCAGTAGGGGATCGGACTGAGTCAAAAACAATGATTCTAATTAGTCCGTCAGTTAGATTATCGAAAAATATTGGATACGTGTTTTTTGTTTTATCAAATTAATCAAAATTGACGAAGATAAGATGTGGTTGTAACGTCATTTGTAGGTAAAAAATGTACTATTATATGACGTTTTCGAAGAGTTCACGAGTTTTTGTAGCACTGTATTGACTTCATTTTTTGTTTATGTGAAAAAAGAAAAAATACGTCTCCAATATTTTTTTCTAAATCTATCTGACGAACTAATTAGTTTTTTTTTGTCCGATCCCCTATTGCTTAATTTGATTAAGGGTTAATCCACCACTGGTTGTGAGTAGTACTGTAATTAGTACAGTTAAGCCGCTCCTAATAAAAAAGTAAAATAATTGAACTTAGTCTGCATACCTACTCATAAATATGTTGTAATAACAAGCTTCCTGTTTGCACTATTAACAATTCTTTAAAGAAAATACCGGACGCTACTTGAGAATTCCGAATTACTGTCTGTGTAATTCCCCCGTGATTCCAGTTAATTCTGGTGGTTTGCAAGAGGTGTGAGCTAGAGTTATTGTTTGTCCATCGTCCGCGCGGCGCCACTAGCGAGCCAAGCTCTGCACACCAAATAGGATTACGGTATGTCCACGCCGGGCTTCCATTGTTCTGCTACGTCGTCCAGGGCTTACGTCTCGCCCAACAATCTGTACCTGCTTACGGTGTACGTGTTTTGTGCACCGATTACCTTGGGGTGCTGCTGTATTTGATATCTTTTGTTGATTTAAAAATTTCCTATTTCTTATAACCTTTCTACCAACACGCACTGGTCCTGCGTGGTGGATATTCCCACCCATTCCTTCTCATAGAGAGGAGGCCAGTGACCCAGCAGTGGGAACATTATTGGCTGATTATGATGATTTCTTAAAGATGCAAATGATATTATCAGATCGCTTCAATCGTGATCTTTGATTTCCAAGATAAAAATATGTATTTTTAGTCTTTTATGGTGAAAAAGTTTGCAGTGAAGCCTTCGTATATGATACAAAAATTGGCGAAGGTTCTCCGGTGTGCGTATGTATGCGGATAAGAGAGTAGGTATAGAGAAGGGTAGGTAACATTTACGTAACTAAAATAACGCTACATTGAAAAACAAGAAATTTTCTACGTCACTGGAAAACGCTGCAAAAAATAACAGAGCTAATGTAAAAATTTCTCCAATGGTGATATTTAAAAGAAAGCACTGCCGTTGGGCGCGTTCCCGAGCATATTTTGGACGCGTCTCGCAACAAGATTTAATTTAATTTTTTCACGCCGCTATTTTATTATATTACCTACAGATTTATCTTTTTTACGCTTGTATTTTATTATTTCGTAACGTCAAAGATTTAATATGGCCGTGATAACTTCTGGCGAATCGTTAAATTACGAAATTTTTGTTTAAATATTGTATGTAATAAAATGAGTGGCAAAAAGTACCTACATGAAATATTGTTTTATGATAAATATTGTGCTTTGTTTTATTTGGAACGGCCACTGTCAACTCAGCGCTTGTTTGCTCGACGTTTTGCTACATTCCAGTCTGAATGGTTTGTTGAATATCTAGTAATAAATCCTGAATAGTTTGAACATTTTGTTTCTGTTAGTGTGTGGTGTGGTGGCGGTGCTGTAGGTACAACATGTGGGGATAGTCGGGGTAGTTGCGCGATGGGAGGAGGGGGGGAGGGCGTGCGGGGTGAGGGACGGCCTCTATATATTGCGAGCTTTCTGTTATGGACCATTACCGGCGCATTACTGCGCTTATATGAAAATTACCTACGATACAAATTCAACAAAAGGAAAGCGAAAATGCCTTCAAATACACGATGTCTCCGGATATGTGTATTTGTACTCGGGATGAGAAAATTCACCTCGGAGACAACACATTATTATGTACCGTTTTTATGGTACCGAACAAGGTCAACGTTTCTTTTATCCTTGGAACGAAATTCTCGAGCAGAGTTTATATTCTTAAATAAGTACATATAACTGTAATGAAGACAGGTGCTGCATCCAAGTAGTTCCCACACCGAGCCGGAAGCACTAGGCGGACTCAAGTTTTATTTGTCATCTTTCTACAAATGAGATGGAAAACAAGGCAATCACAACTTTGACAGAACTGAGAAAACTTTCAGCCGGGACTGGAGTAAATTGACTACATTGTGTTACTGCTATGAATTCACGTCGGAATGAAAATATGGGCCCAAGTTGGCACTGAGGCAACAGATTTCACCACCCACCATGATAAATAATAGCTCCTAACTTTCTCATATTAGCCACTTATAAGAGATGAAGTCTGGTAAAGGACCCACGTATTACCTATAATAGTTTGGGGTCATAAAAGACTTTGGGAGTTACGTTTGTTTGTCTATTTATTGTGAAATTAATGTTACGAAAAAACGAAATTATAATAAATTGAAAGGGTGTTGTCTATGTTTCTTGGTATGAACGTGCAATGAGGAGGTATGAAACTAGGGTAGACATGTCAAAAATTTGGCAACTAGGCGTGAAAACCCCGGATTTTGGAGCCCTAAACCCGCACATGTCAACAGGTTTTTTAAACACGATCAGAGTAATAAAAAAAAGTTGCTAAAAAACTAAAAAACCCGACTGTTTTAGTTTTTTAACAACTTTTTTTTTCCAACTTTTTAGTTCTTTTGTGTTTGTTCTTTCGTTGGTCGCGTAAAATTTAATTTCATGCGGATAATTTAACTTTTGTGTTTGTTTATAGGATTTGTGCCTTTGCAATTATTTTAAACATATAAAGTGTTTTGTATTTTTGTAATCTCCTTTAAAAACCCTTTATTTTGATACCCTACTCGATAGTAAAGGAAAAAAAATGTTTTTTGTAATCCGCGTTATGGCCCCCCAAATCAGCAAATTTATTTGTTTTTTTTAATTTTAATGTAGCCAGTGACTAACGACGTATATTTTATTCAAATCCCTTCATCCGTTTAGGAGTTATGAGGGAACAAAGAAACGGGCATACATACATACATAGGTACATACATACAGAGGAGAGGCAGTCCAAAGCAAAATATGGATGGGTTATGTGAGAAATGAAATGAAAGAGAATGAAGTAAATGATGCCTTGACGTCTGACAGTGGACAATGGCTCTAGAAAACGTTAGCGCCGACTTCAAGTAGAACGGGACTAAGTCATGAACATGATGAGTAGGGAAGTAGTTATGAATATAGGAACAAAGGAACCATTAATTAGACAAATTATAATATAGTCCTCACTTTTTTGTACAGTGTTTCCGTAATCCAAAGGGATTGCCAAAAAGGAGTTTGGAAAGCAGGAAATACTGTTTTTGGAAGTTTCATGAAATAACCGGCTTTATATAATACTAAACAGTAAACAGAAATCTGCAGTTAAGTAGCAACCCAGTTTACACTTAGTTAACTCTAAAAAGGCGGATGTATTAAAATCTTAAAGCGGTTTGTCCCCGAATGTACCGCACTAAGCTGGCATGGGATAACAGCTTGTACTGATGTATTTAGATAGATAGTCGATTAAAAACTAGCGTATTGTAGTTTTTTGTACTTTATACTACGATTTTAAAGGAGTTTTTTTTGCATATTTGCGTAGCAAATGCGCGTAGCAATGCTACGCACGGTTGCTACGAGTCGTGGCGTAGTCCCCCCTAATATGTTTAAAAAGCTAATGCCCGCGGTTTCACTCGCGTCGATTATATACTAAAACCTACCTCGAGAACCTCTCTAGACATTGGTGAAAACAGCATGAAAATCGGTGAAGTAGTTTTTGAGTTTATTGCGAACAGAGATGTAGTAGTAGTGATAAATAATTTAGAACCTAAAAAGTAATTCATTTTCCCATTGAATTTCTAATGATTCTTACAAACTCCTTTTGCTTCGGCCAAGGTCATACAAGAACGTAATTGTAAGTCATTATCTTCTGCCTAGCATTTTCCCAACTATGTTGGGGTCGGTTAACCTTCACGACCCAGTTATAATGGGCTGATACGATACCCTTTGGTAAGACTGGTGGTCAGACTTTCAGGTCACTATAAATAAATTAAATAAATTAATTCCAATAATTTATTAATTCCTAATGTGGGGCAACGTTTTTTTTTTAAAAAATAAAATAAAAAATAAATAATAATAATAATTTTTGGCGGCACAGTTGGCGCAGTTGCTCAAGCAATGGACTGCTGCGCTGCGTGTCGCGGGTTCGATTCCCGCACGGAACAAATATTTGTATGACCTAAAGATAGTTGTTCCGGGTCTGGGTATTTGTGTATGTGAAGTTTAAATGTTTGTAAACGCACCCACGATACAGGAGAAATTCCTAGTGTGGGGCAACGTTTTATTTAAACAAAAAAAAAACTCTTAACCATGTCTTAACGTACTCCGAGGCACAAAAGAAACTCGATATGTCATGTAATAGTCACCGATCCACGGACCAACCTAGACAAGCATGGCTTAACTTAAACATCGACCCGAGTGGCAGTTATTATTAAGCTACGAGCTCTTCATACACGCTTGTATGGAAGTATTTAAATGATATGAAGATGAATATTGTTCGATTAACCGAGAGCGATTCGAAAAACTCCACTCACATTTCAGCTCGTGCAAGTAAATTAGTTGTAAAAAGTTATCAGACGAAAGGCTTTTTCACCGAACACGATTCCGCATGCAGTCAGTATATTGGCAGAATAATCTGCTAATGTAAATGAAACCGTACTACTCGGTTCTACAAATCGGATTTGACTGTTGGAACTTTTCCACCAAACTGTATTCCGCCTCGGAGGTCGTTGTAAATAGGATTTATATCTTTGGTAGTGCACGCACCGTATTTGCAGCAGGATCTATGATTAATGGTTTGTAGAGGATGAGCAGGATTCGTTAGGGAGCGTTAATTGTAACAGCAGGCTCATATAGCTCATTGTTAGGTCCGGGATTGGTATCATCCACCATCATAATTAAACCTTACTACTGTTTGGTTAACCATTATTCGTTGGGTTTATGTTGCGTTGGTCTAGTGGTCGCTTTCCGGGTCGAGTGAAAGTGTTATTGGGTTTTTCGATCAGGTACTTGTGTGTGTGCCCGGTTGATGACATTACAATCGTCCCAATGACATGCGACTTATAGATAACTGGTCAAATGTGAGTGTACTGTTAGTAACTCCTTTCCCTAACCCTTCGAGGATTACAGGCGTGATGTTATTTTATGTTTTTCTCGTAACTATCATTAGGTACTTGTATAAAAATTAGTTGTTGTGTAATTATAGCAGTAGTGGCCCAGTGGTGGGTGCGACTTACGAACAGTTGGTCGTGGGTTCGAAACCAGGCAGGCGCATTACTTTCTGTAATTTATTTCATCACCATTGCTCTAAGAACGGTGAAGGAATACATAGTGAGATAACTCTCAACATCTTAGAACCAAAAATTCTAAGATATGTGACATCTACTAATCCGCACTGGGCCCGCGTGGTGGATTATAGCCCATCCAACTCCTAGAGAGGAGGCCTGAGTCCCTGCAGTGGGAACAATATGGGTTAATGATGATGAATTAGCTATTTGACTACTTTTAAAAAATCACGAAAGTGTTATGTTATTTCAAAGTACTAATAGAACTTTAAATACCATGATGTATAAAAAAATAATTAAATCGATAAAGAAATGGAGTAGCTACATGTTTTAGAAGTTTTTGGTGGGGGCACTTTCTATTCTTGTCGAAACGGCCATTTGTACTACGTTACTATGGCGGAATGAAATGTGACGTCACATTTCTGTGGCGCTGTCTTTGTCTAGCACGGCGTCGTTTAGAATAAGTTAAAACTAAGCCATTTTTAGATCGATTTTATTACTTTATTCACACATCGTGTTACTTCTGTTAGTTCTTTGAAATAACATTATATTTTCGTGAATTTTTAACAGTAGTCAAATAGACAATTAAGTTATATTTATGTGACAAGACAACATTTTGTAGGTTCGACACATTATGAAGTGTGTGACATCTATTCAGGCGTTTCCCTCTTAAACGTGATCAATATTTGTTAGCAGTGTATTTTTAGTAAATACCTCCTTTCTTGCTTCAGATACCTGTTTTAAATGAAAGAAGTGTATGTTGAACCTACACACGGGGATTTAAATCTTTCACAATAGAAAATCGTAAACACCGTGGGAGCTCTTGGCTAAGCCTTGCTACAAGAAGCTGTAACAGAACAGTACACGGGTTGGAAGGGAGAACGACGCGAAAACGGTTACAACGTGTTCAGTACATCATTCTGAGGTGAAATATTCTATGTGGGGAGCATATGAATTTTTAATCGGTTATTAAAAAAATACTGCTTTTAGGGTTCCGTACCTTTTTTTTTTTTTTTGGCGGGTGGAAAATCATCAAATAAGCTCTTCTGCTCTTGGGCGGAGCGAAAGGGAGTGTCAGACTTCTACTGACTAAAAACCACCCATGTTCCTTCTTAGCCCTATCTGTCGAGGCCGCGGTAACTTGTGAACAACCCGCAGCCCCAACGGAAGGGTTCCGTACCTCAAAAGGAAAAAAGGGAACCCTTATAGGATCACTCGAGTGTCTGTCTGTCCCCCCCCCCCCTTATCTCATAGTTAAAATGTATGGAACAGGTGTTTTTCTTAAATTACCGAAGGAATATTTCAATGATGAACTGAAAACGTGGTAACCGTTTATCGCGTCGGAGTCCCTTGTATCTTGAATCATATCAAGGGGGAGTAGTATAATCTGTAACTAATTAAAAAAAAACATAAGTTTCACCTATTTTTGTGTTGGCAGCTTGAGACACATTGTAAATGTAAATATAAAATATCAATTTGGCGGATGTTCGTCACCTGCGACCCACGGATTAAGGACTACACGGGTTCTGTTAATATGTAAATGAGGCTCTTCCCTCACAAGTTACGAGTCATCAGACTGAGTGCGTTTTGTGACAAAATTTAACAGGTTCATATTTCTATGCAAAACATCAAGTTGGTGGCAGGAAGAGCGTCACACTGAAAACTGAAGCTTTCGCCTTTTTACAGCTTTTTTATGGAGTCAGTGACACGCCGTTAAAGGAACAACCTTGTCAAAATGAAATATACTTCGAAGTTACCTTCAAAAAGCTCGAACATATATATATTTTTGGGAGAGCCGAGATTTTAAATACATTAATTCAATTCGGGTGTCTTCATTAAATTGTCTTAACCTTCTTAAGTGGATTTAAGAATGTGTTTAAGGTGGAGGCTATCGGATTAACAAAAGAGTCTGTATTTTCTTGAATTTATTTTAATCTTATTTCGGGGTGTTTCAACCAATTGAAGGCACGGTTAGCGTAGTGGCTGAGCGATTGACTGCTGCGCTGCGTATTGCGGGTTCAATCCCCGCTCGGAACAAATATTTGTATGGCCTCAAGATAGTTTGTTTCGGGTCTGGCTATTTATGTATGTGAGTTTAAATGTTTATAAATACACCCACAATACAGTAGAAATTCCTAGAGTGGGGGGCAGCATAAAAAAATAACCAATGTCTGAAATAGTTGGCTTACTGTGTATGTGATCGATTTTGGCACTGACGTTTGGATATGGAACGACTGATTGGATATATCAGTTGATCGCCAATTTGGCATTGTGATGGTTTGTCCAAAATAACAATCATAATGACATGACATTTGGAAACAGATTTTAATTAATTAGCTTTTCAGAAGCTCTGCGTTATAATTGCAAGCTTGTTAGACCACTTTATTTAATAAATAATAAGATAAAATAATCTTTCTACGGAAAGCCTCGGTGAATGACGATATCTAAATGATGCAGGTTCTTGAGAGATCCTCGTTCCTCACATTACTGATGAGTGACGAGCTAAACATCCAGCCACGATTAGCTTATTATTATCTCCAACATGTCTCCATTTCTACGAAGAGCTGTTTGCTAAAATAGTTCCACTACATACGTACGTATGTACAGCTTTAGAAATGCGCTATCGAACTAGAATTAACTATAGTTCGAACGGAAGCACATAGTTTTAACCAATACAATGAAAGTGCCGAACTGGTATTACAAATGTTCATTGGAACGCATACCATGCATTTTAGAAGACCCGCTCGCCAATACAAGTCGCTCCAATCGATTTTGGCTCTCTAACGCGGAAATTCTCCGTACTGGCTTCTGAAATTCTTATGCGGTAATACTTGTTCCTGTTTATGCGGCGATGTGTAACAGTTTAAGGATAATAGAATGAGTTTGCCTTAAATAAAAGAACGAAGCTTGACGTAATAAAATTCGCTATGATAACTTTTACAAGGTCCATCTTGTCGTTGCAATAAACGTCACGAGAAAATGTTATGCACATCACAAAGTCTGCCATGTAAGCACAGTAAATGATTTAGAGATGGAATTGCTAAATGAAATGATCGCGACAGTTCAACTCATCATCATCATCATCAGCCATAGGACGTCCACTGCTGCAGCTGCAGCAGCCTGCCGCTTGCATTCACCAGTTGCCCGCAACTCTCACGATGTCGTCGGTCCACCTGGTGGGAGGCCTACCAACGCTGCGTCTTCCGGTTCGTGGTCGCCACTCGAGAACCTTTCTTCCCCATCGTTGTCGGGTTCTACTCAATCCCATCTTATATACCTACCTATATAGTATAGAATTGCTATAGTTTTTATCTAGGTTTTGAATCCTACAATTATCGTTGCTTTTTATTCAACTTTTCACTAATCATCCGACTGTAACCGTGCCAACGAAAGACAAAAGAAACATTTTATTTCATTACAGCCACTAGGTCTGGCCTTAGTATCAACGAAATTAGTTTTGAGTATCTCTCATTGTTCGGCGAGGGTGGTCACCCCGTGGTTAACGCGAGCCGAAGGTTCGAGACTTGAAATTTTAATGAGCAACCTACTTACCCAATCTTTGTTCTACAGCGTGATTAGGCGTCGCTTTGTCAGTATTCGGTGGGATATTCTAGAACTGGCCAAATATTTGCGGATTGGCGGCCGGTACCCTCATATAGGTACCTGTACGTTATGCGGGCATCTTTCGGACAGTTTATTTGCACTATTTATACCTGCAGGGCAGTATACAGTTTACCTCCGTCAGTTTTGTTTGTGTTAGTCAGCAAAGAAACGTGTTTGTATTTGTGTGATCGTGCTTTCAAAATGTTTAGCGGTTATGTCATGTGTATTATTGTGTATTCGCGTGTCGTGTATTGTATACTCAGCGGAGTGACGGGATTTAAATTATTTTCAAGGTACCTACTCAAAAAGACACGATAACATAGTCACCCTTGTTATTAGAATAATAACAATTTATTTAAAAAAGTAGTAAAAAATCCAAGGTTATTAAGTATAATATATATTAAGGCACGGTAGTTTTATTTCTCATACAAAGTATCACAAAGGATAATTAGTCCTTATTATTAGTAAACTATAACTAAAATGTATTTTTCATTACTCATACTCTGAAAGTAGGTCATAACATGCCTGCGTAAGTACTACTTTTTAGCCCTAGGTAGAATCGCTTTCAACTGACAGCTGTTAAAATATTTAAAAAAACTTGGCCTCTTTTCACATGTTTATTGAACCATGTTCCAAGTTTTTATACAGCCACTCAATTACAGCGCGATTTCAAATTAAAATAACATAAAGTTCATAAGAATAAAATTGTATTATGACTTTAATATAGTTTCGTTTTAACTATTTCTCTAAAATGACATAGATTTCGACAAAATCTTTGCCATTTTTATTAATAATGAACATGAAAAATACTGGCTGTATAACTGGATGACCAGAGGACAAAAATAAACAAAATAAGCGGGTCAAGCGACCACATTCGATCAACACTAATTTTTTCTTTAGTTAATCATTTATGTTCTTATTCTCCTCGTTTTCGTAATGAAAAGCACAGTGTTTACCTCGGGTAAATTACTTGTTTAGTCACTCACTACGTTACGGGCGCCAAACCCCGTCTCGGGACTAAATAAGTAATTTTCGCCCCTTGGATAATAATGTACCTACTATTACAGTTGTTGTTGTAATGTGTCGTGTTTGATTCAAATGTTTTGTAGCAACCTGCCCGATATAGGTTTATTTGACCTGTGTTTCAGGCCGTCACTGTACATTGTACAATTAAATTTGATTATGAAGACGTTTTTTCCATATTGTATGATAAATATTAAAATCCTCATTTATCAGCAACAACTGTGTCAATGTTCAGTTACAAAATAAAAATTCCATGCGCGATATGTCGAGTATCATAAAATAAACATTTCCGTTGCTGTAACAAAAAAACTTGAGGGATTACATCCGTATAAATAACACAGCGTGAAAATAACAATATCGCTTGGAACTCTTGGTAATTTTTCACTCGAGTGTCAAATGCTCGTAAAAGATATTGGAAACAATTTGAGCGATATCTTGCCCCCGCGGACCTATTCGAAAGAGGACGTCTTTTGCGAGAAATATGAATAGCTATCGCTTATTTGATCTTTATACTCAATGTGATCAAAGAACTCAATAACTTTGTCATTAAAATGGCCAATCTATATCTGCTCTATTATGTAATAGTTCAAACATCCCTCGCTTGTAAAACTTTCAAGTGGGTGAACCTATTACAAAAGGTTTGTCCTACCTTTAACTTTTCATTCAAGACATTTATTTTTTCTTGTCCGTCCTAAAAAAACAAGTGAACGCACCATCCGCCTGGAATCATCAACTGTAGCAGAGGGTAAAGCGCCTTGTTTATTTATGTGATTGCTGCGTTCATTTCAGCTTTCTAGAAAACCACTTTATTTTTTGTTGATCTCATTTTATTTTTAATTTTGTTTAAGTTACCATTACAGCCTTTAATTTTTGAAATCCGAATTCACCTACCTCGCGAATTTCGAGGCTTTGTACAAGTTACATGGTAGGGGCGATACAATAGCGTTACTTGTAATCGACAATGTTCGACACTTGTTTAGTTGTTAAGAGATAATCGAAATTTGTTGTGCGATATTGTTGGAGAGAGAACATGAATGTTATCTGTCTGCATGCTAACGGCCTAGATTTATGAGCAGCGTTTAGTTTTCGTTCCATTCTTTTCAAGTTGAGAATTACTATTAGTAATGTCGATGCTCATTGGTGCCGAGCGGGGTGGCAGGCCGGGGTCGCGGCGCGTGCGACTGGCGGCCGGCCCGCCCTCATTAATTCTCTCTCGGCCAACACACAATTCGGCCCGCGCTGTATGAGAATGACAGCACTCGTTAGTTATCCCCCCGTTTGTTATGTTGTTATGACTCCGACACTATCTATTAACTGTTGATAGTGTAATTTACGAGTTGTTTCTAGGTAGGTAGTTTATGTTAGAAGCAGGATTATAACAAGATTAGTTTGCCACGGCTTACTCGTAACAAATGCTGCACGGCGTAATAAAACTAAACATAAACTAAGTACAAACTGGGTGTTCACGAACACGTTAAAGCTTAACGACGCTATCAGCTGGAAGTGTTATTTGAACCGTCTACTGGGAGACGTAGAGTGCACCGTCGAGCCGGCCTGACTTGAGAGTTAGCCTCGCACATGAAACGTTACGAGACAACACGGCATCAGCTCGTATCTCGTGTCGTACGAGTCGCACATGTGACGCTTACTTCAGATGTAAAGTGTCCCAACAGTGTGGGAACTCGTTCATCTTACTCGAGAACTTTCAATCTCATTTAGAAGCAACAAACAAAATCTAATCAACTCATTCGATTTTGGAATGTTGTGACATCGTATTTTGCGTATCCTGAACATGAAACCGTGACAAAGCAACACGCGGGTAACTACGCATGTATTTTCCCTTTCGTTTCCGGTTTGCTCAGTTGTGTTAATATTTGAAATGTAACATGAATAGATTTTAGTGTCAAATTTGAAAACATAATACATAGTGTGAGTATCATCAATTCATCATAGTCTTTACTTAGGTACATGTCACTTAGCACATGGATAATTGATTTTAGCACCACGCCTGTCTACAATCTCTTGTTTTTATATAATCTAGGAAATGGAACTCTTTCTTTGGGAGTCAATGAATTACAGATTTAATACTTGAAGAAGTGTAGCGATAGTATTTCACACACATTTCGCCAGAGCTTTGGTACTACGAGTCCGTTCTTCCGTCGGTGATATTATTGTAGCGTAAATGTATTCTTGACATTGACTTTTAGGACAAAAAAGATGCTACAGCAATCGACCACGAAACAAAACTTCACCTTTTGAAGAACATTCGAAAAAGTTAAACAGAATAATTTGATTAAACAAACGGTACATTAAGTTCAGTCACGGTTGTAAATACAATAGTGTAGGTAGGATTTCAAAGTGTACAACCAATTACAAAGGTTTCGCCGTCGGTCCTGGCTCGAAGGCAGTCCGAGATGTATCTAAGTAAATAATTAACGAGCTCGCTTGAATTAGGACGCGTAGTTGTTCACATGGACCCGTTTTATGTTTATAGGTAGTAGTGTTGTACTGAATAAGAGCCGACTATCCGGCCATAAGTTCATTAGTCGGCTCAAGCATTTAAATGAAATTATAACCATTTTTTTTAATTTTTTATTCAGCTTTATCGTTTGTTACCCAACTACGAGGATGCCAAAAAGTAGGGTTGTGATTTTAGCTGTCTATGTTGGTTTTTATTTCATCTAAGGATCGGAAATCTGCTTATGGTGGTCAATGAATTTTATTATTCAATTTAAATTAAGAAAACAATTTAATTTGAATATGATTGCACGGTGGGTATGCGTTGTGTGATGTGATGTACTTACTGAAAGTCTTTCTGGAACACATAATACAGGGACTCAGCTCTAACTGCCTACATGAAACGCGCTCCTACTCGTAAGTAAACCTCGCCGAAAACAATCATTTGATTAGCACCGGTCAGCCAGTCGGCTACTATTCGGCCAAAGTCATACTTGGGCCATCTCTAGTTTATAGTGACAAATATGGACCCCCGGGCTTAATATTACGTACTACGGAGCACTCACACTTGGCTAGGGTCGGAAACAATTTCGTCATCAACTATTCATACCATACCTAAGTAGATAACACTTAACTGGTAAACAAGGTATATTCTCCCCACTCTGTATATTTATTTTGAGAGCAATTTCCCTAATAACTTTGAGGCGCTTACAAAGGAAATTGGCGATCCGCCTTGAGGACACTTTGAACCTTCCCAGGAATGTTATCTCTTCCCACGGGGGATGTCTCTTTAGTGCATGAATTTTAAACTTGCAATAATAAGGCTAATGCGTACCGCAGCTTCTTAGTGAAAATGTCTTGATAAACGTGGTTGATAAACGTTGACTTTTTATATTTATGCTAGCCAGAGAGAGGAGTAGAGGACCTACTTTATTTGCATTTTCTAAGCTCAGCGTATATTTCAGTCATATTCTGAAAATGGGCCACTTTAAAGTTTCAACATAGTTTTCCGCATGCAGTCTTCCCGAACTGCCTTTTACCAAGTCGTTAATAAGCCATATTATTATGGTTCCTCTCCTAGAACGTGGTATTCAAGATAAAAAAATAGGACCTACAGAAAGTTAAGCAAGGTTTTAAGCACACCCTTGCCCGTCCCACTACACACGTAACAGCTTTCTGTTATAAATGAGGAAAAACAATCAAAAAAACTATAAGCCGATCAAATCGAGTCAAGGTTCCACGTGCTCGATTGATTGAAGGGTTCGGCACTGTCACCACAAAAATTGATAACGTATATATTTAAAGAAAGACTATTCCGCTCAACTCAGAGTTGAGATTGTCAGTCACTTCTATCAGCTCGATGTGCTATGGTAACATCCATGTAACACCCGAGTACCTACTGAGTCTAGAGAGCGACGTACCCTATTTATGAAATTGTGCTCAAATGAGGCCGTACTAAATGCCTAGCGGCGAGAATAATGTTATCCAGCTTCGCTGAATAATGTTAAACAAATATAGACAAACTAAATAAAAGCTAATGAACCAAGCAGACATTACACATTCCAAATACTAAACAATTTCTAAAATAAGATAACTCATTGAGTCAAACCGACTTCGAATTTGTAATAATTCGTCAATTTATGTCTTATCAGCGAGAAAGTAAGATTTTATCAACTGAGTGATGAATTCGATTCGTCTTGGGGTGAATTACAGCCAAATGTAATTCCTTTTAGAATTGAAAGGGAATACAGATCTTCGTCACAATAGAGTAGATCTTGAGTAATGTGTAATCAGCGTAGTAAAATCTAAAGCGGGTCTGTTCAAACAACGTCATCCTTTTGTTCTCGTAATAAACTGTCAGGGCACAAAAGAAATTCACCGACATCGGATGTCGCCCTGTTGAAATTTAGAGCTTTTCTCACACGCTAACGGCCGTGTCCCATCCACTCAAAGGCGGTTTATGAAAAGATCCGCCACCCTACTTGTATCTCTGTACGAATGTCGCATTCGGATCCATTGTAGCTTAGACAATGGGGTAAGTATATAAAAGAGTTCAAACTAATAAACGTGTCTATTCGGTTCCACAATAGGGTGTTAAAGAGTTTTCCCGAAGGAATATTATGTAGTTGTTTTGTTTCACAACCTACTGCACTACTTTTAGTGTCATAGTAACGATCGTAAGCAGGAAACCTCCATAAAGGTGCTTTTGTTCTCTTTCATGTTACTTTGGTAATGGAAAAGGGTTGGGTGTATTAGCTTTCTGCCGCGGCAGGCGTCAATTGCAATTGACTGGTTCATTTGTATTCGTGTGGGAAGTATTTTTACATAACACAACCATCATGCTTGGGATCTAGTAGGGGTTAACCAGGGGTTGTGGTTAAATAATGACCCAAAATACTTTTGTGGCGGAAGACAGGCGGTTCTTATTGAACAAATTGAAAAGGTATTGCTTTAGGTAGGTACTCGTATAAACCTACGTTCCATTATATAAACAAGCGTTTTCACTTTCTCAATCATTCGAGTAAATAAATTAATATTTCCGAGGTTTCAAAGATAAAAATGTTTGAAGCAGGTGTATTAAAGAGAACCAGCAATTTTGAGAAGTAAGTTTCACCACGTCCATATAAAAAGCATTACGGTTCCACGAAAGTGGGGATAAACAGCCGCTCCACACCAAAAGATAGTTTATAATAACCCTTCTGCAGCTGTGGCGTCGTAATTCCTTTCTTAATATTAATATTAAGACCGAGACAACGATAAAACAAGAGAAAAAGAAATTCATAACCGCGTTTGTATTTCACTGGTTTAATTATTTTAGGAGTCGTAAATTTTATCCTTATGTTGGCTGATTTTATTAACGTTGGCTATGGATGGTGGGGAATTAATGAATCTATAATTCAAAGTGACACATTTTTTGTGACTGCATAACATAAGATCACGCCTGTAATTATTGGAGGGTGTACCTAAAAGTGGACGAAATGTGGAGTACCTTTTGCCAGTTATGTTAAAATCCCTTGAAAAAGCAAGGGCTAGCCTATTGCTATCAACTGGGTACAATTCCAGAGACTCTGTGGAACTGTGCCTGGGTAATATTGAGAAGTTCCTGAGGGATAAACCCAATAACACTTTGCCCGACTTGGAAACCGAACCCACTAACCTCTTGCTCAGCACTAGACCAACGTGGCGGTTGGTTACTGATCTATAAAAATAATTTCACAGGCTTAATTGGTATCATATAATGTGAAAACTTCTCGTGGTTACTGTCAAAGATAGGGCTACACCTTTTTGAAAAGGTATCGTGTTAGTACTTGTAAAGTGCTAACTCGAAGTAGCTTACTTCAAGTAAGTGTTAGTAGTTACAATTAGTCTTACTACAAGTATAAGTAACAGTTTATTATTTATCTGACAAAATGAAGATTTAATCATACCTTCAATCTTGCTTTGCAGCTGTCGATTGATATTTCCAGCAAGTTTATCTATTTGATATTTAACATATACACTATATGACAAAATTTAACGTAAACCAAGCCCAGCTTTTGCGTGTTCATCGTCAAACACAACATGTATATTCGTCTACATGCTGAGCAGTAGAATTCCAGCTACTCCGCATTTAAAGCAGGTTGTAACACTTAAGTAAATGGGAATGGGTTGCTGTGTTGCTCGTAAAACATGTGATCCCTAACCCTACACAACCCTACTGCGTCGGTCGTACGTACTACGAGTATGTACTCACTGTCGCTTAAGCTGGGAATACCAGTGTAACTCCCCTTTAATCCTCCATAATCTTCCATAGATGTCGTAGTAGACTTAAGGAATTAATGAGGCCATGTGACCCTGATATATCACAATGGGAACAACTTACCTTGTCCCCCAAAAGTTTGAAGGGTTGGTTGAAAATTCCGCGAATTGACAGTGAAGCTGTTTATGAGATTTAATGAGCAAAATATAAGTTTTATTGGTTTTGTGCCTGCCAATAATTTATAATATGATCCTGTAATTCTGAGATGAGGATCGTTGTGATCAAATACACAGTAGCAGCAGTGCAGTGTGCAGTATATTGCGTTTTTCCAAGTTATTATTTAAAATAATAGCTTTATTGCATAACCATAAAGTAAAACGCATTCAAAATTCAAAGCTGGGATTGGTTGATATGAAAGAAATTTAAAAAAAAAGTTAATAAACTCCGTGGGCCCTCAGATACGGAAGTTGCAAATCACTAGAGTTTTCCGATGGGTCCCTCCGGATGTTAAGAGGCAACATAGTCGCCGTGGCGTGAAAGAAAAACTTTGTCGATAACCCACAATTTGCTGCGGGCACTGGTCAGCAAAACGCGTCCTAGTACCGGTTACGATATATGTTTGTTTTGTTCTTCGAATTTTTCTTTCGATGCGAAGGGAAAACTTTTATTCATTTGAATGATGTGATTGAATCGTTCAAACTTGAAGGACGGGTCAATCAATGACGTAGAACATTTCCCGGAAAAATCTGGGTAAGATTTGCGCAAATCGGAAAAGATTGAGGTGCATTAAAGGATGATACCGTCGTGTCGACTAACTAAAGTAGTTAGTCGACAATCCTAGCGAACTCCGGGTATAGCTGCCTCACTGACAATATTTCATTTATTAGTCTCATTCTCAGACTCAGTCTGGTCTTATGAAAATAATGCGATTCATAGAGGAAACATAATACTATGTACCTAGTGTAAGTTTTAATGTGTAACTCTAATTTAGCATATAGGTAATTCGGTGGTATACTGTTGGCATATACATGAAGTCTTTTAATAAGATTACAGCCAGGGGAAGAATTTGTTGATTAAATCCAAATAGTTCCTCGTAAACTCATGATAACGAATATTAATATTTAATTCCGACTATAAGGGCACGTAAAAAAAGATTTGTATAGTTTTCCGGATTGAGCTGTATGAATTTTATAGAGATAATACTTTTAATAATTGGAATTAATATATATTTATCAATAGTTTTAATATCATAGCGAACAAAATTAATATTAATGAATGGCAATCAACTTGTTTTAATTAGCTTAATAAGTACCAAATGTAATGAGGCATACATTAAATTAATGGGTTATCATGTGAACAGATTTGAATATTCATTTATTAACGTGAATATATTAGTATTTTTCACACGTGCCACCTACCCACATCTAGGTATATAGTTTAAAATTCAAGGTAGAAGTAGAATGCACCACGGTTCCTTTTGTTCAGTTCGATTCTTTCCAGAATTTTTTATTCCGAATTCGTGAACTTTTAACTAAATTAGTTCGAACAAACGATTTATGTGTAAAATTCTAGAAAACATTGGAACTACTCAGTTATTCCCTGCTCAAGTGAGAAGCTGGGCGTGCGTTAATATGTAAAGTAAAATTATGTAAGTAGTAACATTGCGCCTGTAGTCCCTGAAGGGTTAGGCAGACGTATAACCATTAGTATTTATTTATTTATTAGGTACACAAACAGCAATACATACTTACAAGTTTGACTTAAAATATTACAATATAAAGGTGCTGGTATGTAAGCCCATAATAGGCTTACATACCAGCACCACACACACACGATGTCACACGAGTTTCAAAAGCACTGTATCGTTTTCATTGTTTGTTTACGTGAAAAAAGAAAATATACGTGTACAATATTTTTTGGAAATGTATCTGACGGACTAATTAGATTTTTTTTGTTAATTTTACTAAAGACTAAATTAAAGTATATATGAATAATTATGATACATTATGATTGCGTAGTGCAGTGCATAGTACACACATTTCACCAGGTATGTTTAAGCCTCATGTAATAATGCGAGCCTATTGCCATCAACCGGGCACAAATCCAGACTCCATGGCTGCTACTGACAAATTCCTTATGGACTAACACTTTGACCGACCTAGGAATCATATGCAGGACCGCATGCAGAGAAGACGCGCTTGCGACCACAAGACCAACGAAGCGGCCATTCAGTCGGTCAATTATTTATACAGGGTGTAAATCAACCCTTCACACATACGTCAACCTAGCATTCTGTACATAAAACTCAGTAGTTTCCCAGCAAAAAATTGTATTTATTTAAACTTCAAGTACAAGAGTGGTACATAGGCGGACTTAAAGCCACATGGCATTCTCTACCAGTCAACCTTTGGGTTAAAAAGGACAGCACCGTAGTAGAGTACAAAAACAATAAAAATAAGGATAATACCATTTTGTAAACATAATACATAAATTGGTGTATACTAATACATACATATACAGATAGAATTAAATAAACTAATAGATATTCTAATACATACAAATACGAGAAACCTTATAATAATTACCTACTAAGACTAGTGACTATAGTGAGTGGGATTTTTACTGGGAAACTACCTACTTCTTTTCTTGGGGTCAAAAATTTCATTTTATGGTATAAAACTCAATGTAGCACTCTTAAAACATTATGCTAGTGGGTGCTTTAAATGCGCACACGCTACATCGCGCGTTTGGTTGGTAAAACTGTATTACCATTACCAACCACACGCGAGATGTATGTACTGTGTGCATCGTGTAATCGCGCAGGCAACAGTGTGGTGAAGCTTGAGCGTGTGTGGTAGGCCCATAATGCTGTTCTCATATAGGGATACTTATATGAGTACTGCATCGTAGATATCAGTGATAGTCTAGTGATGACACTTTATAGGTCTCGAGTTTTAACCCAAAGCCTCTCTTTGGAATCCAAAACGTCTGATTTTTCAGATGCGTGGAAGAAAACACCTTGAGGAAACCAGCGTGCCCGAAAGATATTTCTTGGCTCAAGGGCTAAAAACTTTGACATCGGGTTAAGCACTAACCACACGATAAAGAAAAAAAAAAGTTTAACAAACTAAAACCCGACTACGCAAAAAATCGCAGACTAATAAAACCGCGGCACCTTTCATTTGATACCAAACATGTCATGAATAATAGAATTTTTTCTCTGACATTTAATATCCGTTATACTTTTTTTTTTTTTAATGTTCTCGTATATAGCCTGTCACCCGGGCTATTCTTAGAAATCTATTGACACCTCATTTATTAAAATCCGTTCAGTAGATTAGGCGCTGGAACATACATACATACATAGACTGCCAAAATTATTACCCTTTCTTTTGGCTTCGCCGTAGTCGGGTAAAAAGAAGAAGTAGTAATCATCATCAGCCTAACCTTTTCCCAACTGTGTTGGGGTCCGCTTCCAATCTAACCGGAGGCAGCTCTATACCAGTATTTTACATAGATTGACTGCTTGTTATATCTCCGCAAGTTAGTTACTAGTAAAACTGAGTAAAAGGTCCTCTTTAGTAAGACTGGTTTAAGAAGAACTAATAATCTTCCAAAATGTTACCAAACTGAATCATTTCGTAAATAAATCAGAAGAAAGAACAAACTGCAAGAAAAGAACTGTTATGTTCAGATTTCTGGCTACACGTCCATTTAAGTGTGAAGACGGTTTCTGGTAAAAACTGTTCCATCAAAGATGTCAAATGGACTTTTATATGATTTTCCGGTGGAAAATTCAAAGCTATTGAGTAAAATAAAATTGGAGAGAGCAGGTGTTCCCAGCGGGGGTCGGCAGTGACTAATGAGCGGTCGTGGCGTGGATGGGGGCCACCCGGGACCCGCTTAAATACTTTACGCCGAACATATTAGCAAATATCGCATTACGGAAAACATTTATAATGCGTAGGTACCTCTAGACCTTTAATAAGGGTACTTTGAGAGTTCGTAGGTGATGTGTGTAGTGAATATTAATCAATGAAAGTCCCCTTGGGATGAAGCTTTCCTTGCTTGTGTATACCGCCTTCAGATTCCGGGAGAAAAGATAATCAGTAGGTATATTGTAACTCTCTAGTTCTCTGCATATTTATAATTTCATTTGCATGCTTTTTACATTTCCAGCACTTTGGTTTTAAATGTGTACTTTCATTAATAATTATTCAAATCCAGTATGTAATATTCACAGCGTTCGTATTGTACAAAACTTTTTCCTTGGAACTGGAACCGGGATTATTATTTACAAAAGTATTACGATATACATAACACCATGCCTGTTACATTCGAAAGGTAAGGCAGAGGTGTACTTAAAAGTACACCTACATTTCGCTAGTTGTGTGTTTTCTTAAAGTCACATGTATTAAGGGCCGAGCCTTTTGCCATCAACCGGCCACAAAGTGGTAGCTACTGAGAAACTACTGATAAACTGTCGATCCCAGGTGTACTAAGCAGTAAGCAGGCTTGCGACCACTCGACCAGCAAGGCAGTATAAATAGTCAGCCAGAATAGTTATAAGGTACAGGTAATCATCATCATCAACAGCCTATTAATGTTCCCACTGCTGGGACACAGGCCTCCTCTCTTTGAGAGGGAATGGGCTAAAATTTACGCGGGCCCAATGCGGAAGTGTAGATGTCACATGTCTTTGAATTTTTTGGTTCTCATGCCGGTTTCCTCGCGATGTTTTCCTTCATCGTTTTGAGAGCAGCGGTGATGAACTAAATTACACAAAGTAATGTGCCTGCCTGGGTTCGAACCCACGACCTACTGTTCGTAAGTTGGGGCCGCCAGCACTGGGCCACCGCTGCTCTGACAGCTCAGACAAGTAATAAACATGCATATTTAATTATCTAGGAACGTGTCGACCGTATAAAGTTTTGCTTGGTAGACCCTAGTACGACGTGTTCTTGTTTGATTGAAATGTGACATAATACATAATTATATATGTTAAGTAATCGTTTAGCACATAGCTAAGGTATCATGAATGTATATCGATTTTAAGGGTAGACAATTTGCGATAGAGTTACTCCAGCTATATACAGGAACAATAACGTATACTCTTCCCACCTAAAGGTCGGAAACATATGTCCCGAACATGTAACTCCACGTAGATATTTATGTCGTCAATTTGTGAACATTTGTAACTTTGTCAGATTTTTCGTGATGTGAAAAACGTCAAAGCGAATGATAGATGACTATCGTTCCGCAATTTGGTATGGAAATACGTGCGAAATACCTGCAACAATATTTATGGGGGCGTTTTGCTAGTATGTTCGATTGACAGTCGCCTAGAGAGCGGCTTGTTTACGGTAGGCGCTACGATTTATAACCACTTGCTCTGCGCTTGTAATAAACCAGATAACTCAATTTATGGCACTAAAACGGCTGTGTGTCGTCTTCTATGATGCTGTAGTTATATCAAGTAGAGTTACGATGATCACCTCGGGTGCGGTTAATAGCGGCCGTCCTTGCGTGGCCTGCGCACTCCTACAATGTCCTGTTACATACTATGAGTTATTGTTCGCTATAATTACTGCTCGAATACCAGGTATATGAAGTTATCATATAAGCCGACAACTGACTAGCCTACCAGGTCGATCACAGCGCTACCGTTATTAATTTAGTACCACATCAAATACATCCGTTCTACGTGAAGTGGAAATCCAAACAAATGCAGCCTACATTTTTTTGAACGTTTATATTTTATTCAGTCGTTCATTTGGTGAATACATTTTATATAAAAAAATACAGTGTTGCGCTGACGAGCTAACTAACGCGACAAATAACGAGCCTATTGAAGATGAGCGCGCATTTGTCTAGCTCCTTTCAACCAAGCTCGCATTACGCGACAGAAAAGATCTACGAGTAGAAAAATATGAAAAGTGTTGCCAGCGTTTAATTCTACACAGCATTTCCCTCTTAAACCATATCCGTGGAATTGAATAATAAAAATGCTTGCATTTAAATATAAATATCAAAGATACGATTCAGATTCGCCAAATTGGATGTATCGGTCGATTGCGATGGGATTGCGGCGGCAAGATAAATACGGATAGCTTGCTTGTGCGATATTATTAATACGTGTTTATTCTGTGTACCAATTGTTAAATCATTCCCCCTCTCAATTTAATTTAATTAATATCAGTTTGGTAGCATAATTCTTACAGTTACGCTTACGAAGTATTTATCTTTAGACTGTTTGTTTATCCAATAGCAACAATTTACGTTCATTTATGTTGTTATTTACTGAAAACTGTTCCTTTTCTTCCGTAATAAATCAGATTACGTTTTACCTGTGACGTTGAGGCATCCATCAAACGGGGCAGTGCTATACAGAATTATAAGTAAATTATCCAGTTGGAACATAACAATAGAACGTGACGTAGAAATATCACCGGGCAGCGGGCGAGCGGGGCCGCCCCCGTCTCCACCGAGCTCGATAACAAATTGGAAACTGGATAAACGAGGTAATAGTAAATAAAATATATCTCAGCCAATTTCATTATTGACAGTTCATATCGTTGCAGCCACACGTGGCTTTTAAAGCTTAGAGTGGGTTTATCGGAACAGATGATACTTTTAGATATTGGGGTTCGGTTGGGACACGGCAGGGATGCCACTTGTTCAGTAATGTCATTTTATTAGGTTGATATTTGAGTTGAGATATTAAAGCCTTGATTATTTGTTAAATCATAATGTAATCGGTAATATTTTGTTTAGGTATGCCGCCTACAAATAGTCGCTCCATGTAAAAATACTGGTAGACGAAGCGAACAGTAACATAGTTGAGAAAAGGTTAGGCAGACGATGTTTATGACTAAACGCAAAAAAAAAACTAAATCAAAGTTTACTAGTAGCACCACAATAAAGGATGAAGACATACAACAAACAATTGCATCTTCCATTGTCTAGTTCAGACAACACGTATCGCAACGTTACACATAACGTAGTCTAGGATTGTAGGAACTAAGTGGTCTGTTACGAGTAGCAACGTTTACCACAATTAGTGCCTGTGTCTACGTTCGCCAGTGTACTGTATAAAAGCGATTACACTTACAGCAAGACGCAAGCGGTTCTAAAACCATTCAAAGAGCTGTCCGGTTTGGCTGGCTCCCGAGGGATGTGAAGGAAATATGGAATTGGTAGCATAAGGCAGGAAAAGTGGCTTCGAATGTGGACAATAAAGTTAGAATAATCTTTTATAAAACCTTCGTAGAGTTTCTTTGGGGGCAATACATTGACAAAAGTAACGCGACTTAAAATTTAACTTTACTCACGTGGTAGGTCCTTACCTTTTTTACTAAAGTATTATAAAACTTATTTTTAAGACTTTAAGAATTGAGTGAATAAACATACCCAACCTATTTATGTCAAAATGATTGATAATTATAATTAAAACGGCCAGACCAAATTGATTGGCGTCGACTGCTAAATTGGGACACGAAAAGCCAAATCAATATGTATAGACATCCAATTTTCAATATAATCTACAGGGATTAACGTAAAACCCGCTGAGCTAATAATCTATATTTGCATAATATAAAACGAGGCCGCTTTTTTTAACTATCTGTATAACTGCCTAGTTATCCTACACTATGCTATGAATTCTGATGCGATTTTCACTATAGTTTGGAATAGCGTAAGGTTTAAGAAATATTTAAATATTCCGTAAACTTTGAATAAAAATATAAAAGATCTTTGACAGTTGTTACAAGTAGCCTGTGCCCGAAAATTTGACAACCAATCTTTCAAGGGGTATTTCCCAGTCTTACTTGGGTTGTGGAGATCAGATCGGCAGTTCCTCCAATTATAATACTGGTACTCAGCTGCACCCAGTTAGACTGGAAGCCAACCCCAGCATGCTTGGGAAAAGGCTAAAGAGATGATGATGATGACATACACGCAATAAAAAGATCATCATGCTTTATGACAAGCTGTGAAAAACCTGTTCGTGCGTATCTTCTAAATGACAGTGGCTATCTTATAGTGTCCATCAATTAGCTGTCAAATGGTTCCATTTTGTACTAAACCATAACCAATTTGACAGTTAATCCATGGACAATATGATAGCCACTGACATTTAAAAGATACGCAATAGCCCTGCTGTAGTTCCTGAGTTTACCGCGTTCAAGTAAACAAACTCTTCAGCTTTATAATATTAGTATAGATCTGTATAAAGTAATGATTTTATATAATAATATCTACAACATAATTAGGGACAGAAATCTCGAAGGTTTGACAAGCCGCCATTGCACCCGTGCGAAGCAGGGTCGGCTCGCTAATTAAACCAATAAATTGTTCCTATTGGTTGCCCCATGTTTATTAGGTAGTGTCTTTACTGACATGTAAGTAGTTACGTAGTAATGGGTCCAATCATTTGCCCAATTAAGTAGCCCAGTAAGATTTAGTGTGAAATTAGGACGGTTGATGACCTTTGGGAGATAGCATTCGACATAATTGGAGCATAATCATACGAGTATTAGAACTAAAGTACTATACTGATAAGTAGATTATTAGGTATAAACTTTGAATTGTATGTCTGCAGGGTTTATTCAATAACTCTAATAATATTGTGTAATCCTGTTATTTACATCAAAAAATATTCTTTGTCCCCAAAAATCTAGTCATTTCAAACTTCTTTTGTAACTTTCACCGCCACACTGTTGAAAGTTACAATTTGACTGATATTACTTTAGAACTTTAGGATATTTACATCTAGAATAATAGAACAAAGTCATTGAAAGTCCTTTTTTTATTCAAGAACTCGAAACGACGACCGCGTAGCGCTACGTCGTAGACCTCGTAGAGGGAAAAAAAACTATTTCTATTACTGAATACACAGGATTATATTTGTTCAGGGTTAGATATTGACAAAAAACTTACGCCGACTCTATTTGTCTTTGAGTTAGGCTAACTGTGTTTTTTGCAACTAGACAAAAAAGATAGAACGCCATATCGTCTATATTTATTTTTCGGCTAGGTTAACTATACTTAGGTACCTACCGAAAGGGATGTTCAAAACTACGACATATTTTCCCAGAATTAATTAAATTCCAGACAGATAAAGAACATTCTTAAAACAATATTTAGAGAAATCTAAACCTTTTTAAACACTGACAGAAGTGGATATTGTTTAACCCAATATTTATTTAATAAAAGTGATTAGTAGGTATTTGCTCGTGTAAATTCTTTTGTGAAAAAAATAATATCGTCGAGTTAAGGTAACGTAACCCGGCTTATGAATAATGTAACAGGAGCACCTTCAGTCTAAGCACTTAAAGGGTCCAAAAGAAAAAGACGCCACCTTTGCAATACCGTAGAACATTTTTTCTTTAAAATTAATAAATACTCCGTGAGTTTGATTTAAAATACTTTCAATATTATTCATCGAGCATACCATCATGTCATTGTATGATTGTGCATTTTATTAGCTTTTTATTAGAGTTATTTTGACAAAAAAAATCTTGGTGTTTTTCACTTTGGTCGACTGGACCAACCAATAAAATTACATTATGAAGTACAGTTACGGAGCATAGCCGATCTTTAGTTTTATTTGTATTTACCAACATATACATATATTTTTAAAGAAGAATAGTTATTGTGATTTTGTTTCACAAACAACCAGGAGGTAAGGATAACGAAGAAGTATGTATTATTTTCATTGCACTCTGTATGATAATAGAAATTTACAAAAATACATCTATAGATTTGATTGTGAGTTTTCTAGCACACTAATATGTAATTATTATAAAGGAAAAATTTTGTATGTGTACATGTACACTATGTACAGTGTTCACTCCATCACGCTTCCGTGCTCCAATGGATATCTTCTGCATAATTCTGGCCTCCTGGTAGTTTGTGAAATAAAATCGAAATTGAAATTGGCAAGGAAAAATACAAGATGAGTAAAAAGGATAGTAAAGCCTCACAGGTTATCAGGAGCCCAGAATCACGAAGAAGGTATCTAGAAGGTAACTAGCTGCGCCCACGGCGTTTCCCGTGATATAAAAGATTGCACACGCACACGAACAGAAACTAGGAAACTAGGAAACTTTCTATTTTTTATTTATTTAAAGTGGTATGAATATGAATAGATACCGAAATACTCCATGCTTCATTTTCGATGCGGTATTACAATCTGCGAAATTCTTAAATTAAGACAAAACAGCGGCAACGTTCACGTTTTACATGTAACCTGAGCGCAGTGCACAGTGAACAACGAAACACGAAAGCGAGAGAGACATAAAAGGAATCGCAGGTAACGAGAGGACAGCACTGTAAGACGAGCCGAGTCGGTTACGGCATGTTACGCCCCATTATTCCATCGTGCAGACTCAGGAAGTTATTACGAGTAATGTAGTGCCGTCGGTACGCGTCGCTTTTTGTCATCCGGACAAAAGAACACCCACCAGATAGTTTCTCAGTAACAAACCAAGCCAACCAAAGCGCCCTCGCGAAACGAAATAATAATGAAGTATCTTGGTCTGTTATTCGTGACTAGACCTTGTCTAATTAGGGTTGCGTCATAACCAACGGACCCTGAAATATTACATCTTTGTGGTTGAACAACATGTTGTCAGCGTAATCGTAAACGGCCCTTTTAAGTCACTCACTATTGTATTAACTTTGTTATGGTATAGTTTTGCTTTATGTTTCATGTTAATTTTCAACGGGTTATGTTAAACAGACTTTATATAATCGTAACTATTTGCAGGTCGTATCAGAAATAATGAGCGCTTTTTTCCTACGTTTACCTTTTCCAGTTTTTACTAAAATAATCTTTCTTGTTTTCAATCCACGTTTCAGGAGAGCATAGAATACATTAACTCTTATTTTTTCCCCCCAATGTTCTAAAGGTTATCTGAGGAAAATAGGTCACAGTTGTGCTTAGTAAGCGATGGTCTAGGATCTCGCATATATCAGTGTGCGTGGTTCAACAGCGGTAACTCCTAACGCTGTGACAGCACACACCAGGTGTGTTGGCAGAGCATGAACTATTGCTTACCCCGCAGCAAAAAGATACACAAGAACTTTCCAGAAACTCTTTTTTAAGCGACACTAAATAAAAAATCTAGATATTGTCGTTGAAGGCATATGCATTCGAGTGTGTGCATAATTTTAAAGAAAGCGCAATATGTAAAATAACCCTCACATTTTGTATTGCCTTTTAAAGGTCGCAGCTCCCTTGTCAAGCGTGACAAAAATATTACCTATGTATGAAATACATTTGCAGAGGAGGAGATTGGCTGGCTGTGAAATGATCGTAAATTTCGATGTATAATGAGCTCATAAATCTGGAGCGCCGCTCGATATCTCGTATGCTATCTACCTGGGATGTGTACCTATAAACGTTTTTTCATTCGTATTCCTGTTTAAATGTGCTCCTGGCTAAAACCTCTGCATATCAATTTCGTGGAGCAGTCGTGCGCCATGTTCGATTGGGCCATACTTCTATGTTTGGTTTGCAAACTATTTTTGGGCTGCGTTTGATGAAGTTTTGTAGTTAACCGGGAGTGCATGTTCTGAGAATGCTGATTGCATAACAAATCACATCATGGCTCATGGGCATACGAATGTAAATACTGTTATAGTAGAAGCGGAAGGATGAAGGTTTTTTGCATATCAATACAGGAGCTTACAAAGTGCCGTCATAGACACAGTGTCTGATACAACTTAGCTCTTTAATGTCAAGATGTTTGGCGCTGCGTGGTCACGAGCTTCAGCACTGAAATACCTTCATGAGGTTTCAATACAAGCAATGAAAACTTGGCTTGAACTGTTATTCCGCCTACGCCCATGAATTAAATATTTGAAACTTCTACGAAATTAATGCTGATAATTTAGTATCTGAAGCTAGCAGCTTCGTGTTTTTCTTAAAAAGGAGGTTTGATTAATTTTAGGCACTATACATCTTTCTATTTGGTAAAGTAACCGAAATTAGTTATTCCAATAACAAACGGACCACTTTTGTACATTTTCTTACGCGACCGCATAAGTTATTCAGTTTCTTGTTGAATGTAAGCAAAACATTTACCTCACAAGGTTCTCAACAAGGTAATTTAGCAGTTAGCCAGAGGCAAGGGCCTGTCCTCAGAACGAGAGCGACTTTCTCGTCTTGTTTGTAAATTGAAATAAATGTGACAAAATATTATGACAAAGAGATTGAACAATTAAAGGGGTGTAGTAAAAAAAATAGATTGTGCTTTTATTTCACAGACTGAGCAGAATGTATTTTCCTGAGAAAATTGTTATAGTTCCGACAGCGAATTTCTCGGGCTTGAATAGTTCGTAAATGTACGAAGTTTTGTCTGTGTTTGAGGTTTGTAAAGAACTCATATAATATTACATTACTACCAACTACGAAGTGTAATGAAGTAGAAGATCTAAAAATACAGGATTTCAGTAATTGCATTACTGCAAACATAAAAACAGGGTGTCACGAAAAAAATAGAAGCTACATAAGCATTGCATGAAGTGTGACGGTAGTAAGTCGAGTAAGTAAGATTGTTGCGTCACACTTCCTTCTACAGAATCTTCAGCAGGGCTATCAAAAGCGAAAGTGGCTTGGGTTAAATCCAAAGTAGATGTGTTCCGGCCGAGCTTAGACTGTGAATAAATCAGGAGGCAGAGGTCGCAAGGTGAGTCCCGTCCGCCCCCGTCGGCCGCGGACAATATTGCATTTATATGAGTTCGTTATGCGTACTGTCATTTGCTATCCCTTTATCGATCTCTCACACTATAAGATCATTCTTACTAATACGCGTAGCCCGAAATATTTTAAAAGAAATGGTTTGTCAGGGTTCAGTTAGCTCTTGAATGCCATGATCAAAAGGGGTTGTTGGTAAATATTTGTAACATTGTCTCACTGTAACACTGTTAGCATATTTAAATATATATTTTTACCTATAAGTAAATATTAACATACTCCTTTTGCCTCGTCCACATTCATACATTTGGTCATACACGCCATTTTTGTCACTACCGCTTCTTTTTAGGATTCCGTAGCCAAATGGCAAAAAACGGAACCCTTATAGATTCGTCATGTCCGTCTGTCTGTCTGTCCATCTGTCCGTCTGTCCGTCCGTATGTCACAGCCATTTTATTCCGAGACTATAAGGATTACACAGTTAAAATTTGGCAGGTAGATGTATTCTGTAAACCGCTTTTTGATTTTTAAATAAAAAAAAAAAATAAAAGATTAAGAGGGGGCTCTCCATACATGGAATTGAAACTAAAAAAACTTTTTTTCATCAAACCTACACATGAGATCTATGGATAGGTCTTCAAGAATGACATTGAGGTTCTTAAAATATTTTTTTCTCAAAGTCAATCGTTTCAAAGATAGACACATCCAAAGTGGTAAAATGTGTGTCCCCACCCCCTCTAACTTTTAAAGTAAGAGAGTGACAATTCAAAAAAAAATATATAATGTAGATCTCAACAAACACTACCAACCAAAATTGGTTTGAACGAGATCTAGTAAGTATTTTTTTTAATACGTCATAAATCGTAAATCGCAATTTACCGTTCATTCAATCAACTCAATTATAAAAATTATGTTAACATTATGTTACTTGCTGCTACGGAACCCTTCATGGGCGAGTCTGACTCGCACTTGGCCGGTTTTTTTATCGTAGCAGGTGGCGTTCTGTGGTTTTTGCCTACCCCCGTGAGAAAAAGGCGTGAGTTTATGTATGTATGTACGTGTAAGTAAGAATTTAGAATTATTCGACCTTCGTGAAGCGATACTGCTTATTTTGAGCCAGATTATATGATCAGTGTAAGGATATCGTTGGGTGTACGAGTTTCCGTTGATTACTGCCATAAGGAAGGAATGGCAAACATGACGAAGGTACGCTCTTCTTACTGATATTGCACATCAACGTATAATTTTATGGATTTCGGGTTTATCCAGAGATGATTTTATCTTCTACCACTTTAATTTTAGGTATTCTCGTTTTGTGGCATTGTTTTTGAACACTCTACCAATGTTAAAGTTTTCTATCTGACCTAGTTTATGGTCTGTACGTAGGTTTCCCATAACCAAATCTGTTCAGTCGTTCAGACGCGAAAAGATAAAAGACTGACCGACAAGCAGCTGCTTACACATTTGTAATATTACTATTTTTATTACATGTTTATGCTTACGGCATATGATTTACGGCCCATTGTGACTCGTAATTATAGAACTCGTCAGACCTCATTTGAGATGACCTCTCATTAGGCTCGTCGTCGTTGAGCTTGAAGACTGTCACCTCGGTTTCAGTATGACAGGTATAAATATTTTATGGCAGTTCTTTATTTTTGTCAGTAAAAAAATATCATCTACCTTGCCTTTTCCAGACCTTTTTTTTTTTGGCGGGTGGAAAATCATCAAATAACCCCCTTCCGCTCTTGGGCAGAGCGAAAGGGTGTGTCAGACTTCTAAAACTCTCTTGGCTAAAAACCACCCATGTTTCTTCTGAGCCCTATATGTCGAGGCCGCGGTTACTTGTGAACAACCCGCAGCCCCGACGGGCCTTTTCCAGATCTGTATCTACTACTTACGGGCTACCAGAATATTTCTAAGAAGCGACTGTTTATGTACTCAGTAACGCGATATTCCTTGGAAACACTGAGTTACACCAATAGTTTAATTTCTTTTCTGAACTATATAAGGGATCTATATTCTATTTGAACGATTTGGTTTCCATTTTAAAGTGAACCATTGTAAAGTACGTGAATAGACGGGTCCCCGTTGTTTCGAATGCCGCTGTTGCGATTTTTTTTTCCACTGCCTCACAGGTTCGAAAGCTCATGGACTCGAATGAAGTAGTCGCGAAAGACGCTGTTTCGAAACACATTTTCATTGCCTCATACGATGTAAACAACAAACGTAAAACATTACTTAAAAAAAAAACAGATGTTGACACCGAATTTGTTGATTTTATTTAATTACTGCTTAAATATTTTTCTGTACACTTTATGAGTAAATAAATCGAAATCATTCAATTATTCGAGCGTATGAGGCAGTGAAAATGTATTTCGGAACAGCGTCATTCGCGACTACTTTATTCGAGTCCATGAGCTTTCGAACTTGCTAGGCAGTGGAAAAAAAGTCGCAACAGCGTGTGTCGCAACAGCGGCGTTCGAAACAACATAGGGGACCCGAATAGACGAAGGCCCAGAAGACATAATAATACCGAAGGGGTATTAAGGGTCTCGTAGCGGCGATCGGCGGCGGCGACCTCTCGCGCCCGGCCCTGGTGCAAGGCATGGTCCGGGGCGAGGAGGAATGGGACGCCGTCGCCTCCTTCTGCGAAGCAGTGATGCTGGCGAAGGAGGTGGCGGAACGCGAGAGGGAGAGAACCTCTCGTCCCAGCTGCCGCGGGAGGCGCTCCGGGCGTCGGGGGTCCCGCGATGACCTCCGGCCACCGTAGACGCGGGCCTGTGGACGGTGAGTGATGGGCTAACTCGCCGTCCGTCCGTCTCACGACGAAAACAGGCCGTGTCGTTCGTGTTCCACGCGCGCCTCAAAGAGATGTCAGCAACATGGGAAGGCCCCGAAAGGGCCGACGCCTGTCGGGGCCGCGGGTAGTCCAACGGTTATCGCAGCCTCGACATAGAGGGCGAAGAAGGAACATGGGTGGTTTTTAGTCAGTAGAAGTCTGACACTCCCTTTCGCTCTGCCCAAGAGCGGGAGGGGTTATTCGATGATTTTACACCCACCAAAAAAAAAAAAAAAAACAAAAAAAAAGGGGTATTAAGGGGCATTTGAAGGTCGACTCGTGCATCTGTCATAATTTAGCTACGTGGAAAAACAATGTAAGTTTTTTTTGCGGTAATATAATCTGCTACTCATAGTAGGTCTGTATACCAAGATCATTGAACCACCAAACTTGGACAATAACGCATTGTCTTCGTGGTTGGCGGTTTCATCCCCATCCCAACCCCTTTCAAGCCGTCTATCGAAATTCCTTCCGCAGTATTACCCTTCTCCAGATATTTAATTAATTTCTCAACATCTTTTTGCCATATTTTGAACACTAATAGAACGCCAGACCCAAGAAGGACACACCTTATTAGTGATATCATTTAGTATGTTCAGGTACGTCGTACACACGGGGACACATGAAGTTATACATTCCAATGTAACAAAGCCTCGCTTTGTATAGATTTCCCGTACAAAGAAAGATCAGCATAAACTGCAGGTGCAACCACCGAACATGGACAAAGCAAAAGGCCTATGCAAGAATCGTAGCAGATGGCAAATCTATTGTAGTCTCTGTCAAGCAGCATATATGTGAGTGTCGTCGGTCTAGTGGTAGTAAACGCGACTGCTGTGTATGAGTTCCTGGGTTCCATTCGCAGGTAAGGCGAAGTGTTATTCCCGTTGGGGCTGCGGGTTGTTCGAAAGAGATACCTTGGCTTCGACACAAAGGGCTAAGAAGGAACATGTCAGCAGAAGACACTCCCTTTCGCTCGGCCCAGAGCGGATCTTTTGTGTGTTATCTATTAGGTTTTCCCATAAGGAATATCTGGCATGGAGTCTGGATTTGTGCCCGGTTGTTGGCAATAAGCTCGTCTACTATTACATGGGACTTAAACATAACTGGCAAAATATCATCATCATCATCATCATTATCAGCCTTATAATGTTCCCACAGCAAGGAGGCCTCTTCGCTAGGAGAGGGATGGGCTATAATCCACCACGCGGGCCCAGTGCGGATTGGTAGATGTCAACAATCTTCGAATTTTTGGTTCTTAGATATGCCTGTTTCCTCTCGATGTTTTCGTTCACCGTTTTGAGAGCATTAGTGATTAAATAAATTACACAAAGTAATGCGCCTTACTGGGTTCGAACCCACGACCAACTGTTCGTAAGTCGGGGCCGCAACCACTGGGCCACCACTGCCGAAATGCGAAATGTTGATGCACTGTAATGGGTACATCTTTGTCAAACCCTTCAGGGGTTAAAATCGTTAAATTATGTTAATGTGTGAGTCAATAAAACAATTACCACGCTTTCGATTTAAAATCAGATTATACAGGACATGCGACCTCTGTCCTACATAAAATCAATCTTTTGATTAAATCTTTAGTTTATCGCCTCGTGTGACGTCCCTAGTTCAAAGTCTACTGTTTAATAAAATGTAACCCTTGCCGCTTTGTTAGCACAATCTCTGAAATGTAGAGTTTTAGGTAAAAAAGTACAAAATAGCTTTCGCAATTAATGATTGGAAGAGTATTAATGATAGGCTCTATGATAGGGATTTTCTAAATGACAAACTGTTATATTGTTCTCATTTTATTTATCCGTTTTCTGTTTTCCTATATACTTAAATTACACAACTCTGACATTACATGCATGCATTTTTTTTAAGCAATTAAGTTTCATTTCACCTTATTTAAGAAACATTTTGTATGCTTAACGGCGAAACATAGATAGTTTCTGAATTTCACATATTATACAAACTTCTATTCAAAATAAATGAATTTGGTATTTTAATATTATACAATCAACCGAAAGTGTAGCATTAGCTGGTACTGCATCATCCGAGTTTAACTAAGTAAGTGTCGATCGATATATGTATAAAAAATCAAGCTGTTTTGCTAAAAAATGATAAACGCAAAACTTTTATAAAGAACTGAATTATACAGGATGGCTTTCTTGCTTCATAACACAATAGCTTGGGTGAAAATATTTCCTTTCATAAACTGTACGTTGTTGTGGCGTCGAACCGACATCTGCCTTTCGGCAACGACGTGCTGTAAACCTCTTTCTGTATTGCAAGTGGTTTCACTGTATTTTTCCAAACTTTTTTGTATGAAAACTGGTTCTCCTATAAACAAAACTACCTGTAAACAAAGATAGTATAAAAGACTTTCCCGTTGCCCTTTGCGGCAAAATTTACCTCACAATGTTATCAAGACCCTTTTCCACATTATTGTGCTCGAAATATGTTGGTAGTGATTTGTGTTATAAAATATTATCAGGCACCGAGAGCGCGGTGTTCTGCCATTCGATACGCCTCGGTGACATTACAAGATCGTAAAGTCAAAACGACTGTGTCTATATTACAACGTACGATGAGATTTCGAATGGCGGCATGAAGTCAAGGCGCTATGTACCAGACAGTCACCTGCGACTCAGCTAACATATTAAATGTGAACCTACAGATACAAGATCTCATTAAAACTTTACAAAAATTTATTCAGTCACCATCTCACACAGAGTTATCAAGGAATTCGCCATTTTTCTTTCTTTCTTTCGGCGCGCTGAAATTTTTCAATTTACATACTTATGAAAGGTTTCATAACAAAAATCCGAGTACAAAACCGGTCGCCTCGAAAAATCCCTTTTGTTGCTGCCACGGAACGACGCGATTTTCCTTGAGTAAAAAATGAAGTTTTTAGTTAGAATAGTATAGTCTCCGAACGGTTCATATTTTCAAAGAGAACCATTCAAAGTAATAACTAATATACCGGTGAAAAAACTCTATCCGATTTATTTACCCAGCAGCAGTAAAAAGTATTTGCCAAATAAATGCACAAACACTAAGCTTGACACGGACTGTCCACTATCCGGCTGACTATTGTCGCATTGACGCACCGAGGCCTGTATTTCCACAAAATTTGTGTTTTTGTTGACAATAACTCTCCGCTATGCGCAATGGATTCATATGCATCGCACGACTGCCTACACTCATGGAAAAATATAACCACGACGGATTACAAATGAACGAAATTATATATTCCATAATAAACGGATTATAAGTTATCATTCATGTAGTCAGGGTTCCTCATAACTTCTTTTCGGGTAACTTTTGGATATTTGATTCTTTTGGGGTCGAGGGTCCAGTAGGGTTGGCTGAATCACAACGGATTAGCTAGACTGTATGGTATTATGTTACTCAGAGGTCCCGAGGTCAATACTCTTTTTGTATGTACGCACATAATCATTTTCAGCTCTAATGGATATTTGAATATCATATTACTGCTATATTCAGCGATTTTTACTTAATTTTAAGGTCGTAAGCAGTTTGATGGATCGTAAAGTTGCATTACAATCGCAAATTCTGAGTTAAGTAGATTTTGTGACACTCTCGTGGTTAGTGGATCGTCGTAACCTTTATTTATGCCTGTCTGGCATCGATCAGATCGATCAGCGGCCAGGACTACTCCTGGTATGTAGGTACCTATACCTTTGACTACACTTACAGGCGCCAAACAACATCATTGATTAATTGGTATTATTGAATCTTACTCGTATGTCTTAGAACAAATCTCAGTCAGCTATGGTTGCTCACATTCAAAAGCTACAATTAGTGGAGTTGGTTACTTATAACACAAACTGCCTAATTTCAGAGAGGAGTCAAATGAAATCAAAATATAAATCAAAATCATTTATTTCAAGTTGGCCAGTTACAGGCTCTTTTGAATAGTCGAACAAATACTAAATTTTAATAAGCTAATAAACTAAGCTACAGTCCCACTCACAAGGCATAATAACTGTCAGTGTACTGTAGTTGCCGATTCCAAAGCGTTGGTCTCATGAGAAGAATGGCAAGAAACTTCATGGATACTCTTTTAAATCATAATATTGTTACAAAACTTTGGTTACATCATTCATATCGAGATTGGTATATTATCATGTGAGAACGATGTAGCAAGTTATGCACGATAAGTGTCGACAGTAAAGCCAAAACGACGATTTAAAAATAATATAATAATTCAAACAAGCCGTGGCAACTAAGAGGTGACCAGTCACAACTGACACGAGCACGAGCATGACGCATGGATCAGCCACCATTCCACTCAACCATTTTAAAGGGAACGAAATGACCCGACACACCCGCCACCATCAGCGAGACATTTAAGTGAGCATGACACACTCTTAATCGCCAGGGCATATCCAAGTCAAATAAAAAATAGAAAAATAAATGTAGGTTTCCAGAGAATGACAGCTTTCTAGTACATAGTACTCACACAATATGTGCTATGCGACTATATAATACTAAAGAGATTGAATTACATTGCAAAGATAGTTGTACAATCTTCTTCTTCTTTCTTCTTCCTATTAAATGCTATTCATTTAAGCGTCCTGTCCTTGTGGAGCAGGACCGGCATTGAGCCAAGCATTTTTATCAGCGATATAATCGTCTAACTTGTAATATGCTTGCTTGCATAGTGTGCGTTTGATACATGTTTTAAATTTCGTCTCATTCAGTTCAAGAATGCTTTGTGGAATTTTGTTATAGCATCTCAAACAGTACCCCATGAAAGATGAGTCTACCTTAGCGAGTCTGAAGCCTGGCTGCACTAACTGGTCCCTATTCCTAGTAATATAATTGTGTCTGTCACCTCTTTTACTAAAAAGATGCAGATTTTTTCTCACATACATTATGTTTTCGTAGATGTACTGACAATGCACCGTCATAATGTTAATGTTCTTAAATAGTTATCTTAGAGAATCGCGCCTACGAAGATCATATATTGCTCTGATGGCTCGTTTTTGCAGAATAAAAATAGATTCAATGTCTGCAGCTCGTCCCCATAACAAAATGCCATAAGACATTAGGCTATGAAAGTAACTAAAATAGACCAGCCTAGCGGTATCTACATCAGTAAACTAACGATTTTTTCTAATGGCATATGCTGCTGAACTTAGCCGCCCTGCAAGAGATGTTAAATGAGCACCCCATTGTAGCCGTGAATCAAGCGTAATCCCCAAGAAAACCGTTTCATCTACGAATTCTAGTTTCTCGTTATTTAATAGAATATCACAATCACTACTTTTAACATTCGGTAAAGCAAATCTTATGCATTTTGTCTTTTTTTCATTTAATACTAAATTGTAAAGTGAGTGGAGCAGCGGATTGTGAGTGGAGCATCTATTACTTTTTGTTCAATATTTCCCAAAACTCGTAATAATTAAGCTGCGACACCGCTAACTCCCCATGGCTTCGATCCCGGCAAATTCATAAAGTTGGTATGTTCACTCATTATTCTCGGCTCAGCCATCCCTGAGGATTCAGGAATACGGTAACTTTTCCTTAACTCGTTGTCTCGTTATGTTAATCTCTAGCGGGAGGGCGTTTATTATAATTGCGCATTGACCGCAATGTTCCGCTGACCTCTACAATGCTCCAACTTCAACTATGCTATAATCACGAATTACCGAATTTGCTTACATCAGAGTTGACGTCGATTAGACGGTTCATTGTGTCCCCCGCCAACCGCTGAAAACTATAATTGAATTTTTGAAGATTGAAAAACTTAGAGAATGTTCAGTTCATGCATGCAAGATTGTGATTCAATATTTTTCTTTTATAAATTCAGTTTGGACAGCACAAAGTCAGCAAAGTTACTCACAATGCTTGTTTGAAAATTTAAATATTTTTACAATGTCACGTAAACACATCAATCATAGGATAAACGTTTGAATATTATCTTAGTAAAAGTAATTATTTTATGAAACTAGTCTTCATAATAATCATAATCTCTATGCTGCAACATCAAACATTTTAAATGCTCGCCTAAAGCACAACACATCACATCGGATCGTTAGTGTGATCGAAAAATCTGTCACTCTAAATTGCATACAAATAGTATGAAATATTGTTAACGATGAATCTATATCTATATACATAATATATCCCTTTAACATATGTAGAATAGTGTTTTCATAGCGCAATTTTTAACAGAGTTTCTGCTGTCATGTCGGGAAAAATAGTAGTGAAACAAACTGCTTCGTTGGGCTTAGGTCATCAAGCGCGAACTGCTAACCATAAGGTCCTGGGTTAGATGCCCGGGGAGGGTAAAGTATTATTTGGTTTTTTCACCAGGAATTTGTCAGTAATAGTCACGGAGTCTGGATTTGTGCCCCGTTGATGGCAATAGGCTCGCCCCCATTACATGGGACAAACAAAACATAACTGGCCAAATGTGGGTCCTGTGGTACACCCCTGCCTAACCCTTCTGGGATTACAGGTGTGATATTATGTTCATGTGTAAAATTGTTCAGCTATATGAATTACTTAGTGGCATTCAGCTAAATCTCTCCCTACCTTGCAAGGTAAGCAGCGAGCGTGATATGTTTTCATTGAGTTCGTGAACAACATATCTGATAAAGGCTTTATTGATTTAAGTATTCGCGTGGGTGAGCCTGTTTGTGGCTCGACTTAATAATAATACAAAGGAAAAGTAATGAAAGGAAAGAGGACAGCCGCGGTATACACGGTCAGTTAAGCTTTCGCAAACTATTGATTTTTATTGTTACAAGACATCTCATCATCAAAAAGGATGTTTACCTAAAATCTATTTCTACTCCGTTATTTACGAATGACTCAAAGATGAAACGGAAATATCTCATCATAAATCGGATAAATGTGCGAATAATTAAAACGTTAAACAATCACAACGTTTCCTCAGAAATATCTTCTTAGGCTTTTGTGTTTCATTCAATGAACTTTACACAAAGATAAGCAGATAGTTACTTCTGTCGCTCCTTTCGGAGTACAGTCTACTCAAAGAGACGGATTATTTTAACAAAGTTAGAGGCGGTTCTGGAAATTTTGTGAAGAATATTATATTATTCATGATGAATAGTACATATTTACACAGAAGCCAATGTTGTTTTTAATCAAACGTTACTTATTATCTTGTTTAAAAACATGGGGTCGTACGCTAAACACATAATTATGTTTATTTATTCACGAGTGCAGAGGTGCGGAAAGGTCTCGACTATGTTTGACTGTGGCGATTTATTTAACGAGTGGCTTTATTTGTTTGCGACGCTGTTGGTCGACGTCGGCGTGCCCTTCTAATGCTACCCCATTAACTTCATGCCTACTGTAAATTACAGCACTTTCAACTTTATCACTTAGCTGCTAAGGTCTACGTAGACTGTCTCTGAGCTGTCTTTGTCTACGTCGTCTTTGCTTAATTAATGACTTAATAGTGGCTTCGTCATGTGTGCACGTCGAGTGATGTATAGTGTTAACTCAAGTTTCTGCCACATCAGCAAACTCTAAAATACAATGATGGGTAATTAGTTAACGCCACCAATTTGCTGAATTAACTAAAGCCGAATCAAATTTCATATTCTGCAGTACTTTTGCGTTTACCGAAATATCACAGTTACGTAAGAGGAATACAAAGACAAAACCTTCCGCTCCGTCTGTTGTTAATGTTTAACTTTAGGAATTTTAATAGCTACAACAGTATGAAAACAACTAAGAAAGTAATTAGGGAGAAAGTTAACGAAATATTATCACAATCATAATAAGTAAGTACGTGTTTTCTGTTATTATGTTTATTCAAAACATGGTGTGAGGCGTGAAAGTAATAATGTGATGTCAAGTCCCGAGGTCCGGACATTAGCCTTTCATGTTTCGTTGTCATCATAAAGGATAAATCGTGGGAGAGGGGGGCGCTTACAGCGGACGGACGGTAGAAAATAACCTAACACATTTGTCTGCTGTTCAAAATATTAACAAAAATAATTCCACTGCGTCAGTTCCTTTTATTCTTAGCATGTGTCATTCTCCGATCATAGAAACATGGACATGTCAACAATGTTTTCGGACTTAAATGTGACTAGACATTTCAGTCAGCCATTATTACAGTTTTTGTTGAAAGATGTTGAGGTACGTTGGTCAACTAATAGGGATGTTTACTAACTTAAAAAAATATGATTCTAATTAGTCCGTCTGTTAGATTATCGAAAAATATTGGACACGTATTTTTTGTTTTATCGAATCAATAAAAAATTACGAAGATAAAATGCGTCAAAGATTTAAGTGGGGGGTTGTGACGTCACTGACCGCTAAAGAATGTCATACTAATGTCTCAGAAAATGACGTCACACGAGTTTTCAAAGCACTGTATCGTCTTCATTGTTTGTTTACGTGAAAAAGGAAAAAATACATGTCCAATATTTTTTGGAAATCTATCTGACGGACTAATTAGATTTTTTTGTTAACTACCCTATTGACCTTATTACGAAAAGAATGTCTCTGAGCTAAAATACTAGTCATTTACTTGCAGGCATAGACAGGCCGGACAGGTGTTCAAATATATAAATAGACAAAGACAAAATAGTTGAAGTAGTTAAGTACCATTTTCTTTTTTTGTTGATATTTTTTTTTTGTTTTGTTTAGTAGTCATTGTTTGAGCTTTGGCTATTTACAGAAATGACAAAATTTGTCAATTTACTAAACACGCGGCTAAATATAATGCTTTTAGAATTGCTATCTTATTTATTATAATTTACCTATGTACGAACAGCGGAAAAGTCCCACATTTAATTCAAATTATGTAAATAGGTAATGTCACCACCAAAACATCAGTACGGAAGAACTTTACGTGCTCAGGTAGGTATGTAATACAAAAAACAGCCTCAGGATATTCTTCAAAATCGTTTAACGAAGCACAAAGTGAAGCGGCTGAGAGCGTCTCCGCCAAAACTCTTCAAATCTAATAACTTACAGCGGTTCGCTGGTCGTGAAACCGCGATGGATAATCTGGGATAAGTAGTACTTGTCGGTTGCATTATAAAACGGATTGAACACAAGTCTAGTGCCAATAACCCCAACTTTACTCAAACTTTGCCGTTTCAACTTTAAGATAGTACAGCGAACAATATCAAGAAATGATTAAAACAATTGGAAACTAAGTTTCTTGGTTTGTATCGTCATTTTCGAACTTGAGGTAACTTACCTAGGTTCTGCTAAGTACAGGTTTCAGTCTAAGAGCTGTTCAATGTGTTTTCTTGGAAGGAAATAGGTAAACTCTTTGATAACTAATTTCCTTCACCGTTTTTGAGAGCAGTGGTGATGAAATAAATTACAACAAAGTAATGCGCCTGTCTGGGTTCGAACCCACGACTTACTGTTCGTAAGTCGGGGCCACCACCACTGGGCCACCGTTGCTCTCGTTGATATCTGATTCTATACTAATATTATAAAGCTGAAGAGTTTGTTTGTTTGTTTTATATTCTGTAAGAAAAAATAATACGAACAGTCCTAGAATATGTTTCTATGATATTCTAAGCAAAATAACAACTTAATCTAGGACTTTTCGTATTATGTTTACTTTGTAATTGATAAATACGAGTAATAAATTTTTCATACTAACCAGTAATTCTAATTTACAGCTAAGAAAATGCGACGATGACATATTTCACATAAAGGTGTTTTCCATTAGTAATCGTGACTTTGTCAAATTATTTTGTATGAAAAATGAAAACAAAAATTGTAATTGGAAAATAATTTATACGCCAGTTGATTCTTTGTCATGATCTAATTCATACCCTAGAGTCATAGGTTAAAAAAAAAAAAAAATTGTATTAACTTTTTTTTTTGCAGTGTGGGATAATGGTGGAATATCATCAAAAGACTCCTCCCGCTGTGGGTGGAGTAGAAGGGAGTGTCAGACTTCTACTGACTAAAAACTACCCATGTTCCCGCTTAGCCCTTTGTGTCCGGGGCCGCGCGCGGTATCTCTTTCGAACAACCCGTAGCCAATTTTATTTTAACTTGTCTTCTAATTTAATCTTAAAACGCTTTCGATGAACTAATAGCTCGACAACTTCCTCCAAAAAAGGTGTGGGTGTAAGTATTCGAGTCACGTCGTTGTTTGGTTTTGCGTCGACCGGTTTACTGTAACTTATTTATTCCCTGTATGAAGTTCTGAGAATCCGAGAAATTTCTCGCTCACCTGCGCTTGAGTGATGACACGGGAACCTCTGAGGATAATTGAATTATCCTCGCCAGCGATATTCCGGCCTCCGACGAGGGATCTAAACATGAATATATCTTCAATACCGCAGACCATGACAGACATTTCACCAGTACGGGCGGATCTCATAAAATACGTATCTTACTTTCACATTTCTGAGATAAAATAAAAATACAAGATACGTTTATTCTATTATCATTTACAGAGGAGTATCAGTTGTAGATATTTTGGCGTAAAGATAGTGTGTTGTATTCAGAAAAGATTCGCCTATTCGCGATTTACATGAACCATTAGCATAATCTGCCAACAATAAGTCTTCGGAAATGGTCTTATTAGAAAATGGCCATTACGTCACAGCACTTACAGTAGTTTTCCTACTTCTTGGCTGGTTGATTTCGCTTTCCACGAACCATTTATCTTTGGCTGTGCGGTCCATTATGTTAACGACCGTGCAAATAGTTCCGGAAGGAATAACCTAACATAAAGGGAAATTAACTGACACTTTTTAGCATTTTGTTTTGGTTAACGCGTTCCGCAGATAAGTAGGGCCAAATAATGGTATGTTTAGTACGGTTTATTAACTTTAAGAAATAATAAGAAAAGACATTCATATCGCGTATCGGTTTGGTTGCATGGATCATGCATGTTTTCGCACTCCCTGATATGCATATTAATCCGATTCTTCCTGCATCCCAGGCTTATTTACGGAATTGAAAATAAATATTTGTCTAACATTTGAGGCACTTGAATATAATTATTATTATATTCCATGATTTAACTTCAACATGTCTTTGTGACGAAGCATCCGTTGCATGTGTTAACAATGTTTGTGTGTACTAATAATAAACAAACCAATTTAAGAACTATCCGTGCCCCTCTTAGTGCCCCTCATCCGGAGTGATTCTGAAAACTAAGGCCCTTCACAACGATAAAAGGATCGCTTTCTATGAAGTGCCACGAGTAAGCACTATTAACAATCTTCCTCAATACTTCAAAAGGTAAGAGCATGACGTTGTGAAAACAATTTTATTTTCTCTTTTTTCGTTTCTCTATAATTTCTTGTATTTAGTGGTTCGTTATTTTAAGAGATAAGTTCATATGTATAAGTTCGTCACTGGTAGTAAAATATTAATTACATTACATTGATTGTAATCAGTGTTTTCATTGCAATCATTATGTTAAATAAGCACATTTGAAAATTATAATAATTAAAACAGCGTTTAAGAACACAAACAACAATTCAATTTGATTTTGATTGTAAACATGATTCCACAAAAATACCGGAACATTCGTAAATTGGCAATTTGTTAACACAACTCGCAATGATTATATTCAATAAAAACCTTTTCGAAAAAAGGAATGAAACAATGTTTGATTTTCCCAAAATTCTGTATCGAAATTGTATTCTTAAACGAGTTAATGGAAAAAGGGACTGCCCCATTGTCGTTAGAAATTACTGCTAAGCTGAGTATTGGGGTTTGTTAGTCAGGAATAGGATATTTCACCAAAAAAAATAAATTAGTACGTCATTTAAATTATCAAAAAATAATAGACACATATTTTTTCTTTTTTCACGTAAACAAAAGATGAAGACGATACAGTGCTTCGAAAAGTCGTGGCAAGTCGTGTGACGTCACAAGGTTAGTACGTTTTTACCCACAAAGTGACGTCAAAAACCCCCACTCATGAACTTTGACACGTTTTATGTTTGACAATTTTATTAATTTGATAAAACAAAAAATACGTATCCAATATTTTTCGATAATCTAACAGACGGACTTATTAGATTTTTTTGGTGAAATACCCTAAGTATTCCTCAGGATTTGTGCTGGGTTGATGGCAACAAGATCGCTTCCTGTTAACTACATGAAGATGAATCATAACAAGCAAAATGTGGAGGCATAATAAGGACATCCTATCCTTTCCGTTCGTGTGTATGTGATGTTTAGGAAAATAAAAAAAACAAAACAACGTTTAATTTCAGCTAAATTTTTTATCCAATCAGATTGTCAAATGAGTGATGTAAAAATAACAAACGGTCAGCATCCGGGGTGAATGAATGTTATGTCGTGTGTATTATTTTAACAATTATCACGAATATTAACGGGCGATCAAAACGTGCCGGGAACAAATTGTGTTGATTTATGACGGACCCGCCACCCATGTCGCTCGCTGTATGGAAATAGAATGCATGTGCTACCACCGCAGACCGCCAACTTGTTGTAAATATTATAAGTTGATAACTAGCTTTTTATGTTTGTTAATTAATCTCATTTTTACGGTTGTGGATCCTGGAACAGCTGTTGGGTATAATTTTGTGAATAATATATTATTTATTTTAAAAGCTGAATGTGTTTCTGCTGTGAAGAATAGAAAGATCTTGTTGGTCCGTTTTTTTGATTTCGCGACACGTATTCACTCAAAAAATATCCGGCTGAAGAGAGTTTGCATGATATTTAATAATGTATCGAATGTTGAAATATTGATGACAAAATTTTCGCTTATCTAGCGATAAGCGAAAATTATAACACTAAACATGGTGTGTCTTCTTCGGCCCGTAGATACTGATAACCTCTATTAATTATTATTCTAGCAATGCTAAGATTAGTTCTAGATCCATCGATCAAATAACTTAATTAGTCTGAGTAGGTACCTACCAGAGTATCATTAAGTTAATTACAAATTGCAACTTATATGCTTGATTTCTAACGATGTTTTCGTATTGAGGGCAGTGATGATAAAATAAATCACACAACGTGGAGTATCTGCGTTTGAATTTAGCCCTAACATAACTTACCACTTGGTCTACAATGCTTTATTTACACATAAGTTATATAATAATAAATTTAGTCCTAAGTTCAGTAATAATTTATATCACTCAAACAAATGTTTGACGTAACATTTTGGTATATTTCACAATTTGACAAATTCAAACGACATACACCAATTTTGTGGTCGTTCCACATTGGTCCGTAATTGGATTTTAATGTTATTTGCGAATCAATAAACGCCGACAACATGCTAGATAGATGGATAATTTATTGTGATTAGAAGATACTTTATAATAGGTAGGTAAGCCAAGATTGTTAGAAAGTTTTTTAGCAATATTGTTAATTGTATGGGTACAATGGCGGTTTTATCGTTGTTAGCGATATCTTCCAGACAACTATTTATTTAGAGTAGTTCATTCCCACAAAACGGAATAATAATAGTAATATTTTATTTTTATTTTAGTTACTAATGGGAACGGGAGCAACACACATCGAGGGAGTGCGCGTCTTCGACGGAGTCACTATGGCGTGGTTGCGTGGAATAGTGTTAGCTCTGTTTCACTAGCAAATCTTCGTACGGCACCGTTGAATAAATAATACTTTAAAAGATAAAATTACTCTCATAAAGTAATCCAAAAGAAAATCTTGTAAGTGTAAAAAAGTGTAAAAAAAATATGGACTTACCGAATTCAAATCCGATTTTCTTCGAAAGTCACGATTAAAGTTGAGAAATGTTTTTTATAGCATAATCGTATCTGCTTGCATATATTTTGACTACAAAAATAAACTTTCAATAAAAGAAGGAACACGATTTTGATCCTTTTACACTAGGTTATCCGTTAGTAATCACACTTCACACTAATATTATTAAGGCGAAAGTTTGAGAGTGTGTGAGTGTGTATGTTTGTTACTTCTTCACGCAAAAACTACTGAACGGATTTGGATAAAATTAGGTACACAGGTAGTTTATAACCTGGATTAACACAGGATTTTTATCCTGATTTTATCTTCCCGTGGGATAATTTTCGAAGTGTAGCGGGTGAAGCCTCTGACAACAGCTAGTAAAATATAAGCTGCTTTCCTACCTACTGAAGAGTATTTAATTTTGCTTAAGAACACTATCTAAATATATATATTTCGAAGGTGACTGACTGACATAGTGATCTATCAACGCACAGCCCAAACCACTAGACGGATCTGGCTGAAATTTAAAATAAAAAAGATAAGTTTGTAATAAAATGCTTCCTCGGGTGTGATTGTTGTTGGATTTCGAAAATAGTATTCCAGCCTATTATATATTGTTCCCAGTGCTGGGACACGCGTCTTTTCAGACCACAATACAATACACGGTGGCGGGTTCGTGGATGTCACATATTTTCGAGGTTTTCGTTCTAGATGCCAGTTTTCTCACGATGTTATCTGTCACCATTTTGTGAGCAGTGGTAATTCTATCAATGCAAAGATTATAGCTACCGTGTAATATTTTCATAAATAAAAAATTGTTATTAACCGATCCTCTCAAGCCTCATCTTTTATTGTCAGTATTTACACGCATTGTTCAGACAAAATAGGTTTTTATTCACAACAAAGCCTTCTGACTTTGTGTTGTAACAAAATTATGTGAAAAAGAAAAAAGATTTCCTTTATTTTCTCATCAAAACATTTCCGAGGCCCCTCAATCTTTTTGAATTTCTATTAAACTAGGTATAAGCTGTGTACTGTTTATTTATTTAAACTTCATGTATTCATGTACAAGGGTGGTACATAGGCGGACTTAATCATCATCATCATCAGCTTATAATGCTCCCACTGCAGGGACTGAGGCATCCTCTCTAGGAGAGGGATGGGCTATAATCCACCACGCATGTCCAGTGCGGATTGGTAGGTGTCACATGTCTTCGAATTTTTTGGTTCTAAGACATTTCGTTTGCTCACGATGTATTCCTTCACCGTTTTTAAGAGCAGTGGTGATGAAATAAATTACACAAAGTAATGCGCCTAACTGGGCTTGAATCCACGACTCACTGTTCGTAAGTCGGGGCCGCCACCACTGGGCCACCACTGCTCCCGGGCTCCCTACTTAACCTTTGTTTTTTTTTGTTTTAAAGCAAACACGTACGAAAATGTATTTTTTTACATACATACATAAACTCACTTCTTTTACCTATGAGGGTAGGTAGAAACCACAATAAACGACTTCTTTCCACCTTTCACTTCGTCCACGTCTATAAACTCTGTTTTCCCAATAGAAGTAAGGTTAAATATCAAGTGGCATTAAGGGCAACGCAACTTAACGTATAAAATATGAGACGTTAGTGGACGATACAGTCGGGTTATAAAGTCTACTTACTTGTACGTACAATACCGTAAATTATAATAGCAAAGAGCTGTTAAGGGTTTACATCAAATATTTACAAGAGCGTACGCTGCGTCCACCTGTGTCCTCAGATTCAGGATAAGGGACCGTATATAAACCACCCTACACTTTTAAGAGTGGTTAATATTAAATACTCCATATGGAAGTATATTTTATCCCTAAATTGATCTTGTTATCTAAGAGAATCATTAGAAGGTTACTTTTAAAGTTAGCCACTCGTAAAAAACGATGCAATAATTTAATATAGTTCCATAAGCCTGAATATATTATACATCAGACATCCCGTTTTCTTTCTGCCTCCGTTTCAATTGTATAATTTTATGTATTTTTACAGACGTTAGAATTCTATTTTATTGGTGTTTTACATATAAACCTTCGGGATTAGAAGAAAGCTGAGGGCAATTTTGGGATCATTGGCTTTACGAGCCATAAAACCTTTTTCGTACAGAATTATGTGTGAAATACGTATTTTCCTTATATATTTGTGTCATGTTGTTATCATATTATCCCTGAGAGGAAGAATATTTTCCGTATAGTTAACCTCATTAGAGTGGCTTTTATGTTTACCTATATGGGTTGTTTTGACGTAAATTACAGTTCGAACAAATTATCTTGGCAGGTCCGAACTTCGTGCAGAACGCTGCGCAGTAACATTTATTAGGAACCAAATGGTGACATGAGGTGAAGTTCGGGGGGCGGAGTATAGGCTAGAGATGCACCTTACATAAACACAATCAATCCTCTATACGATCAAATATCGTAATCGATTAATTTTATTTGGAATACGTTATTATTAGTGTTTAGAAGATATTTAAGTGAATACATTAACTAATAAAGTGAATTTAATCATTAATAATTGAGTTTTCGTCTTTATTAAAAAAAAAATGTATAGTAACTTTATGTTTCCTCTGTTAAAAGACATGATTTACTTATATTTTAGAAATCTATTACAGACTTCTTGAATAACGAATGTTTACGAATATTTAAAACCTCAATATAAAATTAAATAGAAACATCTTTTTATTACTTAATTTCAATCGATTCGAAGAATAATCGATTAAACGACACCCATTGCACATGCACATGCACATCTCTTTTTGTTAACTTCGTGACCTTCGTGCAAGTTCGGCAATATTCGGTACGAGGTATTATATCTCAGTCACACGACAGCATTTGTTTGGTGTTTGTGTTGCTATCTCTGTCTTGAGCACATTCGATTAGAAAAGTTTTCGTTGTATTTTTGTTTGTTGTTTTTAATATTACTGTTATTTTTTATTATTTGTTAGAAAAGTTAGTGGGCACTTATTTCGTCAAATATGCCACCAAAGTATAGTAGTGTTTTAAATAGCAAGGCGTGAAAAAATATTTACGATTTAACTCAGTATATGAAAGGGGAAAAAGAAAATGGAGTTAAAAATGTAGACTAGGTATCTAAAAGTGTTTTGATATTTATTTCATTTGTATTTTCTCACTGTATTAGGTATTTTCTGATCGTATATGTGTTTATCAGGCAATAACAGTTTTCTTCGCGAGTATACATGCGCAAAAGTTCGCAGAGCCTATGTTCAGACCTGCCAAGATAATTTGATCGTACTGTAGTTAAGTTTGGGTTTCTATGATGAATCGTGTTGCGTGCGGATGAGATTGTCTGCAGAGAGTTCGCTTGGGTATGCTAACAAATTACCATGTAATTTACACACGTCATAATTAACGCAATTCATATTATGCTGAATAAATGAGGCTTTACGTTATGTTTGTTTAAGTTATCTTGAATCTTGAGGGAAAATTGAGGAGAGAATAGTAGTGGTGTTGTTCTATTCCCAATGCAGAGGCAATCTAGTTAACAGTCGGCTATAAAACTTTTACAAACGTAAGCTGTAGTGCTGACCTCTATCCACACGAAGGATAGCCCCACATCAAACCCCCGCGGCGAACCAATACTTACATTAAGTAACCAATGTTTACGCAGATAGAGTAAATTGATTTTAATGCCAAGTACCAACCCTTAAAGCATATTAACATTTCAATTTACTTTCTGTTATAGTGAAATGAAATTTTGTGCACAATCTTATTTGAATAACTTGTTTAGCGGGGAATGAATAAGTGCCTGCTGGCTTATTTTCACATTTACTCACACTAAGGATGCTTCACAAACGTTTTCACAGCTTTATTAATGTTTACTTGAATAACACTGACGTTTTTAGACTTTAATAAAACATTCTTGAAAACAAATATTTTGGTGTGAATTGACAGTGCAAATTCATGCAGAAAAATGTAAAACGAAATAGCCGCACAGCCCTCATGCCAATTTTTTGCCAAAAAATATAGACAATGCGTGGAGTGTGGACGGTCCCTAACGTGTACTACGTGAAAAGTATTTATTACCGATACACCGAAATAAGTGCTAAGGTATTTATTGTCATTTTATTTGTTGAAGCGTAGTGCAAACATGGAATGTTTCCGCGTAACCCTTTTCAAGGTGTCTGCCACTTTCTATTTATGTCAGTGCGAGCTGGGTGGCGCGCCCTCTATAAATCAGAGGCGTTTTGTTCAGGCCCATTACGCCGTTTTACCGCCTTCCTACTGAGACAAAATTAGATCATACCGAAGGGAAAACCCCGTTCAACCCATACATAACGTTTGTTGTAAAACCTTTAATACTTACAAGGCAATACGTGTCGGCTTGTTTACTATGGGTCTGTAACCGCACGCGCCGGTTGCTTTCATATCCGCTGTGTATTGCGGATCTATTTCCTAGCTGTAAGTGCTTCCGACGTTATGAATGAACACCTGGAGTATAAAATTACAATATCTACCTACATAAATATTATATCTTTTGATTTACTGTCCGTCGCGTTATGTTTGCCGCTCTCTGAATATCCCGCTAGCCCGTGGACTATATTTTGTTTGTGTTATTTTCCAGAGATTTCAAAATAGGAACCATTTCACCGTAGCATTACGAGGAATAACTTTTCAAGGAATAGGACAATATGCACATCGCATAAAGCAAGAAAGATAGGTACAGTCATATACGAGCCCCAATATGTATACACGAAACATCTTTGAAATGTGATTTTCACCTACATGGTAGGTTCATTAGTGTTTTACGTTTGTACGATGATGTCAAAGTAGAAACCGTGATTCACGAGAAAATCGCTTTTGAATTTTGCCAAGTGTATATTAAATTAGTGTACGTGACCACTTTAAGCAATACAAGAAATTACTAAACCTATTGAAAACACACACGAAATTAGCCTCTACTGGTGAGGAATCAATTCAAAGTATTAATTCCCATTAATCGGATAGTATAACGCAAACCTGGCACCGAATTTCGTTTTGTCCATATATTCACGTTGCAGGGTGAATGTAAGCGTGGTTCATCCAACATGACACTGCCTATCCATATACAGACGAGCTTCTGTGCAATATGTACCCGGCTTTATATTATATGTTTAGTTGTTAGACTATTTTAATAGATAAATTATAAAAAAAAACAATATAAAACCCTTTAAGCTTGTACAATCCTCTATGTCACTTTCTAGTAATATAAATACTTTTACTAAAATGAATGAGACCTTATTTCCACAAACACAAACAAAGCCGTTTACATGAAATTGAATAACTAGCCAAATTCCATACATATCTCTTCTATCTCATTTTATTTTAAGGACATACAAATTGCAAATATCTAGCAGTACCTATGTTCGGTATTTGCTCATATATTCCGTCGTAGTCGTAAAAAATAATGGTGACATAATGTCAAATGTTGTGCCTACAGTTTGATTTATAGCACAATTTAGTATCTGCTGTACCTTCTGGTAGGATTAAGGACATGCCTTACATTATAATACGCAGTCATAATTCATATCACTGCCTTACTTCTTATAAATATTAATGTAAATCCTAAATACAAAAAAAACTAATTAGTCCGACAGATAGATTTCCAAAAAATATTGAGCACATATTTTTTTCTTTTTTCACATAAACAAAAAATGAAGACGATACAGTGCTTTGAAAACGTCAGTACATTTTTACCTCCAAATGACGCCTTAAAGATCATGAGTGGGGGGCCACTCATGATATTTGAGGCGTTTTATCTCCGCCAATTTTTATTAATTTGATAAAACAAAAAACATGTATCCAATATTTTTCGATAATCCAACTGACGGACTAATAAGAATCATATTACACATTTACAGTCCGATCCCCCATTGGATTCAATTAAATTATAAGAACTACAAACAGAAAATACACAATGTACAGTTGAACAAGCTAATAAGTATACGGTAGAGTTTCTTATAATTCTAGTACACTGAAAATATTGATTACAATTTTGTTTTTTAAAGCGTTTCGCATTAAGCGACTGATGTCAAACGCTGTATCGTTTGGCATCAGTCTCTAAATGTATCTGTATAATCTTATACGTAAATGCAAGTATTTTTGGCTGTATACTTATTAGCTTGTTCGACTGTACGTAGCTAGTTTTTATGAGAATCAGATTATTTGCGTTACGAATGTGTGTTTATTTTCTTTTATTAAATCCGTCTAGGTATGCCACAATTAATGGGCCTAATAAAAACAGAAAATGTTGAAATGCTTCCGCAGAAATTTACCTCCAGTTCAGACAATTATTTTAACATAATATTTAAGTTTGTAACTCTAGAAGAGTATTTAAAAGCGATGATTCATTTAAAAGGCAGATAATTTATTTAGGTTAGTGAAACAGAAGGAATGGGGTGGATTATTAGGGGCGGTGCGGGCGCAGTACAGACATAGAATTGATAAGTACAGAAGCTTACCTCGCAACAACGAGCGATATCGCCGAACACAAAGTCACACGTCTACGTATAGCTAAGGCAAGCACACTCTAATACTTTACTGGCATTCCTTTGGTATAGTTTGGGAATGTCGTCGTACACCTTATGCGTTAATGGTTGAATGCGATCGTATTCACTGGTTGTATAGAGCTAGTCTTCTGTAAAATCTATTCTGTGGTTGGTGCGGGCGCGGCGCGGGCGCGTTTAATTGGGTTTGTTTCGAGATCGGTTTCCTAGGAGCGATGTCCCTGTCTCCCACCCCGCCCCACTAATATTAATACGGCGAGAGTGGCCCGAGAAGAGCAATCATAAATCCCGTCCGTTGAGACTAAATTACAATGTCAGAATGTATAATTTTGTAACCGACGCGACTGATTTACCATACGACTTTTAGAACATACTAGTTTCCATTGATTAGACTTTTACGTTAACTCGATGGTCGATTTTCTTGACTTTGCCTTATAATAAATATTCTTTAGTGTTTCCATCTAGTACATAAAAGGCTTACACATTTTGCATTTTAGGTCGGACGTAGCGATCGTAACGGGCGTTTGAAAGGTGCCAGAACAATAGCCGCGATTTACATACCCGATGCAACAATGGCTACTGAAATGTCGATTTTGTTGCCTTAGACAATAGCCGATTGAATTTTCTTAGCCAGCCATCTACATAAACTTGTTAACAAAAGGGTATGACTACAGTATCCTTCGTCACATCAGACTGCATTGTTTTCATTGAGATAGACAGTTGACGAGCGGTTCCTGGAATGTTTCCATAGTCGCTATTCTTACCATAGCGATTAGTGATTGTGGGAGGTAACCTTGACCCATATTGTTGACGTTAACACCACTTCCTACGACACCTAAAACAAAAAAAGAATGATTGTGTGACAGATTCTTTGTGTAATTAATTAATGTGCGTAAAAGCTTCTTTGTTGTGAAAAAGGCGCACTTTTCCTTCAACAAAAGCCAAGTAAGTAAATTGATTACTTTACACCATTAGGTAATCCCGATTTAGCGGCAAGATGAATCGGCCTGATCCCGTATTAGAGATAATTTAGCTTATGTCAACAGTGAGCCTAAGGCGAGGCTATTAATACTGGGCATACAAGTAGTTAGACCGATTGCCGGCCTAATACTCACGCCCTATTGACTTAATGGTACATAGTATAATACTGAATAACATAAAATTGGTGTAATAATCGCGTATTTACAGAGTAGTGAGTCAATGGAATATTGATGAGTGAGTGGATGGAATGATGGTAACAATGTCGTGCATAAAAATGTACAATAAATGCAGAATGCAGTGACTTAAATTAAAAGACAAATAAATAAAATGATGCCATTGATTGCCATTAAATGTTGCATCTGCAAGTTTTATTTAATTATATAAAGCCTTTCCACTGCCAGCTTTCCCACTGCTGGGGCACGGGCTTTATCAGAGGTAATGGGGCATAGTCAACCACGTGGGTTCTGTGCGGTTTAATAGAGTTTCAACACATGACCCAATCTGAAATTCATAGATGGCTCCATAACAATTCATATTCAAGACAAACATTCCATTTACTCACTAATCCGTACCAAAAGGTAAGTAGAGTAATTAAGGCATGTCAATGTCACCCTACAGCTGTATGACTCTGACGTCGAAGCGACATTTGAATACCTATCCAATGTAGTTCCCTGTTTATATGGGGCAAGCAACATGTGTCTAAGTGATTTGAGATTGTGTGGCTTAGTTTAAAACACGGGGCTCTTCGGTAAGCGGGGCCCTAACGACAGATAATCCTGCTTTTAGTTGGGTGACCTGTTATATATATTAAAGTTGACGCTGTCCGTGTCGCAGCGTAGTTGCTGTACGAGTTTAGATCTCCGGTTAATGTTTAAACTTTGATACATGGAAAACTGAGTTTAAAAAGTTTGGTCGGTTAGCGAAAATTGGATATAATACGGGTAGGTAAATAGGCTTCTTACTCACGAATAGGTAGGAAAACAGTTGTGTCTTTACCAGAAAAAGAAATCACAGCTATAAAGCAAAAGCTATGAAAACACAGTAGGAAAGTTTTTTTGTAATTTTTAAGAAAAAAAAATAAGTAGGTACTTAATTGAGAAAATATACTAGCTTACTTAATGCGAAGCAAATAAACAAAGAGACGGTTAGGCGTCATAGTACTCCTCCGCATCGTCGTCATCAGGAAACTTGACTATATATTTTGTAAGCAAAGAGATTTAATACATAGAATATTTGAATATCTTTGTTTGTATGCATTTTTTTTGTGACTAGCCCGCCACACTATTCCCAAACCACGGTAACTTCTGTAAGCCAAAATCAACAGTGGCGACCACAAGAAAAGCGCCGAGACAATGAAGTTCGACGAAGTCCCAGAGAAACGATTTGACTGTCTTGGATCCCGCAACGAAATTAATCAGAAAAGAATAGCGGAGGAGTAGGAAAAACATAATTTCCACTTCCCTCCATATCAGCAGGAGACAGAACAGAACAAGGCCAACAGGCACGCAGGGACGTATACAGCTGGGATAAGCCCAGTTGCCTGGCACCACCATTATTAAATTAATACTGGCCTGTTGGTCTAGTGGTTAGTGACCCTAACTGCTATGCCGGAGGTCGTGGGTTCGATTCCCACCCAGGACAAATGTTTGTGTGATGAGCACGATCATTTGTTCTGTGTCTGGGTGTAATTTATCTATAATATGTATGTATTTAGAAATATATAAGTATGTTTATCAGTTGTCTAGTACCCAGAACACAAGCTCTGCTTAGCTTGGGACTAGATGGCGTTGTGTGATAGTTGTGGAATATTATTATTATTATTATTATTATTAATATTATTGGCTCCTAAGTTGTGAGCTGTTATATTTGATTCCAATAATAGGTTTGACTTTGTCATACCTATTATTGGAATCAAATATAATATGCTTGAATGCACGGGAATTTGTTCTAGTTTGTAAGCATTATTATGCAGTCGCATCTCAAATTAATATACTTATCATCTGCCGAACCCATTCCTAACTATGTTGGGGTCGGCTTCCAGTCTCACCGGATGCAGCTGAATATAAATATATACATTTTACATGGAGGGAGCGACTGCCTATCTGACCTCCACAACCCAGTTTATACTGGGTAATACTAGTTTTTCAGGTTATAACTTAACTTAAATTACCTCCATGACCCTTTTACTATTCAAAGCATCCACTAGCACAATGTTTTAAGAGCGCTACATTGAGTTTTACCACCAAAAAATAGTCGTTTCCCAGATAAAATTTTACGTATGAAGGGTAGGTAAACCCTGTATGGCAGCCGGGACCAAAAGCTTAACGTGCTCTCCGAGGCACGGAGGAAACTCGGTATGTAGTGGATGGTCATCTATCCATAGACCAACCTAGGCAAGTGCGGCTTAACCTTAAGATCGACCCGAGCGGCAATTATTATTAAGCCTCGTCAAATCAATATATTAAAAATATAAAAAATACACCTAAAAAATGTACAGTAATTGTACAGTAATGTACGGTAGATTTAGAAGAACTTTGTACTTGGAAACAAAAGTACAAAGTTCTTCTAAATCTACCGACCTACCTACATCCAATTTATCACCGGAAGGCAACTTATATTTGGTTCGGAAATTGCGGTGGTGTAGTGTCACGTGACATGTGAGTCACGTGTCACGCTCTGACGTCACTTGTCTCTTTCCCGTCATTGATCACTTAACACGCACTAGATACGATACTTCGTCACGCCCGGATGGTATATTAATTTGGTGCTTCCTTAAAAGATTAGATTCGTTTTTTTATGCAGCTGTTAATTAATTTCTTGTGAGAGCGTGTGAGAGGCGTGAGGATTTTTCAGTTAGAGTGCTCTTAAAATAATAAATGCACTTTAGCGTATTAATCATCCTGACACAAACGAAACTGTTTTAGTTAACTGTACTTTTTTATCGATGGGAAATTATCAAATCATTCCTCCCGCTCTGAAAGGGGTGTCAGAATCTTACTGACTAAATCCCATTCGTGTTTCTCCTTTCGAACAAATTCCGCAACCCCGGCAGGCACTGGCTCTAGTGGGCCCCATCTATTGTGCTGACAACTCTTTGAGGCGCACGTGGAACATAACGCGCCGCCGAACCGTCCGGGCCTGGTTCTGATCGGACGGCAAGCGTTGGGTGGCTCGCCGAGGGCCGCGCCTACGGTGGCCGGGTATCGCCCTGCGACTCCCGACGCCCGGTTTCGGTTTCCCTTTCTCTCACGCGTTCGACCTCCTCCTTCGATAGCATTACTGCTTCGCAGAAGGAGGCGCTTTCTATGCCTCCTCGCTCCGGATCATGAGATGGACCAGGGCGGGGCGTGAGAGGCCACCGTTGCCGATCACCTCGACGAGGACACCCTCCTAGCGATCCTCGCAGTGTTGACACCCAAGCGTGTCCTCTAGTTACTGTATCTGGTTTGTGATAAAGATGTATGAGTTACCTATTCACTAGAAGGTGTGTATAATTTTAATGATAAATTTTGCATGCTTGAATTTGGTACATCATAGTAAACTGTGCATTCATCTGACATCTAGAAATGCAATATTATGTACTGTATTGAGCAATAAATATTTGAATTTGAATTTAGAATCTTCAATCTTTTAGAAAAGCAAACGGTTGGTTTTAATTACCAGTGAAATCCAAAGTTTTAAAGTTGACGTGTGTTCCTTTAACAATAATAATCATCATCAATTCGATCGTCATCATTGTCTTGACTCATTTATTTTGCAGACGTTTTTCATACTGCTCTGTTTCTAGTCATATCATCTTTTAAGACCGGTGAAATGCTACGGTACTTTCGGACTACGGGAAAATCAGAACATTTCCCACAGAAAAATGATATCTAAAATAATAGATATCCACCATTTTCATTCTGTAACCTAGCACATGTCAGAGGTCCGGAGTGGTATCAGCGCGTCGTGTGCTGTTTCATAGAAATGGAAGCGGTAACGAATTTATATGCATGCAAACAATATTGGAATGTCAATCAAATATTTTGCATAGGTGCTGCACTGTTCACAGAGTCTGTTTATTGTTTTGAAATTACGTATTGTATGTAGACAAATATTTCGAAATTGGCGAATATGCATAGATATCGTTTTGGAAACACATTCATTGTGCGTACCGAAATAAAACTCCGTGCCCGGAGTCTGTGTTTAATGATTACTACCATTCGGCCGGAATTGTTGAACCAGGGCCGAAGGTTTGATTTCGACTGAAAATCCTGTTTCAGTCGGATTTTATTCTGTAGGCATCATCTATAACTTCCACTGAAAAGTTTAACAGTCAAATTGACGGCTGGCCGGATGCAGGTAAAGATTTTCAGCCACTTCACTTCGAAAACTGTCAAACAGACGCTTGCGGAAAACTGGAAATCAACTTGTGCAATAAAGCCAACAGTGTACACGTAGAGTATATTTAAACCTGCGGGCCATCACGGCAACGAAAATATGTTATGCCGGGAGAGAAATAAAAGTTAAGTAAAAACTTTTTGCGTTGCACTTTTCAGCGATAGCTATGGCTGAATTTTAAATATGCGTTCACATTCTGAGTGAAACTAGCTTGTGCCGCGTGGAGTTCGATAATTATCCCACAGGATCATACTACCGGGATCTGAAGTATCCTATGTGTTAATCCAGGTTATAAACTATCTGTTTTCTAAATTTCATCCACATCCGTTCAGTAGTTTTTGCGTGAAAGTATAACAAACATCCATCCTCACAAACTTTCGCATTTAAAATATTCGTAGAATGTAGCTATCTGTATTATGTACCCACAGATCTATATGCTGACTGCATACTATATCAATATCGTTATATCACAGAAGATATTAATATTTTCGCTGTCAAAAACATGACCACTACTCGCGCTGCATGGTTGGGTAATAATTTATTTTGTTGACAGTACAATGTACATAAGTATTACTAGTGTAAACTTGTTATTACCCACCTCTATTACAGGCAACGTCGAAACATACCTAAATAATTATATGTTTATACCTACACATTGTACACATAATAACGTTTCAGGCATACCTACTTATTTAATAACGTGGCAGGTTGAACAGGACAAAGGGAGCGTAGGCGTTGATAACAGAACTATAATGATAAAGGCAGCTACTGACACTTGATATGCGAAGAATATTCTGATTATTAAACCTTGCTTACAAAATATCAAACGATTTAAGCAGTTACTGAACGGGACAAAGGGTTTCTGTCTTTTGTTCGTACTTTAAAAAAGTGATCTTGAATTAGCTTTTGAAGGCGGCTTAGGAAGACGTTGAGTTGCAAGGCCTCCCACTAGGTGGACCGATGACCTGTTGAAGGTTGCGGGGATCCGCTGGATGGGAGACGCAGGGGACCGGTCAATGTGGCGACACTCTTTCGGCTGAAATGATGATGATGATGATGATGATGATGAAATTAGCTTTTCAGATCTGTTGGCCTAATACTTCGTCATTTTCTTTAACAAGTGTTGTGAGAATGTTTTCAAACCTTTCATACACTCAGTGTACAATCTGACGTCAATCAAGTATTGACAGTTTTTCTAAAATAGTAACAGTATTCGAAGTTCCGAGAATAGTAACGCAGATATGTCAATCAATCAGTTACTGAGTCAATCGAGCCGTCATAGATATGACAGTGGAAGGCTTAAACCATCTATGACTACTTTGGTGCTGGACTTAATAAAATACCAAGCGACACACTCATGTTATTTAATGTCGGAGATAATGCACATCAGATACAAGTTTATCAACTGACACTTTATTATTAAAATGCACTGATTTACTAATCATAGCGTAATCTAAATGTTCATTTTTTGGATTTGCAGATAAGTAGTTTAGTAACCACGACATGGTGATGTTTTAGACCATAGCTATATATAGGATATTGATACTTGCAAAGACATAAAAAGATACTACTACATATAGGATACTTGCAAAGACAAACATAGAGGAAAGGTGCGTTTACAAAAAAAACATTTCACAAATCCTTTGAAAGTTATTTCATATTTCACAATGAACCCCCGCTGGTAATGTTTGCTAACTGTGTGATAAAAATAAAGTCTATTGTGTAGTAGAGAACCCGAGTTTTTAACAAGATAGTAAATTCATTGTGTAACATTTTGTGCCTCACAAACATTCAGAATACACCGGGACTCCTAGTTTTTGTTAGGCTTCATTTATTATTATACTCATAGTTATGTAACCATGTAGTCGTAATAATACTTTTGTTTAGTTTATTTTATTTTTAATTTAAACTCTGATTTAGCGACATGTCAACACATCGAGGTTTTCGTATGTCATGTATGTAACTGAATAAAATCCAATAGATTTCTATACATTATGGAATTTTTTCACAATTTTACTACGAATAAAGTTATTTCATCTGTTTAACTGCTTGATATGTAGCAGCATAATTTAACTACAGCGTAACAGCATACATAGATAAACTCACGACTTTTTTCATGGGGGTAAGCAGAATTGACTGTATGCCACCTGCTACGAATCTTACATACTCCTTTTGCCATGTCCACGTTCAAACAACAAAAAACATGGTGGCTAAATAAATACATAACAAAATAAATCCAAAATCATGGTAAAGTTCCTTATTTGACAGCAATAATTAAAGTAAATTATACAATAGAAAGTCTATAAACTTTCAGTAACAGTAAATTAAACGCTGCTGTCGTTTGAATTCTAGGAAACGCAGGACAAAAGTCGAGTGTGTTACTGTTAAAAGTAAATTAAAAATGATCGTGTTAATTCGATATTATTGAATTGTCATATACTTACGACTATTTAACACTGTGCACTGGTATCGTTAGTCATGGATTGAACTTGAGCCGGACGTCACACGCATACATTCCGATTCCGACCTATTAGACATATTGACAGCACATTTTTTTTTTTATTATAAATTGACATAAACGCCCACTTTTCAACACAGAAATACATCTAACGCATGGATTACAGTGACATAATAATATGACAACTTTAGCATTGCAACTATGGGCTTGACAAGGATGGCTGATGTAAGAGGCAACTTACATAAAGGAAGGAAGTACCTTGTTCGATGATCGCTCAATTGTGGCCAAGAAATTTTAAAATTGATTTGGTGGGCGAAATCTCGCTATTGTTATGACAAAGACAGTCCCCAAACTCAAGTTCATTTTTTAAAACCCAAGTTTTAATAAATGAACTTGAGTCGGCACTATAAACATGGGTGTAAGTGTATTCGGAGAAGTGCTCGTGATATTTTATTACGATAATTTTAATTAATTTACTTCGTGTTTTATTTAAACTGTCCAAAAATTATTGGCGGGAAGCAGATAAATGCGACGTTATAAAGGAAAACGAAGTTCGTAAATCCTATCGTTTCCTATAGACGTATGTAGTGGCTGGTGAGGTGATTATATCGTCTCACAAAACTTTTTTGACTACCAAAAAAGGTAAGCTATTAAAAGTATTATCTACTTGTCGGTATTTTGCAATGGAACAATTTTGTTCTACGTTCATTGTTTCAGTCCAATGCATTTTGCATTGGACTGAAACAATGAACGAGACGATATAATCACCTCACCAGCCACTTGGCAACAAACAAGTATGACGTAATTAGACAGTATCATTCTCCTTTTATGCCTTTCGCTAACCCCATGGGGTGTCACAGGGTGGTCTAGGTACTTGAGACCAGGCTACAGTCGGCAAGTGCGTAGTAATTGAAGCGTGTCTGGATAGTTTGTAGAGCTCGGGTAAGGTTTATATGTCTGAACTTCAACTTAGAGACTTAAAAATTATTCTAAGATTTTATAGAGAAAAAATATCCATATGTAAGTGACTTAATTAAGGTTTATATGTATTTCCCTGTAACTGAAATGATTTTTAAGTTCCCAAATAAAGCTGTTAAATTAGAGGGAGGTCACATGTTACTTGTTTTTTTAACGTTTATTTAAATAAATTCGACTTATTCAGATCTCTTGTAGTGTAATATGTTGTACTTGTATCCACATAGGCATATTTACTATTTATTATATCAGTACCTGAAGTAAAACCTAGGGGAATAGTGTAGTATGACAAAGTTGTCTAAGAACAAAAATATATCTACAAAGTCGTGAAAGTTTTAAGATAGATGTGGGATTTCTTGCAATATTTTTCTTTAACTGTTCTTTATTTGTTTTTTCAGCCTAAGTCTACAAGTGCTTCAGTAAAAAAAAAAATCTTTACTTAAATAGCCCAACTGTGCCTTCTGGGGTTAACATTGAATGAATGATATCTTATTATTTATTTTCCGTATACAGAAATAACAGTAACGCACAGACGTCAGCACAGTAAGCTACTACAATTTGTCAAATTTCGTTGATAGATTTTTAACTTTATTGCTTAAGTATTAGGTTCAAGGTTGTCTGGGAGAAAGTTTCGCGTATAAAGTGTGTAAAAGTACCCTTAACACAAACGAAAGGCACTTGTTCTCCCCACCTCAGCGATATTTTTTTGGTTCTAGACCATACCTGGGAACCCCCTAGTTACGGAGATATTGGGGGTCAAAGTTCCAAATCATGCACAGCTGTTTTTGTAAGTACTAGTTTTTCAGGTTGTAACTTTACTTAAATTACCTCCATGACCCTTTTACTATTCAAAGCGTCCACTAGCACAATGTTTAAAGAGTGCTGTATTGAGTTTTACCGTAAAATGTGATTTTTGACCCAAAAAAAAAGCCGTTACCCAGTAAAAAAATTTGCGTAGAGGTACTTAGTTTGATGTACAGAATGGTTGGTTGACGTATGTGTGAAGGGTTAATTAACACCCTGTATTGATGAGCTAGCGTCTGTACTATGTAAAGATTAAAACCATCTTACGAACGACTAACGCTTCGTACTATGAAGCTGATCCTTTTGAAGGATATCCAAAGGGTCACATATAACCAGAAGGGTTCATACGCCTTCTAAAGGACCCCATCATTCGCCCTTACATCCGGGCTATTAATTATACATTATTTATACGAGTAAATGAGACAAGAATATAATCCTTTGCCTTTCCAAGAATAACAAGACGTTTACTTAGTTAGTTGTTCAAAGCGTTCGGCCGGTGAATCTAGTAGCAATGCGCAAAGGAATTTGGAACGAACTTTATGAAAAAGAAAGGTAAGTAAAGACAAGAAAAGATTTATTTTATGTAAGTCTGCTAGGAGTAAATGTAAAAAGAAGAAAATACTAGAAAATGGGACCTTGCTGTAGCACTCTCGTTTCCAGATGCGACTCGTAAATTATTTAAAGCATAAGCATAGCTGTGCTTTTGTGAAAAGTTTATTGTCACAACAATGTAATAAGTAATATTAAGAGTTATTCAAGAGATATCAAAGCGACCGTCATGATTTATGATGGCATAGCATCGCCCTGGATTCAGAAATTCTGTAACACAATAAACTAAAACGAAAATCTTTTGATCTTTGTCCTTGCTCTGATTATTAAAATAATAATAATCATTGTGCCGATAGTCGTAACGGCCAATGGCCTGATAGCTAAAAGCATGGTCGACTAATTGTCAAAACTTTAGCTTGGCGGTTGGATCAAGGACCTGATTCAGAAGGCAGTACTTCTCGATACGGCTCGTATTGTGAGAAGGTTCCTGCCTCTGAAACCCTAACCACCGGTAGCTTGGACCCTGCTCCCGATACCGGCGGCCTACTGTTTATTTTATATTTTTAATGTTTTTTTGATAGTTTTTTTATAGAAATATTTAAAAACATAATCTAGTATGTGAGTGTGAACGAAGATATTAAGCGCGTATAATATATTTTTCCACAGTGCTTGCTAGTTACACACAAAAATAAAAATCTGGGGGACGGCAGGTCCTCCGCCAAGTCGAGCAATAAAGCGGCACGGCCGTACCATATTTTCTCGAACCAGTTCAGGCCATTTTCGACCTCCTTTAACTTCGTTGTGAATAAAACTAGAAGCCTGAATTTTTGGTAAACAATTTGGCATTGTTTAAACCATATATTGCCAGTCGCCCCCGCGGGGTTGCCACCGGAGGCAAGTGGGAATAAAAACTCCCAGTCGCCACCAGCGTAGACTGGAAAGTCATTGCCCCCACTTCAGTTTCGGTATACACGGTATATTTCTAATTTCATTCTATTTAAACCAGTAGTTTAAGAATTATAACTAATCAAAGTTCCTTATTAGTTTTGTCACTTACTGACTGACTGACTGACTGACCGATCATCAAAAGTCTGGCACTTCTAGCAGGCATAGAAGCTTCAAATTTAGAATACAGTTAGTGTTTAGTGCATAAACCATGGAAAATCTAAAAAAAAATGCAATTTCAGTCTAGTCTTCTAGATATACCAACTTTGTAATCCCATCTAAATGTAAAGGATTACAAAGAAAGTTACATTTTCAGTGAATGAATTTTACGAGTTAAATTTAACACACTTCCTAGTTTCCGATTGATCTGAAATTTTGCACGTATATGTATATCGCCTATCAATGCAATATTATGATGGCATGGAACTGATATGATGGTGGAGCTGGAATTTGGCCATAGGAACTCCATTTTAGAATATCATAACCCCATCGAGTTTGGACTTGTTTGATTCGTCTTGTCGAGTAGTTTGTCTTAAGATGGTGTCCAGGGTCTGTTGATGGAGCTGGAAGGTGGCCATAGGAATTCCGTTATAAAACGACATAACCCTATGGAGTTTGGACTCGTTTGATTTGTCTTGTCGAGTAGTTTGTCTTTAGATGATGTTCAGGGTTCTGAATAGTTCTGGAGCTGGAAGGTGGCCATAGAAATTCCGTTAAAAAATCACATAACTTCATCGAGTTTGAGCTCATTTGATTTGTCTCGATGAGTACTCAGTCTTTAGTTGGTAACCAGGATCTGATGATGGAGCTGGAAGGTGGCCATAGGAACTCCGTTATAGAACGACATAACCCATCGAGTTTAGATTCGTTTGATTCGTCTTGACGAGTATTTTGTCTTTAGATAGTCTCCAAGGTCTGTTGATGGAGATGAAAGGTGGCCATAGGAATTCCGTTATAAAACCACATAACCCCATCGAGTTTAAGCTCATTTGATTTCTCTCGATGAGTTATACTCTGTCTTTAGTTGTTAACAAGGATCTGATGATGGAGCTGGAAGGTGGCCATAGAAACTCCGTTATTGAAGGACATAACCCATTGAGCTTAGACTCGTTTGATTCGTCTTGACGAGTATTTTGTCTTTAGATGGTCTCCAAGGTCTGTTGATGGAGCTTGAAGGTGGCCATAGGAATTCCGTTATAAAACGACTTGACCTTCTCTTGTTTTTACTCGTTTGATTCAGCTTGTCGATTAAGTACTTTAGCTGTACTTCAAATCGATGAATAGGACTGCTCCAAGTTCGAATAAACCTATGTATGTATTGTTGATTTATTAAACGAAATATACAGAATGAGATACGATACATAAAGAAATGAGATCCTACTAAAACAAAACTTGTAAAAATTATGCGATGGCCAAGAGAATTTATTTAAAACATCAAAGATTTTTTAGTAGGGACTGAATATATTAACTGACAGTAGACTGACTAGTATTACATGGATTTCACTACTTTTTACGGCAAACGAACTGAGTTGCGCGACTTGACGTTTTTTACAGGTTTTCTTTAGTGGGATTACATTTTTTTACCTAGGTGAGCGCCGGAGAATCTTAACATCGCGATTCAGGAATTGACGCAAAACTTACAACGCCATCTATTGACAAACATCGAAACTAGGTTTACGAACAAAGTTAAATAATTAAAGAGATTAGTAATAATAAGTTTATTTATTAGAGGATCATCATCATTCTCCTGGCCTTATTCCCATTTATTTAGGGTCGGCGCAGCATATCTTCTTCTTTCATACTTCTCTATTCATCTTAACATTCGACTTCTTTCCACCCATATCATCCTGCACACCGTCCAGCCATCCATCGTTTCTTTGGACGTCCTTTTTGAGAAAATTCCTTATTCAAAGATTAATAATGTGTAATATATACGTTGTACTGACAACAGTTTTATTTTTACACGCGCATTGTCTTGGGTCAAAGTAGTATGCAGAAATGAAGTCATATGATACGTACCCAGTCGGTCTACTATGAAAGATACGTTACAAAAAAAGTCTAGGCTCATGTCTTCTTCGTCATGACCGGGATAGCGTCTTCTGTAGAGGCAGATATGATTCGGTTCACCACTCTCTGCTGGCTGGCATCCCGGTCAATCTGCTCATAAAGTTATACATTTAAACATTAAGCTCTTATTTATAGCGAAACGTATATTGGTTTACAAATTAATTAACGCTTGAGATACGATGCTGATCAGAATTATGTTGGATCATTATGTTTAACAATGCTTAATTCAATGTTTCATCTTACTGTAACTTAATACTTTGGCCATGTTCTTGTTTACATCATGGGTACTTTTACTAAAATAAGGACTTTTATTATTCAAAATATTTTATTGTCAAAGCTCTACTCCTATTAACATAAAACTAATATTTAATATATTATATGATGAAGAAATGCCCAGGTTGTTTTTAATATTAAATGAGTCTACTATTGACCATCATTATTTAATTAGGCAATCTTACATATTATAACCAATACTCCTCATTTTTTTTTTCAGTAGGTACTGAATTCGTATTTCAGCTTTGGCTCATACTTATTCCATAAATATGTATGATTAAACACGCCAAAACATTTCTTTGAAAGTTTTTAAGCTCGACATATTAAGTACGACAGCGCGTCAAAACATGCCGTACGAAGTTTCACAGTTCAAATATTTGTTTCGATGACACACAACTCGTCAAAAACACAATATACATCAGAATTATATATCGAACCGTTCCAGAATTTGCTAAAATTTAATAAAATAACTCGATTTATGAATACAGACGCCATCATGGAGCTTGCTGGCCATGGGTAAAATAAAAGCAAAAAAATATGGATCACGAATTCTGAATCTGATTCATAATTAAAATGAAACTTCGCTTCTATCTCAATGGAAATTAAACATTTATCGTTGAATATTGCGCACCCGCTAGTCTAGTACTAACAAAGATTAATGTTCTAAAGGAATCGTCGAAAACTTTTAAAACTGTTTTCTTAACCGTGTGAACTTGTGAGAACATTCTAAATTCTTTTTTCAATTATTTATTCTCTGTGTCAATCTTTCTGATGTGATAGATGGACAGGGAAAACTTATCGTATTTTCCGTGCAATGTTTTCTGTAGAATGTTTGTTAACAGTTAGTCATGCCGCTGTCATCGTATGATGTATGTTATGTGCAAGGCGGTTCTATCAGATATTTTCTATTTCTGTCACGACGCTGGTGGCGGCCGTATCGTAAATCCAGCAATATTTTCGTTAAGGTACATAATCCGTATATTTTTTCGTTAGCGGAATGTGACCACAGCTTGATAAATGTGGCTGCTAAACTAAGTTAATGTAGAACTCGTCCTTCGTATTATCTCGCTACGTTCTCTCAAAGTGAATCTCTTGACTCTACAAATGTCAACATTAAGTATTACAAATTGTTTATGAATGTAAAACTGAGCGTTTAGGCCGGAGTTTGAATGGATCATTTATTATAACTTGTTTTATGACCCGAGGCTTTGGCGTTATTTATCGATTGTAACGTAATCGAGAAGTTATTGTTGTTGGTTTAGGTTGAGCTTGCATTGTGGCCTGGGTCCCTGTGGGTAGTCTAGCGAGCTAGGGATGTAATCAATAAGTACACGCCTCGCTCGCTTGCAGATTGCAGTCACAGCTCTGAACTGCAGCAAATGAATGTGGGGCCGTTTCAATTAACATTTCCTGTTGTTATTGCTTATTACGTCACTCGCTCACGAAAGGGATAGATGTTGCCCGTTAAATTAGCTTCATAATGCTTTCATTTCAGCATAGAAACAAGATGATTTTTCTTTTAAATTAATTAGTCTGGCTAGCTACTTGTTTTGAGATCAACAAACCTAATGAAATATTTATTCTTCATTCTGCTTAAATTTTTGGGCTCCATTAGTTTGTCTAAATATTTTATAACCTTTTCTTAATAAAAGTAGGCCGGAAGGTGTCTGACCGTTCCCGGGTCCATGACGAGGCCGCTCCCTCTTCTTGTAGAACACGTTTGCGCTTTACATTGTCCTTTCTTTGTTTCAATTTAAGTTGGCCATTTATGATCGTCTTATTGCGGAATTACAGGACGGAGGAATCTAGTGGAATCGGTGGGACGTGCTCTACTCATGAGCACTGAGGGGATTTCTATAAATCCTACCTCAGTTCCCTCGTTCAATCTGTAATGATAAAACTTTAATGTGCAGTTATTTTAGCGGAGTGGAAGGTACTAGTCATCTCGAGACGTCTCTATCTACAGTGTTACTTATCTTTGTTATTACAAACTAACCAAGATCTCTTGAGTAATTTGCATCAAACGTTGGTACTTACTATGATATTATTTCATAATATATATATATGTCAAGCCTAAAATAGGCTTTGTCGTAGAATAATCCGAATACAGAATAGTCTCAACGTCTTGTATCGTCACGACAACAAAGGTTGCAGTTTCCCTCTTATGTTAGAGAACAGACAGGAGATTTGGAGCTGAGAGGCTTTTCTTGGGGTTTTGCCGGATACAAGAGCGTAACTAACTCCACGACTGAAATGTGTTTCTCTACAAAAATATCTCAGATTTGTGTGGATCTACTCCACGTAATGTAATATTCATCAATGACGTACGGAAAGCTGTTCTTCAGATTTACATTCGTGAATTAAAATGTGTCAATAGTGTAGCTCTTGTTTGCGCAAACTTGGCCGATGTTCTCTGTAGGTTTTATTAAAGCAAGATTGCAACGAAATTCACGGTTCGCAATGTATTTTTTCGTCGTTTATCAGCGAACCGCATGTTCTCTTTTCGTGTTCATTACCATTACCACAAAAGGAAATGTAACTAGTATAAACTCTGTATGTATTATGTTAGGTTATTTTAATTAAACAGGCTATATAGAAACAATGGCGCCGGTTCAATTAGATTTTGAAAAATAACTCTCACTCGCGTATCCCTCATGTGAGATTTTTCAACAAGTTTCTCAATTTAGGCGAAGGCTTAGCAGTTTTACGACACCCGAGGGACTCTCGATCGTTTTGCCTACAAAGTATTATTTTATATGAATTTTGCCTTCGCCGATAGGTATATTACATTAAGTCAAGCTATCTTCTCTCTTCACGTCGTATTGGACGTTCAGAAAAGGCTCATTTTCTTATTTCAACGATCGGACTGGACGTTGAATGGTGGTGCTGTAACAATTGTTACAAATTGGATGTGAACATTTTTGATATAAACTTTCACGAGCTTTTGTATTTTATTCTGGAAACTTCGATTTTAGGTATTACGTAGGCTAGGTACTGTAGAGATGTAACCTCAATAGGCATTTAAGATGTTGGTTGTTTGATATAAGTATTCTACTTTTGGAGCCCAGAGGTCTGACAGTGCTTGTTATAATGTAAAAATTTGATCGTAAATATTTTTTTGATTATAATTCGATTTCAAAAGAATTTTACTAACAATGTTCTCGTCAGTAGGTACATAGAGAGTAGATACGTAACATTGTAATGTGGTGGAGGGTGTATAAAGACTCGTCTTTCGTGGTGCTTTGCCAATCGCGATCAAGAACATTGGGAACGGAACAAGATGACTATCTAAATGCAGATATCTGGCGTGTTGTGTACACTTAACCAGCCATGCGAATACTTTACATACAAACGATACTAATTAGCAAATTACACGAAGGTTTAATTAATTTTATTTAAAAGGAGCATCAAAATTTGCAAGAAAATAAAAACTAATTGTTTTATAAGTATTTACATTTCAGGATTAAATCTCTTTATCAAAAACAGAAAGCAATAGTAGTTAATACATAAACAAAAACAAATACAACAATTGAAAACAATTTCTAAGCAAATAAACCCAACAGAAATCAAATTCCAAGGGTCCGTAATTCGCTTTATTTGCATTGCAACTTCAGTAAAACAGAATTAGAAAAAGTTATATTCAGATGTTACTGTATGTAAATCTAGGTAAAACTGAACATTAATCTCAATTAATGGCCTGGGTTCAGACTACACGATTAATTAATTAAATAAACGCAGACTGAGCAAAAGAGATGTGACTACAGGGTTGGCTTGAGTCTCCGCGTTCGTACAAATTTGCAGGAGACGCACAGGTAGTCGAGTCACCGTGCTATGAAATTAGTCCTGAATAAATTATTGCATTTAATCATCTTTTACCACAAGGGAAACTTGTACTTTTCAGCTTCGGTGAATGTAACTGCGTATTTACAAAACTACACTTTCAATGTTAAACGAATTGTAATAGCGAGTTTTTACGTTCTCTATTATACATATTTTTATGAATGCCAAGGACTTTCAAATTTTTGAATAGATGGCGGTTTTACATTATTGGGACACACCGATGTCCAGAAGTGGCAAGTCTTGCGGCAAGGTTCGCGCAGTGGCTCTAGCAATGGACTGCTGCGCTGCGTATCGCGGGTTCGATCCCCGTACGGAACAAATATTTTATGACCTAAAGATAGTTGCTCCGGGTCTGGGTATTTGTGCATGTGAGTTTAAATGTTTGTGGACGCACCCACGATACAGGAGAAAAACCTAGTAAGGGGCAACCATGTTTAAAATAAAAAATGGCCTTCTATTATCTCTTTGTTATGGAAAGCATTTGTTTTGATACTCCTTGTAACCATTTGCCACATGGTAGGTAAGTAGGTACCCGAGATTGGAACTATGCCCAATAAGGATAGGCTCCTAAGACCGCCATAAACGTGCTGTATAATAGCACGTCCCAACTACAGCTTTAGGGATCTCCTCCAAAGATTATAGACGTGATAGTTTTCCCGAATACTGTGTGTTTAGTAATATTTAAGCTATTGTTTGGTAATATGCACGAAAACATCCTAGGTAGGAGCTTGTGATGTCGCGTGTGGGTCGTCTTCATGTCTTAGTATATATGCAATGCTGTAGGTATACACAAAGCACTGAGTGTTCGTCTGAAATGGAAGCAAGCAAAACCTGATTTGGTGTCTCATACCGTGCCACGTCAAAGATCTCTCCTGTAGACAGGTTGTAGAGGAGTTTAGTGTAAAATTGAATATGGGCTTAATTGCACCTTAAATTCAAAGCTATAAAAACGAAAAAATATATAATATACAAGAACGAAACAATGAGCTCAAATTTCGGAAAAAATCAACAGTTTAACGCTTTTTTTTTTGGCGGGTGGAAATCATCAAATAACCCCTCCCGCTCTTGGGTAGAGCGAAAGGGAGTGTCAGACTTCCACTGACTAAAAATCACCCATGTTCCTTCTTAGCCCTACATGTCGAGGCCGCGGTATCTCTTACAACATCCCGCAGCCCCGACGGGCGTCGGCCCTTGCGGGCCCCTTCCATGTTGCTGACAACTTTTTGAAGCGCGCGTGGAACACGAACGCGCCGTCGACACGGCCGCGACGGCGAGCTAGCCCATTACTCACCGTCCACAAGCCCGCGTCTACTCGCGTCTTTCGGGCTACTGACGACCCGTAACGACAGGCAAAGATCTTCAAATGACAGCAGGGCCAACAGCTTTTTTTTTCAACGGCTTATCGTGCTTTCTGAGGCACGGAGGAAACTCCGTATTTTTATTTTATGGGTGGTCACTCATCCATATATAAACCTAGGCAAATGCTGGTTAACCTGAAGTTATTATTTAGCCACGAGCTCTTCAAAAGGATACTAAAATCACCATTCCTTTTTCCCAATGTGGTGATTTAAGCAACGAGCATCGTAGCAATCTGTGACGAGGCCAGCATGTTCATCAACGGACCTTTTACGACCTTATAATTATGATGAACGTATATAATTAAATTCGGCCGAGCTCTGGTCGCGTTACATTTTAATAATATCATAAAATGCTAATTTGCTCCATTCAGCGGAGATTGCTACGTAGTTAAATATAGCCATCGGGTGTACTGCGAGGACCAACCGGATATTGCTCAGAGCATAGAAATGAACATCATTTCACTGTTTTACTACCCTTTTCATATATGTTCACATCCTGGCTTATGAATCAGTTCAATAATTTACACAATGATCACATTTCAGTCCTATAATAAGAACTGAAGTTCTAAGCATACATTTTACTGGGAATTGTTTGTTTTAGAGTTTATAAAAATAATGCATAATTTATTCGAATGAGTCATTCGACACGGCTATGAAATTTTAATTAGACCCTCCATTTCAAACCAACCAAAAATATATTTCGTTAGAGCTATAAAAATGCCCATGATGTCTAAGCATAAAAAATTAAAAGTCGTTTTCTCAATATTGACATTTAATTTATATTTTCGAAGATTGGATAGAAGTGACAGTGTCGCTGTCATCATATTAACGTTGTGGACAGCTGGGAGCCGCCGGATGCTCTCGAAATAAACTATCCGCCCCCGCTCCCCCCGGACCGCTTGCTCCTCGCAGGTGGCACTCCGAACATGCATCATACTTCACAAGTAATTAAGCCATGAAAGATCGCTGCAAACACGCAGCGTAAGCGACACTGCGCTTACAAACATGCACCTAATTATAGATCAAGTTAATTAATAGACGCTATAGTGTCTTACATGTTTTTTAATGCCCCTGTTACAGCCATATTACGACACTGATTGAAGTAATGGCCTCGTTACATTACAAGTACAAAGTTGAAGTAAAATAAAAATAGTTTTATTACGAAAAGGCTTCTGCAGTCATGAAATATTGTTCGTTTAGCGGTCACGATTCTTCAGATTAAATCATTTTTTCTGCAATATAATAAGGCTTTTAGCGAGCTAAACCATGTAAAGGCGATAAAGTATGGAATAGAAAGCTAGACGTTCGCAATGCGTTGCTTTATGAATTCACTTTGTTGAAGCGCGGTATTACCTTACATGCTGCTATAAAACTAGCTCGTATATCTAAAAGGTTTTGACGTCATATAATTTGATGGAAAAGATATACGAGTATATATTACTGTTTAATTTAATTCGTGTACAAACTGTAAATAACATCAAATCACGCCGCTTTTAATTGATAGGTACCCATTTAAATTATGATATGCATACAAAAGCTTGTAAAAATATGTAAGTACAAGTATCAAAATGAGAAAAAAACATTTATAATAAAATTATTAAGTACCCAGAAGGCTGGTACCATTGTACTTACGGCACTAATAAATTCTTTGTTCCAAAAAAAGACCGGTCACGTGAAGTCATACTAGGTGGTCACCCTAGTGTCTAAACTACTTAATTGTAGAAAAGATCCAGTTTATATTATATTAGAATGTAGTTGTAACGTACTTATGTGGCCCGCAGTCGTAATCCCCGCGGTTGTGTTTCCGACACACGTCGGGATTGCATGATTAAGGAGGAAGTGTGCTCCTTTGCCCGCTTTGTACCAAAATGTTTTCACAGTTGGCTCGGATGTCATGCTGAAATGAAACTTTCGCGAATAACTCTGTTTATCTGAAGCTGGAGATGGCTGTTTATAAATGGAGTCAGTATCATGATCTCGTTGTCTTACCGAAATATGTTATTATAATAAAAGTTTAACTGAACCTGTAGGGATAAATTGTCATCGGTCACCAAAGATACAAGTATGTAACCGACTGCATACAGAATCGGCAGACGACCGCGACGTATCGCTGCGGTACTACTGGTTGCTATGCGGTCAAATATTAAGTATATCTGTAATCACACTCTCTAAAACGGCTTAAGCGATTCCGTTGGATTTGTATTATAGAGGTTTACGGCGGTCACTGTTGATGCTGCTCTGTTTTCACTCGAGTTGACCACGGTTGCCCAGGTACTTTAACATTATCTGTCAAAGTCCGGTGTCCGGAACTGCGTGCGGATCTTGTCCGCGCTGTTTTGACCTAGCCTTAACTTGATAAATGAAGCATAAGCAGCAGAGTACACTTGACACTGTTGTCATTAATCTCCTGTGTAATAATAACTAGTCCTCCATTATTAAAAGGGCAGTGATTGCTATAATGACTTCAATATTATATGAGTGGAGTTACAAGTATTTACCTATACTCACCCACCCACACCGATGTTAAACAGTGGCTTTCAGAAATGATCCCAAAGCCAAATAAGGTGCTGTCGTCAATCAGTAATAAGGCGCGCCCATGAGTTATTATAATTTTACAGCTGATTCAAGATAATAATTCTTCACTGATGACGAGTTCCATTTCATTTTACTGTTACACTTATCGAAATTAAATCAGGTTTTAATATTTTTTGACATTTAAAGTTGCTAAAGGATTTATTTATTTATATTTGAGTCTTTATTGACAATCGACCCATAAAATATCTCTTTAATAATCGAAATTATACGATTTGAAATACTTTAAATACAAGTGTGCAATGCCGGCGAGATTATAAAATGTACCTGCGCTTTATGGAATTGCTCGCTTGGGAAAATTGTGTGGCGGAATCGTGTATGAAAATATTTACGCTTCGAACTACGATTCAAGAGTCTAATATTGAAAAATACCTTTGCCTACTCATGTACGACGTGAACAGTTTGCTTTTATTGGAATAAGTTTAAACTAAGATGTCTGGAATAAATACATGTTGATTTTTGGGCAATATTTCAATCAAATCGTGGCTTTTAATGTTAAGATTTTAGTTGAATGTTTAATATCCGATACGATGACCGCTGGGCAAAAGTCTCAACACGATGGCTGCCGGAAGATGGACGGCGCCGCCGAGGCCGGCCCAGAAAGAGGTGGCGAGACGTGGACGTGCACCACGAGGTTTGGTTTGAGGTGGCTCAAGAAAAGAGCACTTGGAAGGATTTGGAGGAGGCCTTTGCCAAGCAGTGGGACAGTACAGGCTATTAAAAAAAAAACCTAAATGTTTCTGCTGAACTATCTAATGTACTATACATATATCTACTTACATAGCTAAATGCTCCCTAACAAAACATGTCATAACTTAGGCAAATATACCGCAGGGCGGTGCATGACACGGGTTAAAGAAAGGGATCAGGTTAGCTGATACCACCTTTTGTTTACATAATAACTCGACTAACTTTGTGGTTGCGTGATGGGGTAACAAAGAATCCCCTATTTGTCTAGTGAGCATTAGTGTAAAAGTTTGTATGTTTAGCGCCCCTGCGCTACGCGGCAGCTACGGGTGTCGCCGCCCGAACTTTTCCTCTACGGTCCGCAACATTTTTATTTGATACTTCTATGAGTTGCAACAGATCCGTTACGCGTTGAACGTGCATTGTTTATAACGCTTTCCATTTAACCCTTTGCTATTAGGGTTACCTACGCGTGCAGCCAGAGCAATGTAAATAATATATACAGCGAATAATGTACAAATATGTTCACCCCTGTTAGATCGGAAAGAGAAGCAATAAAACGCGTGAGGCGTGTGCGGTCGGCTTCCGAATAAAAGGACGAGTGTGTGTATATAAAAAATCTAACGAGGATGTAGGACAGGCGCGACCGGGTGCGTCAGCCGCTCTCGCGCCATTAATCTCAGCTTTATTATAAACACAGAAGCCAACTAAATCATAAACATGTTTAATGTGATCCTACTTGGTGAGCCCTTTCATTCGAATGCTTTAAATAAAGTGTTCATTGAACTATTTGGTTCACTTCACACACACAGTTGATAAGACTGTAGTTCCAGTACTTAAACTTATGCTTTCGTGACCCATAAAAACTAAAAGAGAAATATTAATACTGAAAATATTTGCACAAATGGCTTATAAATTGTTAGTACTATTTTAAACGATGAAAAGCTTTTGATCTCTTGTTTAAATTAAATAATATACCTATAAGTTACCTGGCGACTACTTATTGTCTACGCCTCCGTTTATAACTCAAGTGTTTCCGCATACGAGAGCGTTTCATATTTACTCGTCGGACAGTGAAAAAATTGTATTGGGATTGGGACAGCGATAAATAATGCGTGTCGGAAAATAATAACTCATTTCGCAACATGTGCTAACAATGGTCCACAGGGATAACCTATATTCTGCTTTGTAATTTCGAAAGGTATATTTTTAATACCATTCAAAACAAATAATATGTATTATGTAACCTACTTACCTAAGTACCTACATTCCAGTAAAATGTTACAAACAGCACGCTACTTTTTCGTGTTTTTCTCAAGGAATATGGCTACAGTCACATCTTCTGCCAAAACCTATTATTACGGCTGTCTACGAGGAAATATTATTTTATTTACTTCATATTAATATCCGAATAAATGTTACACGTTTCCTTTCATAAGATTCCGTTGATAATATAATTATTATTGTATTTGCTCTATTCTATGCGTCGGCCAAAATTGGTAAATACGTTTAATAACTATTAATATTGCCCTTAAATTACAGTTAATGGGTGCCCCTAATAAATTAATTACTATCCGAGCGCAAATATTATGGTCTCGTTCATTTAATTTATGATACCTAACGAACGAAAATGGAGTACCTAATACTGAAACGGAACGTATTTATCGACACAAAATAATTTGTACTATTATTGTCAAAGTTTTAATTGGTCAAGTTCGCGATCCGTCAGGTAGTGTGCAGCTGTTCTTAATAACTGTGCCGAAAGCTTTGCGAATTACGTCACACGCCATGTGCGGCGCGAATCAAAATGTGGAACACTCAGCTGCTTCAAGATTGATGACAATTACTGCTTCAGAATTTATTATTACCTACTTTAGCCTCTTCTATTCGGTTCGCAAATACTTTTACAATGTTCACAGTAAGTACCCTATTTGGCCCTCATAATTATTCCGTTGGGCATTGTTAATTTAATAGTTGCCCTCCGACGTGCTCGAAGCGTTTACAAATTTTGTTTTGATCAACATTCTTAGACGATATTCGCCAGTAAAGTTGTTTTGTAATTAATCTTCACGACTCACTCGCTCGATCTCGCTGAACTAATGAAATTGTAATTAACGTTATTACCTTTTCAATACGCTTTTTGTGTTTTATTGTAGGACTAAATGTGCAATGTTTCAAATGTTTTTCACTTTAAAGTTAAATTAAACAAACCCATAAGATTTTATCGAAAGACGTATGATATCGATCTATCTTCAACACAAGTCAATAGACACAGCAAAAGCTAATTAATTAAGACAACATTGTTAATAGAGTGAAACTAAATTTTCATGCTAAATTAAGTTTAAATTAAATTGGCAAAGTTTTGGTCTCGTAAGAAAGTGAGTGTGGGAACGTATAAATCCAAGAATTATAACAATATTGCCTATAAGGATTAGGAAAGTTTGCGCGCCGCCTCACGCCCCCCGCGACCTAACATTGTTGAACAAAACGACATAAATCTAAGTTAAAAGTTAATTTTGTCAATCCGGATAATTCCTCAAGGTTTAATCAGACTAAGTTGGGTGTAATTAATGTTCACTAAGGCCACACAATCTAGGAAAGCTTCGGCTTAGCCCGCTACGGAAATCGGAGTTAGCAGCGGCGGGCGGGCGCTGGCGTCGGAGCGCGGGAGCGACGCGCGCCGCCATCGAGCCGAGCGGGACCGAGCGGGAGCGGAGCGGCGGGAGCGCCCGAGCGCGCGCGGCCAGTGCCATGGCGGCGAGCGCCCGCACGGAACGCGCCGCGAACTCTCGCCGCACGGACGATTCACTACCCCCTTATTAAAATTTACGTCACTCGTCTGTCAAAACTCAGTCCAACAAATAAGCCGACGGACCTAGTTAATTAGACGCGTCCCCAGAAGGAAGTTTTAATAAAATTAATTCATAAACACTGCGGACTATGAAGTGATAAAGTTTACCGCTTTTTTGTGCGAGTTTCGACAACTGGAAAACTTTTTGAAGGACTTGGCGGTACAGTTTCACTGGATGTTTGTACGTATCGGTGTGTTGTCATTAATTTTATTATTCAAACAAGCGCATTATTATAGCCTGTTGACAGTTTTATGCTCAAAATAAATACCAACCTTTTGTCATAGCAGCAGCAACATCAATCATGTTTAATGTGTTCCTAATAATTGTTTAATTGATCGTGCGAAGCAGTATGTGACTAGAATGTGCTTAAAACCATAGAATATTTAATAAGTAAACAATCAATATGTGAAAAACTAATTAACAAAACCAGAAGGGACAAAAAAAGTAATTAGAAGAACACGAGTTGAGGGTCAATTTTATTACGTCACTGAAGATAGGGACAGATGTAAGTTGAACGAAACGTTCACTGAAACAATTGTGGCGTGATTAAAATGCAGAACAAAAGGTTCACCATTACGTGGTCGATTTCATTACGGAATTCGGTGGTCCCTTCTGCCGAATAACCGATACATCGGCCTCTGGCTCTCTCCCCTTTTCTTTACTAAATCACTGCCTATCTACATAAAGTAAGGCATAAAATACCGTAGACATTCATCCAATCCGTTCCATTGTGCCAATGTTTAATGAATCGGTTAAACACATTTTATTTAATTGGTTTTACACGCTAATAAATTTTATCGGTGCTTCTCTCTCACAACTGAATTCGTTTCAGGGCATTCAATATAAATGGAATGTCCTATAGCATTTCGAAGGGGCCGGCTGGTCTGAAATAGCTGGACTAATTAAAAAGTGATTATATTTTTCATAATTTTGGGGCCGAAATGGCCAGAATTATTTACATAATTGTGGCAATGGAATGCCTACGGTTATATCGGGTTACCTTAAACGGAGGAAATTGGTTGTATTATTATATCTACGCTGAAACATGAAACCACTTTCGCCGTCGCAAACCGCTGGAGAGCATTGCCATCGCAACGGCGGCTTTAGACATATTCCTTTCATTAGTTCCTGATGCTGAAACAGCTTTCAGCAATATGTCATAAACCTTCTCACTTACCTGCTAAACTAATGTCAGTTTCTTTAAATGGTAATGGTCTCGTCGCATATACATATACTTCGGGTTAATTAATTCAGGTACAAAATCTTGCTCTACATACCTGCCTGTTCAGAGAATGCCTGCATGTTTAAGTTGACATTTTCACTCAAGTTCCGCTCAGCTGATCTTAAAGCCCTAATTGAAATAAATTTTCAATGAGATGTTTTCCCGACGATTGAAGTTAGTAAATTTCTCAAGCAAGGAGGGTCTGATTAAGCTAACTGCCCTTGGCAGGGTTTAGGGTTGTGGGTCTAAGTCCTTGTAGAAGAGTTGCCCTCTCTAAGCCATGATAGGGACAACTTGAGGAATAATTTCCTCAAGTTGTTTTGGCAAGCCTATGGCATTCGTTTTTTTTAAATGTGTGATTAGTACTGCATGTCATTCTGTAGGCTGCGTGAACTTTTTGAGTACCTCATGGACGTTAGAAAGAATCATTGAATTTCCGATCTCGGCCCCGAGTCTGCTTCAATAGTGTCAGAATGATCTATCACTGATCTCATAATTATTGATTTTGACAAGTTTGGTGTTGTCAAAATCAACAATTATGAGATCATTGATAGACCATTCTGACACTATTGAATAGCAGACTCGGGGCCGAGATATGTTTTACAGACTGGACTTATAAATGCACCAGGTGTTGCCAGTGGCTTCGCCCGCTAAAACTAAAAAATTATTCCACGGGTAGATAAAATCGGGATAAAAACTATCCTATGTGTTAATCCAGGTTATAAACTATACGTGTACCAAGTTTTATCCAAATCCATTCAGTAGTTTTAGCGTGAAAGGGAACTATCCTCACAAACTTTCGCATTTATAATATTAGTAGAATGTGCCGTAATTTGAGTAAATACATCGAGGAGGTTGTGGCTAAATAATAACAGCCGCTCGGGTAGATCTATAGGTTGGACAGTAGATGGGCGGCTACCCATTAAATACCGACTTTTCTCTGTGCCTCGATTAGCACGCTTAGCCATTGGTGCCGGCTGACCTTTGTAGGTCTAAGATCTCTAAGGGGTATATTAGCTCAAAAAAGTAGTACGTAGGTACCTCCATGTAAAATATTGCTTTCATTTACATCCTGTTATAATTTATTTGGAAAAAGGCTAGGTATATAATGATGACGACTAAAGGCAAGATAAAACGATTTGTATCTTGTGTGATGCAATATCTTTTTCAACACTTCTTTACTTCTTAAAAAAGAGCAGTGACTTTCGACAGTGGGTCGTGAGTTCGAATCCAGTCAGGCGCATTACTTTGTGTAATTTATTTCATAATTTTCATAACCGCTGTTCTCGAAACGATGAAGGAAAACATCGTGAGGAAACCAACAAAAAATTCGAAGACTGTGTCATCTACTGGCACCCGCACTGGGCCCGCGTGTTGGATTGTAGCCCATGCCTCTCCTAGATAGGAGGCCTGAGTCCCTACATTGGGAATATTATAGGCTGATGATGACTTAACTTCGGTGATATTGCATTATCGCATGACTTAATTTTCCTATAAAGGGCAAATTTTCAATATTATTACATTAAAAATTAAATATTTGTAACAAAATGAAGAATATCACCAACAATGTATGATATTATGTAACCTGTCTTGATCTTGTAAATACCCGAATTCTGTACTCGAGTACAGGACGCTATAGTCTAAATAACTAATTAGATATTGAATGGATGTAATTCTAAATTGATTTTGAAATGCGATACCTGATACCTAACAATATTAAAATCAAGAGATCTTTCCGTTGTCAGAAATTATTATTGTTTCGGCTATAAGCGCCTCCACCCCGAGTTACCAATTTTACGAAGAGAAGACTTTGTGTCTTACATAGACTAGATAAGACATCAAACGTTTCTATATTTCAAGTTCTAGTCTATGCTAGATTATTCTCAAAGTTATCTGGCTCGTGCCGCCAACGCCCGTCGGCTTTATCTCAGAGGATTCTACACGTCAAAGAATAGACTTAGTGGAAAAATGTTAAACATTGTCCTTTTAACAAACGTAAAATTTCTTTCTAACAAGTACTTTCTTATTTCTTATTCTTACTTCACTTACAAAACTTAATAAGGAGGCTTACGTTTGACACACAAATACATGAATAAGTAAGTACATGGCTAGGCTTACATACGATAGATCTAAGGTGACCTTTTACAATACGGGGACATTGTTTTTCTTCTTATGTTGCCTTGTCCTATCCGGTATTAACAAGATTCTCAAAGTCATTTTAATGGTTCACATTAATTTGTGTTTGGTGAGGTAGAATACCTAAACTATTTATAAGGGGTTAACGTCAAAGTTAGCTCGTGGCTTTTTAATACCAGCCATAAATGTCGATCGAAGCCTACATTTGCTGAAGTCCGTCTGTGGAGGCGTGACTTTCCATTAGGCACATATCAAGACCTCTCAGAGCCTCGCAAAGCAAGTTAGATTCGCTCAGAAGCACAAAAGTATGAAGTCTTACAAGACGGTATCATCTACCCAGTTACAGGATAATGTTGGTCAGATAGGCAGTTCCTCTGATGAAATATATTTTGTCAATCAAACTAAATGTGACTGTCATCTTGAAGTCAAGCTCTGCAAACAAAGACACGATCATTTCTGGTTAGGACTTCCTACTGACTGGTCGTCCAGTATCTTGGTTGGTGACACAAAGTTTTTCCAATGATTTTTCAAAGGATTCAAGAAATGTTACAGCGTTAAAATAAGTCCCGTACGAGGCCAAAAGGCCACTATCTCAGCATGGTGCTGAGATAGTGGCCTTTTGGCCTCGTACGGGACTTATTTTAATTCTGTATTATTTTTTAAGTTTTCTCTTGTTTTCGTTCTTATGCAACTATTTTAATACTTTTAAGATGTTCGCAAAAGATACCGCGGCCTCGACATAAAGGCTTAGAATTGAACAGAGTAACAAGGGTGGTTTTTAGTCAGTAGAAGTCTGACACTTTCGCTCTGCCCAAGAGCGGGAGGGGTTACGATAATTTCCTTTATCGAAGCAAGTGATAATTATACAATACGCACATGAATCCAAAAAAACGCAGTCCTTCGTTCACACCACTGGACTATGTCTGCTATTATTGATGTAAAATCATGGTAAACATTTATGTCATAATAAATGAGAACACATAAGTACCTACTTAAATACATTTATGAAATTCGAATCACAACCAGATAAACGAACGCGGTGGCCTAATCTCAAAATTTTATCGTTCCGTGTGGCCTTTGAACTAAATGGTTAAAACTTTCAAGACAATATCTAACACGGAAGCAATAAAGGCACTTGTTTAAATGGCTTATGAGGTACTTATAGCTGTAAAGTAGCTACTTACTAATTGCGTTTGCGTTTAGTCCGTGGTTATCGTCTTCGGTGCGAATGTTCAGATCGTTCGACACACGTGTCTTCGTCGATCGGTTGGGTCCTCGCGAAATGGATCTATTCCGTGACTTAGCTACATATCAGGCGGTAGGGGGTTGGTATAGGCAAAGTTTTCTGTAATCTTTTGTTTTTCCGTATGGCTTTGTATGCGTTGTTAGTTTATTACCTACCGATTGATGTTTGTGTTTTTTGATGATGTCTGTAGGAAGCTAAAACGCTTTACTTTCGGGTTATTTGCAGGGTTCCACCTACTGGCCCTATTACCAAACCTCCGCTGTCCGCCCCTCAGTCCGTCCGTCTGTCTATCAGCGAGCAGGTTGTTGCTGCTGTAACAACAAATAATAAAAATAAATTAAAAAAATATGACGACTTCCCTACTATGCGCTTTCTTAAACTGAAGGCCGGGCCGGACACATGGTCCAGCAGTGGATTACTGTAGGCTAAGTATGATGATTTTTTGCATAGCAAGAATAGCCATAGCTTTTTTTTAACCAATCATGGTGTGCTATTTCTTATGTGTATGTTGCTATCCACAAACGAAAGAGCATTAGGTATCTTAGTACTCACAGAACAATACCTGTAAGCCGATAGTTTTAAAACACGAGTCGTAGACAACAACGTGTAACTTTATAGTAAGGTTTTACTTCTTTTGCTGCAAAGTTCCAGGTGGTAGATGTTACTACACAAGTTAATACAAAGAGCCTTTTAATGCCGATTGAATCGCAAGATAACTTCCACAAAGCAGATTTGATTATAAAATTAGATGTTTTGATAACTTTTCTTTAGATGACAGAAATGGCTGTTTAAATAGAAAATCTGCCTTCAGCGGAGTTTCAAAGATATCCTGACTGATATTACAAATGGGGCAGTAACTTTGTTTGTTTGACACACCTTAATGGCTTATACCTGATGACGTATTTAGATGAGATTTAACATACGGATAGAATATGACCTGGGTTAGGAAATAGGAAATCTATATAGGAATTTTGAGGACGTGGTGGAGAGCTACGGTGGCCCAGTGGTGGCGGCTCCGACATACGAACAGTAAGTCGTAGGTTCGAACCCAGGCAAGCGCATTACTCGTATTTTGTCTAATTTAATTAATCACCGCTGCTCTTAAAACGGTGAACGAGAACACATTGAAAGAAACCGGCATGTCTTAGAACCAAAAAAAAATCGAAGACATGTAACATATTGCCAATCCGCACTGGGCCGGCGTGGTGGATTAGAGCCCATCCCTCTCCTAGAGAAGAGACCTGAGGCCCTGCAGTAGGAACATTATAGGCTGGATGGGCTGATGAGTAACAGAGAAGCATGGATGAAGAAGACATGCTGAGCCGACCCCAAAGGAATGACATAAAGGCAAGAGACTGAATGATAGTAAAAAGGATCATAGTGCAGAAAATAGGTAGGCTAAAGCCCAATAATAAAACTTTTAGAATCGGTCTGATAATAGGGTAGTTAACAAAAAAACTAATTAGTCCGTCAGGTAGATTTCCAAAAAATATTGCACACGTATTTTTTCTTTTTTCACGTAAACAAACAATGAAGACGATACAGCGCTTTGAAAACTCGTGTGACGTCATTTTTCAAGACATTAGTATGACATTCTTTACCGGTGAGTGACGGGTTTTATCTTCGTCAATTTTTATTGATTTGCTAAAATAAAAAATACGTATCCAATATTTTTCGATAATCTAAAAGACGGACTAATTAGAATCATATTTTTTGAAGTCAGTAAACAACCCTATTATAATTTACATTTAACTGGTAACGAAATAAAAATACAAGTATTTATTCAAGGCAGACTATCATGCTTCAATATTTAAATCATACAACGATGTTCAAGCATTTTAATTGGTCTTTATGAAGTAAGCAGTCTATGTGGAAACAAGCGGTAGAGAGTTTTATAACATTGTTGATTTTGTAAAGAAAGCTTTTGGAGCATGTAAGTAAACGAAAACCAGTGGAGTGGAGCTTGACCACTGAGCGTTTGATGATTTAAGAATGTACTGAATTTCCTATTTTTAAAGTATTTTAGAAAACCTGCTAACGAAAATACTTTAAAAAATTCTATATTTTTTCTTCTCTTTGTCCGGTGAAACTGCGGGTTGGCCATTACGAAGATTTATTTGGTTATAACAGACCCAAGCATGAACTATTCTCACGTATAGTTAGATACCTATATTTTCAAGACGAACACTTCAAAGATAAAAGCTGCCTTCAAACAGAAAAAGTTAAGGCTCTCCGAAAAGTCCGAAAGTGGAACGAAGATAGCACGAACAAATAAAAACCTAAAACACAGGCCGCACATAGAATCGGGATCTCAGCCCTAAAGCCAGTACAAATACACACTATCTATGTATCCAAGCTTATACATTACGTAAGGGTAAAAGTATCGCCTTTATTTGCTCTATTAACAGCGCCCCTTATGAATCTGTAGCTTCCCAAAAATATTGCCTGATTACATAATTACTTTACCCATCTTCATTATATCCTACAAGTTTACAAGCTACATTTTCCATCGTTAAGTAAACAAGGTTAATTTTATTATGATAACCATTTATTATAATGAAGACGGGAAAAGTAAAATATTTAATTTAAAGAATATTCGTACAAGGTTTCAACCCCTTCAATCATTTTGAGTTGCTTCATTAAAAACGGTCCGTTTCAGCCGACGACGACAGGAAAATTAAAAAGCACAAAATAACCGAGTAAAAGAGAAAGCATCATGTATTTACACGAACAAAATGCATTGGTGGCGCAATTCATGTGAAGCATGAAGAATAAACGTTGGCATATCATCTCGTTAGGAAATATGGGACACGGTGCGACGCGCTCTGCAAAATGTGTTCCATTGCTCTTTGTGCCGCCTCCTTTTGTTCAGTGATCTACCCGCCTACCCACATGCCCAGTAACGTGTTGTGTTGTTTCTCAATAACTCGCTGCATAACGCTGCTAATTAAAGGGTCGTATACCAGCCCACTGGCACTATAAGAACAGGCTACTTTTGGAATAGTTGTAGCATTCTCTATGGTCTATGGTCCCATTCCCCGTTTTAAAACGGGATGTGACCTGTTTTTTAAGGGAAGTGTGTCATACGTACGTGTAGTCATGACAACACCATGTCCATGTACTACGTCCATTATTTATAATGGTTTGTTACGTGGTTAATTTTATGTGACAGCACTAATTCCTCACTGACACTTAGGTAGTGTTAACAGCGTTGCTTATAGTTATACATAGGATAGAATGGATTGTTCTTTAGTATACATAATATAATATACAACGTACAAATAACATTGATGAAAAGAAAGAACACCATGTTTTTATAAGTCATCATATGCCAAGCCTTTTCCCAATCATATTAGGATCGACTTACCGGATGCAGCTGAATTCCAATATTTTATATGGACCATATATGTTTTTATAAGTAACAAACTTTACAAATCCAGAGAAAGGAACCTTCTCGGAAGAGCTGGTGTGACCAGGAGTTTTCAGTTTTATAGCTCCTTGTTGCAACTTCCCAGATAGAATATTTTCAAGGTCTAGGTTGGCCATATACCATTATCTTTTGCAACCATAACTATGTTCCACTAGTTTAACAAGAGAGATATCTTGCATAGACACGAGGTAAAGGCAAAATATCTCTTGGAGGTATATTAATAAACGATTCTCGTCTCGATTAATGTCTGCGTGACCTCACATTATTTAACTAATAATATCAAGTCTGTTGTCCCACTGTTACCTAATGATACACCCACATGTTTAAGCCCCATGGAAACGGGACCTTTTGCCATCAATCGACAGACTCCGTACCATTTACACATTTTTTACGTTGAAAAAACCTCTGTTTATAGTAAAGTGGGTTTTACAAAAGGCCTCATTCAAAATATGATTGGTCATGTCATACGTATTTAACGGGATTCAGTTAGTTCACCCTTCTAATAATGTTATTATAACGTTAGTTTACAAACCACAACAGACTGTTGATTCAATTAGGGATGTAAAGCATAATTAAGTCATTCAATTATAACGAATAATAAACGTATTACGTACGTGCACACCCTGTAGGAAATGCTTTCACGGTATTCTACAGAGTGTGTGGAGTTACAAAGCCTTCAATTAGTGAGGGATTCTCTTTTCTCGCTATTTCTGTCGATTAATGAGGCTCTACTCCTACACAGTTACTGATGCATTGGAACACTCTTACTATGGAGGTAATAACTGCTATTTGGCACCTTCGTCAAATAGTATTTAATAAAAATAGTGGCAACATTGTCGACAAACGTGGCGATGCTGCCAACCTCTTGGGAACTTTGCCTATTGATAGCGAGGTGAATGATATTTTCGATGTCCAAAGCTGCTACGTAATTATTTGTTTAACTCTTATGTATCTAAATAGAACCCTAACCACTTCGAATAAATAAACATTTCAGAGTTTAATTACAGATTTACGTGACCTACTTAAAAATGGACTCCCATTTTTGTGTGTTCACCCTAGGTATCAGATAACCAGGCAATGTCCCCACGGTTAGGACACAACGCACAAGATTCTTTCTTCTCTGTGGGGCTGTGGGTTGTTCACAAAGACACCGCGGCCGCAACATACAGGGCTAAGAAGGAACATGGGTGGTTTTTAGTAAGTAGAAGTCTGACACACCCCTCGCTCTGCCAAAGAGCGGGAGAGGTTATTTGATGATTTTCCACCCGCCAAAAGAAAAAAAGCTCATGCCTGTGAGAGAGAGAAGCTCGTCAGTCACAACGTGAGTTCCTATGTATCATCATCTTCTGACCTTGTCCTGTTTTATTTGGAGTCTGCGCAACACGTTTTCTTATGCCATTCTCTCCTGTCAGACGTCCCGGCTCCACATGAGACACGTGCTGCCAAAATTACTTTCGATCTTTTCCAATGTTTGTCATTTCGCAAGTACCAAATAAATGCTAGCGTCTGTTCCAACTTAAATAAAATAAATTGGTGTTTACTTAAATAAGGTTTAAAACTTTACGATGGAGCACAGTTTACATAAACGAATCGGAGAACTCTTCATTTGAAAGTTTTAAACAATTAACGGACTTGGTTATATTTAAAATAGTATAATATAGATAAGAAAAGTAAAGAGAATAAAGTTTCGCAACAGTTAAGTCGCAAGCGAGATGTATACTTATATACGAGTTTGAAATTAAATAAGCTCTAGAAATTTTGAAGCAGATTTCAAACTTGAATTATTTCAGGTTAAGGGTAGCACTAGATCCGTATTAACTCACTATGTGAATATAGAGCTACTTGATTTAATTAAAGTTATAGATAAAAAAAATATTAAAAGGTAATGTCGTTGAGTTTTTCCATTAGGAATTTCTGAGTAGACTAGCGTCCTATTATATTGGTCCCGGCGAAATGGGGATGTCCGATTGGGTACATATCTGACTAACCCTTCGGGGATTACAGCCGCGATGTTATGTTATGTTTGTTGAAAGGCAATAAGCATTATTTAACTATTATTTTCTGCTGTAACGGTAATAAATAAAAAAAAGAGAGAGAAAGCTTTGGACTTGTTTCATTGTTATTTTTCACAGTTGCAATATTTTACAATTAAAATATACCTACTGTATTGGACACCAAAATTGTTATGTATTGTCAATATATAAATATGATATCAATAGGTATACTAATTGTATTATACTGTCATCTAAACTGAGCTGCAAAATCTTACAAAATACCCCGAGATTTTCCAACAGTACCTTATTTCATTCTGTAGGTAGGTACATCACTAAACGCGGTTACTCACTTTCAAAATTCGTCTTGCCTGATATTGAAAAGGGCAGCCCAAATTGAAGGATTAAATGTTCCGTCTGTGTCAATATGATAAGAGCTGTGAAAGGCTCGGCTCTCAACCCCGAAATAAATGTAAAGTTGGAACAGAGGACAAAGAACTAGCAACGAGATTGGTCAGAGGCGATCGGTGGCAGCTGTGTTTCATGTCGCCTCACTCATCCTTTATGTCTCAGCTGTTGTAGCACCCTTCAGACTTTCCACAGCTACAAACTCGGGACCACCGAAATGTATCTCATTAACATTTCATCAAACAAACACCAGCCACATGTTATTACTTTCCTATTTGCTCTTCTCAAAAACAACAACAATTTTATTAACACACCGAACTAATTTGTGTATTGTATTAAAACAACAATATTTGCGTTACTAAATTGCCTTTGTTATTGTCAGAACAATATATTTTTTACGTAACAAAAAAATAATCAAAACACTTCCAGAACTTATTACAAGTTTCAGGAGAAAAACTTGAATTGCGGACACAAGTTGTTCCCTCGCAATATTTGAGTCGTACATAAAACACGCCGTCGCTCTCGATGGGAATGTATTTGGATGAAATCTAATAAGCTTTTTGGAATGGCGCGTAAATTAAGGCTTTGAGCTTGCAGATTTAATCAAATTAGAGCCGTAATTTATCACAATAATATGAATAAGGGTATTTGATTCGGTTTATAAAGTATAATATAATTATAGAAGAGCTACATAATTCATTTACTGTTCTATCAAATATTCGTTTCCAAGTAATAATACAATTCAAGAATTTAAATTCAAACCAATCATCGGAAAAGAATTCGTAAAAGTTCACCAAAACGTTAATCTGTCTGGGGATCTCTGTTTTTATTTGTACGCAAATCAGGCTTCTAATATTACTTTTGAAATTCTTATGATACGCTTACTCTGAGCGCATTTTGACGGTGATATGAAAATAAGCTCCTTTTTTCAGGTTCAGTGGAAAATGGGATTGACATAAAATGTGTGTGATTGTGTGGCGAACTAACACCCGTATTGTTGTGAGCTAAAGAAGTGACTACACTGTATTGTGTTGAGCAGTGACTGAGGAACAGTGATATAGTGGTATGTGCTTCGGGTACCGGATATCAGGTGGAATGGAGGTCGTACCATCGAGCGGAAGCCGCATTCTTGTGGCGTTCTTTGCTACTGTCTTCTGGGGAATGGGTGAGTACTTCTACATAACATAACTCTAACATAACGCCCTGAAAGCTGCAGATAGATAGACAAAGGTTGGTAAATCATCAAATAACCCCTCCCGCTCTTGGGCAGAGCGAAAGGGAGTGTCAGACTTCTACTGACCTAAAACCACCTATGTTATTTCTTAGCACTTTATGTCGAAGCTGCGGTATCTCTAACGAACAACACGCAGCCCAATAGATAGTTAGCGATTGTAGTTGGGCTGGAGTGATAAACAGTTTAAGATCTAAGTACCTAAAGATTTTTATAAAGATTTTTGATGAATAATAATAAAAAAAAATATAAACGTAGGTACATTTACTAAACCCACTTTTAATTATTTTATTTTAATCTTCAAACATCGCCTGCAACTAAGATTCATAAAATTCGTCTATGTCATTATTGTGTTAACGTCTAGACCCTCCTAAATTATCTTTTTCGTTTCATTTTCCTTTACCAAAGTTCATACATGTAAATATTCACGTCCAATGGACCAGAGCGAAGACTCTTTATCCCCACAATATCGATATAATTTTCTATTTTCTTTCGTGTACCTACCCTGTACTACAGGGTTAAATGTCAAGTATGTAACTTACGCTGGAGTGGGTGTAGAGAAACAGTATCCTTTAGATACTAAAATCATATAATACCGGTAGGTATATAGGTAACTACCTGAAAGGTCAATAGAACCAAAACAATGTTTTGTCTTACGAACATAAATATTTATACCGTGGCAAAATACTTAAGGAGTAGTCTTAAGAAATAGTGGTTACAGCTTTGAGAGTAGACCTATTGAATTATATCAAAACATAGAAATTGTAACATAGAATTTTACTGAATAATTAAAGAGGACTAGTGCTTCAGTGGTCTAGCGGTCGTAGGCACGACTGCCGGGGTCCTTAGTTCGATTACCGAATCGCGCGAGCAAAGTGTTATTAGGCGGGTCTATCAGGCATTTTTTTGTATCAGCCACCGAGTCTGGATTTGTGCCCCGTTGATGGACCTATAACAAAGAACTTAAAAAAATGGAGGTGCAAGAATTAGCCCGAATATACTTACATATATTTTACAAACTAGCGGACGTCACGCGCTTTCACCCTCGTAGTTCCCGTTCCCGTGGGAATATAGGGATAAAAAGTAGCCTATGTTACTTAGGGTGAATGTAGCTTTTCGATGGTGAGAGATTTCAGAAATCGGCGGAGTTCATTCATTACAAAACATACATACACACACACAAAAATACAAATCTTTCCTCTTTAATATTAGTGTAAAGCTTTTAACATAACTGGCGCAATGTGGGTGTATTAATAAGTACAGCCTTACTCTTTGGGGATTACAGGTGTGATGTTGTGTAGCTATGTGAAAATGACCGACTACACATAACTTGAAACAATACAAGCTTCGTATCAGATCATCATACAAGCAGTATTAGTTACTAATTATGTTGTACGATGTATCTCTAATCATGCAATGTTGTTGATTAGGCGTTAATCTAGCTAGGGTTTGAGTTAAATTTGATTATGTTAAAGTGCTTTTGAATAAGATATCAATTACGATGCTACGTCGCGTCGGAACTGAATTATGTTGAGCACACTCTTAACTACCTGTGTAAACATATACATAGGACTGACGTATCGACATTACATCAGGCTACCTCGATGATCTAGTGGTCGTAAATGCGACTGTTGAGCATGAGGTCCTGGGTGCTATTGCCAAGTCGGGCAAAGTGTTATTGGGTTTTTCCCTCAGGAATTTCTCAGTACGTAGTCACGGAGTCGGTTTGTTAGTAATAGGTTCACCCCCTATTAGGGTGAGGCCAAACGAGCGTAATTTTGTTAGTCGTGAGTTACAGAATAGGGATGATTACTGACTTAAAAAAATATGATACGATTAGTATCATATTTTTTTAAGTGAACGTATTTTTTGTTTTATCAGATCAATACAAATTGACGAAGATAAAACGCGTCAAAGATTTGAGTGGAGGGTGGTGACGTCACTGACCGCTAAAAAGTGTCATACTAATGTATTAGAATATGACGTCACACGAGTTTTCAAAGCACTGTATCGTCTTCATTGTTTGTTTACGTGAAAAAAGAATAAATATGTGTCCAATATTTTTTGGAAATCTATCAGACGGACTAATTAGTTTTTTTTTGTTAACAACCCTATTCAATATAAGAAATTTCATACAAAAGTCTTATTTGATTCACACGGCGGCAGCGACGCAAAATGAGTTGTCTGCCGACTCACACAGCATGACACACGTAATTTCTGCGACTCACGAATCACAAAATAGGGGATCGGACAAAAAAAAATTAATTAGCCCGTCAGATAAATTTCCAAAAAATATTGGATACATTTTTTTCTTTTTTCACAAAAACAAAAAATGAAGACGATAAAATTCTTTGAAAACTCGTGAACTCCTCGAAAACGTCACATGTTAGTACATTTTTTACCTACAAATGACGTCACAACCCCGTCATGATCTTAGACGCGTCTTCGTCAATTTTATTAATTTGTAAATTGTAAATTTTTGTGTAAATAAAAAACATGTTTCCAATATTTTTCGATAATCTAACTGACGGACTAATTACAATCATATTTTTTTTGACTCATTCCGATCCCCTATTACGCTCGTTTGGCCTCACCCTTATGCGGCCGATACACACTCGACGAGTGGCATGGGGAGTAGCGAGGAGAGGAGGCAGAGACATAGTGTAGCCACTTTACTCGTCATGCTCCTCGTCCTGCCCACCGCTCTCTATGTTGTCGGTTTTTGTTTTTGTAGGAGCGCCTCGATTAATTGCGCGAGTAGAGCATGTGAACAGAGCGGGCAACATGGCGGCAAATAGCGGCAGCACGAGGAGCATAGCGATGATTAGCGCGAGGAGCATAGTGTGGCGGCCGCATTAGATGAGGCTGGCAAAATGTTAGCGTACATTTTGCCAGTCATTAGGTACACCTCTGTATTACCCTTCGGGGATAACAGGCGTGATGGTTCATGTAATTTGGACTAGTTCTATTTCAGAAAAAGGTGTAGGGTTCCGTGCAAAAAGAATTTAAACACATGAAATTGTTATTAACATCCAATTAAAATAGGGAAGTCATACTTTCATCAGTTCACTTAGACTGACGTTGTGGGCAACAGCTAGTTAAAAATAAAGCATCCACCTGCAAAGTAAAATCTAAAAATAAACTTTCATTATGTATAAGGGAAATGGCCTCACGCAAAAGGTAGCCAACGGCTGAAAGACTATAAAAGTGATTGCAATATTTAACCACGTGAAAAATAAAGAAGCAATATCAAAGGTGATTGATATTACTTCATAATAAAACGACTTTATTATGATAGCAGCTTCCAATTTACGACTATCTAAAACGAAATGAGAGCGCCCCTTAATATCAATTACTCTATTTTGTTTATACTTATTCTATTTTTTTATAATGCCATGCAGTGAGGAAAAACGCCTGAAATTAATATATCCTTGCGCAAACATTACCTGGTCTATATTACGTAGAAAGAAAAAACATTGCTTTGCGTTTATCAAAACGTGCACTTACGCTTGATTGCTATGTGAATGTGACAATGATGTAAATATGAGCCGAAGTTCTGTTTCTAAATTGAAAATAAGCTAAGCACCTACTTATGTAAGCAGGCGGTATTTTTCGGAAAACACTTTATTTTTTCTTATATTCTAAGTACCAGCAAAACTATCATACGAAAATTACTTTTGAATTAATCTGTAGGCCGGTTTTAGTAACATTTTCTTAGCATTTCGAATAAAATAAAAACAATGTAGGTAAGTAGTCGTCGTGGGTGTCTACGCAAAATAAAAGGCCTACTTATAGGCCTTATAATTGGGTCACAAATCGGTCTTCGTATAAAATTGTTCTACAAAATTAATTTATATTGAGCGCTTAATTAATTGTTTGTTTATGTTTTCACTTGTGTTCGTCAATTTAGACGGAGGATAATTTAACTTAACTTAAATATACAGATAAAAACATTTCTAACCACGTGTATGAGCAGATACATGAACGTGGATAAAGCAAAATAAGTAAGTAAGGGTCGTAGCAGGTGTTATTCTGTGGTGCCCCATGGGAAAATGCCGTGAGTTTAAGTATGTACCTATTTATGTAAATAATCCTGGAAGTCTTATGAATTGGATCAATCTTAAAACGATTCGGAAAAATAAACGTCGAAATTATAGAATAGACAAGAATTGTCTTTAAAGAACTTTTGATTCAAAGCTTTTTTAATTTATTAATTTACTAGCTGAACCCGGCATGCCTTGCAATGCCCTTTTTCCTACCTACTACCTACCTACTACCTACCTACTACCTACCTACTACCTACCTACTACCTACCTACTACCTACCTACTACCTACCTACTACCTACCTACTACCTACCTACTACCTACCTACTACCTACCTACTACCTACCTACTACCTACCTACTACCTACCTACTACCTACCTACTACCTACCTACTACCTACCTACTACCTACCTACTACCTACCTACTACCTACCTACTACCTACCTACTACCTACCTACTACCTACCTACTACCTACCTACTACCTACCTACTACCTACCTACTACCTACCTACTACCTACCTACTACCTACCTACTACCTACCTACTACCTACCTACTACCTACCTACTACCTACCTACTACCTACCTACTACCTACCTACTACCTACCTACTACCTACCTACTACCTACCTACTACCTACCTACTACCTACCTACTACCTACCTACTACCTACCTACTACCTACCTACTACCTACCTACTACCTACCTACTACCTACCTACTACCTACCTACTACCTACCTACTACCTACCTACTACCTACCTACTACCTACCTACTACCTACCTACTACCTACCTACTACCTACCTACTACCTACCTACTACCTACCTACTACCTACCTACTACCTACCTACTACCTACCTACTACCTACCTACTACCTACCTACTACCTACCTACTACCTACCTACTACCTACCTACTACCTACCTACTACCTACCTACTACCTACCTACTACCTACCTACTACCTACCTACTACCTACCTACTACCTACCTACTACCTACCTACTACCTACCTACTACCTACCTACTACCTACCTACTACCTACCTACTACCTACCTACTACCTACCTACTACCTACCTACTACCTACCTACTACCTACCTACTACCTACCTACTACCTACCTACTACCTACCTACTACCTACCTACTACCTACCTACTACCTACCTACTACCTACCTACTACCTACCTACTACCTACCTACTACCTACCTACTACCTACCTACTACCTACCTACTACCTACCTACTACCTACCTACTACCTACCTACTACCTACCTACTACCTACCTACTACCTACCTACTACCTACCTACTACCTACCTACTACCTACCTACTACCTACCTACTACCTACCTACTACCTACCTACTACCTACCTACTACCTACCTACTACCTACCTACTACCTACCTACTACCTACCTACTACCTACCTACTACCTACCTACTACCTACCTACTACCTACCTACTACCTACCTACTACCTACCTACTACCTACCTACTACCTACCTACTACCTACCTACTACCTACCTACTACCTACCTACTACCTACCTACTACCTACCTACTACCTACCTACTACCTACCTACTACCTACCTACTACCTACCTACTACCTACCTACTACCTACCTACTACCTACCTACTACCTACCTACTACCTACCTACTACCTACCTACTACCTACCTACTACCTACCTACTACCTACCTACTACCTACCTACTACCTACCTACTACCTACCTACTACCTACCTACTACCTACCTACTACCTACCTACTACCTACCTACTACCTACCTACTACCTACCTACTACCTACCTACTACCTACCTACTACCTACCTACTACCTACCTACTACCTACCTACTACCTACCTACTACCTACCTACTACCTACCTACTACCTACCTACTACCTACCTACTACCTACCTACTACCTACCTACTACCTACCTACTACCTACCTACTACCTACCTACTACCTACCTACTACCTACCTACTACCTACCTACTACCTACCTACTACCTACCTACTACCTACCTACTACCTACCTACTACCTACCTACTACCTACCTACTACCTACCTACTACCTACCTACTACCTACCTACTACCTACCTACTACCTACCTACTACCTACCTACTACCTACCCACTACCTACCCACTACCTACCTACTACCTACCTACTACCTACCTACTACCTACCCACTACCTACCCACTACCTACCTACTACCTACCTACTACCTACCTACTACCTACCTACTACCTACCTACTACCTACCTACTACCTACCTACTACCTACCTACTACCTACCTACTACCTACCTACTACCTACCTACTACCTACCTACTACCTACCTACTACCTACCTACTACCTACCTACTACCTACCTACTACCTACCTACTACCTACCTACTACCTACCTACTACCTACCTACTACCTACCTACTACCTACCTACTACCTACCTACTACCTACCTACTACCTACCTACTACCTACCTACTACCTACCTACTACCTACCTACTACCTACCTACTACCTACCTACTACCTACCTACTACCTACCTACTACCTACCTACTACCTACCTACTACCTACCTACTACCTACCTACTACCTACCTACTACCTACCTCCTACCTACCTACTACCTACCTAAATACTACCTACCTACCTATCTACCTACCTACAACCTAACTATCTACTTACCCAAAAAAAAAAGAACAAAAACTATCCTATGTCCTTCTCCTGGCTCTAAACTACCTCCCTGCCAATTTTCAGCTAAATCGGTTCAGCCGTTCTTGAGTTATAAGTGAAGTAACTAACACGACTTTCTTTTATATATATAGATGTAAACACAAAATACAAAAAAAGGACTTTTTAACAAAAAAAACCGACTTGAAAAAAACAAAAACACAAAAAACATCAGAAGAAAAATCAGATTCTGAAGTCGTTTTTGTTGCCACCGACTTCAAAAGCTGCTTTTTTTTAAAGTTGTAGTTAGTAAGAGGAAGTTGTAATATCCTATTTAAATATTTTTTATGCATTTAACATTCAACGAAGTAACGTAACCCCTAAATCTTCAAAATTCCCTTCAGCTTTTAACGCCTAACCGTTGAGGAGTAGTACCATCCATAATCAGCTCACCTAGATAACCTGAAAGAATACAACCATATATATCACGTTCAGGCGTCTTTGAGTAATTGGTGAGTATATATGAAAAAAGATTCCGACGAATAATTATTGAGAACCTTCTTTTTTACCCGATTACGGCGAAGCCAAAAGGAAGGGTAATAATTTTTTTTAAAGTCGGTTTATTAGATTTACCTTCTATCATCAGGTCAACCTAATAGCCTGAAAGAATACAAGTATCGGTACGTAAGTACGTATAATTTTGAAAGAATTTTCTTTCAACTCCTAACCGTTGAAAAGTTCTACTTTCCATCGTCGGCGCATTCACATTCAATTATGATTATCAGACGCAAATACTTGAACAACTTCAGAAAATATATGGAAAACGTAAAGTGTGCCTATAAAATTTGAGGGTTACTTTGTTCTATTATAAACTTAATTAACAAACTAAAAAATCCATACCAATATTAAAAATGTATAACTAACTCTGTCTACCTGCCTGTGGTCCACATTGGCCCTGGATTGAAAGGTTTTGGAAGTCATGAGGTTGACTTTTGCCCTTTCTTACATCTCTTTATCTTTCATAAAAGGTAAAATAAGTATAATACTTACTTTTGCAACCCACCGCACTTGTATTATGGGTGCTCGAACACAGTGGTGACGAAAATAACTTATAAGGAATATTCCTAGTTTAATCCCAATTGCACAAGTTTTGTATCTGGTCACTTATACCAATTCCAAAGGTCCAATTATTGTAAAATAGGTCTTGAATCAATAATAATATTCTTTACAAGCTGGTCCCTGTAACTTTCATCCGCGTGAAATTATTATAAAAATACTACTTATCTATCTTATCTATTATAATGTAATCGAATCATAATTCGAAAGACACGTGGCGCCCGCCATCTATTGTAATTAGAGCGCTATTGTGGTATCCGAGGAAAGCCCTTGGGAACCCATTTTTAGGGATAAAAAGTATATTTTTTCCCGTTTCTATACATCTGACATCGTAGGTATATGCAAAATTTCAGGATGATCGGTTCAGTAGTTTAGGCGTGAAAAGGTAACAAACAAACAAACTTACTTTCTCATTTATAATATAAGTTTGGATTATGTTTAAGTGAGATAATTCCCGACCTCGAAAAACAAGTAACAAAATAACCTTAATTATCTTGTCGCCGTAATTTTTAACAATGTTTTTATTGACACAAAAGGTGTAGTCAAATCGGGTCAGTAATGTGATGTCTGGGGACTAATCCGTGTGTTAATTTTCATGATTATCGCTAACAGCATTAATATTAGTTCATTATTATTATGTGTTGTTGAGAATGATTGCGAACATATAATTATACAACCTGTATTATACAATCGCCTATGTACTCGTAATAATAGACTACGAATTACCAAGGTATTCGATAATGCTAGGTTTAAATTAGTTTTAAATATCATCTAAATGTAAACGACTTTTTATTGTGCTGAGCTCAAAAATTGTTTTTAGTTTTCTGATAAGAATGTAAACGGAATGTGATAATTTCAGTTAGGATTTAGAACTAAATATTAAACATGTAACTAATTAATTGTAGTTATCTAAGGACCTGGGGCGTACCCAAAATAGAATCATCATCATCATCAGCCTATTAATGTTCCCACTGCTGGGACACAGGCCTCCTCTCTTCGAGAGGGAATGGGCTATAACCTACCACGCGGGCCCAGTGCGGATTGGTAGATGTCACAAGTCTTCGAATTTTTGGTTCTAAGACATGCCGCTTTCCTCATGATGTTTTCCTTCACCGTTTTTGAGAGCAGTGGTGATGAAACAAACTACACAAAGTAATGTGCCTGCCGGGGTTCGAACCCCCGACTTACTGTTCGTAAGTCGGGGCCGCCACCAATGGGCCACCGCTGTTCTCCAAAATAAAATAGAATAATTTATTTCAATCAAATATCATATTATTTTACATAAAATAACACAACTTACACTACTTTAGTTATCACGAAACATTTGATTGCTCAGCAAATTTAATGATCCATACAGCAATGGTTTAGGTACTGATAACCAATCCATCCGCGAATACTAGCCCGAACTTTGCGGACCAAGGATATGCACCGTTTTTGCATGGTCCTACCTACCTGTGACTTGGCGAATATACCTGATGCGCGATAAAATTTTAAACATATTATTATATTGCACACGCACGGCATTGTACTAACTATTATTGTAAAGTGGAAACAACAAAGCCATCTAGTTTTTCCTTCAATACATCCAGAAAACAGTTTCGCTTTTCACTAACAGCGCCTTTATGTAAACGTCTGTCGCCAAAATATTTTGTATAGAATAGTTCTTGTTTGTCATTATTATAATGTGCTACATTTTTATGCTTCTTCTAAGGTTTCTAGGTACTTAAACAAATGGAAACCTAAATTCTTGTCCTAAATACATTTTCACTTTGGCTGAATTTAAAATCGATTAATGGTTGGGCTCTATTTTAAAGGTTCTTTGAGCCCACAAAGTCTTTTTCTGACTTTATTTATAGTAATATATAAGTATTTTGTAGTAATCCTTTTCTATAACTAGGCAGCTGGACATTTAAGACTAGAAATAAATAATGAGTTACGAATAAAAATTACGAAGAATGGTGATTATTTTTTAACAGAAAAGAAAAATTAAATAATGTTCTAAGTAAAGAATTTATAGATATGGAATTGGGAATATACCTTCATATTTTTTCTTCACAAAAACCTAGTTCTTCAAGCAATTTGCGAGTCGATTCAGGCTCGATATTGCGTAGTAATAATATTACATCTTGAAAAAATATTTTCGGTCCTTTAGCTAAATCAATATTATTGTGTTACTTCTAACATAACTTCATATATTCGAAATAAGGCTGCAGAAAATGATGATACTTACTCGTATTATGATTATTTCCTAAAAGAAGAAGATAGATTGAAAGAGCTTCTACAAAAGGTCATATTTCTTCGCAAAACCTACTTCTATACCCAATTTCCTAGCCGGTTGACGCTGAATACTACCCAATAAATAGCACATACAATATTTAATTTCACCCTGCAATCCCCGGAGGGTTAGAAACATGTGTATCTCAGTACAAATCAGATACATCTTGATATTTTAGGTCTAATATAAATAGCTTCGTATATTCCCGTCACCCGTGTATGCCTAATGGCAGAAGGGTTCTTTAGCAATTGATTGCGTTAGGTTTGCAAAGGTACTAGAGAGATGGCATGTCACCATTAAGGACACATTTCCAATTGCTCACCCTTTTACCTAGAGGTTAACTGGCTTACTTGTTACCCACACGCCGAAAAGGCAACCTGCAAATAAGATTCTACCTTTGCCTATTTTAGAATGTACACGTGCGCCTTAAGAGGGGACAGGGCCTGTGAAAATTTTGAATAAACTTTTGCCGTCATGTCATGCCTGCCCCCCGTAGAGTGCGATAAGGGCCTGGTGTGGCTCAGACTGATTATTATAATATCCCAAAAATATTATAATATATATTATATTTACAACATCGACGTTTCGTATTCTCCTTTTTTATTTTCCTCAAAACCAGGGCCGATTCAATTTGTGACATTATAAGTAAGTTGTGTCTAGGTTCTAATTAATTGCTTTTGTGTTAAAAACTTTTTGAACTTATCTAATGGTCCTGGTGGTTGCCGTAAAAATGCGGCATTTTCGTCATTTCTGGTGAGTACATTTTTCTATGGGTTAGTGGTTGTTTAGGTTTGGTTGGTAGGTATTGATTGCTGAATCAAAGAAAACGGACAAACCTTGATATTATGAGAAAATATTGCTCATGAGGCAGTAACTATGGAAGAAAAAAAAGGATAATACATTTGTAAGGAGAATCGCAGCCCCTGTTCCCTCCTAATACGGGACTGGTCGTTTTGGAATGTTTTGTTTAAAAATTAAGACTTCATTATGACTTTATGAGTTGTGAGGTTACCTCTTTGTTTAGTAGCCGCAAGCGTCGAACATGAGGTTTTAGTGTCAAGGTCTGGGTCAGGTAATGTGTTATTGGGTTTATCAAACAAAAATTTCTGAGTAGCAGATGATTCCCTGATTCTGGATACTTTTGTAGGTGTTGGTACTATAATAGGTACAGATCTACCTATCTGTTCGTGGATTACATGTTTATTCGAATCTAGTCCTCTTCTGAGCGTGGCGATGGCAATCTAAATTGAATCGGCCCAGACTTTGATTACGAGTTTACTTAACAGGTCACACATCCCTGATAAACGAAATCTGTCATCTGACTGAAGTACGGTAACACGGTGTTTGCTGCTAGCGACGAGACATTAGTATCGTACATCATACTACCCACATTACCCACCACGTGCTTCGAATGTAGTAATATCATACTAAAAGTAATTTGTGATCAGGAAATATATCCACCAATAATATTCGCATTATTTCACTGCGAAGGCCGAACGTCATGAGTACATATCTAACTATGATTTATAACGTAATAAGGATCGTTGGGGCCAATAAAAGCTTTCTCTCCTTGAATTCTATATAATGGCTAACGAAAGTTTTTGCGGTAACAAAAACAACTACATCTGGACGATATCTAAAGGAAAATGGAACACAAACGTAATTCAGTAAAAATGATGGAAATGGTCCTCGCTTGTCCCATGTTAACATTGAACATGTTGGCACAAAGGAATTAGGAATGAGCTTCTATTTATTTCGTTTTATTTAGCAAAATATAATATTATCGCTTGATAAACAATAGAAAAAACTCAATTTGGTCTTTGTTCTAAGATATAAAAATGAAATAATAAGATTGAGTTTAGTTTATTGCTTCCATTGCTTGAAACTGTTAATACAATAAAAAATAAAAAGACGTAGGCATAAAATACATTTCTTTTATATAAGTGTTAATAATTGTTTAACATTTTGTATAAAAACTTGTAAATGTTGTTGTTGTTGTAAATTCACGACACATATCGAATAAACACCACAGCCAAGCCAACGTACGTTATAATGAACGACTATTTTAAACCATTTTTCCAACTTTCCTATTTACCCAAACGAAAATTTCATAATGATTATGCAAATTGACCAAACCACTAATTATAGTATTAATGCTAACATGATTTCATGTAGTACTAAATCGTTCTAATTAACTATTAGTGAACATTTTAAAATTAGAGTTCAGTGCCGGTAAATTACCAATTAATGAGCAAAATGAATATGTTGAAGTTGTAAACTAGGTAATTAAATAACTAACTCTAATCAATCGTACTGTCACAAAACTGATGAATTAATGATTGAAATCAACATTTAGAATTGATTTAAGAGCGTAATATAAAAACTTCTCACTGCTTCAAACAGTACATATGTAACATAATATAGCCCCTAATAACAGTGGCGTGCAGTGCAAACAAAAAAAGAAAAAAAATTGTCACATTTATTAATCTAAAATATTTGAAAATAAGACTGTAAAAACAAAAGTTCTAAATACAAATTTAAAATTCACCACATTATTCAAGGTTTAACTCACATTTTCTAACAGCGGCGATGCAAACAGAAGAAAGATTCGGCCACCTCAAATATCTCATCCAAGTGAGTGGGTGATAGTTACAGAACACGCCACTTGCAAGTTTTTGGATTAATTTTCGTAATTCGGATACCTAACTATCTTTAGATAAAACAATCTTATCATTATACGTTAATTGAGAAAACATTTAACCTTTAACATCTAACAAACACACATTATCAGCACAAAGTTAACAAGTAAATACTTTACCTTTGTTATTTTGTCAGTGAAAAAACAATTAATACACAACTAAATTAATATTTACACTACTGTTAATAATGTTAACTGTACGTTTTCGGTTTCAAAACAAAATCGCGCTATAAATTGCTTGTCACAACAATGAAACAATAATGGCTTCCTCTTACGTAAAATATAAATATAAATTCCTGATGGACAAATTATATCCACTAAAAACAAAACTTGTAAAAAAACCCAAGTCGCGCAATTTAGTTCTTTTACCGTAAAAAGCAGTGAGATCCATGTAATACCAAGTCAGTTAATATATTCAGTCCCTACTTAAAAATCTTTGATGTTTTAAATAAATAGATTGACTGGGCCACTGCATCACATTGGCCAATGCGATGGCCAATGTGATGGCCAGCTATTACAATGGCCTGTTTAACATTGGCGCCCCGCCAATTCGAGGGCACTGCCGTGCCCCCAGATAACACTTAACCCGACCCGGGAATCGAATTCAGTACCGCAGTCGTGCTTGCAACCACTAGTGACTACATCAACGAGGCAGTAGGTACATACAAGTAAGTAATTGATGTTAATTGTCGTACGTACAGAATTAGAATTTCTACACAGTTAATTCCTAAGAGGAATTAGCATCACTTCGAAAGGAAGTCACAGTCGCAAGTCGTCGTCTTCAAATAAATTAACCCTTGTCTCTAGGAGCCATTAAAACGACATTTGTATCACTCGCTGGCAGGAAACTACCAATCTGTCTTAGTCAGCGCCAATTGGTGCGAACACATCTCCATTTTGGTCAAAACCAAATCTGCCGGTTACACAAACACCATGTTTTTCTGTCATTTTTTTGGTTTTGTTCCAACATTGGCAACTTTTCTACACCAAAAGAAATCTGTTTACAATCAATCGTAAAATTAGGTTCTGTAATAAGTTTGAGAACTCTGAAAAAACAAGGTAGCCTGTCGTAATTTGGGCAGTTATTGGAATCGGTTTTATTCGATAAAGTTCGAAATTTCGCTGCCTACAATAGTCTGGCTACGTAATTTTGTTATGATTACAATTTTACAGCTTCTATATAAAAGTCTGTTTGTTTTCACATTCGTTTTATTAAAGTATTGTTGAGGATTATCACACAAGAGTAAGATTTAGCTGTAGTAATCAGTAGCTTGTTAGAGCTAACAATAATTATTGCTACAGCGATCAGCTTTGGCATGTTTCCAATTTGCTATTCTATTCTACAATCAATGTAATTGTAGTATGATGTTATTTGCAACTAAATTACAATACTCATATTACCTCTAATACTTACTATACTATGAAAAGAGAGAGAAACGAAATTCTAAATCACAATATTATTTTGTTTTCGTAGCCGTAGCAGCGCGTAGCACGAGCTACGCCGTAGATCGTTTAGTTTTGAATTTATTTTTAAAACTATTCTCATAGTTTTTTATAAATTCTTTTCACGAAAAACTTTCACGGAAATACTCGTAGAACTAGTTTCATGGATTATTTCATGGTTTGTTAAACTTTTACGTTTCCCGGCATTTAATGCCCCCAGTGAACGTAAGCGCTACGAAGTGTTCCAAATGTCGGAAAATTCATTGTAACTACAACCTTCGAGTAAATATCAGAGATTATTGTAGAAAGGTAAACTTTTACCTCTACTCGCAGCTAGCTCTAAAGTTGCGTTTTCTACCTTTTTATTTTTGCTCCGATAGACGATTGGGTTCCGCTTTGAGTTTACTTATTGTTTGAGTTTTATTAAATAGGTCTTTAAATCTTTTTTAAATTGCTCAACACACCCTAGCCAATTAACCTCGATAGTTTAATATTAGTGAACTAGTTTTCGAGGCTACCTAGAGCGTCAAATTTAAGTGTCCAGCGATCAATAGATCAATGCAATTAAAAGCCGAACGCTGACCACTGGCGGTGATTTGACAGCGACACAATTTGTTCGAGTAAGCTTAGTGACCGAAGAGGTGCTGCCTACGTCATAATAATAGATGGCCTTTAATATCCTCATTTCAGCATTGGCTTCATTCGGTGGAATATAGCAAATACGGTCGTGTCAGACAACTTAATCACGCAAATTAGCTGATTTAGGATCGTTTTTAGTTACCTAGCTTGGTTTTGGTTTAAATGATTTTAATATCTAGCTTTTGCCCGCGGCCTTTCCCGTTTTCATTGAGAATTTGAAAACCCATTGTGGTTGTTCTCTGCTTATTTGTATATCATAGTTAAGAGGATGAAAAACCAGTCTATTGACACTATCCAGACTAGACGCACAAAATGTATTAGGTACTCAAATAATAAAACATAACTCTTTACACATTACTGAAGTTTATAAAACAATATAATTCAATCAAGATTTGAAAGACACGTGGCGCCATCTATTGTCATAGGAACGTTATTTTTTTTTTTATCGGGAACAGTGTTTTTTTCGGGATCAAACTGTACACATTAAAATGTGTGTAAATTAAAAAAAATATGTGCTGATACAAGTAGGTATATGCTAAGTTTCAGGATCATCGGTTCCGTAGTTTTGACGTGAAAAGGTAACAAACATACTTACTTTCGCATTTCTAATATTAGTTAAGATAATCAGTTGTCTTTTGGTTTCGTTTTCGTTTATGAATATCTGAATCAAGAAAAAATGTAAATAGAGGACCGAATGTACTAAAAGTAGTGCGTACCTTTTATAATATTTTTGCTCCAGTAAGATTGGATTACATGATGTTACCCTTTCTGTTTCTATTGTGTTCTCTGCCTAGCCTTTTCCCAAGTATGTTGGGGTCGGCTTCCAGTCTAACCGGTTGCAGCTGAATACCAGTATTTTACACGGAGCAACTGCCTATCTGACCTCCACAACCCAGTTAATACTAGGTAATACGATACCCTTTGGTAAGACTGGATGTCAGACTTTCAGGTCACTGACTACCTGTAACGACTGCCAAAGATCTATATATGGCAGCCGGGACCAACAGCTTAACGTGCTTTCCGAGGCACGGAGGAAACTCGGTATGTAATGGGCGGTCAGGTATCCACAGATCGACCTAGGCAAGCGCAGCTTAACCTAAAGATCGACCCGAGGGGCAGTTCTTATTAGGCCACGAGCTCCCCTTTGTTTCTATTATGTTCGTTGTACATAATATAATAAGTAGGTATTGCTGTATATTTAAGCCTATTTTCTCCTCATACGCGAGAAAAAAGGCTTCTTATCTTTGCTCCGTATCTTTTATTTTAATTATTTGGTTTCTAGTTATATAACTTTCAATTACAAAGTCAAAGACGCATGTACAAATTAATAAAATTTAAATGTCTGTTTGTAATTTAAAATAACACCTTTTTACTGAATGAATGTTAATGTACAGTGTTTATAATATTTTTTATTTGTCTGTCTGTTTGTTCCGGCTAATCTCCGATACACCTGCACTAATTTTGACGAGACTTTTACTGGCAGATAGCTCATGTCATCAAAGATAAGTGAAACAACAATTAAACCTTTAAATTATTAAGTAAATTCCAAATCAAATAGGGAAGTAATATTTTATATATATGGCAACAGTTGGTATATAATACAAATACTTCTAAGTCATTACTTAGCTAAGCTTAGTAACGACCTAGAAGCCAAGGACCTTGCAAGTTTTAGTCTATGTTAACGTCGAGTCGAGACTGACTTGGTCTAAAACAAAAGCAGGGTCGACACAGACTTTCAAACTCTCCACATTAAGTTCATTCATCAATCTTTCATTCGTGTGCACCCGACCTTAACAAAAGGTTTACTTTGTTGATTAATGAAAATATAAAAAAGCTGAAATTTAGGTAAGTTTCTTGTTAAAAGGGTTGGGATCGAGAAATTAAGAAGTAATTCCCAGCTTCTAAACCGATAATAGTTAAGGGTAAAGTTCTTAGTAGTGTTAGTAAAGTATTAGTGGGCTTTGTTAACAATTTTCAATGTATGGCCATACCGCAACTTCGGGCGGTGTAAGTTTACTGAAGACTTGACCTTACTCCGCTATGCTACTTAAAAATTATAATAGGTATATACTAGTTTTCTATGAAGTTCCGACATGGTATTTGGGTATTTGAAAAGTTACGAAGACAATCATTTCGAAAGTCGCTTTCCAAATATTCCGTAATAGTTTGTAAACATGATTTGGACAGTCATCATTTATAATTAACAATCAAAATGTTACTTTCAAAACGATTATGATATACTGTAGGTACACTTACTAAGAAAATAAAGAAAACAGGCTAAGTAGATGACCTTTGTCAATGCCGAACACAAAAAAAACGTGCCAACTGAGTAATCATTTTAGCAATCTTTTAGCGCCGTGATTAATCATTTTAACTGATTAACGTTATCAAATTGAACAGCAATCAATAGAAAACCACTCATCTTTATATCTAATCAGCTACACCGGAAAGGTTAATAAATAAAGTTTCCAGCTGATAAAGAATTAAGATGTAATATGATACCAGCCATTATAGTTTTATATCTGATGGTAGATTAAACTGTCTTCCACAAGTTTAAGCTTCAGTACGCGTCGGTTCTGACTAACACCGAAGTTAATACCCTAAAGTTATAAAAATTGAACATTGTAAATGGTTACTCATCCAATTAGACGTTAACTAAAGCAAACATCGCTCAACCGCCGTGGTTAACTCGGTAAACGTAACTAAACTAATTACAATATCCCTTTTATCATCAATATTACTAAACGTAGCAAAATCTTAACGAAACAAATTACTTAGTAAAGCGATCTTGGCAGCTATGTAATATTGGGTTAGTAGCAGGGTCCGCAATGTAATTCAATGAAGCAAACAGTAGCTGGGGGCTGTGTCGCGGTAGCTGTACACACAGGCCGAACCCAAGTCATTGATATCTCGTGCTAAAGTGTCCGCATGATTGATCGACTCCGCGGCTTTCCTTTCAAGCTCACATTGATATTTCATCCCTTATTTAGCTTTCGAGTGATTTGTACGTTATTTTCTTTGAATCATGTTTTGAGGAAATAAATACAACACAATACAAATATGATGTTATTTCGCTAGGTTTATGCCAGCGTTCGTGATTGGCATTCATTGAGCTGCGGGACAGCTCGTTCTACTTCAAATGTCATCGTGAATTCTTGTCCCGCACAATAAAATTAAGTGTCTGCCTTCATATCCATCTCAGTTTTACGATTGTTCTATCCTCTATGAGCGAATATATTATGGATGTCATGAATATATTTTACTGCAGTTTCTTCAGCCTGAGGGTCTATTTTCTGAGGATTGTTAGATGAATTCGCTATCAAGACTGGGTAATGAAGTATTGAAATTGCTTTAGTTGTCTTTGGTAAAATTAAATGGATAATCAAAATTTGAAGGCATAGTCACTAGCAATAAAATATGTATACACTTGTCAAAGTAGAAACGAGAATTTCTCGCGAAATATGCAATCGTTATTTCGCGAGAAATTCTCGTTTTGAGATAAGTATGACTTGCTTTATGATAAATTGGGTTCCAAAATATAGTTTCGTTATGTAACATGAAAATGAAATCAATACAGTAGGCAAAATTCCTTCTAAGCGTTGATAAGTACATAATACATATTAGTGCACTTAGCATACGCTTGCTTTTATGTGCACGTTTATGTGTGTGTGTTGCAAGTTGGCGCGACTTGTAAAGTAGATAATTGCACAACTTGTGAACGTTCTCAGACACTTGGGTACGTCGTGAATTTTCCTATATCTATATAGGAATGTATCAAACTATGCTCTAGGCAACGAACAAACCACCGAGAGATAAATCGAATCGCCTGAACGTCCGTTGTTGTAAAGAAATTATTCATTATTACTTAACTACAACAATATATATATATATCAAGATAAATTTTGGTGATACATACATATAGGAACTCACGCCTTTTTTCCATGGGGATAAGCAGAATCCGCAGAACACCATCTGCTATCATCCTTACCTCTTTTTGCCTCGTTCAGGTTAACCAAATAATCTAATTAACAAATATTTAGGTTAGGTAAAAAAATTAATATATGTATAAAAAGGTATGTGTGTATAAAAATTACCTTAAATTATAATACCAAAATATTAATTTTAGTACCAATTATTACTTCCTTAATGTAAATATTGGTATGCCGCGTCTAGCGATGGGTATGTCGAAATTTTCCTAACTTTACATATACATCGCGGACAACTTTTTTCGACAAGCTAAAGTAATTTACGATGTTTTCAGTCCATATGAACCGGAAATGGTCTACTATTGACACACATACTTCACGTTCCTAACAGGCTGTTTGCCTTGAACCCTTTCGGGGATTGATGACGTCCCTATTACCAACCAATCCTGATAAAGGGGGTTCAGTTACTTACTGCAATTGATGGTATCCTTGTATCCTTCTTTGATTTTACAGTAAATAAAATATAAGTAGTAGCCACGGAGTCTGAATTTGTGCCCAGTTGATAGCAATAGGCTCGCCCCCTATTCCATGGAACTTAACCATAACTAACAACAATAATGAGAAGTTTTATCAACGTTAAAAAATGTGTAAATGATACGGAGTTTGGATATGTGCCCGGTTGATAGCAAATAGGCCCACTCCCCTATTATAGCGGGCTGGCAAATGTGACTATTAAGTAGACCTCTGCCAAACCCTTCGGGGATCACAGGCGTGATGTTATGTCACATTATAGTATGTCATTCTGCTCAAATTACAATGTGACCTATGTTGTAATAATTAAATAGGGGAATAATAAACATTGTTCTACCAATGATAAAAATAATTAGGTAAAAAGCGTAACTTGTTAACAAACTGATTAACAAATGATTCACTAAAGAGTAGACTGCATGCTGTACTTTAACCCAACGACGATCAGATTAGATAAACCGCTGATCAAAGGTAGGATAAAACTTAGTTTATTTTTAGAAGATAAAAATCTAAGGAATTTATGGATCATGGCTCGTGTAGGTGTTAAAGTTATTGAAATGACGTAAGTGGCTCATTTTCGAAAATATTTATTTTATTTAAAAGGTTTTTATCTCATCAAAAGCATTCGCGAGCGAATGTGTTTTGCACTCATTCGTTGTTAGAGCTTTTGTAACTAATGAACATTCATTCGCGAGATGAACAGTAAAGATTTGAGTGAGTGCGTGTATCCAAGCATAAAAAGATTCGAGTTTACCATAAGCGACTTGCGACCGAATGCTTCTTGCTATAATGAATGTTTTGAAAACTTATTCTAGTCAGTATTCTTCGATCACGTCAATGGAACTATAGTGAATACTTGCGGTCAGTACGATCCATTTTAGAAAAAACGTTGCCGTACCAGAATGCTGTAGAACAAACACAAGTAGTGGTAGGTCATTGATGACCTTGCTTTGCCAGAAGAATCAATGAAGTTACTCACAACGAGTAAAGGTACTTACTTAAATACCTTGTTCGAAATTAGGGTTATTTGATGATTTAAACCCCCCCCCCCGCCCAAAATAAAAAAGTCTTCAATAAATGTGTGAATGCTGAGCTATTACCAAACACAATGATTGGGCAAGCAGCAATGTATATCTGATAATTGCGAAGTGCCCTATTCGTAAAACACTGCCCACGGTTTTCATACGCTATTTCGTGATTATCATGCTGTTTTGCAAAACAACTATCTAGACCAAATTTGCATATTTACAGTAATGCGAGATAGCTATCATAAAGTTTGATCAAGCAGTTTAATTACCCGGCAAAATAATTGATTATGGTTCCACCAGTGATTTGGTTAATAGTGAATCAAGTGTTCAAAGTATTTGGCATTGAACCAAATCTAAATGTAATATTGAACAAAGTCGTTTTTCGTTGTTATTTGTGTTGTGTTAGCTTAGATCTTCTAAAAAATGTTCACCATCTTTAGTTATTACATTTATCGAGTATAAAAATATAATTTAGCTATAATTTGTTAAGTAAATATAAATTGACATGTCGTAGGTTTCAGGTCCGTGCGAAGCAAGTTATGCGTAAAAAGTAATGAATTGCAGAATAATTTATGGAGAGGCTTGCAACCCTTTTTTTTGGGGGATGTGAAATCATCACGTAACCAAAAACAGTCAGACTTCTACTGAATAAAAACCACCCATGTTCCTTCTTAGCCCTTTATGTCGAGGCCGCGATATCTCTCACTACAACCCGCAGCCCTGACGGGCACAATAGAACACTAAGCCGTCAAAGTACTTCTTCGCATCACTGTCCGTCGCCGTCTGCCCTGTCATCCGGGAACATGATCAGAAGACTGGCAGGCCACGTTGAATGGCAATTTTATTTTCAGCCACAGAAAGAGCCAGCCGTCTGTTCACGTTAAGTGTTGACCAGTCGTCGGCGAGAGATTTCCTTAATAAAAAGAAACGCCCAAAATATATATAAAAAATTGCTAATCTATGTCAAAGATTAAGATTATTTTTGAGAAATCGATGATTCAACATCCTACTTCGGTCACATTAATTATTTTGACTCATTACTTGTAGCAATTATCACAGTTGTGCTGGTTTTATCAGTAAAAATAATAATACAATATCTACCTGTCCACAAACACTCTCGTTCTTTTTACCCGACTGCGGCGAAGCCCAAAAGGAGGGTTATGTGTTTGACCTGTATGTATGTATGTCCGTCTCTTTTTTCCCTCATAACTCCTAAACGTATAATCGGATTTGAATAAAATATACGTCGTGAGATTCGTATTGATGGCGCGAGTGTCACTGGCTACATTGAAATGAAAAAGACAAAGAATTTTGCGAATTTTGGGGGCACTATCGCGGATTTAAAAAAAAAAAACATTACCATCGAGTAGGGTATAAAATGAAGGGCTTTAAAAGGAGATTACAATAAAAACTAAAACCGACTTCGACAAAAAATAAAACACAAAAAAGTGAAAAATAAACTTTAGAACAAAAAAAAAATCGTTTCAGCAGTCGGTGACTTTTGTTTGTTTGATTTATTTTTTTGCCATAGCCTTCAGAAACAAATTGTTGTTCTAAAGTTTATTTTTCACATTTTTGTGTTTTATTTTTTGTTAAAAAGTTTTTATTTTTCACTTTTTAGTGATTCACATGTGCTTACCCCTTCACAACGTACCGGTGTGATGTTATGTTATTAACTGGTGTAAACAATACACAGACATGTGATTTCAACAATCCCAATCCATTTGCTATAATTTAGACAACAATACGACCTCGCAAAGTTTTGTATTTAGTAGTAGAATTATAGAATAACAAAACATCACGCCTGTAATCCCTAAAGTATGCGAGGTCGTATTGATGTCGGTTACATAAGAACCATTCTACCATCAGATCAGCTTGTTAGAGAGAAAATACCAAAATCGCTGTACATTTTTCTGAGTTCTAGAGACGAAAGCATAGGCTTTCGAATAAAAGAAGAATTTTACAAATCGGTTCGTAAACGACGGAGACGAAAAGATCGTTAATGTGGACAATGTAGTTCTTTTTTGAGTCTTGTTATTTTTCAAAAACTGCTTGTCCGATTTCCATAAAAAATATGGGACCATTTGGGACAACAACCCTTTCCAACAAAAAAAGAATTTTTCAAATCGGTTAGCAAGCGACTTAGTTAGACCCGAACAAAAATAAAAAAAATAAACATGCGAATTGAAAAAAAGATGACACTTATATGTTTAAAAGAAATTCATAGTCACAAAACCTATAAACAAACACAAAAGTTAAATCATCTGCGAAGAATTTTACGCGACCAACGAAAGAACAAACACAAAATAACTATAAAGTTTTTAAAAAAGTGGTTAAAAAACTAAAAAACCCTACTAAAAAAACTGAAAAGCAAAAAACAAGCACATTTTAAATTAAAAAAAAACTTGGAAGCAGGCGGGGTTCATTTGAATATTAAAATGAACCCCGCCTGCTTCCAAGTTTTTTTTTTTCAGTTCCGCTCATCGATTATCAAAATGAAGGGATTTAAAAGGACATAAAAATAATTCATACAAACGTAAACTGAAGGTTTTTTCTGTGCAATTATGGACGAATTTATGATGACGAAAAACTACCGGAGATTTATTGTGGAGGACGGTCCAGGCGAATCAATCCGTTACGTTATCTCCGGACTTGCATAGACACAACCTTGTAGCCAGGACAATTCATCAGTAACTTGCTCTAAAATACAACCTTGTGGAATCGGAAGTGCCGTACTACAGGTATGTGCTCGACCCAGTTCTCGAAAATGGCCAAATCACACTGTACTGGGATCAATCCATCATCACTGACAGGACTGTTATAGCTAAAAAGCCTGATATAGTGGTGGTGGATCGATCAGAGCGGCGCGCAATTATTGTTGACATAACGTCCCGCATGACGAGAACCTCGTGAAAGCCGAGAAAGATAAGTAAATCAAATATCTTGACTTGGCTCGCGAGGTTGTCAATATGTGGAGTGTGGACTCAGCGATCATTGTGCCGATAGTCGTTATAGCCAATGGCTTAATTGCCAAGAGCCTCGACCAACACCTGAGGAGGCTCTCGTTAGGTAGCTGGATCAAGGGTTTCACGCAGAAAGCGGTACCCCTGGACACGGCTCGTATTGTTAGGAGGTTCCTTTCTCTGGAACCCTGACCGCCGCCGCCGGTCGCTTGAACACTGATCCCGATACCGGTGGGCTACAATTCTGTGTGTTTTTTAATGTGGTTTTTATAAAAAATATTTAAAAATGTATTTAGTTTGCTAAAAATAAATAAAGAGAATATACAACATATATGTTTTTGAAAAAAAACATACCTACTGATAAATCGTATAAAAAAGTCAAATCGTCTGCGAAGTATTGCACGTGACTAACTAATAAGATGAAAATAAAACGGTACTTATTTATTCTATTTCGGTAGTTTTAGATTTAAATGGACCCCGTTTGCTTCCATTTTTTGTTTATTTATAATGTGTTTGTTATTTGATTTTCAGTTTTTTCAGTCGGGTTTTTTTAGTATTTTAACTACTTTTTTTTAAGTCGATTTACGATTTTTCTTTGGCTATCTTTCCACCGAGGAATTAGTGATTAGCCTTTGGATTCTGGTTTCAGGATTCAGAGTCCAATCACTAAATAATTCTAATCATTAAATGATCATGACACACATATTCAGATACTATTAACCTTTCCTGAATATGTGTGTCAAATTATGGTCATCATTATGGTCATTTTTCCTTTTCGTGCAGGGAAAATGGAATATGGTAGATATTGCAAAAGTTTACAATAAACACAATTTAATTAAACATTTTCCTAGATAGGAAATGAAATATACCGTCTTTTATTTATTTAGGCAGTCCACTTTGTCCGCAAACATCGTTTATTTTCTCCCACTTCTTTCTTTATGTTCCAAATATAATTTCCTTTTCTATTTTCATACAGTTTTCGTCTCTGGAACATCAAAAACACTTGGAGGTTTACTTACCGTTATAAGATTAGGAGGGTTCCAACAAACTGAAATTCCGAGAGAAGCTTGTAAAGATCGCTACCATTCGCACTCGATTTTTAGTCTGCACGGAATTAAGTTAGGAGTTTCGTACTTATGTAAATAAAATTGGAAATTGCGATGACGTCACGTAGCATCCGCACAATCCTGCTCCATTTCTGGAATACGAGTATCTACTCAAAAAATGGGTATTACAAAGTCTAAGCTCACATTAAATGTTGTTATATGAACTACGTTTATTATATTTGTGTAAAGGTGGTTTCTTTAAGTAAAATATCCCCCTACTTATGAATTCGTGAGGAAGGTATAAGACATATTTGTTATGGATTAAACGAGTCGAGGAAAATGAAGTTTTGAGAAGGATAAGAGTATGTTGTGTTTGAGCTCTTTTACATGCTGCTTCTACATTTTTATCTCGGAAGCTTCTTTGAGTTAGGTCCTCGGGTTCTTTTTATATTTCAAAGCTAACATTATAAAGTGTTTGCTAATCTTAGGGAGTTTCTTTAATTTTTCTTTTGGTAGAAGGTTCAATGTCGATTTAATTTCTCGTTCGTCGAGAACATTTTCTATTTATTTATTCAGTACATTTTCACGTTTCCGAACAACGTTTTGGAGAGCTGGCCGATACCCAGGGGGAATGTAGGCCAGTCTAAAATGTTGTTCGCTCTGACCTCATCTATTGTTTCCTGCTACAGCAAGAAGACGTTTTGATCGATGGGTCGGTAGTTTTCTCCTAGCATGAAATCTTTTTAGAGATTTGTTCCATTATAAAATGAAAGTTATAGGTACTCTCATTTTATAATGGAACTTCCAAACTCTAAGAATACAAGTAGTGGGACTTATAAAATAATTCGAGTTCATCACGAAGGATTTATTGATATATCTCGTTATTGAATGATGTGTTCGACACAAAACCCTCTTACTTATCCTATTCTTTACGTAACGTAACTTGTCACGTTTAAGACACAACATCACGATTTGGACAGTTATAGTCATTGTGCAATGAATTGCCAGAAAATACTTTGTAATATTGATAAAGTTGAGATAAAAGTGATTCAGTTCATTATTTTTAGAACATAATCTTATATTTTATATCATTCTTACCTACCACAACTTCACTTATACTGTAAAGAGGTGTAATCTTTGGAACTACCTATCCGATTCCGAAAATTTTTTCACTGATTGGAAGGTACATTATTCACGAGTTACTGTTAGCATGTGTCATACCACTGCTGGGTAAAGGTCTGTCCTTATGACCTCCAAATCTTTCGATCAGGGGCTAATGAGGACCACTGACCGTTGGTTCTATCCAGCTCGTCTTGCCATCCTCTGCGAGACCAACCACGTCGCAATGGCGGTGACAAGGCACGAGTATCATAAACATATTTAAATAATTCTTCTTGGATTATTTCCGACCAAATCGTGTACAATAAGTAGCTTGTTACTAATGATTTGCAGTTTTATCATCTTATTATAGAGATAGACGGAAGTTGTTTTCCCAATCAACAAGGATTGTGTCCATCCTGGCGTTGTGAAAAAGTTCTTAGTTTTGTATTTTTTTTATACAGCTGGATAGAAGAAGAAGAGAAGAAGAAGAAGAAGAAGAAGCGTTTTTCCGACAATTTCTTTTATCGTTTCCTTAGCTTACACTTTCTCAAAATAGTAGCTTATAACCTTGTTCGATAAATCGACTATCCAACATAAAAATATTTTTACAATTCGCGTGTTCAACCAAACAAACTCTTCGGCATTAAAATTATATGCGACCGCGTGCATTTTGAAAATATAATAGTAATTTTTCAGTTAAATCGTAACAAACAAAATATAAATCTTTCTTCTTCCATAATATTAGTTCAGATTACCTTTTTTTTTGGTGGGTGGGAAATCATCAAATAACCCCTCCCGGGCAGAGCGAAAGGGAGTGTCAGACTTCTACTGACTAAAAACCACTCATGTTCCTTCTTAGCCCTATATGTCGAGGCCGCGGTAACTTGTAAGTAACCCGCAGCCCCGATGGAGTTTAGATTACCTTAGATTATATTATATTATTGAAGTGAGAATTACTATAGGTATCTCTTACTGTTAAATATACAATACAATAACACCTTGTAAACATTAGGGTGCAATGAATATTTACCCGACTGCGGCGAAGCCCAAAAGGAGGGTTATGTGTTTGGCGTGTGTGTATGTATGTCCTTTTCTTTGTTCCCTCATAACTCCTAAACAGAACAAGGGATTTAAATTAAATATACGTCGTTAGATTCGTCTTGATGGCGCGAGTGTCACTAGCTCCATTAAAATTAAAAAAAAGAAATTTGCGGATTTTGGTGGACATATCGCGGATTCATAAAAAAACCCATTACCATCGAGTAGGGTATCAAAATGAAATGTTTTAAAAGGAGATTACAGTATAACACTTATACCTATGTTTAAAAGAAATTCAAAGTCACAAAACCTATAAACAAACACAAAAGTTAAATCATCTGCGAAGAATTTTACGCGACCAACGAAAGAACAAACACAAAATCACTGAAAAGTTGGAACCAGATTACATCCGCATGAGAACCAAGGTTACCGACGTAGCCCGTAGTTCTCAGACATAAGTGGCAATGGATAGGGCATATTGCTCGCAGAATAAATGGGCGATGGGGCCGAAAAGTTCTGGAGTGGCGACCGCGAACCGGAAGACGTTGCGTTGGAAGGCCTTCCACTAGGTGGACCGATGACCTGGTGAAGGTTGCTCGGATCGGGTGCATGCGGGACGCACGGGACCGGTCAATGTGTGACACTTAGGAGAGGCCTATGTCCAGTAGTGAACGTCTTTTGAATGATGATGATGAGTACGCTACGATGGAAAGAGATCAGACGGTTGACCGTCACACTTTGTTAGGTTGGTATTTGATGTAGGATGCAACATATGCCGATATCATTTGGCTAACCTATCTTCCTAGCACGGCGAGTTGTACTGGGGCGGTTGCTGCAAGTGTTGAAAACTCAAACGAAGCAAATGCAAGATCTTAGTTTATGTGTTTGAGCTGTTGTTGGTAGTTTGTATGCCGACTTAGTATTTCGGGACATTGCCAAATAGGGTATACCTACCACCAAAAAAATCGAATAAGTCCGTCAGATAGATTTTCAAAAACTATAGGACACGTATTTTTTCTTTTTTGACTTAAACAAAGGATGAAGACGATACAGTGCTTCGAAAAAGGTTAGTACTTTTTTACCCACAAAGTGACGTCAAAAGCCCCCACTCATGATCTTTGACACGTTTAATTTTCGTTAATTGTTATTAATTTAATAAAACAAAACACACGAATCCAATATTTTCGATAATGTGACAGACGTACTAATTAGATTTTTGGTGAAATACCTTATAGTTAGTTGCTGCCAGCTTTTTGGGCACTTTCTCCGTATTTTCTGCTTTTAATACATGTACAGTCAGCAGCATCAATGTGTATACACTTAGTAACGTTTAGAACTAATTTTCGCTTACTGTATTGATTAAATATTTACGTTACGTAACGAAACCAATATTTTGGAACCCATATTATCATAAAAAAGGTTATATCTCAAGTTGCACTCGTTATTTTAACTTTGAAAAGTGTATACATACTATACTCGTGGCTGTACATTTTGTTACTATTGTTTAAGGTCAGTATTGTACTCAATAATGCATTTATAAAATGTATAAACATAATAGTTTGTGTGACTTTGTTTAATACTTTAAAAATCGAAACGAAAGTGGTAATTGATACTCTCTACTGACTGTACCAACAGCTAGTAAATTCCTTGCCCTCATTTGGCTCACGTATTCGCACAGGATAAGCAGCATCCTTATAACGTTATCAGATCAATTTGGAACTATGAATTGCTAAATCGTTCGCATCCGTACATTGAAGATGTTCACACATTGTTTTAGTGTTTATAACTGTACCTACCAATTGTTAACTGGCTTGCAGATTTGATGCAAAATCAAAAACAGAAAAATTAAATTAAAAATAAAATTAAATTAAACTATATCTATATCCACACACACCTATTGTACAGAAACAAAAAAATAACAACAAAAAAATGTTGCCTTTAATGCATCATCATTTAAAACAAGTACAAGAAAAATCATCTTTCGTTCATCCTCTCACAGAAACAAACATACACGACATACATCAAAGAGTTTTTCTAGGATTTATTTTTGTGTGGTCGCACATTTTTGCAGATTTCAATGTAGACAGGCAATGACGTATTATATATAGACACGTCATGAACTAACATGGCGGCGCTTCAAACCGGCGATAATATTATTTAACTACATTAACGCGTAAAGAAAGGGAAAGAAAATATGACATCGTACAGCGGGATGCCTGTTGTCTTTATGTTTCGCGCAGGTTTACACACACGATTTAAATTAAGAACAAACGTAGCATCGCCTGAGAGGTTGGTGCGTAACTAAGCGCGATGTGGCCAATTGGCTTCATTTCATGTTGTCATTTTTGAGGTCGGACAACGTATCTATAGTTTTAATATATCATTGTAGACAGGATATATTTTGTTACAATATTAAACCATTTAACACCATGTAATATGGGGCGAGCCTATTGCCATCAACTGGGCACAAACTCAAACTCCGTGGTTGCGAAAAACATAATAGCACTTTGCCCGACCTGACCCAGGGCTGACCTGACTCAGGTCGCAGCAGTCGCGTTTGTGACCCTTAGTAGACACGAGGCAGTCATGATATAGTCAGACATAGTGATATCATGTCATGATTAGAAATATTTATATGTATGATATAGTCAGATACAGTGATATCATGTCATGATTAGAAATATTTAGAAGAATAGAAGAATAGAAGTCATTGATTTGTCAGAATATTGTACAAGGTTGTTATGTGCGTTATGTATAATTACGATCATAATATTCTGCCGTTTCCGGCGTAAAAATATGGTTTATAAGATTATGGGTCATCAATTCATCATACATTAAAATTAGATTAACAACCATAAGAATTACAAATAATTGAAATAACTTGAACGGCATTAATTAATTTAGTCAAAGAGGTACATACAATTTATAGGCAATGATGTCAAATACTTAGGTAAATTTTTCATTCATATAATCTTCAGTCGAGTAGAAACATTTGCTTAAGAGAAAGTTAAATAATTTAATTTTAAATGATCTGAGGTTGAGAGTTTTGAAGCTATCAGGTAATTTGTTATAAACAGTAATGGACATGCAGTACACATTATTGGAAAACAATTTTATTCTACGCCTGGGAACATTAAGCATATACACTTTGCGGCTGGGTCTGGATACATCATCATTATACAACTAAAATTTATATGTATGATATAGTCAGATATAGTGATATCATGTCATGATTAGAAATATTTATATGTATAACGATTTGGTACGCCTAAAAGCCACTGTAAATACTGTATCTGTAAAGTCGACAAAATACCTATATGGGAGCGGCATCCGGCCTAATGCTGTAACAAGATATATCCTGTCTACATTGAAAGCTGCAAGAAAATGCGGCCGCACCAAAATGAAACCTAGAAAAACTCTTTCGAAGCAAAAAGCACATTACTCAGAACATTTTAGATACCCTTAAGTCCAAGTTTAGGAAACAGTCTAGAATAAATAACTTTTATCTACGTACGGAGACCATTAAGGCATTAACTCAACTAGAATAAAACGATCTACGTACGTTTATATAGAGGTCATTTTCGTATCCAAGATAAATTGTATTTTCAATGCCATTTTGGTATCGGGGTTCTTGCATTGTTTATTTGGGGCTTAACAGCTGCTTTCATTGCGGTTGGTAATGGAACTCCTAATTGTGATTGTAACATTGTGTTGTTTCATTGAAACTGGTAAATCTACTTAGTCCGATAGTTGGCTAGTCAGTGATATTAGCTTATTTTGTTTAAGTATTTTGTAATAATATGTCTAGTCCTTTAGACGAGACATTGTATTTCATATTGTCAGCAGATTTTGCACGCATGGATAGGTTATTTATCTGAAATTAAGTCAAATGACTGTTTTTTTTTTTATAATAATTAAAATTATTGAATAATTCTTCTGATCCTTGTGATTCTGATTCTGATTTATGTCCTTATTGTCATAAAAACATGTAACAAAAAATGTGAGATCTAGCTCCAGAGCTAGGTTAGAGAACCTGTATTTCAGGAGTGATTCATCATTTAAGTTGCATTTGGGCAAGTTGGGTTGGGGGCAAAATTCTATTATTTAAAATTGATTTCAATAGTTAATATTTAAAAATGTACATTAATGCACCCAAAAAAAGTAGTTATATGCCTTACCTACATTTCGACTGAAACCAAAATCCTTTTTAGTTCATCTTCAAGTACAGAAAGTTCCTCTAGATTGATTCATCTCCCTTGACACTCATTCTTTACTTCTATGATTCGTAATATAAAAAGCCAATTCAATTTGTAGATAATTATATCGTCTGACTTCTGTTTTAAACGACTGAACGATTTATGAAATTATTAAACAACTGAAAAGCGCCAGTACCTGTAATATTTGAATTTGTTAAATGTAATTTCGAACATTCACACAACAAATTAAAACATTAGATATGCTGCATTCAGAAAACAAATTAATTTTCACACAATACACCGAAACAAATATTATGAGTAACTGGCTCTAGCTTTGAAATGTGTTGCTCCTAATTGTATATTGAGCTGGAAATCATGAATTGATATTAGAGAACAATGCTCAATCATGATGATGAACCTTTGTTTCAAATAAAACTAGATTTACGTGGGGGTGTGAGAGGTATTAAAGATGTAGTCCTATTGTGATTACTCTATGCATCTTTCTAAAATTCGGGGCTATAAAACATAATTACAATATGGATGTTTACTGACTTAAAAAAATATGATTCTAATTAGTCCGTCTGTTAGATTATCGAAAAATATTGGATACGTATTTTTGTTTTATCAAATCAATAAAAATTGACGAAGATAAAACGCGTTAAAAATTTGAGTGGGGGGTTGTCACGTGACTGACAACTAAAGAATTTCATACTAATGTCTCAGAAAATGACGTCACACGAGTTTTCAAAGCACTGTATCGTCTTCATTGTTTGTTTACACGAAAAAATAAAAAATACGTGTCTAATATTTTTTGGAAATCTATCTGACGGACTAATTAGATTTTCGTTGTTAACTACCCCATTGAAAGATTCATTCATAAAATATTTAAGCTTAAACATTTTATGAATCTTTTAAAATCAAACGAAGCAAAATCTTGCTATAAATGCCATTACATTTTATTGTAACCGAAGTATCAATTAGCGCATAGATTAATGTCCTTAAGCACCCTTTTGACACGGGTCATCCCTTAGTTTCCTTTGAGTACAATCACAAAAAGACAGGGGGGAGCTTAATTTGGCCACTCCCCTGAACCGTTGGGTAGTCGAACAAAAGTAACCATTTCGCCTCTCTTTGTTCACAGGTGTAAGAGGTCTTCACAACTTGGAGATCAATGTCCCAAACGCAGTATTAGTAGGAGAGACGGTGACTCTAGAATGTAGCTGGCAACTAGAAGATGAAGAAGCTTTATACAGTGTCAAATGGTACCGAGGACGAGAAGAGTTTTATCGGTACATCCCGAAAGAACTACCCCACACCAGGGTCTTCCCACTGCCAGGAATAGAAGTAGATGTAAGTAAACACGAACTTAGATTCTATAAGGTTCCCATTTCCGTTTAGAAAAAGTCGGAGGAATAAAGACGAATTTACATTTCAATCTAGCTAAACAGGAAAATAATTTCCCTTCTTAATGATATTTTCCTTTCATATTTCTTGAAGTACCTACGGGTATACCAAACAAGAAGGGTGCAAAAAATCTCGTTATGGCCTTGCTAATGCACACAGCATTAATGCCGCTTGCTTTTCCAATAGTAAAAGAGAAAATATAACGCGAAGCTGAGATAAATTAGAACGAGGTAAAGAGCTTTTACCGTATTATATAAGTGATGCAACAGCCAATTTAATTAGAGGATAAAAAAGAAAGCATAGCAGGCAATATCAGCTTGTTTATTTTATTTTTTTTAAAACAAGCTGATAATACCAAAAGGCTCTCATCTCAGCATGATGCCAGATGGCAACACAGTATGTGTACCATCTGATGCTACAAAGCAGTATGCGACAAGTCTCCCTGTGCAGGGTGAAGACTTACAAAAAAGTGTTTGCAATAAAATTGCTTCTCCACCTGTAGAGAAGCAATACATAATTATAGCTGTTAATATTTACAAAGTATTTTTGTAAATATTGGCAACACCTTTCGCATACCGTCAGTCCTAATCGGACAGTAAACATATTTTGCCACTCCAGCCCACATTAAATATCCCGCATTCCACAAAAGATTTCTATCACCAAACGAAAATCAACAGGATCACTATAACCGCACAATTTCATAACTTAACTTGCATCCACTTTATTCTTCTCCCGGGACCATATATCGTCCCCAAGTCCAAAGATCGCATTCAGAAAATCAAGCAAATCCATACTTTAAAAGTTTTCAAACAAATTTCATGTTCGAAGCTGATAAAGCTGGAGATACAGCGTGTAATTTTATAGCTTTAAACCTGGAAGCAAAGCACTTATGTTATATTGGAAGACACTTTCAGTACGTTAGTAGTTGTTAGGATAGGCGTGAACATACTCTCGGGCAAAGTTTATTTATTAACCACTCTTTTATGGAATGTTTACATTGTAAGCACTATTTTTGGATCGTCAAAATAAACTAGTGCAGTGCGGTTTCCGACAGAGAATCGGGCTCTTTTATCCCTTGTTGTTATAGTGTTGGAATAACATCGCTAGATCTTTTTAGGCACTGGTGGAAATGTGGTTGTAGTTCTACTTCAATGATTGATATTAGAATGTTCAAGGTCAATAGTGTGTATATGTTACATGTTTACCAAAAACTACATTCTCGAAAGCATATAATCTAGTGACGTTTACCCTCATACATATTTGAATAAAAAGGTAGGCTCTGTTAAAAATGAATGTACAAAAAAATAAATACCAAAAGATCGTATCGAATTATTTTTTCTTTATACTTTTGTTCAAACCGTAAAGATTACGAATTTAAAGATTATTTGAGGATAATTTCATTAGGTTTACGTTAGTGTAATACGCCTCAAGATATTTTGAAAGACTTTGGAATGGCCAGACTACAAGAGTTTCTTTTGTTTAAATATTAAAATGTATCTGTCTGTGATCCTATTCATCTCCATGTTCTTGGTCAACTATACTTTTTCGAGTTTCTACTATCATTAAGAGTCTGTATATATATTTGATAGAAAGAGAAGCTAGGCCGAGTAAGAATTCTAAATTGTAATAAAAGTAAAGTTGTTAAAGTAATTACTTAGCTTAATATTTATTAGTGTTCTTTGACTTTCGACGCACAGTTGCTTGCTGTTGCCTAGTCTATTACTGGCACAAACTTAGTGGAACTATGAACATGCTCGAAACAATATAACGAGACAGCTTTTATATCTACACGCGACGATCAAGTGCTGCTAATTTATTACTTTTTATAGTTTATTAAGTTTCTCGTGGCTAAATTATACCAGCCGCTTGAATCGATCTCTAAACATTGATTCAAGCTTAACCCAAGTTAGGCTGTGCTTGCCACGTTGGTATTTGAAAGCAACTTAAGCCATTGGTCCCGGCTTTCATTTGTCTTTGGCAGTCGTTACAGGTAGTCAGTGACCCAAAAGTCTAATAACCAGTCGTACCAAGGGATATCATATTAGCCAGTACTAACTGGATTGCGGAGGACAAAAAGGCAGTCGCTTCATGTCATCATTAGCCTATACTGTTCCCACTGCAGGGACTCAGGCCTCCTCTCTCGGAGAGGGATGGGCTAAAATCTACCACGCGGGCACAGTGCGGATTGGTAGATGTCACATGTCTTCGAATCTTTTGGTTCTAAGCCATGCCGGTTCCTCACGATGTATTCCTTTACCGTTTTGAGAGCAGTGGTGATGAAATAAATTACACAAAGTAATGCGCCTGACGAGGTTCGAACCCACGACTCATCTGCCACGACTAATATTTAGCTGCATCTGGTTAGACTAGAAACTAACCCCAATATACTTGGCCAAAGGCTAGGATGATGATGATGATGAGTTTATAAAGTTTCTGGTTAGCGGTGCGATAGCCTAACCAGTAACTACAATCTCTTTGAATAAAACTTGAAGTTTGTGAAGCGGTTTCCCGCGGAACTGTCAAAGTTTGATGGGGAACATAGATTAGGAAGTACAACTGAAATATTACAATGTGTATGTCTATGCAATGGAAGTTTGCGTTCGTGAATCTACGTTAGCTGTCTATTTTAAAGGGACAGGCAGGAAGGCCCGTTTGCATAATATATTTAGGTACAAGAATAGAAAACCTTTGTTAAAAAAGATAGATTATTTGTTCGTTAAAAACGTGACGTTTTAATTAAATAACCTAAATTATCGCATATTGTAGCAGATATAATTATCTTCAATATTTAATCAGCATCGTAAGTACCTACTTAGTAGGTCTTGCAATTAATAATTAATCCAATACTTTACCCGTTCACGGTTTACACCAATGATTGTGTCTCATTGCTTTGTCGGATTGTATAATACCTACATAATAATCAGGTATTAATTAATCATACGATGTCGCGATTGATCATTCCCAATAGGAGATAAGCACTTGGTACCTACCCGGATGTTTTAATAGATAACAAAAAATAACAAAGCTATGGGCTAAAATGGGCACTTTCTGGAGCCCTGACACAGTCAGAAGGCAGCGCAATAGTCCTCGTAGAAGATGACGAGACGATCTGGACAAGACCAACGACCAGTGGTCCACATTGGCCTTAGATCAAAATAACTGGTGAAAGTTATGGGGAGAAGCCTTTGCCCTGCAGTGGGATGATACAGGTTAACAGTATCAGTATATTCAGTATCTCGAAATAACTAAGTCATACAAGAACTAGTTTTGTGTTCCACATTTGTGAAAAATGATAAAAATATATATTTCACCAAAAAATCTAATTAGTCTGTCAGATAGATTTTCAAAAATAATGGACATATTTTTTTTTTTCACTTAAACAAAGGATGAAGACGATACAGTGCTTCGAAAAGTCGCATTAAGTCGTGTGATGTCACAAGGTTAGTACTTTTTACCCACAAACTGACACGTTTTACTGTCGTCAATGTTCATTAATTTGATAAAACAAAAAACACGTATCCAATATTTTTCGATAATCTAACAGACAGACTAATTCGACTTTTTTGGTGAAATATTATTATTTATTTATTTATTATTATTTTTTCTTTAAAAACGTAAACGAAAACGAAACGAAACGTAAACGTAATACCCTATTAAACATTTTGATTTTGGTATTATTGCTTTCATTGAGCCATAAGAGCCTCACTCAAACTAGTGAAAACAAATAGAGGGTAAACGATGATGCTGTATTATTTCAGGCTATGTAAAATTGTGATCTACTTTGGAATAGTACATTGTTATCCAAGGGGCGAAAATTACTTATTTAGTCCCGAAACGGGGTTTGGCGCCCGTAACGTAGTGAGGGCGCTAATAGTTCGAGGGACTAAATAAGTAATTTACCCGAGGTAAACACTGTGCTTTTCATTACGAATACGAGGAAAATAAGAACATAATTATTAATGAAAGAAAAAAATTGTGCTGATTAAATGTTGTCACACTCTCGCTTTTTCTTGTCCTCTGGTCGTCCAGCTTTACAGTCAGTATTTTCATGTTCATCATTAAAAAAAATGGCAATTTTGTCGAAATCTATGCTATTTTAGAGAAATTTAAAACTAAAATAGATTAAAGTCATAATATAATTATATTCTAAAGTTAACTTTATGTTATTTTAATTTTAAATCGTGCTTTAATTGAGTGGCTGTATAAAAAGTTAAAACATGGTTCAATAAATACATAGACTGCCAAAATCATTACCCTTTCTTTTGGCTTCGCCGTAGTCGGGTAAAAATGTGATAATAGACCAAGTTTTTTTTTTAAATATTTTGACAGATGTCGGTTGAAAGTGATTCTCCCTAGGTCTGAAAAGTAGTACTTTCAACCCGCTCCGCAGGCTTATGACCTACTTTTAGAGTATGAGTAATGAAAATACATTTTGATAACCTATGTTTTGTAAATACTATGTAGATTAAAATTCGATAATATTTGACATCTACTGACCTGCACTGGGCCCGCGTGGTAGCTATTGGTGGTATTGTGGCCAATTTCCTCTCAAAAAGGGGAGGCCTGTGTCCCAGCAGTGGGAATATCATAGACTGATGCTAATGTTTATGTAGATTACGTGGTGATAGCTTATTTATCTTTGATTTCCGCTACAAACTAAAAACCTTCAAACTAGCAATTAAATAATAAGCCTTAAAAAGGTACGGGCCCTTGACGAGCCAATCAAATTCGCACTTGACTGGCTACAAGTACCCAACCAAAAGCAATTCAATAACAAGTTTTATCTACGGAAAGATAAAAGCCTATGGTAATTGTTCTATTAAAAATGTAAGATTATTGGCATAATCACTGCGGCACGTCAAAAGGGCGCATAAAATAGAACAACAAACGTTATTGTGGGGAAATCGTATATTGAGTCGTGTCGTTCCGCCTAACTTTGATGGGCGGAGGCTTCTTATTGCTTTGGAAGCTGAAATAAGCAATTCCGAGATGAAATCTGACGTATAATTTCATATGGTTTCTGGGTAAAATCGCAGCAAGCGATAAAGATGTTTTTTTTGTATACGTCATGAAGGAAATTGAAAGTTATCGATCAATATTGGTACTTTATTATGCATAAGCATAATCAGCTTATAATGTTCAAACTGCTGGGACACAAGCCTCCTCTCTATAAGAGCTGTATTGTTCTACACACAAAACATTTCCAAAAAGATAAACAAAGGGTTAAACAAAGCCCGTTGGGGCTCCGGGATTTTGTTAGAGATACCGCGGCCTCGACATAAAGGGCTAAGAAGGAACATGGGCGGATTTTAGTCAGTAGAAGTCTGGCAATCCCTTTCGCTCTGCTCAAGAGCGGGAGGGGTTATTTAATGATTCCCCCCCCCCCCCCCCAAGCGGTTAAACAGACCTGTCGAAGCTGCGGGTTGTTCGAAAGAGATACCGCGGCCTCGGCACAAGGGCTAAGATGAAACATGGCGGTTTTTTGTCAGTAGAAGTCTGACACTCCCTTCCGCTCTCCCTAAACGCGGGAGGGGTTATTTGATGATTTCCCAACCCCCAAAATAAAAAAGGGGTTAAACAAAGACATGGCAGTGAAGTACTCTTTGCAGTAAAAGTTGGAACGCTGCACACCTGAAATAAAGTTACAAAATGAATATGCGAATGACAATCCAAAACGAAGTTAGTGCCGCAGAAAGTTTGACGTTTATCTAATGAATAGGTCTCAACTAAATAAGAGTCGGATTCGGATTATACCAAACTATTTAGGTCTTATCTCTCAATCGCGGACCACAACGGCTTTGAAATTGAAAAGGACGAATTAGACGACTTATCTCGGGGGCTAGGGGTCATCTGATGTGCAAAGTGCCTATGAAGATCAGGGTTTCTCAACCTTTTTTAGTTTTAGATTCACTACGGAGCCTTTGGGACATAATCACGGGCCTCGGGTTGGGAAACTCTGCTATTGAAACAGGTTTGCCTGATTGAAGTAAAATATTCTCTTTCTTTCTGTAAAGAATAATTATGACCCGCACCGATGAGCAAAAGAACAGAAATAGAATAGAGAGTATTAATTGGATGATACGAGTAATTGGATTAAAACAGTACAATTAGTTTTAAACGTTATATATATTATTATATCAACTGTGCCATTGGCATGAAACGATAAAATGGTTAGCCAGAATTGAAGTTAAAAAATAAATGAAGGAATGCAAAAGGTGCCCTCGTTTTAACAGAATACAATACAATTCTTGAACCGACAGCCTCTCCCCGAAAGCTAGGAATGTAGTTCCAACCAACCACTCGCTCGACTAACTCCGTTACTGATACCAATTCTAGGATATTTTGTAAGTAATTGTAGCTAGTGGGAACCACCATTTGATTTAGTTATTACAAACCGTCAGTTTTCTTGATGCTTCGTAATTTTTTTCCGATTGTTCTTTGTAACAAGAATACCACACAAGTTTCTGAGTATTTATTGAAACTTACAAGTAAAAGCTGAGTTTAGACTTAGTAGCTTTTACTCAAATTAGTTTTCCATATTCGCGAACGACGTTTAGTTTACGTCGCACTACTAGTGGTTCCATAAAGTAAAAATTAAATGTATCTTATTCAAGAAAATTTTAATTTAACCTACTTACTGTGAACTGAAACAAAATAAAAACCGGCCAAGTGCATGTCGGGACACGCACAATGTAGGGTCCCGCAGTTGCCCATCAAAATATGTGAATTATACTAAACCGATTAACCACCCTGCCTACCTGCCTCCGAACGATGGTTTTTATTGTAAAAATTAAACAAACTTACTTACATTTGAAATTATGAGACCTGCGCCTCCCATACAAGAATAGGAAAATATTGCATACAAGTACATTTTGTAAGTTGGTTGACTATTTATTGCTCGTAAGCTTGTAAAGCGAGCTTAGCTTTAACAGTTTTCCTTTTATTTTCGTTATATATGCTACTACCATGAATTTTTCACATGCCCAAACACAACCCGTTTAAGCCTCCTAGGTTTAGGTTGGCACACTAATTGAGTCTAACAAAAATTTACACTTTAAAGCTTAATATTTCACAAATGAATCCCTTAATCGAAAAACTGGTGGAGCAAACTCGCAATGTTGTTTATTTTTTTAAAGACCTATCCAACGACATTTCACACAATGGACTTTGCGAGAAAAAAACACTTTAATATGTACTGGAGATACCCTAAAACAAAATATATTTTACTTTAGCACTTCGTCGCCGTAACTCATTTATATGTCATATTCAAATTACAGCTTTCTAGTACTAAGAGTCTTTGAGATACCTACAGACAGACAGACAGACGGACATGGCGAAACTATAAGTATTTAAGGGTACTTCCATATTGGCTACGGAACCCTAAAAATGATACCTCACGGATCGATCCGGGTCAGTCGTAAACAAGGCGATGTAACTAATTCGTATTTTTATTACGCACTAAAACATTTATTTCGGATGCCTTCCAATATCATGTAACATTAATCTTAATTTGTGGCACTATAAATTACTTACAAATTGTAGTATTTTGGGTACTTGGCCTTGGAAGGGCGCTTTTTAAATTAAACTTTTCTATATGGTCGATATTGAATGCTGTAGAATAGTTTATGGTGGTTGTAATTAGGCGCGGCTCTAACCATCGTTGCGACTGAGTGATGTGATACGATATACTGTGTGTATCATACATTCTAGGTAAACTAAATAATAGACTTGCTTGCTTTTGCCATGGAATGATGGAATCATCATCATAATTGTGAAAAAAAAATAGATTTGGAATTAGGGAACGATTCTCTAACACCACGACCACTCTGTCAAAAGTGAACGACAAGGTAACAAAAATAATCAGCTTTCGGTTTAAGTAGGTTAAAATATGGTGTAGGAGGGACATCTGATTTATTCTTCGCAATCATTCGTTAGGTATGTTGAGGGTTTTTTCGGTAAGATGATCTGTTTCAAAACCATCTAAAATATGACCACGCAGTTCTAGCACACGCTGTATAGTGTTATTTTTCGTGTTGAGGCATCGTAAATCTGCACCGTGGTTAGAGGTGAGACATAGAATAAATGTGGGCGTATACAGCAGTAATATTCATGGGCTGTTATGTTTAACAGCACAATATTATGAGCATAAGCAGCACGGTACATAACAAAGAAATAAAAGGCATGTTTTATTTCCCATAAAATAGCTTTTTGGTTTTACTTGCGAATATGTTTTGGTGGGGTTTTGAAGTGATAAGTATGTTAATAATTACAAAATAATTAGTAATGTCACGTGTATTTGAATTAAATTTGGTGACGACTACGACAACGACGGGTATCCAAACGCCTGTGCCAACTTAAAAAAGTTATATTTGTGTTTAGTTGTGTTCATTACTATTGAACTATTGTTATTATGATCAGAGTGTGCGTTACGAAAAGCCTATAATAAAATACCCTGTTTGGACTGGATCATATTGCGTTAAAACAAAAAAAGCAGTTTGAGTAAAAAAAAAGAAATGGATAATTTGATAAACATCCGATTGTCATCGTGATAATTATCAAAGAAAATAATTATTTTCATAAACTCGGTCTCCTATTTTTATACTGCAATTAATTTAAGAATATCGGAGAAAACCTATAATATGACGTACACGTGACTAACGCTGTAAACAATTATAAATAAAAACAATTAATAATCCTTTCTAAATAAGGCTAAGCCTCTAGTTTAATCCTTACACGTATTATCTGTTTCTTTGGGATTTGTTTGATAAAATTATGTTTTGTGGCCTTCTTTTTATCGAAGTCAATTCTATTTTAGTCTACTTTTGAGTCATGTACATAAGGAAAAACAGCACTGATAGCAAGAAAAAGTAGGACCTTCCTATGTTACGATATTAACATACCATCTTATCTGGAATTCTCAGAAGGGATTCCCAGTTACTAATAATACACTACATAATACACACATTACATACATAACATAACATATAATATAATATGTACTACAGTATATACTTCTAAATATGATTTTCTAGGAAGACCGTACCTAGATGCGGAAATATGGTCGTTCCAAAAGAATCGAATCTTTATTATTATTACGTAATGCACTCAATTTTAAACTTTTTTCATTCTACTTGTATAAATCTTTTTTTGGTTATTGAATCCTATGTTAATGGATGGAAAGTGATAAGCAAATGGAAAAAGGGAACGAATGAACGCGGGCCGGTTGTACACGTAAGTCCGGAGATGTTGTGCTAACTATATTGCAATGTTTTTTAAAGACCTATCCAACGACATCCCACACAATGGACTTAAGGAGAAAAAAAAAATCCTCATCCTCACTTATAAATGTACTGGAGATACCCTACAAATTTTTTTTTTCAGTATTTTACTTAATCACTTTGTCGGCGTAACTCATTTGTATATTTATGCCAAATTACAGCTTGCTAGTACTAAGCGTCTTTGAGATATAGTGCGGACGGACAGACAGACAGACAGACGAACATGGCGAAACTATAAGGGTTCCATATTGACTACGGAACCCTGTAAAATGGTACCAGACGTGTTCCTGGACCGTAACGGCCGTGACGTGTTTTCTGTCATTTCTTCTCCAAAACTAGGTGCTGAATTACAGCTTAATTTAACATTTGATTGTTTTTTTCCTTCTACAGATATCTCGTTCGGGCGCCCGGCGCGTGGTGCTCCAGCAGGCCACTCCGGCGATGGCAGGTCGGTTCCGGTGCGAGGTGTCAGCTGACGCACCCACCTTCCACACTGAGATACGATCAGCACCCCTGGAAGTCGTCGGTAATTATCTTCATTTTACCATGTTGTATGTTTCACGAACAAATTCATATGGATTTTCAAAACGATGAAGGAAAACATCGTTGGGAAACCGGCATGTCCTAGTTAATTACGAACCCTGGTTAGGATTCATAATTATCACGATAATTATGTTCTTTGATAGTTATCGTGAAAATAAAAACGGATAAAATTAAAAACGCTAATTCACAACTTTTTTATTCAAACCGTTTTGTTTTTGTTATAACGGACTCGAATTCAGTTCAAATAGGATCGTTCTTTCTATGGTCCTTTACACTGAAATAATAATAAAAAATTAAACACGAATTTGCAAAAAAAAAGTGTTTGTTTGATTTGTTTGATTAAAGAAAATGTCTGTGATCGTATTTGTTTAAGTTGGATACGTGCGGGAACGGCATTTATCGCATTCGGGTACGCGTGAAGTTACAGTGCGAACGATTTTTATTATTATCATGTCAATTATTGATATTATCAATGATAATTATCAGTTCAAACCCTGCCTAGAATCAATCATCCGAAGCCATGTACCATCTGCCAATCCACAACGGGCCTGAATCGTGGGTAACCTCTCACAGCGACGAGGTCTTTGCAATGACAACTATATAATCACACACAAAGGAACATACATTCAATTTACAACTAACTGAATCGCACTATGAAATAGCATCAAAATCAATGAAGCAACAATCTCATACGAATTTCAATTTATTTACACTGGCTTACACTCGAATCAAGTAACAAATGAGTTACCGGCAAATTCTGATTCGGAGCCAGATTTGGTAAAACCATGTCGTTGCTCATAATCATCATCGGTTGGTTATGGTTTACCTACACAGATAATAAGTTCTGTAGGTAAATGTGACAATATACTTTACTTTTGACGACACGGTTGGCGCAGTGGCTCAAGCAATGGACTGCTGCGCTACGTGTCGCGGGTTCGATCCCCGCACGGATCAAATATTTGTATGACCTAAAGATCGTTGTTCCGGGTCTGGGTATTTGTGTTTGTGAGTTTAAATGTTTGTGAACGCACCCACGATACATGAGAAATTCCGAGTGTGGGGCAACGTTTAAAAAAAAAAAAAATTAAATATATAAAATCAAAACAGTGCGCAGTTCCACTGACCATTTTAAAAATACCGATTTGCACAAACCAGAAAGTATAAAATTCCTGAAACATGATTTTACAATAACGTTATCAAAACGATCGGTTGTTGTAACTTTTCATTGATTATAAAAAAAAAAAGTCAATTGCGGTGTTAAAACCATGATTGTATATTAATAGCATTGGTCCTATTAAATTACAATCACAATATTCTAGGGAATATACCAGACTATTTTCATTTCAGTCTGTTCTGTAGGTATGATTTTGGTGGAAATATCAAAAATTATCATATTTTAGGAATATTAATGCAGTGGCCGGCCGGCAATTGGCTCGGGATTAGGATTATCATAACTTGGAGAATTATTGAAGGCAATATATAATGACATTGGGATTCGAAATTAATTTCAACTTTAGTAATATGAAACTGGAAGTAACACAAATATGGACGCTCACAACATACATTAATTCAAAACCTTGCATGTCTGATTAATCAGTTTATGTAAACGCATGTTTGACAAATAAATTATTCTTTCTTTCTTTCTTTCAACACGTAACAACGCGTTAATTTGTAGAAGGGAAGGAGGAAAACGCTTTAAAAAAATTATTAAATATTTTTAAAGATTTTCTAATAAAAAGGAAATAGGGATGTTTCCTGACAAAAAAAAATTATGATTCTAATTAGTCCGTCTGTTAGATTATCCAAAAATATTGAATAAGTATTTATTGTTTTATCAAATCAATAAAAATAGACGAATATAAAACGCGTCAAAGATTTGTGTGGGGGTTTGTGACACGAGTTTTCAACACACTGTATCGTCTTCATTGTCTGTTTACGTAAAAAAAAATAAGTGTCCAATATTCTTTGGTAATGTATCTAACGACTAATTAGATTTTATGTTAACTACCCTATTAGTAGAAATTAATATCAAAGTGAATGACAACGAAGGGGCTTTTTTTTTTTGGCGGGTGGAAAATCATCGAATAACCCCTCCCGCTCTTGGGCAGAGCGAAAGGGAGTGTCAGACTTCTACTGACTAAAAACCACCCATGTTCCTTCTTAGCCCTCTATTATATAAATAGTGTAAACAAGGTGCTGGAGTCAGACTTTATGAATAATTAAACCTAAAACTGATAATAATTGGTAAACCATTGGTAGTCCAGTCTAACTGTATGCAGTCGAATACTAGTATTTTCCATGAAGCGACTATATATCCAACCTCCATGAAACATTTACTTGGTAAGACTATACATACAAACTTCTGACGCCCTGTACGTCAGAGATCTACAAATGACACCCGGAAACAACATATTCATAACATGTATAAATAACATACCATGATGAAAATAGCCGTAAAAGTGGGTACATTAGTTGGTACGCCAGTAATTCGTAGAAAACCCGTACGGTGACAGTGAATCGGGTCGAGTGCCTAACAGACGACCCTCACTGAAGAAGCTCTTCAACCAACATAAACGTTATTCCAGTACATTGAACAACATTACTGACACGACACTTCTAAACACAGAAATTCATTCTAATAATAGAATCGTGAAAGTTTATATGTTTGTTACTCAGTTACGTTTTAACGGCTGAATGGACGTAACATAACATCACGCCTGTAATCCCGGAAGGATTAGGAGAGCTGTACCCATTTGTACAAATGGACACCCACATTTCGTCAGTCATGTTTAAGTCCCATCAGTCATCGGGGTGCGCCTATTGCCATCAACCGGGCACAAATCCCCTCCATGGCTGCTACTGACAAATTCCTGACCTAAAACACCTTGCCTGACCTGGGAATCAAACACAATGACATGACCTCATGCACAGCAGACGCGCTAACGACCACTAGACCAACAAGGCAGTCAAGAGGGTAAATTATTTTGCTTATAAAATTCAAATTTAATGGACTAACTCGCCGTCCGTCCGTCTTTTGACGACGACAGGCCGTGTCGACGGCGCGTTCGTGTTCCACGCGCGCCTCAAAGAGATGTCAGCAACATGGAAGGGCCCCGCAAGGGCCGACGCCCGTCGGGGCTGCGGGATGTTATAAGATATACCGTGGCCTCGACATAAAGGGCTAAGAAGGAAAATGTGTGGTTTTTAGTCAGTAGAATTCTGACACTCCCTTTTGCTCTGCCCAAGAGCGGGAGGGGTTATTTAATGATTTCCCACCCCCTAAAACAAAAAACGTCAAGACACTCTTGCCAAGGTCAATTTGTCGATAGGTAACCTTCCATTTCATATCGAGATAGGCCAGCTGTCATTAACCAACTTCCCAAAAAGGGGGAGGTTCTCAATTCGATTGTTTTTTTTGAAGATTCATGTTCATTGGTATTTTTTTATGGCATTTTGCATGCACGTAATGTGCCTGCGACATTTTTTCTTCTTTATTTGTATTGAGACGCCTGGAAGTCACAACAAGTATCACCATGGATATCGTATTGCTACTAACTTAGTCGTGGAGGTCAGGCAGGTAGTCGCTTTATGTAAAATAGTGGTATCTTGTTTTATCCGTTTAAACGGAAAACCGTCTCCAAACATAGTTTGGATAAGGCTACGCGGATCATGGCTTCATATCCGGATATCCGTAGCTGTTTTCTTGATGAAACTTTTGAAACAATATTTTGGATTTAAAAGAATTTCCATTGAGTTTCTTGCCAATTTTTCACAAGGTATTATGCCTTGTAAGGGTCTAATTGAAATAAATGCTTTGAATTTGAGTTTGAACTGTAGCAATGAAATAAAATATACAACACTGAAGTAGGCCAACTTTACAAGTTACAAGGTAATATTACAACTAAAGTTTTCAGATGAGCCATAATGTTCAAGTTGGTCATCTTTCTATAGTTGGTTATTTAGATAATAACTTAAGTAACGAAGTACTTCGTAAGTTTTGATTCAGTTCAAGTCAATTTTGATAATATTTCAATAAAACAATTTCATTACATTATTGTTATTCACTCGTCTAAGTTAGGGATTATGTCCTTTATCATAGTTTCTTTATGAATATAGGTATCAACATCTTTGTTCCGTCGACAGTTCGCCAATACTATACTACGCTAAAGTACCGTTTTTTGACTGGAGATATCCTCACGGATACCCACCGTCTAGAGCGAGAGGTGGACTATGTCGGACTCTAACCATAAGTAGCAGTCCGCTATTCCCGGCGGGCCCCATTACCAAGTGCGACCTATTCAAGAAAGAAAGAAAAGAAAATATATTGATTTGTCGCAGAAACATGACGAGCATACAATGAGACATTAAAAAAAAGCAATACATGTACAATGTGTTTGACATTACAAAAATAAAAAATTAAAATAATAATAATAATATTCAGCGACCGCATGTTTCTTATAAAGGCGCACAGAACCACTGAAGCTGAGTTATGGTCGAAGTTAACTAACCACCAAAAAGAAAATCTTATTCTTTCATCGGACGAGATAAGTTGACAGATCCATTTGGTTTCTAACTGCGGTACTCAGAGATAATTAATGATTACTTAAGCCGTCACTTAGTAAAGATTTGACATACTTTTGTATGACAAAACTGTTAAAACCTTTACTTAGTGATGGCCTAAGTAATGATTAAAGCTCTCTGAGTGCGGCAATAAGAAGCATATTTTAACATTATTATTATCGGCCTCTGTTCATTATAATAATAATTAGATCCCAACACACGTCGCAGATTAATCGGGAGATAGTTTAATCGTAATCAGATAAGGTATTTCTCCGTTTGTATCCAACGAGACGGTTTCAGTTCCGTTTTCCAGACTGCAATCTCGAATTATATCGGACTTCAATTTTCCTTAAGATTATAACTTAATTGGCTAATTTCTAATATCAAAGTGTGCGATCAATGCATTCATTTTATTAATTAGTCTAATTTCCGATAAATAGCAATAACGATAAGGGGGCTTATTTGCATACTGGTGATGTTATTTTTATCCTTGTAAAGTGATCGCAATCTGTTGAACCTTATCAACCGTTTTCCTCTTAGCGCTGATTTTTTATGCAATTATTAAGATCTTATCGTGGTCCACATCGGTCGGTAAAGTCATTATAAAGGGTGTAAAAAGACCCTTAAGTAAGTCAAAAGACAGTTGTTGTCTACTAGCCACACTTTGTTCTAGACAATAAATACCAGCAGGGCTATTGCGTATCTTTTAAATGACAGTGGCTAACCTATAGTGCCTATCAATTACTGTCAAATGGTTCCGTATTGTACTAAACCATAACCAATTTGACAGTTAATCCATAGACAATATGATAGCCACTGTCATTTAAAAGATACGCAATAGCCCTGCTGGGAACCTTTGAATAACGGACATATTGAAGGTTCCAAGTTTTTCCCACTTTTATTTTAATACAAGTTATTAGTCTTTGGTCAACTGGACCCACTCGAAATGGAGCCGAGGCCGCGAGGGTCCAATTGGACGTTTTAAATAAAAAATAAAAAATTGACCAGTTCGTAATTTGACCTGGTCGACTGGACCCACTACCTAATTTCATTATATAGTCACGGAGTAAAGCCGAATCTTTTAGTTTTATTTATATTCCCCAATTTGTATATTTTTACAGAAGAATAGTTATTGTGATTTTATTACACAAATTACCAGGAGGTCTGAATTCATCATCATCATTTCAGCCAAAAGACGTCTACTGCTGCACATAGGCCTCCCCTAGGTGTCGCCACATTGACCGGTCCCGAGCGTCTCGCATCCAGCGGGTCCCTGCAACCCAACACCGGGATCAATAGCAGCCTATTTGTTGATCCAGATTATAAATTATCTTGATACCAAATTTCATCCAAATCCGATGTGGTCAACCGGACCCGCGGGTCAAGTTGACTAAAGACTCTTAAACTTATAACTTTACTTTAAATTTCTCCCTGATCCCTATACTATTCATTGCATCTATCAGCACAATGTTGTGGGTCACTTTGAGTGCTACCGTAGAGCATGAATTATCTGACCAAATAAAAAAGACTACCCATCTAAAAATTTAGCGCAGAGTTACTTAGTTTGATGCACAGAATGCTTGGTAGAAGGTTTTGTGAAAGGTCCGTTTACACCTTGTATTTATAAGTTCAAGATCGATTTACTAAAACCAAAGAGAATTTAATACTTGCGAAAGACAGGAAGACGCGAAGAAAAACGTAATCTACTTACAACAGCCAACTGTTTCTTACTGAAAAAAATGTAACATATCAAATGCATAATATGTCAATTCAAACAAGGCGTCACTGAAGCATGGTCATTTCTTTCCAGTGATCGTCCATTTCCTTAAATCTCTTGATTAAAATGTAACCGTTTTATCTTTCATACCTATTGAGCAGCTAATGCGATGCGGTGAACGTCTGAAGGCGCTTGGTTTTCATGCAGACATTATCAAGCGAATGCAGGTTTCGTACGCGACAGTGCGGGAGTGTGGTTGAGATATAAAGCTGCTGGAGCGCCAGGAGCTACTTAGTTCGATCTAGCTGTCTCTTGTAAATGTGAAATACAAATGTTTCCGAATTATGCAGCAATTTCAGTGCTGGCCCTAGGGGATTGAATCGGAATTAGAAAACTTGGAACGGATTCGTGTATCCACACTATACCATGACCGCGCAACGAATGTATTGGGCAAAAGATATTCTTTGTAAGTAATGACAAGTATAGACAATGCCCACTAGGCCGTTTTATCGCCGACCAACACCGTCGCGTCCCATGCACGTAGCGTATTGGCCCCCGGAAAATATTCGCGCAGGCAATAATTGTTGATGAGGGATCAGCTAGTGGGTGGTGGGAACTTTGAACCAGCCAGCGGCGCCGCCCGCTACAACTCGAAAGTTATCCCACGAGAAGATAAAATCGGGATAAAAACTATCAGTGTTAATCCAAATTATAAACTATCTGTGTAGTTACCAAATTTTATCCAAATACGTTCAGTAGTTTTTTCGTGAAACAGTAACAATTACATCCACCCATACATACTTACAAACTTTCGCGTTAATATTAGTAGGATTGAAGTATTAACTGTACGGCAACTATTTATTTTAAATACTATATTGCGCAGACATTCTTCTCTCCCCTATGTCCCTGATAGTCTCTTTAAAGGTAAACGACGAAAACATTCAGTTTGTCCTATTAATCAGTTCCACACCGGTTTCTCCCGTCGCCATTTTGGGTTTCTTGTGAACAATAGGGGATCGGACTGAGTCAAAAAAAATATGATTCTAAATAGTCCGTCAGTTAGATTATCGAAAAATATTCGATAGGTACGTGTTTTTTGTTTTATCAAATGACGAAAATAAAACGCGTCAAAGATCATGAGTGGGGGTTTGTGACGTCATTTGTAGGTTAAAGTGTACTGATATGTGACGTTTTCGAAGAGTTCACGAGTTTTCGGAGCACTGTATCGTATTTCTTTTTTGATCATGTGAAAAAATAATGGAAATCTGTCTGACGGACTAATTAGTTTTTTTTTTGTTTGATCCCCTTTTTTTGGGGGGGTTGATTATCACCAAATAACCCCTCCTGCTCTTGGGCAGAGCGAAAGGGAGTGTCAGACTTCTACTGACTAAAAACCACCCATGTCCCTTTTTAGCCCTATATGATACATTTTCTTTTTTGTAATCCCTGCTTGTTGTATTTTTTTTTATATCTGAGCGTTGTTTGTGTAATGTTTTTTTTCCTGTATGCTCGGTATGTTTCTGCGACAAATAAATACATTTTCTTTCTTCTTTCTATATGTCAAGGCTGCGGGATCTCTTACAACATTCCGCAGCCCTGACGGGCGTGTTGTTCGATTCCCTTATTGTCAATTTACTCCCTCCCTGCTAAGCATTTCAAAATTAAAGTATCAACGTGATTACAAAAATAAGATTATGGCAGTACCGAGCAGTTACTTCTCACACCCTCATAATATTGATTGAATTTAGTTCATGACTGTTCCAGCCGATTCATGTACAACATCCGCACCATCATCCATACCTCTCCTCACTTACTACACTTGCACACATCACACATCACCCACTCACTGATCACTGCAAACTTTACTTCACAAGCGTTACACACACACATACATAGTATACATATTCACTACACCTTTTCTAATTTTTATATTTTTACGTTCATTAATATACTTGCATTAAATAACTGTCGGTTTTTCCCTCCGAAACATATTTTTTGAGTATGCCGATTCGATATAGTATGTAAACTTTATTTTATTTGAGGGAAGAGCCTGGGGATCCCTCACAGAGCGTAACCTACCCTCACCTACCCTCACAGAGGGTATCCTAGTATACATGCCAGTCTCACATAGGAACATAATTATATCATGCTCCTTGTTAATATGTTAGTCTTACAATTATATTCATTACTAGCGGACGTCACGCGGTTTACCCACGTAGTTTCTGTTGCCGTGGGAATACAGGGATAAAAAGTAGCCTATGTCACCCGGGGATAGTGTAGCTTCCCAACAGTGAAAGAATTTTTCAAATCGGTCCAGTAGTTTCGGAGCTTATTCGTTACAAATCTTTCCTCTTTATATTATTAGTGTAGATAAGTATAGCTCTAGTATATAAACCTTTGTGGAGAGGGAAAATATTGGATTGTATTGTAATACTAGTATTTCTTAGTAAGAAATATGAATTCGAATAGAGTAGTTCTCATATCCAACAGTTTGTTAAATCCATATACGAAAAACGACTGAGTAACTCACAGGCTTCAAATTAAATGAATTTTCATAATTTGGTTTCAGAGGGAACATTTTTATAAATCACATATTTATATGGTTACAAACATTGCGGGCTAATTGAATTCTATTTTTTATAGAATGTGTGTTTTTATTTACAAACATAATAGGTATTATGTTTACGTGTGTTCTTATTTTTATTGCGACTAGGTCGAAGCGTATTTATTCGATAAATCTATCTACCATTCTGTACACGGTTCATTAACCTAATTACTAAACAAGTCAATTTAAAAACAAACAATTCGTTCCATGTACGTTCGTTATCGGTTTTAGCATTGATACTAAAGCGTCGTGGCCGCGCCATGTTGTTTACCGATTTCATTTAGGAACCGCCAAGAGCCCAAGGCTGCTACTGTTCATGGTCACGCGACAATTATCCCGTGGTACCACCATCAGACACTGACACCATTATTTTGAAACATAGTATTTAGTACTAACCCGACATTATTTAGGCAGTTTGGATTAATTTTTTTAAACTATGAATACACACAACCAAGTCAACGAGACAGTCTAATGTCTAGTTAAAAAGCAGTTATCAGTTTAATCGATTCAAAATAAGCTTAAAACATAGGGTAATAAAGAACTAAATATACTTTTCTTAGTTGGTTTTATGGACCACGACTCCTATGCATGACGCTCCAAATTCCAGATCGGGCAAAATGTAATAGGGTGTCCCCATCAGGAATAGGGTATTTCACCAAAAAAACCTGATTAGTCCGTCAGACAGTTTTAAAAAGAAAATAATGGACACGTATTTTTTCTTTTTGAAAAAGATGAAGACGATACAGTGCTTCGAAAAGTCGCGTCAAGTCGTGTGACGTCACAAGGTTAGTACTTTTTTACTCAAAATGTGACGTCAAAAGCCCATGATAAAACCTGTCAAAGATTATGATCTTTGACACGTTTTATTTTCGATATCCAATATTTTTCGATAATCTAACAGACGGACTAATTAAATTTTTTTGGTGAGATATCCTATTTGTCAGTACCAGTCACGGAGCCTGGATTTGTGCCCGATTGGTGGCAATAAAATCGCACGCTGTTATATGGGACTTGAATGTAACTGGCGAAATGTGAGTGTTCTATTAGATACAGCTCTGCACAACCCTTTGGGCATTACAGGCTTCATGTTTTGTTACGTTGTCATTAAAACTTAAACAAACATTTATTCTACGATTTTTTTGGATTTTCAATAGTAGATTATGCACCAAGGGGCTAAAGTTGTGTCTTATGTCACGGGCGTCATATTGAATCTCGAGCGCAATGACGGATTCGGAATTTAACTCCCGAGCGCAGGGAGGGAGTTAAGAGTTTAACTCACGAGTGAAGCGAGGGAGTTAATACAAGAATCCTGAATGCAGCGAGGGATTCAAGCTAGCCCAAGGCAAAGACACCTTTAGCCCAGAGGAGGATACTCTACTTTTTACACATACTGTGAGAAAATAATAGCCATAGTACGAAAAACAAAGTATTTATTAAATAAACAAACAGTAAGAATAACTTATGTAGAACTAGTTAGTTATATGCACTTTCATATTAATTGAAGTTAATGGTAACATTTGAGACATTAGTCCAATTCTGCAAAGATAAAGTTACAGCCAATTACTATTACGGTATTACGGCGCGGTAGGGTATTTGCTATCATTAATGCCAGTTTTAATGTTATTCCATTGCTTTTAAAAATGTTTCGTAGTTATCTAATAATTATTCTCACAATATTATGTCTTCGAAAACATGGCAACGATACGAAGAAGCAGTCGTTATGATTTTGTAGGAAATCGAGAATATCATTTAGGCGTAGTAAGGGTATCGAGAATAGCTTTCCTCTTTCTGGCACCAAAGGGTGTTTGTTAAAACTATACCGTACTGCCAATTTAGCTGAGCATGTGAGATTCCAAATTCAAATCACATTATTGACCAGCGGGTCATAATGAAATCCAGTACAACATTATTGACCGGCTGTGCCCCCGGCCACTAATGACTCACTTTAGGTTAAGGTTGCTTGACATATAATTTGACATTTTCGAGCAGGTGGTGTGAAAATTATATTTATGTGTTTCACTAAGTTTCGTTCTAAGTTTATACGCGACCGATTTCTATATTTATTGAGTATTTTTACCAAGTTACGCGAACTTTATATGCGGATCCTAATGCGTATTGCATGCCTTTCCTCTTTCACTAAAACAATTCAACAGTTTAGCCGAAATAACGTAACAAACAAACAAACAGTCAGAGAAACTTATACAGTATGAATTTTAAACGTTTCGCGACTAATCTCACGTAGGTAGATCGTCTCTCTCAGAGTACTCTACAACTCTATATTTCTAAAAAGCTTTGTTCACGTGGCGAATTTCTGCGTGAGATGTCCATTTCATCCCGGAGGGGGCTGAAATGGACTGCCATTAATGGCCCCATTAAGCCTCCTCCAGGCGAATACCAACCACTGCGCCTGCGCTCAGGATCTGTTGCTCCAGAGTATGGCGCAGTGGTCGATAAACATCGCCGTGATCGCTGAGCCCTATTTTGTCCCGCCCAGGCCAGACTGGGTGGAGGACCTTAGTGGCTCGGTGGCCATTATTGCATCGGCCGCCGCCGGCACCCCGACCCTTGAGATGGTCAAAAAGGGTCAGGGGTGCGTAGCAGCACGGTTCGGAGAGATCGTAGTCGCGGGAGTCTACTTCTCTCCGAGCCGAACTCTCGCCGAGTTCCAAAACTCCCTCAGGGAGTTAAGTGTCGTCATCGGAGGCTATTCCTTCCCGTATTAGTGCTCGGGGACTTCAACGCCACGAGCTTGGCTTGGGGTTCCCGTTACACGGATGTGCGGGGTGGGATGGTCGAGTGCTGGGCTCTGGAAACAGGCCTGGACATCCTGCCCGGCGAGCACGGCCTACAGTGACATGGCATGAGTCACACATTTTATCACAGTTTGGGCGATAAAACCGTTTTGTCTTAAATGCTAGCACGGCGGCGTAAGATAATTTCTTGATAAGTGATATAACTTCTTGACGTTTAGTTGGGACTCCTATGTCTTATTTGCTAATATGGGCGCACCCATTTTGTAACAAATGTCACATTTTGACAGATGAATATGCTCGTTTATATCACGTTCGTTCGGAGGTGGTGATAAAAGTAAATTAAAAATATAAGTATATTTTTCTGCTTACTACTGCATCAAATGGCAGTAAATTATTATAATTATGTTCTTGCCCGAAGGCAAGAGGTCCAAAGTAGGAAAATATTCCGAAGAAACATTCGGGACTCTTCTAATCCGTTCGAGTTGCCAGACAGGGAGTTCCAACGGATTTTCCGCCTGACAAATATATTTCAAAACAAATCACATCAAACTTTTAAAAGAAAAACAGAACTTTTAGTTAGTAGCAAGTTATCAAATAATAAATAAAAAAAGAAAATGAAAGACGTGCCGCGTACGTGTTATGTCAAAAATGAATTAGTACCCAAGAAAATTAAAAAGTTGTTTAACTGTATGAACTGTGCTCTTTTATCGTATTATTTTATTTGGTCGCCTATTCAGATGGTCATAGACATTTTTATTTTTTTAATATTCTAGGTCACACTATGAAGTCAGCAACAAGAAAGACAAGTCGCGTCTTAAATTATATCACATGTGGTACCCGTGCTAGCATTTAAGACAAATTCTAAGACATGACATAATTTATAACGTCTTGTCACCAACGTCTTGGGTACGCCCGTGCTCGCCCCGCTGAACCGGGGTTCTGTACCCACGTGTGTGCGGATGCGGGGCGAGTCGGTGGTGGACATCTCGTTCGCCAGCTCCGCTCTGTCAAGGCGTGTCGTCGACTGGCGCGTCATGGAGAGGGTGGAGACCTATTCCGACCACCGGTATATCCGGTTTGAGGTCTCTGCCCAGTCCCCAAGTGCGCCGGTCCCACAGACCCCGAGTGGTCCGCGTTGGGCGCTGAGGCAGCTGGACAGGAAGCTCCTCCTGGAAGCCTCGATCGTGCGGGCCTGGGTGCAATCACCGGTCAGGCCCGACGACGTAAACACCGAGGCGGGTTGGTTTCAGGAGGCCATGTCCGAGATATGCGACATGGCAATGCCCCGAGTCCGGCCAGGAAGCGCCCGGCGTCAGGTGTACTGATGGTCGCGAGAGTTGTCGTACCTGCGTAAACAGTGTATGGCGGCGCGGCACCTGTACACCAGGCATCGCAGGCGCCGCATTCGTCCTCCGAATGCGGATGCCATTGAGGCGGAGCTGTATGAGGGGTACAGGGCGGCGAAGGCCACCCTCCACGAGGCTTGTAAGCGGGCCAAGAACAAGGCCCGCGAGGAGATGCTGGAGACTCTGAACAGAGATCCGTGGGGGCGCCCTTACAAGATGGTGCGGAATCAACTCCGCACCCGGGCCCCCCCGCTGACGCAGAGTCTCCGGCCTGAGCTCATGGAGGACGTGGTGAGCGCTCTGTTCCCTTCGCGAGGGGAGCATCCTCCCCCGCCAATGGCTCCGCCATCCGCGATGCCGGAAGTGGACCATTCAGGAACCGATGACGACATTCCGGAGGTGACTGGGGTAGACCTGAGAGCGGCGGTACGGAGGCTGAATGCCAAAAATACCGCCCCGGGACCCGATGGCTTGCCTGGCAAAGCCTGGGTCCTGGCCTCAGAGGCTCTTGGGCCCCGACTGGAGGGGTTCTTTAGCGCATGCATGGAAAGAGGCCAGTTCCCGCTTCGTTGGAAGACGGGGAAGCTGGTCCTCATCCAGAAGCCGGGGCGCCCTGCGGACTCGCCGTCCGCATACCGGCCCATTGTGCTACTCGACGAGGTGGGCAAGCTCTTTGAAAGAGTAATTGCAAACCGCCTCGCCGAGCACCTGGAGGGAATGGGTCCGGATCTTGCGGAACACCAGTTTTGTTTCCGCAAGAGGCGCTCGACGGTGGACGCCATCATGCGCGTGAGAGCCCTCACGACGGGGGCTGCGGTCTCTCGGGGCGGTGTGGTCTTGGCGGTGTCTCTCGACATCGCCAACGCCTTTAACACTATGCCCTGGAGCTGACTTAGGGAGGCACTCCGGTATCACCGGGTGCCGACCTACCTTCGTCGTGTGGTCGGGGACTATTTGACAGACAGGGCTGTCATCTACCCTGGTCAAGACGGACAGTGGAACCGGCGAGAGATGTCGTGCGGTGTTCCACAGGGATCGGTTCTGGGGCCGCCCTTGTGGAACATCGGTTACGACTGGGTGCTGCGCGCCGACCTCCCTAGCGGCGTCAGCGTAGTCTGCTACGCGGACGATACGCTGGTGCTAGCTCAGGGTGGGTCGTACGAGGCGGCGGCCGACAACTTGACACGCGGGGTTGCGATAGTCGTAGAGAGGATCCGGCGGCTGGGTCTCGAGGTGGCGCTTCACAAGTCGGAGGCCATGGGCTTCCATGGACGTGGGAATGCGCTGCCGTCGGGATCCCAGTTAATGGTGGGAGGGGTTCCCATCGGCGTCGAGTGTCTGAAGTACCTAGGATTCGTCCTCGACAGCCGGGGAACTTCGTGGAGCATTTCCGACGTTTGGCTCCCAGACTGGAGCGGGCCGGGGCTGCCTTTAGGTGGCTCTTGCCCAATCTGGGGGGGCCAAACGCCTCCTGTTGGAGGCTCTACGCGGGGATCGTGCGGTCCATGGCCCTTTACGGGGCCCCGGTGTGGGCGCCTGCTTTGAGGAAGCGGGCCGCCCACTACCTGAACGTGCCCCAAAAGGTCATGGCCGTAAGGATGGTACGGGGGTACCGTACGATCTCCCGTGAAGCGGCGAACCTCCTTGCCGGATTGCCGCCGTGGGATCTGGAGGCGATAGTCCTCGCGCGCCTGCATCAATGGCGCGCGGAGGCGCTGCGCCGGGGGGTCACTCCGCTGCCGCGGCAAATTGCTGCGCGGCGGACAGACTTCCGGTGCGATCTCATGGCGATATGGAGACAGCGACTGTCGCAACCCCGTGCAGGGCACGCCACGATAGTGGTGGTAAGTCCCCTCTTTGAGGAGTGGCTTGAGAGGCGCCACGGCGCCCTCACCTTCCGTCTGATGCAGGTCCTCACCGGACACGGTTGTTTCGGGAGGTACCTGCACCGAATCAGGCGGGAGGAAACGCCCGGATGCCACCATTGTGAGGATCGGCCGGAGGACACGGTGGAGCACACAGTGGAGGTGTGCCCCGCTTGGGCGGAGCCCCGCCGTGTTCTCGTAGCGGCGATCGGCGGCGGCGACCTCTCGCGCCCGGCCCTGGTGCAAGCCATGGTCCGGGGCGAGGAGGAATGGGACGCCGTCGCCTCCTTCTGCGAATCAGTGATGCTGGCGAAGGAGGTGGCGGAACGCGAGAGGGAGAGAACCTCTCGTCCCAGCCGCCGCGGGAGGCGCTCCGGGCGTCGGGGGTCCCGCGATGACCTCCGGCCACCGTAGACGCGGGCCTGTGGACGATGAGTGATGGGCTAACTCGCCGTCCGTCCGTCTCACGACGAAAACAGGCCGTGTCGACGGTGCGTCCGTGTTCCACGGGCGCCTCAAAGAGATGTCAGCAACATGGGAGGGGCCCGAAAGGGCCGACGCCTGTCGGGGCCGCGGGTAGTCCACCGGTTATCGCGGCCTCGACATAGAGGGCGAAGAAGGAACATGGGTGGTTTTTAGTCAGTAGAAGTCTTACACTCCCTTTCGCTCTGCCCAAGAGCGGGAAGGGTTATTCGATGATTTTGCACCCACCAAAAAAAAAAAAAAAAAAGATGTCCATTTCATAAGTAAAATTGTAGCTAGATTAATTTCTTCGAATCTTCTAGCGTATATTTTACTTTCTTTCTCACTTGCTCTTTTCTTGTATTCTTTTTAAAGAATTGTAGAATATTTATTGCCTAGAAAGTCCTACTTAATCCAACTTGATGTTCTTCAAAAAAAGTCAGGCAGTGGAGGATTCGGATTTACCGTACGTTAAAATAAAAATTATTAACCCTTCAGTTTCATCACATCGGGTTTAGTGTTTTGAGCCTCCTTTCAAAAATTCAAACAAACAATGCCTGTGCTATAAGACTCTGCAAAAGATGTACGGCGATAGATTGTATGAAAGAATGACATTCTGTGATTTCTGCCAAAAAAGGCGTGAATTGATGTGTGTTATATTATTTACTAGTCCTATCGGCTCTGTATGTAAGAGAAATTGCAAATGACACCTGAAATGATGGAGTTACGCGTGCGTATAGCCACGACAGCCAGTGTGAGTCCACCTGATACGCACGCACACGCACGCTTAATACGCGCGTAAATCAAATACGCACATGGCATGAGCGAAAGATATCGGAATTATTGGCTTCAATCTTTACCAGATAAGATCACACCTGTATTTCTTCGAACTATTAAGTAAAGGTGTATCATTGTACATAATTTCGTTCGTAAAGATCTCATGTAATTAAATAGGGGTGACACTTTTGCCATTCACGGGGCATAAATTCAGACTCCATGATATTCACACATTTATACGTGGAAAATAACCTCTGATTTTAAAATAAAGTACAAGTTCATGCGTTTCACTAAATTCGTATTATGCGTAATAGGCTACAGTTCAATGAAACTAACTTTATCACTGCTAATATTCATTCAAATAACCACTAAAAAGCTTTTTATTATAACTAAACAATTAATAAATGAACGTACATCAGTGATTCAGAATTCATAAAATGTTATTCATCATCATCATCATTAGTTCAGCCGAAAGTCACCACATTGACCGGTATTTTACTGGATCAATCTCTTTATTATACGAGTGTCGTTTACTTCTAATATCTCTCCTATAATTCGGCTTTGTTCAACGAAACGCGAATCTTGAAACACATGTGTTAAGTATTCTATTTACCACTAACGGACCTAAAAGAGGTCGGACTAACCCGGACAGCAGCGTACTTACCGGGTCCAAGACTAAATCCCCATTAACAAAAGGATCTGCCATTTATTGAATTCATTTGTTATAAAAAATGTGATAAATGAAGAACCGCTCGACCGATTTTGTGCAAACTTCACATAAACCATCAATGACGTATTATATATAGACACGTCACGTACTAACATCGCGGGGCTTAAAAACGGCGAAAATATTAGATAACTACTTATACGCGTAAGGAAAGGGAAAGAAAATATGACACCGTACAGCGGGATACCTGTTGCTAGAGAGAGATGAATATACATCTTCAGTTACGTCACAGGATAAGTAATAGTCTAATTACTTGCTCATTGGTCGAGCGCGTGAGTGACGTAGCTAACGTAACTTCATGCGCCGGCCGCCATTACACGGCAGCGTCGAACAAAATAAAATAAAAAAAGGTAGTTTTGTGAACTTACGCATGAAGTGACACATTTTTATCTATAACTTTTGGAGTATAATTTGTATATCGTAAGAAAACACACGACGGCATGTTTTTTTATGTTTTGCGCAGGTTTACACACACGATTTAAATTAAGAACAAACGTAGCGTCGCGGGAGAGGTTGGTGCGTAACTAAGCGCGATGTGGCTAATTGGCTTCATTTCATGTTGTCATTTTTGAGGGCGGACAACGTATCTATAGTTTTAATATATCATTGTAAACCATTTACTAAATAGTCCAAACAAAACCTAAGCATTTGGTTTGGATAAGTGAGCCCGTTCTTGAGTTATAAAATTACACCGAAAAGTGGCATTGATTTTTATATATGTGTATTGATTCAGTAGTAAGCACGCGGGAGGAACGGGAGTTTTCAGCAACTTTAAAAATATAACAAAATGGCAGCTTATTACTACAATCAGTATTATAAGCAGTTAGTGCGAATAGATAGACAAAATGTACTATCTAAGTAAAGATATGATAGTCCAAGAACAATATAAGTTTTTAAACTGACATGGTCGCTGTACTATTAATACTGAAAACGGGATAATTACCATGTTTACTTTCTCGTGAATCGTGTAGTAAGAGACAGTGGTAGTGGTACCGAACGCAAAAAACGAACAAGAAAGAGGGTAGTCCGACTTTTCTGCTCATAAACAACCGAACCGAAATGACTTCAGTTTATCCGTGATCATGGTGCTTGTAACAGCGCCGAAATATCAGGAACTCGAAACAAAAAGTAAACTTGCTAAACATCTCGTTTTCAGTATTAATATTATAGTAGTCCAAGAACATCTAGATTTAAAACTTATTTTAATTTCGTTGAAAAATGTACTCCTCGTAGTTTTTTGTCGCACTAAATCCTTCTTACCGCACAGCTTGTTACAGCAGTTTAGATCGGAGGAATCGCATTAAGTTCTCCAAGAAGATTTTTCTCAACAGATAGATTTTACTCAAGAGAAATAGCATTTCCTTGTGAGCCTTCGTAAACTTTGGGGTCTTCATTTTGTGTTTATTGCCATTGCAAAGATCGTCGCCATAATATTTTATTAATGGCCTTTGAAACGACGCGATAGACATTGACTCTGAAACGAAACACGAAACTTTGTATTTCCTCATCGTGTAATAGACCCCTTGGGCTCCATAACGTTGACTTACTACATTCGCGCACCTCTCTAAATTATAGAGCTTTACCTGTCCCATCATGACGTGATTCTCCGCAATGAATCACGACTGACGAGCTCATTTGTGTGATGTGATGTCGTTGTACGGATTAATTAGCTTCAAAGGATTCTTGAGATCTGAGAGCCGCATTGTCAATGTTCCCGTAGATATATATATATATATATATATATTATATCTATATAGTGAGTAACAAGGTTAGTAGAATAGACGCGATAGTTCCGTGTATACCTACCTATCCCACGCACATCCTTATAATTACGGCGAGATTAAATACATCACGTATTCCATGAACGTTCGTTGGTATTTATTTATACACTGGGGAGGGTTCATAAAGTAAAACAAATCCCTTAATATAAAGAGATTTGATTGTAAGCGCCTTGATTTTTTTCCTATCTGGAACGCACGGCGTGACCCACAAAAGGGAGTAAACAAACGTGCCATAAACACAGCTGCCTGTATTAATGTGATAGCTCCAAACAAAGTACACCTTCATTTCATTTAATCATAACCTTTATTTATCGTGGCTAAGTCAATACTTTTTGGGAACTCATGCTGGTAATTTTATAGTTGTGTGCCTATTACTGGCTACAGTGTTTGCACAAATATAGAATTTATTAACGTTGTACAAATTTCGTCGTAGGGAAACAATGTTATAAATTGGGTTGAGAACATGTTTAATGTAGATCTGACGCTCTAACTAATACTACTACCATTATAGAATCACCATTTATCAATCTTTACTTTATCTTTGCTGTAAAAAAACCTGCGAAGATTCATGTCCAGTCTACAGAAACGCCCCACTGACCTGTCAACTAAACCTTTGCAGGCATTAGACAAACTACGGCATGAAAGCTTTTGAGTGTTCGCATAACGTCGGCTATAAAGGGAATTTCGTGTTTTTGTCAAGAACAGACTAACATGGTCATATTCATCTTAGCTCTTACAGAGCGTACGTACGTAACATTCACGCTATTTTCCGGCGAAGACTAAAACTGTGTAATGTTAACCGCGCTGAAGTGATAATTAGCAAAATGGTGCAGCTGTCAAAATGCCAGCGGAGTGGTGAGTTACTAACATTTGAATGTCGAGCCTCTCGTACCTACCACTTTACATGTAAAGTAACCACGTTCATTAAAAATTTAAACCTACACGTACTAATTAATGTAACGACGTGACTTTGTGGCGAGTGCGCTCAAAAAGTACAGCATCAATATATTTCACGAAATTTTTATGACCCTTGTCGAATTTCCAACGAAAATTGATGCCGAACACTTGCCAAAAGCCTTTTTCGGCCGTAAATAAGCTTCTCACTCAGATAACTTGTTAAAAAACCTGAAAATGTAAAACTATCTTTTGAATAGCCATTTTATTTTGTAACAGTATGCTAATATTATGATAGTATGTTGTACAAGATAAGCTGGCGTTGGAATCTTTCCAGCTGCGACACATTTTCTTAGTCAATAAAGCTTAATAGTAGCACATAGAGGCTGGTTTGTTAGACAAGACACTGGCTGCCTGGGAGCTTTTGTTATGACGCTATGGGAGAGAGCTGTATTCAAAAGCCATTCGGGTTAAATCGTGGACACAAACATCCTCACTGGGTTTGCTCGTACCACAGATTGTAAATTTAGTCGGTTTTAGTTTATAAACGAGTTCAGTGTGGATTGAATCGCTTAGATACTAAATGATGGTTATAAGAATAGAGGAAGACCAAAGAAACGATAGATGGGCCGTGTACATGATGGCATGATGGCATGGCTAGAAAGGAGGCGAGTGCTGAAATAACGAGTAATAGAGAAGTATGGGAAAAGAAGATATTTGTCTTATGCTGCACCGAACTCAAAGAAGATATTTGTCTTATGCTGCACCGAACTCAAAGAAGATATTTGTCTTATGCTGCACCGAACTCAAAGAAGATATTTGTCTTATGCTGCACCGAACTCAAAGAAGATATTTTTCTTATGCTGCACCGAACTCAAAGAAGATATTTGTCTTATGCTGCGCCGAACTCAAAGAAGATATTTGTCTTATGCTGCACCGAACTCAAAGAAACTCATTTAAAAATACTTTGTAGAATTCTAATGACTCAAAAGGCTGCCCAACTCAAGTGAGACTGGGCAGGACATGTCTGCTGCATGCCGGACAAACTGTGGGTCAAAATAGCAGGATTCTAATAATATTAATAACAAACTGTATCTCAAATTTCTGTCTTATAACATTTTCAACGTTCCAATAAAGTTATCAAAGTATCAAAAGTTGGTCACTAAAACAGCCTCTTGAATAAATCTACCGTACCCGGATAATCATGTGATAATGTAATAAGGCTCAAAGTTGTTGAAGCATCACCCTTAACTTAATAATAAAGAAAAAAAACTTTGTTTTAAATTCTTTTACCGTACTTGGTAAACAATCCTGAACTAAAAACTTTACAAATTGACTTATCATGGAACGCAGTTTTTGTGATGATCACTAATAACCTTTTTACAATCATCTCCTATCCTTGGTGTGGATCTGACTGAACTAAAAACCTAAAGGCGCGTCCCATTCGTCACACGCACCCAAAAGCGCCTTAAGCTTCACCTGAAGCTTAGGGTGCGTCCCCACTAGGAGCCACGCGGCTTTTTGGGCCTCGCGGCTCAGGCCTCGCTCACGTCTACACTCACGAGGCTTGGCCGCGCGGCTCGACCTCACGGTGCCGCGCGGCCCTATTGGGGACGCCTTTAGGTTTATCTAGAAGTGTTGTGCAACTTTTTCTCCCCTTCAAAAACCACACATAAAGTCGTAAAGGGAGCGTTTTGCTTCTAAGCTCAATTTTATTAACTTGGTTTTCTGTCTGTTTGGTCATTTCTATCACTAGTAATTTATTTAACAAATCTGTTGATTATTAGATATGTGAAAGTGATTGTCTGTGCGTCCTCACCAACGATACAGAAAAAGTGACTACCTTCATAATAATTTTATTACTGTTGTGCAGAGGCTCCTGAGTGGGGTCCTAAGCTGGTGTCAGACCGGTCGTGGTATGGCGTGGGGTCTACATTGCGAGCAACGTGCGCCTCACCGCTTGCGCATCCACCAGCAAACCTGACCTTCGCACTGAATGGACGTGAGGTGAGAATGGCCGGCCTACCTAGTGATGGTTACGAAGATTTATTTAGGTTCTGCCCTAGTAGAAGACTATAACCCACGATCCTTTCTCCAATTTTAAAGCTATAAACGGATGTGCATAACATGCATCATTGTAATACTTACTATACATTCTGAATACCTTCAAAATATAGGTAAAGGTAGGTGATTGCCGCTTTAGATTACCATTTTATTTTGAAAATGACCTCTTCTGGATTGGGAGGGAAAATATCAAAGAAAATGTAATATTTGGCTTTAGGCTGACATAAATTCGTCCTGTAGCCTGTTTTTTAGCATTTTCAAATTCGTTAGTAGAACGCTGCATCTAGTCATCGTAGAGTTTGCGATACCATACATTTTAGAGTAATTTCCATTAACCGATTCTACACCAATATTGAATGAAAACAATAACAATTCGTTGAGGTTAGCAAAATAAAAGGCATCCATACCGAACTATATTATATGTATCTTGTGACACGTAGCCGTAATCGGAACCTGGGCCGCCATGTTGTTTTTTCATAGACAAATGCCACAGACAATTTCCCAAATGTCACAACACTGCTCTCTTATCGATGACATTGAAGCGCCAAAATATCCATGCAACACTGTAACTGATTGAATTATTGTTTGTGATGTTTCACGTTAAAATCAATATTAGTACTGGCAGCTGACGGCTAAACCTAAAGATATCTCGATAATAATAACTCAGTTAGGCCACTAGATCGATGTTTTATTAATGTACAAGACAGTACTCGCCAACGATTCTTTTTCGACCAATAATTTGATTAACATCAAAGGCAGCAATTTATATTGTACCTGTGCTGTATTGCCGTACTTATAGAAAGGTGAAATAGATGTCACAAAACTCGTGATTTTATTAAAATAGGTTTCCTTTGATATAAGGAATCTATTTGGATTGAGATCACAGTGAAATATTGTTAAAATATGCTATTCATTGGCTAAAGTAGTCAATTTCATGAGTTTATTTATTTATTTATTTATTTTTAGGAAAGCTTACAGTGGCTAGGAATCCAAGCATGCACTTCACTATGTGTAAATTATAATATGTAATTCCCGCTGCTGCTGGAGAATTTAAACGCTAAATGTCAAACATAGTTGGGAATAGGCTAGGCAGATGTTGATATAAATAGCACCACATTCGCAAAAACAATCTTGCAAGTGAGATAACCTCAATCTGTAATATCAGCACTGAAAAGAGGTTGCGTACAATTAAACAAAGGACGTTTTAGGTCGTTAATGTACATGTTTAACTGAAATTAAGGCTACGGGGTGGAGAGGACATTAGAAACAGTTAACCCGAAGCACATGTTACACACCGGGGATTTTCACTTCGTACCCGGTTTTTAACGGCTATAGTTTTGCCTTATTTTTAAAAGGATTTTTTGTAAAATCTAGGTATTATTAGTGTCACACAACTGAAAATATCATTACAATTTTGCGTTCTAAAAGGGTCTGCCAAAAAAAGCTTGTTGGCAGGCTTTTAGTTTAATAAATATTTATACGGTCTCACGTAACTTGTATATTTCTGAAAACCAATTTCCGGATTCAAAACGTTTAAAATATAGCCGGAATCTTATATCAGCGATATAATCAAGCTTTTGTCATGAATATTAGGAAACTGGAGGATTTTGGCAGATGGGGACTGAGATTATAAAATGGAATATCGTTCACAGAGATAGGAGAAGAATAATAGCACAATACTACATTTTATTTGACCTAACCAACCGCTATAGACTCAAGTCACAATTCCCCTCATAAATTATTACTACAAATTGTCCAGAGTTCCACGCAAGTATTTTGCTGTCCAACTATGTTAAAACAACGTTTAAAAAATGCGTTTGATCAGCGTTCAGCGGACAGCTAGAGACAGGGGTCCGCCATGTCCGCGCTAACAATGGAACAGTTCCTACTTGCGTCTCTCTGACGCGACCGTTGTTTTTGCTGCCGTCACTGCCCGCTGCGTAGGCCACTTCATTAATCACAAAACAGCTCAGAGCTATATAAGCTTCCTTTATCTAACGTAGAGCTGTGTAATATCCGTAATATTTCCCGCTCAACCGCTGTGCGTCCCGCTATTATATTATATTGTATTTTTCGCAGATCGACATGGATTCTCTTATCCACGAATTGCCGTCGTGGTTCAAATGGGATCCGCCTCCGAAGCCGGAAACTACAACTACAGAGCAACCGGATGACGACGTGAATTTTAATATATTCCACGATGAAGGGAATATACAATATTTGGATGAGTCGTATATAAATTTGCATAAAGAGGAGATTAGAAGGCCTTCAAAGGAGAGTAGTTTAAAGCCGACGTTTGAGAGGACGGGTCCAGATAACAGGTTGCCTTCAGTGGGGGAGGTGTCGTTCGTGGTGAGGAACGAGGCGTTCGAGCGAGGCAGTCTCCGGCTGACCTGCATAGCGAGCATATACAACCTGTACGCGGCACGCGCAGAACTAATTTTCGATATGGAGCAGCCAGAGGTTGCGTCCGTGCTAGGCGTCCGTAATAGAGCAGTAGGTAAGTGCAATCGATACTTGTGTTTAGCGACTCCGGGTCGCTAAATAACGCCCGGATAAAACAGTGCCGTATTCCGGTTATTGTGTAATCTTTTGTAACCTTGATTTTGTCGCATTATGTGGTGCAATCTCGACTAAATATATTTTATATTTTCTGGATTTGAGTTGATCTATAGACATCTGTTGCAATTTCCGACAAATAACCTTTTCTTAAATAATCGAAAAATATTTTTTCAGTGCGTGTGCTTATTATAATATAACGTAGTAAAAATATTGACAAAATGTTACAGCTAGCTCGAAAATTATTTATGCCTCCATTAGAAGGTGGATCACGCATCTAAGCTGCTTTAAATCTGAAACAGAAAATGCATAATAACGTAACATCTGTGTGTGCCTAATGGAATAAATAGGTATACAAATAGCCGCGGGCCGGAGGATAAAAGTGCAATAAGTGCACAGTCCGGTAATGCGGTTTAGAGATCGGTGAATCGAGCTTTTCTTTACAAAGACTATAAATACGGTACTGTAGGTTTTTGTCTTCATAAAAGTATGTTATTAACATAATAATCCACGAAGGTTTACGCCGAGGTTTCCCAAAATCCCCACATTTCACCAGTTATCATGTAACAGGGTCGAGAAAAACGTGGCTACTACTGAGAGGTACCTACTTGGTGGAAAAACCCAATACTTTTATTTAGTATAAAATAACTGTTTAAATAACCTTTTTATATTGTTTCAGATATAACATCTCGTAGCCTTTGGCGAATACCAACAACACTCGTACCACTATTATTATACAGCGTGCGGTAGTTTATTATTATATTATTTAATGAAATTAAAAACATTTATTAAGTACAAAATTATTTTTAAGTACTCGCTGTTCGCGATAAAATGACTCTCATTGTGTACAAATTCATTGAACATATCCAATCTCATGAATTTATAATTATTTTGTTGTACGAAGATGACTTCCCTTCGAATATGTAGATATTCTGCGACAATCGCATTACACTAATGTTGTTTTAAAATAATTATTATTGTTTAGTAATAGGTCAAACTGGCCAAACATAGGTTTAATAGAAAAAATAAATAATCAGAAGATAAGGGATTAGATGAATTATAATACATTTGTAGAAGTTATCTGATAAAATTAAGATGATAGCCAACTGTTCTTTCCAAATATACAAGTATATTTTCATGTCATTGTTTCAAAAATAATTTAGTAAAACAATTATGTCAATATTCTGAGAACCGACTTCTGAGAACTAAGATTGACCTTCACCCATCTGCTTACCGACTGAAAAATACTTTGTAGAAATCTTCGTGCAAGATTTAACATAATATTGTAAATGGCTTGTCTGATATAATTATGTCAAGTCTAAATTTTATAAAGATTTTTTTTTGTTTCAAACGAATTCAATATTGATTGAAAGTACCAAGCTTATATAGAACAAGAAACTATTGCGTTGTCTATTTTTGTCCTTACTGCAGGGTTGTCCGGTTTAAATAGGTCAGTTGATATTATGTACATACTAGCGAACGTCACGCGGTTTCGCCCGCGCAGTTCCCGTTCCCGTGGGAATACAGAGATAAAAAGTAGCCTATGTCACCCGGGGATAGTGTAGCTTCCCAACGGTGAAAGATTTTTTCAAATCGGTCCAGTAGTTTCGGAGCCTATTCGTTACAAACAAATCTTTCCTCTTTATAATATTAGTGTGGATGTACCTACAAGAAAACAGGGGTGGCCCAGTGGTGATGGCCCAGACTTACGAACAGTAAGTAAGGTTCGAACCCAGGCAGGCGCAATACTTTGTGTAATTAGTTCATCAGCGCTGCTCTCAAAACGGTAAAGGAAAACATCGTGAGGAAACCGGCATGTCTTAGAACCAAACACATCGAAGACATGTGGCATCTACCGACCCGCACTGGGCCCTCGTGGTGGATTATAGCCCATCCCTCTCCTAGAGAGGAGGCTGAGTCCCTGCAGTGGCAACATTATAGGCTGATGATGATGATGATGATGATGTACCTACTTGTACATAGTTATCTGTTTTCAAAATGAAATATACAGTGTTATTAGGTTGTCAATTAAAATTGGTCAAGACTTACAGATTTCGCTGCACTTAAAATAGTCTTGTCTTAATTTCAACAGGCAAACTATATAATATTTTTGATTCGGTAAGCAGATGAGTTAAGGTTGCTTAGGCAGGAGCTTAGACTATAATGACGAATAAGAAAACACATTATATTGTATAAAATTCCAAATACATATTTATATATTTGTAAATAATATCATTCTGTTCAACAATCTGATGAAATATAGAAAAAAAAATCTTCGAGGCGTAAAACGTTTCAGATGTCACGGACTAAAACTACGTGTAAATAATAATGTGATAGCTAATAATTAAAATTATTAATAATATGTCCGTTTCAAAAGTACCTACCTATTTATTATAAAACCTATGTGAACCTTATCTTCCAGAGTAACAAAGTACCAACAGTATAATATTAATAAAGAAAACATTTAGTTTGATTATGTATTAGGGCATATTTTTTACCCTTGGCAAAGACTGATGAGTAACGATTAAACGAGGGAGATACATGTCATGTGGTTCTGTTCTCTGTACATAAGCATTGATTTATACTGAAATCTATACTGTTTTATCGTTAAAAACTAATAATTTTTATCAAAAACCTTCGTTTTCGAATACCTGGTGGACTTTTTAACACTTTTATGAGAAATTTTAATTTCGGACGTGTCAATAAGGTTAGCTACTTGTTATTAAAGATTTGTAAATAAATAGTCATAATATCTAAAACTATGTAAATGAATATGAATGAATAGAATAAAGAAATATGTTGGATTTGTCTAAACAGTGGTTTTTATTTTCCAAAACAAGAAGAGATAATTTTATACTGCCCCCCCCCCCCTTCTACTTCCATACCACTATATCTTGTGCGATATTAGGCTTGCTCACCCCGAAAACAAGATCATATCGTCGCACCACCTTCACCGCGGTGTACCTTGATGGCATTTTTTTCCGTCTGGCGTCCAGTAAGTGACGGTCTTTGCCCACTTACCACTATTTTATTTAAAAAAAAATACCCTACTAAGTTTGAAGGCACCAAAAAGCTGTCACAAACAAAATTGGTGTTGGTTTTGTATCATCTATGAATATTTATTCATAAATTCTATTTACAATGATTTAACCATAAGAAAAAAATACAAAGAAAGTAAGTTTCGTACTCACAAAACATTTTCATAAGCATACACTTGGTCCCACATCACAGGACGGCCATCAAACAAATAATACAACACTTAGGCGATATTGATAGCCGACATTTTCGTTCATAGCAACGTACTTAGGAAGAATAACGAAGTAATTTCCCCTTGGAAGAGTTCCACCTAAGCCTCAATCAATCATAGTAGGAGATTGAGTCCACAATAAACAGTAGAAAATCCAGCCATTATCCTTATGGAGAAAATCATTTATTGAGCAGTTATTGTCGGAGAAAATGGATTATTCAGCTTCGAATCAAGCATGATGTATTACTTGTGCCTTCTTTAATTTGCGAAGGTATGGGAGTGCGTGAGAGATTCTTACGAAGATAATAAAAAAATAACGAAACTTTTCTCAGTACGTTATCGACAGAATGATGGATTAAAGTATAATTTGTTTATAACACGAGGCCATATTATCGCTTTGTTTATAGCTGGAAATTACCTCTATTTTTTTCTTATTGTGGTTGTGTTAACCGCCGGAAAATCCATTTGTGAATGTTTGGGTGAATCTGATACAGGCATATGGGTAGGTACTCATTACATGGCCGCCCCGGGGTAGCGCTAGCTTACCCACAACAAAACCAACAATTTATTTTCCAGTATTTACCAATGTCGGCAACCACCATGTGGCGCTATTGCAAAACCAATAACAATCAGTTAGCCTGTTCTAAGGCTCTCGCCAGCCGACACTATTGTCTGGACTCTTCGTTAGGCGCTCTTTTCATTTCCCCGGTTGCATTGATTGGACCAAATCCATCACGGCCCACAGACTCCCTTTCTGCCTGCCCATTGATTATTCCCCCAGTTTCGTTAAAATGAAACTTTATAAATTGACGACGGGCCTCGTGACCCCTAACTAACTTTGAACTCAATAGAAATGGTTTTACAGAGAAATCTAATGAAAAATTCATAAATTATAATGTTAAAGTAATAACAATGTGAGTTTCAAGTTAAATATATGAGGGTACACGTAGGTTCGTGTGGAAATTATGGACTTTGAAAATAAAGGGATGCTCATTTAGTTTAAAGTTAAAATAAATCTACAGTCAGTCTTAAAAGGAAAGTTGTTTGTTTGTGATAGCCGTCGGCATGTTCTGGACAGCCGCTGAAAAGCACTCGTGACTGGCGTGTTCACTTGCTCAGTATTTACGAGTATGTTCCGAAATAATGGGCGTGTAATTAAGCGTTGCGGTACAATGTAAGAGTAGCTGAATTTGTAATGTGATTAATATCACTTTGGTATAATAATTCATAACGAGACAGATGTTTCGCTTTGAAATCATTTAATTGTATTTACACGTTCACATTGAATTTCGTTCAATTTTGTAACCAGGTTAATTAAAATTATTTGATCATTATTCATACTTATTTCTGTAAATTGATTTTTCTGTACCTCATGACCACATGATCAGAGATTATGAGAAGGTTTCCCATTCCTATTCTTAAGCAAAACTTTAATGTATAGTACCTAATCATCATTTAAAACAAATAATTATGAAGAATTGTAAAACAGGTAATTATGTAATCAAATAATATATCTTTGATTGTAGAACCGTAATTAAATTACCCTAATTTAAACCCGAAAATCATAGAACGAAAATTATTAATGAATATTGTTTATTTAGCTTCTAAATTAAGTCTTTACCACTTAAGCCGACCTCACAGCCCACTCGATGCCTATTCAAGGGCGAGTGCTCTTTAAACTGAAAGGAAATCCCTCTGAGAAATGAATTAATCTGTGTTTCGCTGAGAATTTGTTCTTTACGTAAATCGGTTCGCATTTTTATCCTTTCCGAGCCTTTGTAGCTTCACCGAGCTATGAATATTTGTTAGCATTAAGAATACTTAAATAATTTGATATAAGATATAACCTAAGTTAGTGGGTTCTGTTTTTAGAAGCAGAGTAAGAAAGTTACGTATTTAGGCCAAAGAAAGCTCTTGTTATGTAGGCAGGTAAAACAAACAGACTTGTGTTACTAGGGAATTCGTTGAAAGGCTCTTCTACATATAAAACACTCAATATCACATACGTTTAACTACAACTTTGGGCGTATTTCCTTCAGTCAATCCAAAGACATGAACAAAACACCAATTCTGAGCAGGATATGACAGTCCAAAACAAACTCTAGAAAACAACAGAGCTGCTGTACAATCGACTGCGTTTTCAATAGAAAGAACCATTGATTCAGAAACGCAAAGATAATATCTGTGAAAACAAGGTTTGCGAGAGAGGTTGACATGAAATATTGTCAGTTTTCCGTCAATATGCATTGTAAAGTATGAGTGATGCGGCCGGGTATCGACAGCGATGGAGGATGACACGCGAGCGCTGCACGCGACCCCCTGTCTACATGAACTGTCAACATGGACTGTTTGCCCTAAGCCCCTGACCCCATGTTTGTGCGGCTGACGGCCATGATGTGTGGCTAAATACTCATCATCTTTATATCAATAGCGGCCGGGGAATACGCGATGTCTACTGTGGCAATTTTGAGGGCGACAGATTTGGAATTTATAATGTTTAGTCGGTGGTAATTTTGTGTTTTTGAAGTAAATTGGGCTGGTTTGGTAATTAGTTGGATTACAGATGGAAGCTTACCTACCGTTTCAGTGCGGACTTCAGACGTAAGTAAATTTTCCCTGAAATTGTTCAACAAAACTTACATGACATAAATCTTTAAAGAGAACAAAAACTTGCCTGAAGTAGAAGGTAAAGGTAAGTGAAGATAGTATCTAGTATTTTTCAGCTCAATCAGAACCCGGGAAATGGGTCAACTTAATCTTTAAAGATTTCGTTACATCACTAGTGTTGGTGAATCTAATAAAAACATGTTAAAAGAAGTAAAACAAACAATGTTTTTACTATGTATTTAGATTTACCCAAAAATATACCTAACAAAAAATGAGACTGAAATGTTAGTTATTCGTTATTCGCACTGATTAAAGAAAACATTGTTAGTGGACATCGAACGTAAACAACAGATAGCGAATTTATATCATTTTTTTGGTTATTTACAAGCGATTTTCTTCTAATGTATTAATAAAGTTTTTAGTTTTTACGAGCATAGAATTTTGAAAGTCACACTTTTACGAAATTGGCCTTGTAGAAATGATTATTTTGCGAGAAAATTGCTTTTAAATTTTACAAAGTTACATTTTACTGCTCCTGTTTCTGCACGGGGAAAGGCAGCGAGTCTAACAAAACAATTTGACATAACCAAGAAATTGATTGAGTGAACATTTCAGCAAAACCAGAAATAATGTAGGTAATGTTGGTTTTTGAACCAAGATTTAATTTGATTACTAGGAACAGTTTTGTTGAAACGATATTGCGACGCGTCTCAAAATTAAGGTATAGTTTTTACGGTTCCGTAGTCAACAAGGGTTCCTCCCTTATATATGTCCGGTCGACTGTCCGCACTATATCTCAAAGACTCTTAGTACTAGAAAGCTGTTATTATGCATGAATATACAAATGAGTTACGCCGACAAAGTAGTAAAAAAGATCGACCAACTTATAAAATGTTCTTGTATATAATATTTTCGTAAACATAATATATGGGAAGCATAGGTTTTATAACTGCAAATGTAAGTTTGTTTTAATAAAACAATAATAATCATCGTTCGGAGGCAAGTAGTAGATAGGCAGGCAGGTTAATCAGTTTACAAAGTCCACATATATTGATGGGCAGCTACGGAACCCTCAATTGTGCGTGGTTCGATATATACTTGGCCGGTTTTTACTGAAAAAATCCAACATGACATACATACATAAACTCACGCCCTTTTCCCATGGGGAGGCAAAAACCACAGAACCCCACTTGCTACGATCCTTACATACTCCTTTTGCCTCGTCAACATTCATACATCCGGTCATACACGCACGCCGCGGCACGCCGGTTACGAATACTACGCACCTGTCCTTTCTGGGCAACGGCACCAATAAGATCAGTGTATGTCTTTCTAGGGCGTGGGGTCCCGCCGTTGCCACTCACATATGCCTTTTAAATGCCTTTTGTTAATCACTTTCATTCATGCTCTCCACATGACCGAACCACCTTAGCATACTCTTTTCAATGTTTGTCACTACATCTTCTTTTAAACCGCAACGGTCTCGTTTAACGTCATTCCTCAATTTATTATTCAGAGTTACACCACACATGCTTCGCAAAGAACGCTTTTGACATCGACTGGTTGGTCACCACCGCATGCATAGCACTATTTACTTTATTTCCCGCGTTCATTCTCCTTTCCACATGTGCCTCGACCTTTCGATCACTATCGTATATCGTAAACATACTGCCCAAATATACAAACTCATTCACTTCTTCCACAGTCTTTTTTTTTTTTTTTTTGGTGGGTGTAAAATCATCGAATAACCCCTCCCGCTCTTGGGCAGAGCGAAAGAGAGTGTCAGACTTCTACTGACTAAAAACCACCCATGTTCCTTCTTCGCCCTCTATGTCGAGGCCGCGATAACCGTTGGACTACCCGCGGCCCCGACAGGCGTCGGCCCTTTCGGGCCCCTTCTATGTTGCTGACATCTCTTTGAGGCGCGCGTGGAACACGAACGCGCCGTCGACACGGCCTGTTTTCGTCGTGAGACGGACGGACGGCGAGTTAGCCCATCACTCACCGTCCACAGGCCCGCGTCTACGGTGGCCGGAGGTCATCGCGGGACGCCCGACGCCCGGAGCGCCTCCCGCGGCGGCTGGGACGAGAGGTTCTCTCCCTCTCGCGTTCCGCCACCTCCTTCGCCAGCATCACTGCTTCGCAGAAGGAGGCGACGGCGTCCCATTCCTCCTCGCCCCGGACCATGGCTTGCACCAGGGCCGGGCGCGAGAGGTCGCCGCCGCCGTTCTTCCACAGTCTTACCATTTATTACCGCATCACACACTTTCGTCTTGTTTACATTTACATTCATCCCTTTTCTCTTAAATACTTCCATTCATTACAGTTACCATATCTTGCAACTGTTCCGCTGACGATGCAAGAAGAACTTGATCATCTGCGTACAGAAGGCATTTGACACGCAACTCATTCATCCTCAATCCACACTCACTCTCTTTCAAACCTGTCAGACAACTGTCCATGTATGGGTTGTATAGCCATGGAGACGCTACACAGCCCTGCCTACACCTTTTCAGATGCTAAACCAGCCAGTGTATGCCCCATTTATCCTCACACAAGCACTAGAGTCCATGCACAAAGATTTTAGTGCTCGTACCAAGCAACTGCCCACTCCATACATAGATAGAATCGACTACAGCTCTTCCCTCCACACACTGTCATAAGCCTTCTCCAAGTCTACGAAGGCACAATAAAACCTTTTGTTTTCACCTGGAACACAACTAAATAGCGGAATAGACTCAACTCATTATATTTTAACTGACATTCAAAGCAGTTCCAGAAAATTTTTAGTGCGGCAACAAAAAAGTTACGTAGCTACAGAGTAGGCTATTTCAACACTAGTGCCAACAGAAATGCGAGCCTGATTCTACGCTGTCTACAGTTTATCATGCGGGCATAACAAACGGCTGCTCTGGGTCTTAGCTCGAGCTATTTTATTTACAGGCATTCATATTTTACTACAGTAAGAACCTAAGTATATTTTGAAATGAAGTCTGTGGTCACTAATTTTGATTACAATGATGGTTTCGAAAACCAATTTTTTCTTGTGATAGCCTTTTCGTTTAAAGGGTACCCTTTCCGATTGATCTTGTGTTAACAATTTTATCTGAAAAAGAAATATGTGTTTTACTTAATGGTAAGAAATCACTGCCACAGTCTGCGTTAACTCTCGGATCTTCAATACAAGAGACACTGACATAAAAGTGACACAAAATCAACGCTTCTGGCATGGAATTACTGAGAGACTTAGCTGTCTTATTTGCATTACGTTATACAGGGTGTAAATGAACTCTTCACGCAAACGTCAACCAAGTATTCTGTACATTCACTAAGTACCCTTACGAAACGACTTTTTCGGGTCAAAAAACACAATTTACGGTAAAACTCAATGTAGAACTCTTAAAACATTGTGCTAGTGGATGCTTTGAATAGTAAACGGGTCATGGAGGTAATTTAAGTAAAGTTATAACCTGAAAAACAAGTATTCACAAAAACAGCTGTGAAAAATTTGGAACTTCGACCCCCAATATCTCCGTAACTAGGGGGTTCCAAGGTGTGGTCTAGAACAAAAAACTGATCGCAGTGGTGGGGAGAACAAGTGCCCTTCGTTTGCGTTAAGGGTACTTTTACACCCTTTATTATACGGTTTTATAACTTTATGTTTCACATTATTATGTGAAAAATAACTTTGGTTATTCATAAATAATTTTTGTCAGGCAATTGGTAATTTCAATTACCAAAAGCACACAAAACATTAAGACACATAAATAAAATGAAATACGATACAAATTTACAATGAAATTAAATCTTTCCCAAAATAATATCAATCTTTAGGTCATTTAGTATCTATCCGTTAATTTCCCAAAATAAACAAAAGTAAATGTATTCATTAATAACTGGCATTATGAAATATTTTAACTAAGTCATCTTCCTGTGCAACAAAAACTCAACATTGCTACTTCACAGCAGAAATTAATGAGTTACTAAAGTAAACACAATCCTTTTCTATCTAAGTGACACAAATTCAGTATATTTCTCCTATTTCTTTGAATCAAAATTGGTAATTTTAATTGCTGTAACTTCAACTAGCGTCTGTTTATTTTCGTTTTCAATATTCTGTGAAACAAGCACTCGATCGGAACCAGAATCTCCTTCAGTGAGTGTAACAACTTTTTGATAAAGCACTCCTCAGTTCCTCTATTGTTTCTGCGCAATATTGCAAAGATCAAAGATGCTGTTTAATTGTGCCTTCACAGACAGTATACTCGTAAGTGTGGGAACCTTTGTTTAGACAACGATCTGTTTTTGTATGAATTAAAATAAAAAGTTGTTAAAAAAATATATCGGTACATAAAGGAAAATCTTTGAATATCGCTACTTTATCTTTAACGACTGTCCTCTAACAAATTCAAATATGTGTATTTGTGACGCATAGGTTAAGATTAAGGTTAAGTTAAGTACATGGTATGCAAAGTGATTGTGTCAAATGTTGAACAATACACCGCAAGTAAATAATAAAAGTTTTGTATGGCTAATAAAATTAAAATAAGTTTTCATTTGTCTTCTAGGTATTCAGTACAATAACTTAAACTATCTACCATGTCACTAAAAATAAATTTTCCTTATTTTTAATTACCAATGTATTTTTAGCAACCTTGTATCATACTAGCAAGCGTTCTAAAAATACATTGGTAATTACATTTACCTACAAAGGCTGGAAGGTATTGTATCAATGTGGTAAGTAGTAACATATTATTAGGTACTATTTACAATATTATTTCACAGATAAGTTGTTTATTTTTAAACGAATTAATCATTCACCTTTTTACAATTTCATTATCTTTTCCTCCGGAAATGTTTTGAGATTAGCAGTCATAATCATTACCGTAATCCTGAATTCGATAGGTAAACTATTAAAAAAAGACTTGTGACTCAATTTACAATGTGTTATGATTAGGATTAGCGGATTGATCCATGTATCATTTTATCGAAGACCTTTTGATAACACAAAAAGTCATAAAAAATAAAAGATGATTCAGACGTAATAGTATATGTAGGCATTAACCTAAGCTACCTATTTTTACAACCCGTCTAGGATTTATTTTCATTAATGATAAAGATAATTCGATAATACATTCATTCATGTAAGCTTATTATCTTATTTCTTTTTTTACTACTTCAAGTCACAATTCCGAGTAATAGTAGCGTCACAAGGTGAATACGGGTTGTTTATCTCTGGTAAAATCTTGTCCGATAATAGCATGAGGAAAGCACATGTTGATACTGATTGTTATTTTCCTCAAATCTGCGTGTTGCTGGTACATAAATCGATTAATATTAAAACGCGAAAGTTTGAAAGTATGTATGTACGTATGGATGGAAGATGGTTACTCGTTCACGCAAAAACTACTGAACGGATTTGAATAAAATTTGGTACACAGATAGCTTATAACCTGGATTAACACATAGGATAGCTTTTATCCCGATTTTATCTTCTCATAACTTTCGAGTTGTAGCGGGCGAAGCCGCTGGCAACACCTAGTAAATAATAATAATACAAATATTTATTGAAAAGTAATTATTCACAAACATCGGTGTAACTCGTTTGTATTAGGAGTTCCTGTATCACAAGAGCCAGTCATACATACAAAGAATTTGTATGTGTTGTGTGCGCGATGCAGGTGCCATCGGTATTTCAGCTGTTTTGGGTATTTATTTACATTGGAAAATTAACTTATATCGAAGTAAATGCTACTTTAAACATAGCCATGTTGAACATAGCTTAAATTATATTCTTAGTGGGTCTCATTTACTTATTTTATTCAGTGTTGTTTATTTTGTGTTTGTACAATATCGTATTGGACGAGTCTATGATGTTGTTAGGTTAAATTCCTGGAAGACTTGGAATAGACTCCGAACACAGGTCGGCCGAAGCAAGGAAAACCTATTCAGGGGGAGATGTATATAGATTACTCTGCCCTTAAGCGCAAATGTGGTGTTACACGTGATGTCATGTCCTGCCTATATTGTTGCTTGCACATTACAGAAGCTGATGGATGCTCTAAAAGTGTAAAACTCGACGACAAATTTTGGGCTGACTCAATTTAAATTATCATCGACACGCTAAGAAGTAGATTGGTGGTGAATAAATAAATAAATATCGAGACCAGATATTCAAAGAACGTGTAGCCAATAGGATTGCTTTGGTCAGAGCTATTTTCAATGTTTTCAGTGGTAATATAAAATTCAGCGACAGTCCACGTAAATTAGATCAGTGGGTATCCTTTCTTTGAGAAAATGATACGGCGACGGAAGGAGAGATAATCTCATTAGAATGACGAACTTAGTTTGGGCTACTAACTCCGTTTGGCTCATAAATACGCGCACAAAATGTCCCCGCCATCTGGCTCAGTCTTAAAAAGGATATAATAAACAAGTGCTGCTTGATCTTCGGAAAATAACAAAAGTTTATTATTAAACTTAAAGACTCTGTAAGTCCATTGAGCAAACCATAATAATAATACAATGAAACGCATTATTTTGTATTTATTTTACATTGTTTTGGATGAGGTAAATGTCCAAAAAATGTCGAGCTGTCAGTCATGTGAGCCTCGGCCAGAAGCGGCACGGTTTAGCTCTGAGCTCATGTGTACCAACCTGAAATTAATTTAATATTGTCGTCATCCTTTACACAGGGTGTTATAGGTACAGCCCTCCGCAAACAGATGGGGTAAATTCAGTCTATGACACTTAGATGACCGGTAGAAGAAATAATTTTAGGAACGTTATAGAAATCCAATAGATCTTCTTTTTTTTTCATAACGTGGCAAAACGCACGTAGCGAATGGCAAGAGCGACCACGAGATCAATGTACTACTGGTTAGGCAGGACGTGAACAACTGATTTCACGTGTCGTTCGTTAGAGAATTTCAACATCCATCCTTGTTTTATTTGTTTATACTATTCGTATTTTACATAAATGGAGTGGTGCGTAAAGAATGTAATTTTAACTTAAATGAATAACGATTTAAAGATATTTTGAATCATATTCCGGTGGAATATAATTCAAAATAAGAAGCACTCGATCAGTTTAAGAAAGGTTGCCCTTGGCCGCGGGTTGTACACTAGTTATCGCCTACAATTCAAAAGTAGCACACTTAAAACATTGTGCTAGTGGATGCTTTGAATAGTAAAAGGGGCATGGAGGTAATTTAAGTAAAGTTATAACCTGAAAAACTAGTATTTACAAAAACAGCTGTGCAAAATTTGGAACTTTGACCCCCAATATCTCTGTAACTAGAGGGTTCCCAGGTATGGCCTAGAACAAAAAAATGATCGCAATGGTGGGGAGAACAAGTGCCCTTCGTTTGCGTTAAGGGTCCTTTTACACCCTCTATGTTTTTCTGATAGGTCATGCTTTTTGGCCGAGGAATGAAAATGATGTATTAAACAAAATGCACGGGAAAAGAAATAATTTATTTGTGTGTATGCAGCCACACAGCCAGGTAAATGTTGTATAATTATGAGGATTGAAATGACGAGTACGCGATGAATTACCATATTTTTGGATTAATTCTCGTAATTCGGGTACCTACACATCTACCTTTAGATACTACTTGAAACTTACGCTAAGTACTTGAGAAAACTTATTACCTTTAATATCCAACAACCCACATTATCAGCACAAACTTCACAAGTAAATACCATTGTTATTTGTTAGGTTACACACCAAAACACACACAACAAAAAAAGGTTAATACACGACAAAATTTATATTTACACTACTGTTAATGATGTTAACTGTACGTTTTCGGTTTCAAAACAAAATCGCGCTATATATTGCTTGTCATAACAATGAAACAGTAATGGCTTCCTATTACGTAAAAAATAATTTCTAGGTTATTATTGTCGATAGAAAAATACTAGCAATTAAAATTGCATCATTTTCATATAGAGTTTGTTCACAACAGCGGTCAACATTTTTTGCAGGATTATACGACGAACATCAATGGTGACAAGTTGACAACATTACGAACATCGAACTAAACAGGTGCTGCGCTCTATGCACGGAAGCCCGAAGTTCGCGAAGCGCGAAATTAAAATTTCCATACGTTTTTGCAATTTGCAGGCCAGTGCTCCGTTGTATGTTCATTAAAATATGATTCCCGGTTTTAAGACGTATGTAGTCATATTTTATTCAACATACAACCTAGCACTGGCCTACAAATTGCAAAAAAATGCAAGTTTTGAACTTCGCGGGTTATAGTTTGGTTGTGTTGTTGCAGCCAATCACAGCCCACTCAGCTACAGTCGTAGGCTCGTAGGAGCTGCTGCGTTAAAATTGCGAAAATCTATGTATGTGTGCGGTTCATAGACACGGCCATACGCACCGATGTGACGCTGTGTGCATACAATTATGAATGGGTTTTAGACAAGTCGAGTGTTTGTCTATAATATTCGTACTAATCGTAGTACTTGTCAATGAGTTTTAGTGGGACGCGAAAAATTGCTATAAGTATTTTAACAGGAGTTTGAACTTTTTTTATGATTAATTTGTACATAGTGTTATTTTATTCCATCGTTAATTACTTATAAGAAATGCTCAGTTGGTAAGGTAGGCTAAGCCTAAGAGCCTATATAGGGCGCACGCCCCTGTCTATTTGTTACTACGGTAGGTACCAATTACCTATACCACTTATAACTTGAATGATCATTCATACTTTGGTATTTTTAAAATGATTGCTATTGAGGTTGAGTATTTTACTACTCATCTTTTAAAACCATATGCTTATAATAATAAAGTTAAATTTTGGTCCTGTTTAAGTTAGAGCAAGATTCTTCTCTATGGGAGGCTCACACATCACCAATAGCTCACCCTCGGGAATTACACTAAGAACAAAAGAGGTCGAAGAAATGAGAGGAAATTATTAATTTTTTTTTTTAGGATACAGAGCAGATATATTATATGTATACTTTATGTCTCAGCGCTGACCAAATTCCGCCTCCTGTTCTATATTTACATGTACTCTTCATTACCACCTGCATAGTGTTTTCCAACTATGGCGGGGTTGGCATCCAGTCTAGCCGGATGCAAAACCAGTATTTTATATAGAGCGACTGCCTATCTGACCTTCACAGCACAGCAACATTCTGGTCCATACAAGACAGCAGATATTAACCACTTTCAGACTTCCTCTTAAGGTAATGAAGGGCTCTTTAGGGCATACTTAAAATTAAAGTTAATATGCTATAACCAAATCACATGATGTAAGTTGATGTGTTTGCGTATTTTCGTCCGCTGGGAACGGTAAAGGGTCCATGTTTATTGCCTACCTTATTTACGTGACTTTTGATACGGGTGTCTACTTTAAGCGGAACCATCGCGACCTTTGCAGAATTTTCACAAAATATTTGACCAAATTACCTGCTTACATGACTGGTTATAAATGGATAAACATTTTTTTAATTAACGTTTTGTTCTGTGGTGCTGCATAGCCTTAAAATTTTAGGGAGAGCTCTACCTGTAGTACACCTTCATTTTTAGAGTTTAAGGGATATGGAAGTCCCATGTCCTAGTCTTACTAAAGACTATCGTATTACCCAGTACTTACTGGGTTGTAAAGGTCAGATGATCAGTCGGTCTACGTAAAACATTGATATTCAACTGCATCCATGCTATGCAGATGATGATGATTAAAGTCCCATGTAATCTAATGAAAAAACCCAACAACGCATTGACCGTTCTGTAAGTCAAACCAAAGACTCTTTTGCTCAGTAGTAGCGCTAGCGTCCACAATACCAAAGGGACAATATTTCTCATTAAAAAATAGGTATTCTTAGATATTGATATCTTGTACAGTTGTCGGAATCCAATTACCTAAGATAGTGCTGTGTTGTCATGTTTGATTGTAGATATAGCTGACATTTGCTGCGGATGTTTGCTATGACATCACTTCCGACATAATACATACGTAGTTAACCAAATGATTTCAATATAATCCCCACACATTAACGCTAAGCAATATTCAAAACAATTGTGGTTCAATATGCAGTCGGCGAGATAAACAGTTCTTTACATGATCGCTTCATTACATTAATTTGCTGTGTTATAGCTATTACAAATGACTATCTAAGAATGAAACTTGTAAGGGAAGGACGAAAAGGGTTAAGGAAAGTTTTGGGTATGAATACAGATGGCTAAGAGTACGGGAAGACCAGATGGATTGATTGTATGAAAATCATATAGCTAGAAAAGGTGTAATTCGTGACGATTGACAGAAAACGATTGCTGTGGCAGCGGGTGCTGGGGCGTATTGCGCTCGTAGTTTTGTTTAATGACTTGTTCTTTTGAAATTCAAAAGTGCCTGTAATGGCTTAATTGAAATAAATGCTTTGAGTTTGAGTTTGAGTTTGAAAAGTATGGAAGAAGAAACCATGTTAAGCCGACTCGACATAAATATAAAGGGCAGCAGGCATTCTGCTACCCCATCATGAAGATGATGATATCAAAGTAACCAAACCAAATAGTTCAGCAATATTTTTCCCTGACTACTAAACTAACCTCAACTAACGCCAAAACATTTCCCCTAGTTGTTTTAATAATTCATAAGCTACGGGACCCAGGTCTTTAGAAAAAAATGTTAAAAGATGCGGTTCCCAGTGAGCTAATTAGCGATAAAATATAAAAATATGTGCAAAGTACGCGCGAAAACATATCTTAATATGAAAATGATAATCACAGCAGGATTTTAATAATTTCGTGATTAGTTTATGTCTTGTGTTACGGTAAAAGTCTGATCAATGTTAAACTCAAAATGGCTGGACAAGGTGTAATTAAATAACTGAAAACTTCTAAGGATTCCACTGTATGGACGCCAGCACATCAATAGCTATCTTTTTTTTCGGAGGGCGGAAGATCATCTAATGACTCCTCCCGCTCTGGGCAGAACGGTAGGGAGTGTCAGACTTCTACTGACTAAAAACCATACATGTTCCTTCTTAGCCCTTTGTGCTTAGGCGACGGTATGACGGGTGTTGGCCCTTGCGGGCCACACAAGTCGACACGGCCTGTCGTCGTCATAAGACTGACGGACGGCGGGCTAGCCCATTACTCATCGTCCACAGGCCTGCGCCTATGGTGGCCGGAAGCCATCACGTGGCCTCCGACGCCCGCGCCCGAATCGTGTCTCGCGGCGACATAAAGCAACCTGTAACTGTCAAATTTTCCCAATCAACCTTGAACCTAAAGTTAAAAATCTTTTCAAGTTAAATAGATTGCTTAATTTGCTGGCGTATGTACTTACTCATCATTATGAACAACAATGTTGTAAATGTGTAAATGCAGGGAGCAGCTAACTTCCTAAAAACTGGCCAAGCGCAAGCCGGACTTGCACATGAAGGGTTCCGCACTATCGCAGCAGGGACACCCCTTTAATTTGTATTATTTCTTGTCAAAGCAGCGTCAGAAAAACATATTTTGTGATAAGTTTGTTTCTGACAGTGTTTGTATGAATGACAAAGTTATATTTGCGGTTTTCTAAATGTGGTATATCTCAAAAACTAATGACTATAAATTGTTCAAACCAATTTTGGTTGAAAGTTTGTATTGCGATCTACAGCATATATTTTTTTAGTTAGAGGGGGGGGACACACATTTTGCCACTTTGGAAGTGTATATTATTTTTCAAACGATTCAATTTGAGTAAAAATTGTTTTACAAACCTCAACGTTATTTTATAGACTTGTCTATAGACACCCCACACGTATAAGTTTGATGAAAAAGTTTTTTTGTAGTTTCAGTTCCATGTATGGGGAGACCCTCTTCATCTTTTATTTTTTTTTTATTTTTGTATAAAAATCGTAAAGCGGTTCACAGAATACGTACCAAGTTTCAACTGTGTAGTCTTAATAGTTTCCGAATAAAGTAGCTGTGACATACGGACAGACAGACAGAAGGACAGACAGACATGGCGAATCGATAAGGGTTCCGTTTTTTGCCATTTGGCTACGGAACCCTAAAAACACCAATGTATTTCTCATAAAGCCTGAGGTCTTTTCCTAGGTTAAAATTGTGTTTGCGAGCATACGGGAAGCGAGCGAACAAATCTATGGAACAAGCCAGGCATGCCACAGTAGCGGCCAGCAAGCATTCGTGTTACAGAAGTGAAAGTTTGTTAGCGAGTGCAAACGTACGAAAGCTATGAAAATTATTTATAATAATAAATATTCATCATCTACTAAAGCTTTTCCCAACTAAATATTTTGGGGTCGGCTTCCAGTCTAACCTTGTCTTTATTCCTCGTCCAAAACGGCGGGACCGATTTTGATGAAAAATTTTGTATGTGTTCAAGTGGACCCGGTAGGTGGCGCTGCTGTCCGGGCAGAATGACGATGTCTGCCAGGTTTGCTACTACTTATTTAATTTTTGTTGATATAATTTACTCTTGGGTTCGTTCGAAATAATTCTAGTGCGGACAGAGCCGTAAGCAACAAAAAAAGCTAGTTCTCCATAAACCAATATTGTTAAGTTCACAAACTACAATGTTTTCCTATTTTTCGTAATCCGCTTATCCGCCGCCTAACCGCATATTAATTGGTGTTTCGCATCCCTACACTACCAGATGCAGTTTAAATTTAATATTTACATGCAGAAACCGCAATCTGACTACCAAAACTCGAACTGGCCAATTTGCCGATATTCTATGTTGAGAGTTTATAGTTGCTAGGTACCCGCAATGACTGTCATAGAGATTCGTATAACAACGGAACAGAAACTGCTTTCCAAGGTAGTCTCGTATTGTAGAATGACTCGCCAGTCCTCAAAGTGCAATGATTGCATTTCATGTCGGTAGGGAAACATGTTCTAACCTAGATAGACTGACGATCTTTAAAAAGTGGCTGGTAGAGACTGAATGCGGAAGACGGAGGACAATATTTGTGGCGCAGCTTAGAAACAGAAGTGTACTGTGTTACACTATGTTGTTTGAGGTAAACACCTCACCTAATATTATCAAAACTTTTTGACAAAAAATAAAACCGACTTCAACGAAAAAACAAACACAAAAACGTGAAAAATAAACTTTAGAAGAAAAATCAGTTTCTGTAATTTCCACCTGGTGAGCGGCCTACCAACGCTGCGTCTATCGGTTCGTGGTCGCCACTCGAGAACCTTCCTTCCCCATCGGTTGTTGGTTAATTGAGTGATATGGCCAGCCCTTTGCCACTTCAACTTGCATATTCTGAGAGCTATGTCGGCGACCCTGGTTCTTCGGCGAATTTTCTCATTTCGGATCGAACTTTTGCAGTAACATAAATACCTACCAGCACGATAACTTTAAGATACTTAAAAACTTATCAGTTGACCACCTGACAGCTGTATTGTTGGTGACCAACATTGTTGCGGGCTAAAAATTATACATATGTTCATACTTTCATAGCTACGTAAGCATTAATTATTATGCCGTCATAAGTGATTATAATGCATATGTGTGTGATAAGAATGGATCACCCCACCTGTTAACTATGTCATTATGATATAAGAATATAATTTAAGTAGATTAGCATGCTTCACCTGACATGACAAAATCTGGGATTCATTAGTCTACTTAATGATTGAACAAGTTTTAGCTATACTGAAATCTACGTTGTTAATATTTTAGCACCACACACATTTTCCACAAATTCCTTTTAGGGTTCCGTACCCAAAGGGCAAAAACGGGACCCTATTACTAAGACTTCGCTGTCTGACCGTCCGTCTGTCTGACACCAGGCTGTGTCTCAAGAACCGCGATAACTAGACAGTTGAAATTTTCACAAATTATGTATTTCTGTTGACGCTATAATAGCAAATGCTAAAAACAATATAAAATAAATATTTTAGGGGGGCTCCCATACAACAAACGCGATTTAAAGATAATGGTACGGAATAATACTAGTTTTTGAAGTACTTTACTTTAATTAATTACCTCCAGGACCCGTTTACTATTCAAAGCATCCATCACCACAATGTTTTGAGAGTGTTGCGATGAGTTTTACTGTGAAACGTGATTATTTACCCTAAAAAAAGTAGTTTTGCGTAGGTTCACTTAGTTTAAAAACATAAAAACAACAAAACAACAACAACAACATAATGCTAAACAACAACAACATAATAACATAATGCTTGGTCGACGGCTTCGTGAAAGGTCTGTTTACACCTTGTATACACGCTAGTTGAAATAACTAAAGATCACTTTACACACGCATTTCCAAACAAAATATGGTTTGTTTTACCCTTATAGAACTCTCAGTGTAAATAACTTTTCTGTGGCATAAACTCGAACTAGTACCATAAATCACAAAGTAAAACAAATTGAAAACGCTTCTATTATGCTCTTATTCATAAATGTCTAATCTTTGTCATATCTGATCTATGCTTCATACACCGAGTAATGTAGAATATAAAATATACTAAGCGAAATTCCGAGAAAATGTAGATACATACGAACTGTAGGTTACGTAAGATGGCCGTAGGCCGACTTTCGTATTTGAAGTCCGCAAAGCTTCCTTACCTACGGACTTCCGGTCTTCTAACGTTGTGTGAGTCCGGAAGTCCTGTTGAGAAAATCGTCGTTTATTCGCTTTCAGCTCGCCGTTTCATATTTTGTTGGCTACTGGAACGGTGTTAGGTACATTTATATACTTACGGCTGGTATAGATTTTTGTATTGTCATAGTACTGGGACTTTTATGTTCCAAATCAATCTTGTGATTTTCATTCCAAAATATTGGTAACTTTTCAGCTGAATCCGGTTGGACAGGCTACCGATTCTAGCATAGCTAGGGAAAGGCTCGGCAGATGATGATGAGAAAAACCGAAACATGTCGATTATCAAACCATTTAAAAATGGTACAGTAGCACTCTATTGCTGAAAAATCTCTATACATGGTTGTAAGCGACGCTCAATTACTTGTTAAAATTTGTTTGTCAGAATTTGACAAACTTTTAATTTGATAAACTTTTTTTGTACTTTGTTTTCTGTTTTTATTTCGTGTACCCCAAAATTGGAAAAATCAGTCGTCAACCATTTTATCCATGTAATGTGTGTCGCACCCCGTGAATAAATCGTTTAAAAAAGACTGAGTGCGTTTTGTGTGTTCTAAACACCACCTTTCACCAGCTACAATGGTGTTGCGCCACACGCCAAACGACGGGACACTTGATATCGTATCCTGTCTGTCCTGTTAATACCACGTCGCAAGAGCTTATGAACGCAACTGAAAATGCTAAACTCATCGCCAAATTTTGGGCTAAGTCAATTTGAATATTGTCATCGACACGCTCAGAAGAATAATTAATCTGTTGATGTTTCCCTGTTTAAGTATTTTTTTTGTTTGGGGGGTGAGAAATCATTAAATAACCACTCCCGTTCTTGGACAGAGCGAAAAGGAGTGTCAGACTGACTAAAAACCACCCATGTTCCTTCTTAGCCCTTTATGTCGAGGCCGCGGTATCTCTTACAACATCCCGCAGTCCCGACGGGTCCCTGTTTAAGCCTGGAGTACAGAGTAGCGGATCTAGGTACTACCGCGTTCACTTACGGTCGACCAATTTTTACTCTTATGCCCTTAATAATAATGATGAAAAGGGATCGATCGTCAGTAACCGCGGTTGAACCTTCGTAGCAAGTAGTAAAATATATTTAAACTAGTGACCCGCTCCGGCTTCGTACGTGTGCAAAAAAGATACTAAAACCGTTTTCTTGAATCACTCTATCTATTAAAAAACCGCATCAAAATCCGTTGCGTAGTTTTAAAGATTTAAACATACGTAGGGAAATAGGGACAGATAAACGACTTTGTTTTATAGTATGTAGTGATAATTAGGTGACATCATTATGAACAAAATTGAATTTAATGTTACAAAACCAGGTTATTTACATTTACCCAGTAACATTAAAACAGTATCATTTAAGCCTTCCGACAAGATTTTCCTGCTTAAGCTTTGTTACATTTTCGATAGACTCGAATTAAGCGGCTTATTGTATAATGGACTTCCAATGATTGTTATGAATGTTTTGTAAATTGAGGAGAATATTGTTATAACCGTCTTGTTGGTTAGGTGGTACGTTTTCAGATCGATCAGGAATATCATCTCCCTACTATTTTAAGGTCGGCTTCCAGTCTATCTGACCGCCACAACCCAGTTTGTAGGTAGTGGGTAATACGATACCCCTTGGGGAGTTACAGGTAGTCATCACACTGACTACCTGTATCCCTATTGTAGATCTTTGACAGACGTTACAGGAAGTCAGTGTGCTGACTACCTGTAACGTCTGTCAAAGATCTACAATAGGGATGTTTATTGACTTAAAAAATATGATTCTAATAAGTCCGTCTGTTAGTTTATCGAAAAATATTGGATACGTATTTTTTGTTTGGGTATCATTTAAGCTATCGCCAATTTAATAAGTATTGTGTTTCTTAAGTAATAGGGTTTGTCCCCAAAATAGTAGGTTTGTCATCAAAACGTAGTCTCCAAACAGTATAAAATCAATTCCACAATAAATCACCTAAAATCATGGAGATATAGGCTCTAGTAGCAAATAAATATTTTTGTATGTATTATAATAGTTTTGTCCTAATAAGTATATAAGCAAACTAATTTAAAGATATCACTAATATATCATAATAATATATTATGTCACCAGAAAATTTCATTAAATTTCAAAAAAACTTAACTTTCCGTCAGCAGGTCGAAGGAGCCCCGCTGCACGGGGCTCCTATTTCTGTCTGCAGGGATTAAAGGAACCTAACTAACCGAACCTCGGGGTGACCTTGACGTCGACCCTCTAGGGTTAGGGTTTTTTTCAGCATTATTTGGTGACAGATCTACCATTCTGAGCACAGAGCTATTATTTAAGTAACAAAACTGTTATTAGAAGAACGAAGTTTATATTCATGTAATGCAATATAATTTTATTGGTTATCGATCTCTTATTTTACACATATATTAACATTAATTTGATAATTCATACCTGGGAACAATTTTTGTTTATCTGAGAACGAAAATATTTCGTGGCGATAGATCTATTTATTAGGTGATACAACTTGATGACAAATATAAATTTTGGTGATAGAAAATATAGTTCCCTTTTTGTTTTATCTAATCAATAAAAATTGACGAAGATAAAACGCGTCAAAGATTTGAGTGGGGGATTGTGACCTCACTGACCGCTAAAGAATGTCATACTAATGTCTCAGAAAAAGACGTCACATGAGTTTTCAAAGTACTGTATCGTCTTCATTGTTTGTTTACGTGAAACAAGAAAAAATACGTGTCCAATCTTTTTTGGAAATCTATCTGACGGACTAATTAGTTTTTTTTTGTTAAGTACCCTATTGACAGACGGGACCATCGGGTAAACTTGCTTTAAGAACCGCGAAGCAAACTCAGTATGTTATAGGCGGTAACCCATCCAATCTGCTTAACCTGAAATTTGGCCTAACTAACTATTTAGGCACCAGCTCCTTTATCGATCATAAGAATAGCAGGTTCAAAATTCGTGATCAGATACCTACTCATAGGTACCTAATAATACATTTGCCTGGAAACTACGTAATCTTTATTATGTATGCTAATTGACAGCTAATATTGATTGATCATTGTGACATTAATTAATACTTACTTAATGTGCGTAAGAGCTCACGAAAATGCTACACACATTTACACATGTACATTATAAAGGCTACGGAAAATTACCAGAAAATCAAATATCTATTCTGTCAATTATAATAATATATCTGATAGCTCATTGATAAATAATGATGTAATTAGAATAATAATGTATTCTTGATCAAATTTATGATAACTAAAACACAAGTATTGTTTCTGCACGATAGTGTAACATTTGAATCTATCAACAGCGCACGTCCACCGCAGTATATTTATTATAAAGAAAAGTTTTCTTATGGGAACGCAAACAGTGGCGGACACAATAACGGGGTACAAGTTGGTAAATTGGATTCGCGCCCCGGGGACGGGCGACGGCGGGAGCCGGTGACAGCGCGGGGGAAGGGGGGATGTTTAATCACGTCACGCCGAGTGTGGAGAGTACCCGCGCCTCCGTCACTCCTCGATGACGTCCACGGACCTTTAATATACCTACAGCAATCATTCCAAAAACTTTTATCATTACAAATAATGTTGCAGGTTGAAAATGTCGTCTCAGTCTCTTCAAGTTGAAAACTTTGACGTAATGATAACAAGTCTGGGCTGAATATCAAGGTGAACACAAGTTTGTACATCAATATCTTAATACAAAAAGTAGAGCGTCGGACTGAGGTCGGGATAATACGTAAAACAGAAGTACACAAAGAAAATAAATGACATTGTGGTGCGGCGAGTATCGCCCCTTAATTTCAAGTTGGTTGGTGCGCAGTACGTAGCACGGGGTGTGTATGTGCCTGGCTATAGGCATGTATTGATATAGCGTATGGGACCGCCATTTTTGGAAGAATCAGTGGCCATGATGGACTAGATGTCATTGTGCTCTCGCGCCGCACGCACACGTCTCACCGCGTGTCTTAAATCTTAAGACATCATCCACCCGCAAACCTTATAATCCTGAGTATCATCCCGTAAGCATTAGGGATTTACCGAGATTTAATAATAACCCCATTTTACCGCGTCTGTGTAATTTGTGATCAAGCAAACGAAGGTGATCAGCACGCAAGACCAGGCAGAGAGACAGGTGGTACCACCTGCGAAGATCTGCGAGACTGAAGAAGGAAGAAGCAGGTACCGCTTTTCTTTATATGCTAGAGTTAGGCCACCATACGCCGTCTGCTGCCGCCACTCCCAACTTGAAATTATACAGACAAATATAGGCATTTGAATCAGCACGCAATCCAGGTGTTAGATTGTAACAAGTCCTCAAACCGCAGAGATACACGGCTATTTACACGCCTGTCCCTCCATAAGTTGGTCCTTTCGAGCCTGGATAGGCACCAGTTAATTTAAGTACAAATAAGTACAAGTCATTACGTTAGGTACCTACATAACTTCATTAGTGCCTCAAAATGGCTACCCGCAAGCAAGAAGTTAAATTAGCTCAGCTAACCGCTAAAAAGCAAATGATTTTTGAGCGAGTTAATCGCTTGTATAATGCTTCTAGAAGCATCTCGAACTTTGATTCGCGCTCAAATGAGTCTTTCCTAGCGCAGTCAGAAACAATTAGTGAACAATACAGCAAATTTGAAGAAATAATTGAACAGATCAATGACTTGCAGTTTGAGATTGACGAAACCGCTCCGGATTATTCAAGTCTAAATTCAATTGAAGACTTATATTCTCATATTAAATATAAACGTAATCTCATACTTTCGAGCAGCAAAACATCAGAGCCGAAAGGAGGTAGTCGCATAAAATTACCACCCATAGAATTACCATCATTTGACGGTAAAACAGAAAATTGGCCAATATTTTATGAAATGTTCCGCAGCAATGTTCATTTAAATCCTGATCTTAATGACTCGCAGCGTGTGCAGTACTTGGTCAGTAAATTGACTAATGATGCCTTAAAATTAACCGCAGGCATTGTTCCCACAGCTGAAACATACAGCGTTATGTGGAACAGTCTCGTTAAAAGGTATCAGGATAAGCGTGGTCTAGGGATTCATTATCTCAATAATATACTGGACATTAAAGGATGCGCCGGCAATGCTGCTAGTCTCAATACATTTGTGGAACGATATTCGGCGTCAGTCGCTGCCTTGAAGCAGTTAGACATTCCAGACTTGCTAGATTTCGTGTTATTACACTGTGGCTTAAGAAAGGTTGACGCGCAAACTGTTCAACAGTTTGAAAGCCGTGTGAGTGGGGAAAAATTACCTTCATATACGGAGTTTGTAGCATTTATGCAAGACTATGTTAAGGTACTCCAGCGCACATACGCTAACACTTCACAGGCGGAACCGCGCGCCAAGTCTAGTTTAGCGCATAGTCGTACAAAGTCATTTGTTTCGCGTAACGAACCGGTTTCAAATGGCAAATGTGTGCTGTGCGATAGTGACGGCGTTGAACATCGGCTGTTTGATTGTCCGCGATTTAAAAATATTAGTACACCGCAAGCTCGTTTCGAATTTATTAAAAATAAACGTGGCTGTATAAATTGTTTAAGTTTATCTCATTCTTTAGTTAAATGCAAATCACGAAGCGTTTGTAAAATTTGTAAAAGGACACACCATTCTCTGTTGCATTTCTCCGACGTAAAAAGTGAGTCATCGCTTGAGCAGCAGGTGCCTGCTACCAATAGTTCCGTATCACTCACAACTGCGGCCAAGACTTGTTTACCGAATGAGTCAACTATTTTGTTAGCGACCGCGCAATTATATGCATATTATAGGGTCAGCAGAGATAAGGTGGTTATCAGATGCTTGTTGGATAACGGATCGCAAAATAATTTAATTACTGCGGACTGTTGTAAACGTTTGAACTTACCCATAATTAAATTACGCAATTCATCTTTACAGGGTGTTGGTATGACATCAAAACCTATACACGGCTTTGTTCATCTCAACATAGAATCTCGGATCAATTCTCACACTAAGTATTATATAAAAGCGTTAGTCGTCGATTGCATTACAGATAAACTTCCCGCTAGATTTATTAGATTAAATGACGATAATAACATGTCATATTTAAATAACTTACCGCTAGCCGACCCGACCTGGAATGTACCAGGCGGAATCGACATTGTGCTTGGAGCACAGCTGTTTCCTTTTATTTACCTAGGAGATAGGGTTGAATCAGGCACCCGCGCACCCCCAGCTATATTGACTAGTTTCGGTTATGTACTGATGGGTGATATTGATTGTTACAATAGTGATTTATCATTATCAAACATTACATCTTCGTTTACCGCGCTTTCCGAAATTGAACTCGAGTCAAATTTGCAGAAGTTTTTTGAGTTAGAGGAAATTCCAGCTCAACGTTTTATTAGTCCGGACGAATTAGAGTGTGAAAATAATTTTAATTCTTCAGTCTTATTTAAAGAAGGCAGATACTTTGTCGATTTGCCTTTCGCGCGCACCCCTTCCGAGTTAGGCAGCTCACGCGGTGTCGCTCACCGGCGGCTACTTGCGCTCGAGCGTAAATTCACGTTAGTGCCGACCCTACGCGAAAATTATAATAGAACTATCGCGGATTATATAACTCAGGGGTATTTGTCTGAGGTACCCGAATCTGAATTGACAGAAGAGGGTTACTACATACCGCATCACGCCGTCATTAGACCGGACAAAGACAGCATTCGAGTGGTTTTGGACGCTAGTGCCAAAACGCACTCGGGGTTGTCACTGAATGACATTCTGCATGTCGGACCTAATTTACAAGCCGACTTGTTTTTGTTATTAATTGATTTTCGTACGCTCCCTGTTGCGATGACAGCTGATATAAAACAAATGTTTTTACGTATCGGTGTAAATGAACACCACCGCAAATATTTACGAATCTTATATCGTTTCAACAAAAATGAGCCTATTCGCACCTTTCATTTTAACCGCGTTCCCTTTGGACTAAAGCCTAGTCCTTATTTAGCGATGCGCACACTGCGTAACTTGGCGTGTGAGCATAGCGACCGCTTTCCTGAGGCTTCTAAATTGGTGGAAACTCAGTTTTATATGGATGACTATGTCCATTCTGTTTCTGATGAACAGATTGCTATGAGTATATCCCGCGATTTAATTGACTTAATGAAGGTAGGTTCCTTTGACTTAGTCAAATGGGCTACTAATTCACCCGCTTTATTGGAGATTCTCCCAGAGTCTCACCGCTTACCAGTAAATTTTTCTGGCATGGATAATGATGTCCATAATTTCAAAATTCTTGGACTAACCTGGGAACCCGCTGATGATTATTTTTCTTTGACAACAGTGGCCGTGGATAGTAAATGCACGAAGCGCGCGATTCTATCGCTAGTTGCCCGCTTGTTCGACGTACTTGGTCTTGTAGCACCCGTTGTGCTGTACGCAAAAATATTAATTAAGGAACTTTGGTTAGCTAAAATAGGTTGGGATGAAGTTCCTCCGGACTCCATCACTAATCGGTTTTCGACTTTTGCACGCGATTTCCCTTCGCTCTCTTCTCTAAAGGTTCCTCGCCACGTTGGCGTCTTTAGAGAAGCTGTAGTGAATATCGTAGCCTTTTGCGACGCCAGCTTTAGTGGGTATGGCTGTTGTATTTATTTACACATTACCAATCCTACAGGCAATATCACCGTCCAGCTTTTATGTGCAAAGTCCAAAGTTTCCCCCGCTAAAATAACAACGCTAGCTCGATTAGAACTTGTCGCCGCTTTACTTCTGTCTAAACTTGTTCGCGTGGTCAAAGACAAACTTTCCGCTCGTGTACCTATTGCAGGTGTCTACGCTTTCTCGGACTCCACCATAGCTCTCTCGTGGATCCACTCATCTCCGCATAGATGGTCTATCTTTGTCAGCAATCGCATTGCTAAAATACAGGAAAACATACCTGCCGCTTGTTTCAGTCACGTGTCAGGGAAAGAAAATCCTAGCGATTGTCTGTCTCGCGGCATGCTACCATCTGATTTAATAGAACACTCATTGTGGTGGAACGGCCCTACATGGCTCCATCATCCCATTAGCGAGTGGCCTTTAAAATTCTCTCCGACTCAATGTGAAACATTGCCGGAGTTTAAATCAAAGATTTTTCTTGTAGAAACATCCAATACTGAACCGCGTATTTTAGACACTATAGCTGACCGTGTTTGCTCATGGAATAAATTGTTACGTGTATTTATGTACATTCTTAAATTTACGAGCAGACTACATAGTCATAGTTCTGTCGAAAACATTAAAACCGCCGAAAACTTCATTATTCGAATAGTTCAAAGTGTACATTTTTCTAATGATTTAAATTTAATTAAAGCAGGCGAACTTCCTTCTAAGAAGTTGCGCTGTTTGTCTGTGTTCGTTGATAGCTTCGGAATCTTACGTATTGGGGGCAGATTGTCTAAATCTGACTTACCGTATGAAGCCAAGCATCCCGCGCTTTTACCTAAACGCGACCGCGTAGTCGATCTAATTATTGATCACTATCACAATACATACTGCCATACGGGCCCCGGGTTATTGATATCCATTATAAGGCAGCGGTTTTGGATATTGGACGGCCGAACAGTCATACGTTCCCGCTGTCGAAAATGTAATACTTGTTTCCGTCTAAATCCTAAGCATCCAGTACCCAAAATGGCTGAGCTTCCTGGATACCGCGTCCGTGATGCTAAGGCCTTTGTACACACTGGTGTAGATTTCGCCGGGCCGCTTGCTTACGTACCTATTCGACGTAGGGGTCAACGTTCGCAGAAACTTTATTTATGCTTGTTCGTATGCATGGTGACTAAAGCCATACATATCGAGCTTGTATCGGAACTCACATCTGAGGCTTTCCTATCCGCATTTAAGAGATTCATTTCCCGCCGCGGTCCAGTGTCTGTCATGTACTCAGACAATGGTACTAATTTCGTTGGCGCTAAGGCGCAACTAGATGATATTTACTCTTTCTTATTAAATTCGACTGTTCAAACGGGTATAAAAAATGAGCTTCTTAAATCACGCATCGACTGGAAAAGAATACCGCCGCGAGCTCCGCACTTCGGAGGTATTTGGGAATCGAACATTAAGAGTGTTAAAACTCACCTGTTTAGAGTCATAGGTAAACAGCTTCTCACTTACGAGGAGCTCTCGACCGTATTGGTGCAAATTGAGGGCCTTTTGAACTCTCGACCGCTTAGTGTTCTTTCATCAGACCCGCATCCGGAGGTACTCACGCCCGCGCATTTTTTAATGTCCAGTCCACTCACGTATTTGCCTTCTTCGGAATTGACAGAAGAAAACATAAACCTGACAAACCGCAAAAGGCTTTTGGATCAGCTTGTGTTATCCTATTGGAACAAATGGCGAGTTGAGTACTTGCACACGTTGCAAGTTCGCCAGAAGTGGTGCACTCCCGATCGCCCTATAGAGATCGGTACTGTCGTTCTCTTGGGTCAAGATAACGTACCTCCATTGACCTGGCCATTAGGTATCATAGAGGAAGTTTTCCCGGGATCGGATGGTGTAATTCGAGTCGCTTCAGTAAAAACCGCGTCAGGTACATATAAACGTCCTGTCACTAAGTTGTATCCTTTGCCAACCCAATAAAGTAAAATTACTACGTAGTATAATTTAGTTTAGAGTTTATGGTAGGTATACGTTTTAATGGCACGCTATTATGTAATTATAATTTAGATTAATTCCACTCATCTTAGTCAAATCAAACCGCAATTTCATTCTCTGGAGTCAGATAATAATTGATCCCGATCCTTATCATTCTGATGATGTTCCAGACTGCCACTTAGATTTCTTTTAATGCTTTCCAACAACCGAATACTTACATGTCACCCCGCTCCTTAAACCGCACCCGCGCCGCATAGATTAGCTGCATTGAAAGCTCTGGACCTTTCAAGGCGGGGAGTATGGTGCGGCGAGTATCGCCCCTTAATTTCAAGTTGGTTGGTGCGCAGTACGTAGCACGGGGTGTGTATGTGCCTGGCTATAGGCATGTATTGATATAGCGTATGGGACCGCCATTTTTGGAAGAATCAGTGGCCATGATGGACTAGATGTCATTGTGCTCTCGCGCCGCACGCACACGTCTCACCGCGTGTCTTAAATCTTAAGACATCATCCACCCGCAAACCTTATAATCCTGAGTATCATCCCGTAAGCATTAGGGATTTACCGAGATTTAATAATAACCCCATTTTACCGCGTCTGTGTAATTTGTGATCAAGCAAACGAAGGTGATCAGCACGCAAGACCAGGCAGAGAGACAGGTGGTACCACCTGCGAAGATCTGCGAGACTGAAGAAGGAAGAAGCAGGTACCGCTTTTCTTTATATGCTAGAGTTAGGCCACCATACGCCGTCTGCTGCCGCCACTCCCAACTTGAAATTATACAGACAAATATAGGCATTTGAATCAGCACGCAATCCAGGTGTTAGATTGTAACAAGTCCTCAAACCGCAGAGATACACGGCTATTTACACGCCTGTCCCTCCACATTGTTTACCTGCAAAATCGCTGAGATGTTGAGTCTTTTAAAGAGTTAAGAAAATCCCGTCTTCGTGGCGGACACTTGAATTTTACTTTGCTACTTAAGGTTAGCAGCTTCTTTCAGTTCAGTTCACTTTACATAACCAACATAATTATTTTATTCATGTTTCTCAGACAAATTAATTTTAAACTGTAGGTTTTAATGAAAAGTAACGCTATTATAATAGTTATTTGGTTGCATTTCTCTCGGTTACCTGCTACCAGTGAATGTTGTGATTCGAATTCAATTGTAAAAACGGACTGAGAAAATATTTACATCGCATGATTGAAATTAATTTAGCGTATGTTTGCATGCTCGCTGTCTGCATTGTGCCTACGACTGGCATATTATTTTACTCATACCAGATGAAACAACGGTTCTGGCACTATTTGATTTTCGTACACAAATATTCATGAATCTTTTCAAGGCTTTGTGTGTTAGTGTTTTGACAAGACAGCGTACGTAAGCGATCGCTCGAATTACAGATTGATGTGGGGGGTATGTACTAAAAATCGTTTCTATTTTTACACCCACATTTTGTCAAGAACTTATTTTTCATCCGCCATAAAAAAATCAAGCTATGTGTATAGTCAGTCCTAGAATCGTGAAATTGGTTGAACTCGGGAAAATAAAGAAGATTTATGCAAGAACAAATACGAATGCATTAAGTAACGCTTCGGTGATCATGGAGTGAAAATAAAGCTCACCCAGAAACAATTTGTCTTTTCTGGAAGTTATAGACTACAATCGTAGAAATGCAAGTCTCGGAATGCCGTGAGACAATCGGACAGCCACTTGCCTCTATTTATGCACAGATACAAACTTTACATCCAATGTTGTTCGAAGCTTCTGGAATAACTCTTTATGCTGTGCTTAAAATGTTTTACGGAAAAGTACAAATAGTACTAGAGTCCAATAGAGGCTAATTAAGACCCCCGTCAGGACTGCGGGTTCTTCGAAAGAGATACCGCGGGAGGCCTCGACACAAATGGCTAAGAAGGAACATGGATGGATTTTAGTCAGTAGAAGTCTGACACTCCGTTCCACTCGAGCGGGGGGGTTATTTGAAAACTTCCCACCCCCCAAAAAAAAAAAAGGCTAATTAAGACATATTAGAGTTTCTGAGATTTTGTGCTCATCAAATATTACACTAGCACTCAAATAAACATTAGGACACGAGTATAAATAAAAATAACAAAGTACATTTTATTTCAGTAAACTTAAACATAATTAATCTTTACAATAATTCTCTTAAGTAAGAAAAGTACTTGTGCGTAAACACCCCGCTCTTCCTCGACTGGAAACAGTGCAATAATAATGCAGTATTGATTCCAATTAATCCGAGTATTTTTCTCGATTTTAATATGATCTTAATATACCTACTTCGATGCACAATTATTCATAATAATTGAAATGAGTAGGTACTTAGTTTGACCAAATAAAACAAAATAAGTATAACATTTGGAACACACTTTGTAATTCGTAACTGGTTTCCAGTAACTGTTCACATACGTACCCTAAACCATTTACTACGTAGTTTCGCATAGATTCTGTGTGGATTGGACATTTTATTTGAAAAAACACTAGTAGCAGAAAATTGTCAAGTGTTTATTTTTTTATCTATAGTAGAATCCTGTAGCAGCGGGCCGAGAGTGATAGATGTATCCGCTCGGTCTCTGTCTACTCAGATTATTGAGAATTTACATTTACTCAGATACCTTGTAGAGACGACGACACCGCGATTTATTAAACAAAACACTTTTGGCAAATAGCTATGTAGTTAAAAATTGCTACGGTCTAAGAGGCTTACAAGACGTATAGCCTCGAAAACGCTCTTATTTCAGTTAATATTTAAAACAACAGCCACTTTAAACCGGTAGGCCTCTCTCATTTAAAGTTAATTTACACGAGCCAGACAAAATAAAAAGGTAAATTTAGTAGAGAACGTATACAGAGAAAAACATTAACATTGATTTATTTTGTAAAACCCTCGTTGTACAGCACAGTACCTAGAGATTTACCGACAATATGTAGCTATTCATAAAAAAACAATTGAGTGGAGAAACGAATGAAAACGTTCGGAACGTGCAATTCATTGCATTTCAGCTGGAAAATAATTGTTCGCAGCTAATGTTCACTGTTCACTACTTTTTCTTTAGTTTCTTGTCGATTACATCAATAACTTTATGAATGCCCATTTTCAGCTCAACGGTTGTTTAACAAGAGGTACACGGACCTACTTATTGAAAATGTGGTTTGATTCATATTTATACTTATCATGAAATTCATGAAAATGGTCCAAAATAAACGTGACTCTCTTGTGAAAAAGATCACGTTCCACATTATGATGTCGCAGCATATTAATATGATGTTTTTGGTAAATACGTTACAAATTGGCAGTTTAAAAAAACAAATAGCATGTAAGTAGCCGACATGTTAGCATGAAGCAGCACTTAAGGCCGAGCCTGAGGGTACATCCGTGTCTGTGCTCGCTTTTTGCTCGAAACGAGTTGCTTCAAAGTGCTCTTCGGCGAGCCACTGTACCTCCCACTCGACATTAATGCATTCCATTACGAGTTATGCTACGTCCATGCAAATTAATGTTGATAATTCTTCCCGCTGTTCGCTCTTCGGTGTATGCCGATTCAAATTTGACGTATTACGCGAATCATACCATCGAGTACAACCAAATACGGTAATTGAAAATGGAGTTTACTTAGTAACAGTATTTACAGGCGTAGCACGTTCTATGAGCGCACTTCGAATACAAATAATCCAACCTCGACGTGTATCATTCTTGTGTCGGCTCCCGAATATTTTCGTCAATTTTCTCATTTCGGATGTCATCGTAAATTTCGTCTGGTGTTGTTGCGGCGCTTCTAATTGCTGTTCGTCGATTGGGCGCGCTCTGACTTACTGCGATTGTTGCGCGCAATCTAATCCAATTAATTTGTGGTTTCGTCGATATAAGGGTGTACAATTACACTCATTTGGTCCCTTTGAGTCTACACTTAAGTGTAGGAGATAGATACGATAATATTAGTAGTAGTTAATATCTCGGATTCAGATTCTAATATGGAGGTTTACTGACTTAAAAGAAAGTGATTCTAATTAGTCCGTCTGTTAGATTGTCGAAAAATATTGGATATCTGTTTTTTGTTTTATCAAATCAATAAAAATTGACGAAGATAAAACGCGTCAAAGATTTGAGTGGGGGTTGGTGTCGTCACTGACCGCAAAAAAAATTTCATACTAATGTCGTAGAGTATGACGTCACACACAGCGGAGGTGTGCCCCGCTTGGGCGGAGCCCCGCCGTGTTCTCGTAGCGGCGACCGGCGGCGCGACCTCTCGCGTCCGGCCCTGGTGCAAGCCATGGTCCGGGGCGAAGAGTGATGCTAGCGAAGGAGGTGGCGGAACGCGAGAGGGAGAGAACCTCTCGTCCCAGCCGCCGCGGGAGGCGCTCCGGGCGTCGGGGTCACGTGATGGCTTCCGGCCACCGTAGACGCGGGCCTGTGGACGGTGAGTGATGAGCTAGCCGTCCGTCCTTCTTACGACGACGATAGGCCGTGTCGACGGCGCAATGATGTCAGCATCATGGGAGGGGCCCGAAAGGGCCGACGCCCGTCGTAGCTGCGGGATGTACACTAGTTGCCGCGGCCTCGACATCGACATCGCCCTCGGGCTAAGAAGGAACATGGGTGGTTTTTAGTCAGTAGAAGTCTGACAATCCCTTTCGCTCTGCCCAAGAGCGGGAGGTTTTTGTTAACTACCCTATTGCCACTGAAACTGCACTGTAATTTGATAAAACACAGAACTATAGTAAGATAACTTTGTATAAATTACTTAAGGTAAGTATTTTCGTCCTTTTGTTTTTCCTTAAGGCCCTCAGGAACAATCAGTTCGAAGTATATTTTACCATAATTTCTTCCATTATTGGGGCCGTGAGCGTTTTACCAAAAGCACAAGGTGAACCTTACGGAAACAGCTTCCACAAATGATTTTATCAACATAGGTGCGGCAACCCATTTCATTTATATAATCTCCCGTAATTACCTCATTAGTGTAGTGGCGTGCATTGAATGTTGATTCACAGCTCGAGCAAAGTGTTTTGTTCACGTTCGACACCGCAAGCAAATGTTAATTGATATACGTTGATAATAAAACAAGTAATTTGTCTCTCCAAAAACCGCATTTATAGTTTTGTTGTTGTCCCGAAAAACCTGACAAACCTTCTAAGTTATCATATTATATTTATTGGTTCATCAACAATAATATTGTTTACACAGGTTTTATGATAAAAGTAACATACAAATATGATCTAAATGCCTCTGTTGTACTAGTAGTGTCCTTTTTACCCGACTATGACGAAGCCAAAAGGAAGTATAATGATTTTAGCAGTCTATGTGTGCATGTATGTTCCATCGTAGCGCCTAAACTACTGAACGGATTTTAATAAATGAGAGGTCAATAGATTTGTAAGAATAGCCCGGGTGACATAGGCTATATAAATTTTAACAATTCTTTTTATGCCGGAATTTAAATGTCAAATTCTAAGCTCGAAATAATTGAATTGAAATAATCATAACATGTTTGGTATCAGATGAAAGGTCTTGGCGAGTACATTACAAATATGATGTATATTATATTATAGTTTAAGTCAACATAGACGTTTAGATCGCGGTCAAACAGTTCTCGCGGTCTAGTCTGTGTTGTTTACTCGTATTATGTAAATAACAAACCAACATTAAGTAGAACATTACATTATGAAATTACTCGTAATATATTATTACGTATTTATTGAATAAACACAAAAAAAAAATTAATTAAAAAAATAAGTTCAAAAACTAAAACTCGACTACGAATAAAAATTCAGACTAATTAAACCACAAGAAAAATCGTCTAGTAAGCAGATAATTTCATATTTATTATAGAAGACAGTCGTAGTGGCATGCCACCTTGCTAATGGCAACTAGCAGCTGACTTCTGTATCAATGAAAACGCCATGAAGGCGCATCAGGTATCAGTGGCATGCGACTACGGCTGTCCTCTATAATGATTATCCGATTATCTACTTACTACACGATTTTTCTTGTTTAATACCGCTGAGACCGCGGTTTTATTAGTCTGCGTTTTTATTCGTAGTCGGGTTTTAGTTTTTAAACTTATTTTTTTATCAAATTTTGGCGTAGGTCACATTCGCACGGCTACGCTGCTACGGCGCTACGAGCGTGCGCCTACGATTAATGCTACGCAGGTACTCGTACATATTGTTAATATGGACTATCCCTGATTTATACCTTATTTTCCAATTACTTGATATTTCGGTGTACACCTCTAGTTCTTGAGGAGACGAGAAAGAAAATAAACTTAGAACAAAATTATAGTTTTGCCTAAATACGACTTTAATTGCTTCCGTACCAATACAATGAATAACAGGGAAGTTTCCTGGCAAAACAAAATATGATTCTGTTTAGTCCGTCTGTTAAATTATCGAAAAATATTGGAAACGTGTTTTTTGTTATATCAAATTAATAAAGGTTGACGAAAATAAAACGTGTCAAAGATCTTGAGTGGGGCCTTGTGACGTCATTTTTTGGTAAAAAATGTACCAAACGGAGACGTCTCACGACTTTTTGAAGCACTGTATGGTGTTCATTTTTTGTTTACGTGAAAAAGAAAAAACATGTGTCCAATATTTTGTGGAAATCTGACGTTTTTTTGGTCATCTATCCTATTTCAATCAGAACCACCTATTAATTTTATAGGTATTCATTCGGTTTTGTAATTGTAGGCCAACAGCTTTCATCTCCACGACATTTATATTTCTCGTGGGAACTGTTCTATTTCAATAGACAAACAAGTTTGACATCTAAAACTTTTTATCCAAAACGAGAGTTTTGCTAACATCCTCTCAATAAACCTAAAATCAAAATCTGCTGTTTCTACCCACAATATTTGGTCATGATAAATAATTAATTCTATTCAGAGAGTAAAACCTCCCAACAATGCTTGTTTTCGGTAATCGAAACTTTATAAACAATGTAACCAGCCTCTAAATATTCTAGAACAAGAGAGTTCCCGGGAGACACAAGCCGCTACAACAAAATGCCTTGCAGCGCACATCTAAAGACCTCATACCTAATCCTTGTGTCTTGGCAATTATAATCCTTCGAAATTAAACAAAACACATCCGCTGAAATTAGACAAGCATTTGTGGGGAATTAAAATAAACGTTTCCTCCCGGTCGGGTACGTGAGTGTTCGTTTAAAGAGGGTGATTAGAGCACACGTCGCGTTGGAATTGCGCGAGACGCCGCCACACGCACTTTCCAGCTCCAGACAACTGCGCCACTTCAAATTACTTGAATGCTGTTCCCTGCGCAAACAATTTATCTCAAACGATACAACGCCTCGATATCCCTGTGAAAAGGCATGCTCACGTAAATTCTCCGATCAAAAAATCAAAGTTTTTTACAATTCCATCGACCTGAATAAAGGCAGATCGCAAAAACTATTCACATAAAATGCTGCAATTCTATTGTCGTTGGAGAGGCAAATTTGAAATTGAAAATAGCAGTCGGAGCTGCAATGCTCTGCAGCTGTTTATTTAGGAGCGGCGACTCCGCTTTGTTCTAATGTTGCCACGGGATGCAGGTGAAATTTTCATAATTTACTACGTCGCCGCTGACCTTCGGCTTTGTTGCTAAACCAGTTACCAAATTCATTACAAACTTTTATAAATGTACAAGTTCCACAGCATATCTACCTCAGCACTTAAATAACCCCAGCTGTGCTTCAGTCCACCACAGGCTTAACTTATAACTATTAGCTTGCTTATAGCAAACATCTCGACGAGCCATTCAAAAGTAAAAGCTATGTGCCATCATGTACAAACTTTTGAAACCGCGTCGTGCAAAATCCTTTATTTTTCAGCCAACTGAAGCTCCAATGCGAAGTTATTTGGGAAATTGGGCCAGTTGCAACGTATGATCCGAATTCCGATTATTGCAACGTAAAATCCGACGCTGTTGCCCGAAAAAGGAGTATTAGCGGTGGCACAGCATTCTTGTTTACTTATGTAGATAAGTACGTCTGTGAGACATTGTTTTCCCTACGTGCTCGCTGGAAGTAGGACGCCGGCCAATATTCGCATCACGGCAGAAACGCACACGTTAGTTGGCCCGCTTCGTTCACTACTCTGCAATCTTAACATTAACGTGTACACACAGAAAATACCCTTATGACGTGGGTACATGAATCGAGTTTTGTGTATATTTGTTTAGTCGAGCCCTGATGTTTTCGCTCTCGGGCAGGAAATAAGCTTCACATTGACTAGCGCTAACAAACACCTCCATAATAAGATAAGCTTGTACCAAATGGAAAAGGGATGCAATAATAAAATAGTATTTTTACGCTACTTGATAACTCTGGCAACACTGTTGCTTGTGTTTCTAGTAAACAGTTCGAAGTCTGGCATTTGGTCTGTTTTCGGTTCAATATAGTTGGGTATTTTAAAACGTTGTTTGATGCTGCAGCGAGCGACTCAGCGAAATGGGATGCTTCGCTCATAGTGACAGCTGGCCATTTGAAACAACCACTATCGTCTGTGCGGGGTAAATAACGGAAAAGGGAAGTTATTGAACGGTTTTATACCTAGTGACCATCACCCATATAACTGGCGCGAGGAATGCCAGGTAGGTACTACTTAGTATAAATTTATCCCATAAAATCATATAAACTGTTACCAGATTGAGATGTGATGCAGTACAGTGGCTATTATGTTTATCCGTTTATTAAAAAAATAAGTTTAAAAAACTTAAACCCAACTACCCTAAAAATCGCAGACTAATAAAACTGCAGTCTTAAATAATAAACAAAAAAATACACCTTTTTTTGGAGGGGGTGGGAAATCATCAAATAACCCGTATGTGTAGATTCTTAGAAAAATACGACAAACTAGACAATAACCAATTTGGATTCCGGACAAACCGATCGACGACCCTCGCAGTTTATAAATACACACAAGAAATACTAACATACATCCGAGACAAAAACATATATATAGGTCTCCTGCGACATGACTAAAGCCTACGAAAAAATTTCACACTCGATCTTATTAACGCAATTAAATGGAGTTGGCATCAGGGGAGACGCACTTGAGTGGTTAAAATCGTACCTTGCTGACAGGAAATAGTACGTACAGATAGAACACCTAGACAACGACACCTGCGAGTTACAAAACGTCCGCTCGAATATACTTACCACAAACTGGTCAATTCCACAGGATACTGTAATAGGATGTATAATTGTATACTTTTCCTCATCTACATTAATGACCTGCCAAAAATATGTGCCCATCTATGTGTGTTGTTCGCTGATGACATCTCCGTAATCCTTAAAAGCCCTTCTAACAACCTACAATATAACTCCCAGATTGTTGAAACTTTTAACCTAATTAAACGTTGGCTTCAGAATCACTATCTCGAAGTAAACAACAAAAAAACTAAAATCATACAATTCAAACCCCACCAAAAAGAAAAAAAATACTTAAAAAATATAACAAATACTATCCAAATTGAAGAAGTAGAAGAATTCAAACTATTAGGTATTCATTACCATTCCTATAAGGTTTTCATTATTAGGTACTCATTTAAATTGGAAAAAACATGTCAAAAAAACTAAAATAAATCTGTCACAATTCTCTTAGTGTCTCTAAAATCAAACACAAAAACTCACTGTGACCTCTCTGCTTACCACGCATATGCTTACGCGTGGCTACGTTACGGTATCATCATTTGGGGACGCAGTGTCGATGCGAACGATCTATTCATTGTTCAAAAGAAATGCATGCGCATCTTATTCAAAATAAAAACTAAAAATAGCTGCAGACCCCACTTTATAAAAGAAAAAATGTTAACCCTGCCCTGTTTTTAAATAATAGAAATAGCAACTTTTGTGAAGAAAAACATAAAACTATTTAATTTTGACAAAAACGAGCGCCGTAAAACTAAATTAACTTTACCAGCACCTAGGATAACAATGTACAAAAATAGCCCAGAATTCCGAAGTATACAAGTATTTAATAAATTACCTGAAACTATACGGTCTACAAAAACACTATGTGTATTTAAAACCAAGTTAAAATCATTGCTCTTAGATAAGTGTTATTATAGCATTCAAGAATTCCTGGAAGATAAAATGTTATAAAAAAAATAGAGTGTTTGAAATATATATATGTAATTATACAATGTACGTTAAATTTTAATAAATGTTCCTATTTTTTTTTGCTTTTTTGTTTGTCTAGAGCTAGATATAAGTTTAAGTTTGAATTAATATAATGTTTTTATTGAATAATTTTGAAAGCTCCTAATTACGTTATATAATATTTATACCTACTGCAATATTGTTAGTTTAAAGTTATCTTGCTGCGCCCTAACAGGGTCATGTACTCACTAGTTTTAAGCCTAGCGTGTATTTATGCTGTGTACATTGTGCAATAAATAAATAAATATTTGTAATGTGCTCGCCAAGACCTTTCATTTGATACCAAACGTGTTATGATTATCTATTTTTTTTTTAATGAAAAATAAAAAATATAACGGAACTTGAATGTCAGATTCTAAATCTGACGTTTAAGTTCCGTTATATTTTTTTATAAAATGTATATCACCTATCTCACCCGGGCTATTCTTCCAAATCTATTGACACCTCATTTATCAAAATCCGTTCAGTAGATTAGGCGCTATGGTGGAACATACATACATACATAGACTGCCAAAATCATTACCCTTCCTTTTGACTTCGCCGTAGTCGGGTAAAAATTTCAATCGGGTTATTGGGATGCAATTTACTTTGCACTTCCCCCGTAACCGACAAACCGTTTACCAAGTGATTATAGTACGACATTCATGTAAAAGATAGCTAGAGAGCTAGCGGCCAAGTAACCTTCCCACAGCTTGCCTAGGTTAGTACGTGGATGGTTGACCAACCATTACATATCGAGTTTTCTCCGTGCATCGGAGAGCACGTCATTTGTATATCTCTGACAGTTGTAGCAGGTAGTCAGTTGGTTGAAAGTCTGACAACTAGGCTTACCAAAGTGTATCGTATTACCCAATATATACTAACTGGGTTGTGGAGGTCAGATAGGCAGTCGCTCCATGTAAAATACTAGTATTCAATTCAGCTGAATCCGGTAAGACTGGAAGCCGACTCAAACATAATTGGGAAAAAACTAGAGAGATAATGATTCAAATAACAGATAAGTACTCGCACATACGATTAATGCTGAAACAGCGATGATGAATAGAAATCTATTAGCATAGCAGTAATGGTTTTTTTCTCATTTAATTCCTAGATTGTGAACATAAAAATTTCGTAGAGGGGGTTAGTGAACAGTTACAGTAAGTGGCTCGTTAATATTCCCGGGGCAGAGCGCGATAGTATTCATGTGAGCGTACAGTTGTTGGAGCCATGAAATGAGCTGTGAAACATTAGCGATGGGTTTTAATGGACTTGATGAACTATTTTATACGAATCACGAAATGCGAGCTAGTTATGTTGAGAGTTTTAGACATCACACCGTAATCCACGAAAAGATGTGAGTACCTGAGGCTGTATCAATTAATGACATGAAATATTACTTGAACAACCCAAAGCCACAATAGGTTAGGATCTCCTAAATCTGAGAATTTAATATTACTCCCAACATTTATTATTCAAATCAAAACAGGTTCGAAAATCAGTCGATGTACCTTCACTAAACGTTGTAGATAAAATAAAAAATCACGCCCACTTCACCGCAGCATATCATGACCGTTCTATGAGCGTGGGTGCGAGTATCAGGCAAAAATATATTCGTTGAAATTAAAATTATGAAACCATGCCCACTAGACTATTTGTTATTTATGTTCTTTCTCCAAGATTAGTTTACTGATATGTTTTGTCTTTTTTTATATATTTTTATTATTATCATCATCATCATCATCGTCAGCCTATATTGTTCACACTGCAGGGACTCAGGCCTTGGTTCGGGGTGAGGAGAAATGGGACGCCGTCACCTCCTTCTGCGAAGCAGTGATGCCAGCGAAGGAGGTGGCGGAACGTGAGAGGTAGAGAACCCCACGTCTCAGCCGCCGCGGGAGGCGCTTCGGGCGTCGGGGGCCACGTGACGGCTTCCGGCCCCCGTAGACGGGGGCCTGTGGTGAGTGATGGGCTAGCTCGCCGTCCGTCCGTCTCATGACGACGCCAGGCCGTATTGACGGCGCGTTCGTGTTCCGCGCGAGCCCCAAAGAGATGTCAGCAACGTGAAAGGGGCCTGTAAGGGCCGATGCCCGTTGGGGCTGCAGGATGTTGTAAGAGATACCGCGGTCTCGACATATAGGGCTAAGAAGGAACATGAGTGGTTTTTAGTCAGTAGAAGTCTGACACTCCCTTTTGCTCTGCCCAAGAGCGGGAGGGGTTATTTGATAATCCCCCCCCCCCCCAAAAAGGGACTCAGGCCTTCTCTCTACGAGAGGAATAGGCTATAATTGCATTGCGGATTGGTAGATGTCACGTGTCTTCGATTTTTTGGTTCTGAGACATGCCGGTTTCCTCCCGATGTTTCCTTCACTGTTTTGAGAGCAACCTATCAGGCAGAGGCAGATTGATTGACAGATTATCAGCCTTGTTTGAATAAATGAGTTTTGATTTTGATTTGATTTTAGACCGTTCCGTCACGGACCAACACCCAACAATCGGTTCTACACCCGCTACAAACGGGTCTGATGACCGTCCTGACTCCTTAAATCGCGATAACAAGATATGTTACGATAAAAATGCAGTAATAATGATAAGCATATTATCTAACATGATTGATCTTAGTTTAATGAGTGTTTGGTATTTTAAATGCTGCTCTTATTTAACATTTTAATTTTGAAACATTAAAGGAGACCGATTGCTTTGTTAACACTTTCCCTCCTAGTTCAAATTATTCATTGTTATGTGTATGCCATTGCCATGTGAGCACCAGACATCCATAGCTACGTATAGCGACGACTCGGAGGCGGGTTGAGGGCAAACAAACGATTTTTTGTTCTACCCATATGCTGGGTGCTTGGCAACGAAAGTTTAAACTGATATTATTCATTTTATGAAATTCCATGCAGTTTTGCTTCTCTATTGGAGGAGCCTGACAGGTTTAAAAAAACCGGAGAAGTGCGAGTCGGACTCGCTCATGAAGGGTTCCGTACCATTATCGATGAAAACGGCAAAAAAATCATGTCTGTTGTATGGGAGCCCCCCTTATATAGTTATTTAATTTTATTTTATAATTAAAGAAATTGTGAATATTTCAAGTGCCTACCTAGTGCCATTATTAATATCGAGCAAAAAAAGGGCAAAAAAGGTCGTTTGTTGTATGGGTAAAAACCAAATAAAATTTATATTTAATGGGGACTCACCTTAAATATTTATTTTATTTTGTTTTTAGTATTTGTTGTTATAGTGACAACAAAAATACATAATTTGTGAAAATTCCAACTGTCTAGCTATCGCGGTTCATGAGATGCAGCCTGGTGACAGACAGACGGACGGACAGGAAGACTTAATAATAGGGTCTCGTTTTTACCCTTTGGGAACGGAACCCTAAAAAACTAACATCCCTATCCGCTTCACATAACCGCGTGGTTAGTGGACTTAAGTTCAAGTACACTACTTAACGCCGCCGCCCTGCCACCTCGCCGCGGTCGCCACGTGTATTCACTTGATTTTAAACGGTACAACTAACTTAGCGGTTACGTAAACAAAACTTAATTAAAATATTTATGTTTTCTTCTACAAAGTCAACTGGTTTATTAAATTACAGGCGGTTAAGGAAATGTTACTGGTTACAATATTACTATACTATATTGTTATCGGCTGGCTTTTAGTCAGTAGAAGTCTGACACTCCCTTTCGCTATATTTCCCTCCCTAAGCTAATTTCGTTGAGGGATCCATTTCTCTGGGACTTCGTCGAGCTTCATTGTCTCGGCGCTTTTCTTGCGGTCGCCACTGTTGAGTTCTGGCTTACAGGAGTTACAGTGGTTTGGGAATAGTTAGGCGGGCTTGTACCAAATTAAAAAAAAACTCCCTTTCGTCTGCCACCCGCCAAAAAAAAGGGCCTCAAACTCAGCAGTAACTCTTGCGACCATGGGGCCAATGAGGAAAATCGCTGTATTTTTTTTCATAATTTTGCTAATTGAAATGAATGATCTTTTGCTCATGTCAAAAGAACTTACATGCCCCATCTCGTAATCGAACTGGGAATATGCCATGCCCAGCAATAGCAATGCCGTCCACCAGGCCAATAAAACAGATTCGAAACATTTTCAAATTTGCCAATGATTATAACCGTATAATGATGTAACTTGAAAACTTGGCATGGATAGTGAGAAGTTTATAATTCATGAACAGACCAACCGAACAATATTGGTATCCTAATTTTAGGAGAAATAGGCTTATAGAAACAACAATTCATTGCTAGTTCCACGTAGGTACGCTGTTACCAACATTTAAACGTATAGCTCTGGCCAAACTCTAAATCGAATCGCAATAGTTATGTTCTAGCCATTCATTGAATTCTAAACTCAGTTTGATACTATTTTTATTCTGTATTTTTTTTAGTCACAAGTAATAATAATAATATATAATAATAATAATATCTATGTAATATATGCCATCCTTGGCAGTCGGGTCAAAAAGATGAATTCGGCCGCAAAAATTGTGATAGCTCACCTAATTTGCATGATATAAATATAATTTATATTTTAATAGCCCTCATAAATATAGTATAACTAGCTGTGACTCACGCAACTTCGTATGCGTCACAATAATATATAACTTACAACCTTCCTCGATAGATAGACTATCCAACATAGTGATATTTTTACAAATAGCTTTCTAATGTTGAAAGAATTTTCCAAGGCGTCTGAGTTTTGAGTTAAATCGTAACAAACAAAAAAGCTTATCTTTCCTCTCTATAATATTTGATAGAACCTTAGATTACATTATTAAATTGAGAATTACTATAGGTACCTACCTATCTCTTACTGTTAAATATACAATCATTATCATCATCATCACGCGGGCCCAGTGCGGATTGGTAGATGGCACAATCTTCAAATTTTTGGTTCTAAGGTTTCCTTATGATGTTTACCTTCACCGTTTTGAGAGCAGTGGTGATGAAATAAATTACACAATGCGCCTGTCTGGGTTCGAACCCACGACCAAGTCGGAGCCGCCACCACTGGGCCACTACTGCTCACAAAACAATATACAATAACACCTTGTAAATACACACATCAAAAGTGTCTAGGGATCAAGCATTTTTATGCGGATTTCTTGAGATTGAGATGTGGCTTTGTAATAAATTTATGATTTTATAAATTTATATGGATCCTTTTTGGTGCATTTCATAATTTGAATCAGGAACTGTGAATCAAATTCGAGTAAAAGATGAAAATCAGCTGTCAATATTTTCCCTATAAAAACATACAACGCATTGAAGACATTATTAGTGCTACTGTTTCCCTACTACTGATTAAAACCAACGTTATTATGGAGCGGCGACGTCATTTAAGCAGGGAAGAAATGCTCAGAGCCGTGGGAATGATAGAAGCTGGTTCCCGGCAACGTACTGTGGCTTTAGCTCTGAATACAAGTCAGAGTGTTATCAGTCGACTTTGGACACGTTACCGAAGCACTGGTACCGTGGCTGAGCGCCATGGAGGACGGTATCGCTGCACCACACGGAGACAAGACCGATACATTCAAATCTTAACTCGAAGAGCTCCAACAATAACCGCCATGATGTTAGAGTGATGAAGCCTCACGGCTTCATCACTCTTCAGGGAACTTAATTAGCGACCAAACAGTCAGAAACCGCTTGCATGAAGTGAACCTTCATTCCCGAAGACCGCTACGGGTACCACCTATAAATGCACAATCGTAGGATTCGATATCAATGGGCTCTTGAACACAGAAATTGGGCAGAAGAACAATGGCGTTTCGTGTGCTTTTCTGATGAGTCTCGTTTTGGTATGAGACCGGATACAAGACGTATACGACACTGGAGAACCCCTGGATGCCAACAGCGATTAAAATCCTGCCAGGAAGTCCATCCTTATAGTGGTGGAACCATCATGGTATGGGCGGGTATTTGGATCGGCGGAAGAACTGAGTTGATTTGGATCAGAGGCAACCTCAACGCTCAAATTTATGCTGAGACGATTGTATCAGACGTCATCGTTCCTCTACAAGTGCAAATCGGTCCCTTATTTCAGTTAATGCATGATAATGCACGACCGCACACCGCAAGAGTTGTAAGACAGACTCTCGCCGCAGCTAACATCAATATCCTGCCCTGGCCTGCTCAGTCGCCAGACTTGAACCCGATTGAGCATGCATGGGATATGCTACAGAGAAGAGCTCTGCCGAATATGGAGGGTATCCAGTCGCAAGAAGACCTTTTTTTGTTGTTGCAACGAACATGGGCGGCCATTCCACAGCGTGATTTGGATGAACTCATTTTGAGTATGCCAAACCGATGTTCTTGTGTTGTTAGTGTTCGCGGTAGAAACACGGATTATTAATTGTTTAAGTTACCCAATAAAATTTTAAAGAAAACTGTTATTTCAGTCTTTTTTTCGAACTTTAATATTAGTGGTTCAAATGTCAAAAATCCCTTTATTAGGAAAATGGCAAATTTCTTTATTAATGCAAAGGTGACTTGGTTTATCGTTACTGTGACAAACGAAAACACTTTATTTGATGAATCCTTAAAGAAAATTTTAATTAATATCAATCAGGAGAAAAGTTATTGCAAAAATATATGTTGATCCCTAGACACTTTTGATGTGTGTATTATGGTGCAATAAATAATTTAAATTTGAATTTCCCGGAGGCCAGAATCTCCACGTATCTACATCGGGACGCGAGGGCCGGCGGACCGCGTAATTATTTTGTCGCGCGTACATTTTAACATTGCGATGTCTTCTAAGATATTTGTTTAAACTATATAGAGTAAAAGGAACAAATATTCCATATTAAATTTCCTTTCTAACAAACATATTTATTTAGATATAGATTAATACCATATGGGTTAAATAAGCTTCGCAAAAAATAATTCTATTTAACCTAACATTTCGATAGTAAAAAATGGTTACAGTGAGTCAATCTTAGTAAATAGATATACAATGTGGATCTGGAACTACGACATTAAATTAAAACTAGCACTGTACTAGTCCATCGAAACATTTTAAAACACGAAGATTAGTAGTTAGTGGAAAATTTAAAAATTGCAATTTTCAAACAAAATAAATAGCAGAATCAACTGCATAAAAAGTAAACACGCTTTAACTACGAAAAGTCACTGACCTAGTGCGCGGGGTGCAGCGAGCGGCGGCGATGTTGGGCGTAGGTACTTTTTATCGGAGAACAACAAATCAGCGGCATAAACTCACTAAGTTGCGAGTTGTTAATTAATAAAAGATCACTGATTGAATAATTAATCACTTAAAACCTTATTTGAGGCATAATTAAACTAAAAAACTTACTAACTTAACCTAAATCACAAAACTAGCTACCTAATAAATGCCTAAATAACTAATATTACACTAACACCAATAAGTCACAGTAACCTATGCACTAATCCAAATATCATAAATCGTCTTTAATCACAATAACAACAAACTTTTCATAAAATCACGACAATGCGCGCGCGGCTCGTCTTGTGATAAAAAAAGTAGGCGTGTGCTCTCCTCAAAGGGCGCCGCTATGCACTGACTGACATAGTTACCGAGTCAAGGACTTTTTGCCGAAAAAAATTCCGCTCACACACACACTCGCAATTTTCTATGCACCACTAATGCATTATTTGCGTAAGTAATATTACTTTTTCTTTATAATTGTAGTATTTTGTGGGAGTGTGCGGGGCGCGTCAGAGTGGGATCGTATGACACCTTTCTCTGTCTTTCAAGCGTATTGAGACGTTGAGAATAGAATCGTAGGTTTTTGCACAGGTTCCTGACCTTACAATGTTTACCTATTATTACGGACTCCGATCTACATCATGTTGAAAAATAAGAAAATGAAAAATAATTTCCTGTGGCTAAAGTAGTCATTGGATTTGATTGATTTTTTGTATACGGGTCAAGAGCATGCCTTTCTTTACGTGGTTTAGAGGAATGTCAATCGTCCTGCTCCACATTGTATGCTATCGCGGACTTATTTGTAGAACTTTTAAAAAGGAACATTTCTTTCATACATAATATTTGCATATAACTTAAACCATTTTCGCAGCGTACGAAACGGAAGCTCTCAATAAGGAATATTGTTTCCCGTTTTTGCAACATTTTTCAATTATGCTCCACTCGTCGTAGCGTGATGTTATATAGCCTAAAGCCTTCCTCGATAAATGGACTATCCAACGCAAAAAGATTTTTTCAATTCCAACCAGTAGATCCTGAGATCATAGCGTTCAAACAAGCAAACAAACTCTTCAGCTTTATAATATTAGTATAGATTATATTACTGTAATGTGTTTTTCATTAAATTGGTTCTTTAGCTCCGTAGATTTCCCCTACATACAAACTAACAAACTTACCTCTTTATAATATTAGTATAGATTACAAATGGTCGAGTTTGCAGTTTCTCAAACAATTTACACATACAGAAAATGTATATTTTTTGAACACATTCAGTAGAATAGTAAAACTTGATCGAATTAATGTCACTATAATAAATAATCATAAGTACTATGCATGCACGAGTAAATAAAACGGGTATTTTTCGATATCCGTTAATCCGAAAATTAACTCTATCACTCAATTATTAATTTTATCGTAAATCACTGTCTTTTCTGAGTATGTGCACCCAGGAAAACCTTATCGCAATAAATATTTTAAAATAAAAAAATAAACTTCTCATTTTATCAATCAGTCTGTTCAAAGAATCGTAGCCGATTATTGACTCTTCCGACCATATTATATCAGAAATCCAAAAGAGACTTTACTTGCAAAGTGACCAAAAGTGGTGACGATGAAAGAAAATCAAAAATTTATTCGATTGAAATAATCTAGTGAAAATCATAATTATCTGCCCAGACTTGTCGGCTTCCAAACCAACCGGATGCAGCTGAATACCAGTATTTTACATGGAGCGGCTCCCTACCTGACCTCCACAATCCAATTAGTACTGGGAAATACGATACCCCTTGATAAGACTGCTTGTCAGAGTTTGGGCCCACTGACTACACTAGTGTCCAAGATCAACAATTGACAGCCAGGAACAACGGCTTAAGATGCTTTCCGTGGTATGGAGAAACTATAATCTAGTGAAAAACTGAGGTAAATTTTATTACAGAACATTGAAGAAACACTAAGAGTAATAGTATAGGCCGTCTTGATCAAAATCCATGCAGCTCCAGTGGCCGTCGACCTTAAAGAAGTCATAGCCGACCTAACTATTTTAACTCCGTCTAATAACTCTAATAAATGTATCTAGGTAAACTCAATTAATTTTAGTGGTTTAATGATAACAAGATTCCGTTAACAAGTTAGACTGCTATGCTTCAGACAAGAATGTATAATGAAACTACAGCATTTATAATTACGAGCACTGTTACATTAAAACAGTTTGCTCTGTCCAAACTTGAAATTGAATTAAGTTTGTTCTGGCCGTTAATTAAAACTTAAACATAATTTCATATTGAGTTGTGGGCAAACTGTGCTATGTTCAATAAACAGAACAACGGTAAACTTTGTTGAACCTGCTTTAAGATAACAAGAAGAGGCGAAACTCATTAAAGTTTTATGTTCGATCCCAACGCCGCGCATCTGCCGGTGTTGGTCTTACCCAGCCACTTTAGGTCTAATTATTGCTAATAGTTAAATACCAAGCAGACACATCGAGCCTGCGTACCTGAATTATTTACAGTAAATCTCAGAGTCCATAAACAGAAGCAGTCGATGGATTTAAAAATCACGGAGAATCGGTGGAAAACAATACAACGAGATGCACGTGCAGACTACGACAAGCTGCCAGTTCAGTACAGTTGACAATTGAAATGTCTTTTAACTTGTGTAACGACAGTGGTAAAAAATAGACAGGAACTGATTCATTATTTTATTCGGACAGAGTCTCGACTTACAGGTTTCACAATCGAGCGCGACAAGACCTCGAAACTGAGCTTACAGGGCATTATATAGACTGATATCCCCACCGGAGGCATCCGGTGGTTATGGCGGTGTCTTCGCTTGACTGTGATTGGCTCGCGAGTCGTTGCCCGTCATTGGCTGGCTAGAGTGGTATGGCTATGGTATGCTAGAGTGGCATGGCTATGGTTTGCTAGAGTGGCATGGTTATGGTTAGCTGTCATTGGCTGGCTAGGGTGGCACGCTGTGAGCAGGCTGTTGTAACACTTGACAAAGGTTTACTTACTGCGGTACTCAAATATATTTAATGATTACTTAGGCCGTCACTTAGTAAAAATTTGACATACTTACATTTGTATGACAAAACTATCAAAACCTTTACTAAGTGATGGCGTAAGTAATCATTACAGCCCTCTGAGTGCGGCAGTAAATGTTTTAATATTAAAAGCATAACTAAGTCAACAGTTGTGAAGCTGTATAGACTCGAGTGGGCGTTAAATGATAAGAGTAGTGGACTGTATATAAAATAGGTTTAATACCATAAGTAACACTATCAATAGCTAGGTACAAAGAAATGCCCGTAGTGGCCTGTGTCGGTAAGCTGAGTGGTGGGAGCGCGTGCAGCCGCAATCGGCGGCCCGCGCTCGGTACGCCGCGCCCCGCGCCTTCCCCGCGGTTGGCCGCACATAGGTGAGGCGCCGACATATTCCCCGGGTTGAAGAGAAGTCTTCAATCTTCGACTGGTAGGGGGCAGATGCAGTTGAAGGCACGACGAATGGTGCCCCGCTTCGTCTTCATCTCAGCCACTCTCGTGACTCCGTCTACACCGGGATAGGTCTTTGTGACCCGACCCAGGGACCAGAGCAGAGGTGGCGTTGTCTTGTCCTTGATCAAGACTAATGACCCCGGCTTCAATTCACCTCTGGAATGAGACCATTTTGATTTTGCCTGCAGCAGAGAAGTGTAATCATTATGAAAGCGTCCCCAGAAATGTTGCCTGATGAACTGGATCCGCTTCCAACGATCCAGCCGCGTGATGTTGGCTTCAGTCAACTGAGGATGTATTACCGATGAGAATGGTCGTCCAATTAGGAAGTGAAAGGGAGTGAGAGCCGAAAAATCGTTAGGGTCAGAAGAAAGAGGAGTTAGAGGGCGAGAATTTAACACCGCCTCTATGTGAGTGAGACAGGTAGCCATCTCCTCAAAAGTGAAATGGGTATGATGTAATAAGCGTTTTAAATGATGCTTACACGATTTTACAGCAGCTTCAGCTAATGAATTAAAGTGAGGGCTGTATGCTGGCGTGAAAATAAAATCGATACCCTCCTGTGCCATTTCAGATGCAACATTTGATGATTGTAAGAACCTACACATCTCATTTGATGCGCCTACGAAATTAGTCCCGTTATCGGACGTGATGCTTCGAGGCTTGCCACGACGCGCCACGAAACGATTTAGAGCGGCCATGTAGGCCTCACTGGTGAGGTCGGTGACGAGCTCCAAATGTACGGCTTTTACTGCCGAGCAAACAAAGATGCACATGTAGGATTTAGTTAGTTTGCATCCTCGGCCTTTACGATTGGCTATCAATACTGGCCCAGCGTAGTCAACGTAACTATTCAAAAAATGGAAATTCAAGATTGGTTCTTGAACTGGGTAGTTGACCCATTATAGGCTGTACGTTCTGAGCCTTATGTCTGAAACATTTAAGACATTTATTCACGACAAACCTAGACAAGTTTCTGCCACCTAGAGGCCAATAAGTTTGTCGTATATAGGACAGTAACAACTGCGGATCAGCGTGCGCTAGCTTTAAATGTTGCATTTGAAATATAAGTTTAGTAAGTACGTGCTTACTACATAAAACAATTGGATGTTTTACATTGAAATCGTAGGGGGAGTTATCGAGCCTCCCGCCCACGCGGATGAGGTTATGATCGTCAATGAGCGGTGTCAGAGGAAGCAATCTACTTTTGCGCGGTAATTTTTGTCCAGACTTTAACAAATTATACTCTTCAGGAAACATTTCAAGCTGTGAATAATGTATAATTAAATTTAATGAATTTTCAAGTTCTGTGATAGTAAAATTACCTTGCAATTTATTTTTATGTTTTACATTGTAAATAAAGCGTTGTACAAATGTAAATATATTTTGTATTTTTGTTAAGCTAGAATACTTTACTAATAAATCATGAATGATTGATGAATGAATGGGAATGTTTGTATGATTACTACTTAATGAATGACTGTTGCTATCACCACTAATAAGATGAGTCACTACTTCCGGCAGACTATCTTTCCCGGTGTTTGGCATGCTGGGCCACTCATTTTCACTACGCTGTAAAAATGAGGGTCCAGACCACCACAGAGGGTCGTTCATGAGAACGTTAGCGCTCAGACCACGGGAAACAAGATCCGCCGGGTTGTCCTTCGACGGTACGTAGCTCCAGGTATGACCACATGTACTTTCCTGTATTTCGTTGACTCTGTGCCTGATAAAAGGCTTTAATTGGTTTGAAGGAGTAGAGAGCCAACCCAGGACTATGGTAGAATCACACCAGAATCTACATCTATGAATGGGCATGGTAAGTGATTCCTGAACCTTAGTACACAGCCTTGCACCTAACAAAGCTCCACAAAGTTCAAGCCTCGGTATCGTTGTTGGTTTGATGGGCGCTACGCGATTTCTAGAGACTAGAAGCTGTACGCCTATGGATCCACTGCCATTACAAGACCGAATGTACACGCAAGCGCCATAAGCCTTCTCGGACGCATCGGTAAAGACGTGTACTTCATGCGTAATAGAGTCTTCAAGCAAAACCCAACGAGGAATTTTAAAATCATTCAATGATGTTATTGTGCCTTCAAATGTAGACCAAAGGTTTTTCATTTCGGGTGATACTTCGTCATCCCAGTCATACTTATCTAGCCATAGACGCTGCATTATCATCTTTGCTTCGACGACGCACGGACCTACGAGGCCTAGTGGGTCAAAGATCATACTGATGACAGAAAGGACATGACGTTTGGTGACTTTAGTAGTGGAGGTGATATTTATATTATAAGTGAGTGAATCTGAGTCACAAACCCAGTTAAGACCTAAAGTTTTAGTTTGAAATGAGTTCAAACCTTGCTCAGAAAAATCTAAAGTGTTATGTAACTCACTGTTATGTGTAATTTGTTTGAGAATTTGAGAGTTATTTGACCGCCATTTACGTAAATTAAATTTTGCAGATGATAGGATTGAATGCACCTTTTTAGAAATTTCAACAGTTTCAGCTATGGTATCCCCTCCACTAAGAAAGTCATCAACGTAGAAGTCACGTCGAATGGCACATTGGGCACGACTATCCTCAATGTTATCAGCCAGACTTACAAGACACTTAGTGGCTAAATAGGGTGCAGAAGCGGTACCATAGGTTACCGTGTTCAAAGTATAAGTCCTAAGAGGTTCTGAAGGTTCAAACCTAAAAATTATTTTTTGAAGAGGTCTTTGGACTGGATTTATCTCAATGGCCCTGTACATCTTCTCTACGTCACCTGACACCACATACCTATGCTGACGAAAACGTGTTAGAATGGATAACAGATCGTCTTGAACTACGGGTCCGACCATCTGAATGTCATTAAGTGACATTCCCGAACTGGTAGAAGCTGATGCGTCGAATACTACGCGTAGTTGTGTAGTGGTGCTGGAACTACGAATAACTCCATGATGTGGGATATAATATTTATTCATAGAGTTTTCTGGTGAATGAGTACAGTCTGAGTCTAATGTCATATGACCTAGGCGCTCATATTCTCTCATGAACTCATTATATTTTTTATGAAATAACGGATCGCGTTTAAATCGCCGTTCAAGGGAAAGAAAACGATTTCTAGCATTGGTAAAAGAATGACCTAATGTACTAGGATCCCCTTTTAAAGGCATAGTGACGACGAATCCTCCACTGTCATTACGAACAGTGGTTTGAGCAAAAGACTGCTCACACATTCTCTCTTCAAGTGAGAGTGAATGTTTTAAGCTACGTTGTCAAGCTCCCAAAAATAAGTGAGGTCGGGAGTGACATTGGAATGATGGCAAAAATGAATAGCAGAAAAACATGATTGTTGCGAAATACTACCTGAAACTAACCATCCTAACTTGGTCTCGCATAGTTTAGGTAGGTTTTTCCCTATGTCTATTGTTTTGCTACCTAAGACATTCCAGAAAACTTCTGCCCCTACCAGGATATCTACGACCGACGGAACATTAAAGTTCGGGTCTGCTAGCTGAAGACCTGAAGGAATAGGGACGTGTGCGATATGTATGAATGAAGACGGTAGAACCTTTGTAATTTCAGGCAAAACATGACACTCGATATCTACAGTAAAGGCACAGCATAAAGACTCTATTGTGAGATGACAAGACTGTGTACTGGTGGATATGTGATTATTAATACCCGTTACCTTGGTGCTCGTACCGCGTCGTAACAAACCCAGCTTCTCTGACAAGCTTTGCGTAATAAAGTTCGCCGTACTGCCGTTGTCCAGTAGTAGGCGCGCCATGTACTTCTTACCCGTCACGCCCGTCACGTTCACCATCGCTGTGGACAGTAAAACATGCGCAGAAGTAGCAAGCTGCATGGAATTGGCTGAAAGCGCGACACTTGAAGAAGGTAAAGAAGAAGGCATAGCAGAAGGCAATGGATTGGAAGCAAGTTTTGGTTCGTTACTTTCTAAATGTAAAAGCGTGTTGTGTTTTGTTGTGCAATATTTACAATGTGAAAATCTACAATTGTTTGAACTATGTCCAAAGCGTAAGCAATTAATACACACTTTGAACTCAATTGCCTTTTGTAAGCGATGTTCTATGGACAAGTTTCTAAAAGATTCACATTTAAATAATGTATGTGTTTGGGAGCAAAGTGGACATTTACTGTTTTTATTTTTATTAATTTGGTAGTCTGATTTTTTATTTGTCTGGTTAGGTTTAGTCTCAGTTTTGTTAGAATTATGGCTATTATTTAAGGCAACAGTAGTATTCATAACAGAAGTGCCATGATTGGACTCCACTGATTCTAACCAGTCTGCTTTCCTGCTTAAAAATGAACAAAATTGTGTTAAAGTAGGATCTTCTTTAAAATTACTATTTCTGTGTTCTTCCCAATCTCGTCCTGTTGTCATATCTAACCTTTTAACCATGAAATAAATAATAATATCATCCCAATATTGAGTGGGCTTTTGTAAATTTGTTAGTGCCCTAACATTTTTATTAATGTTGTTAACAAGGTTTCTGATGGAAACACTTGACTCAATTGTTATGGATTCGACATCAAACAAAGCTTGAAAGTGGTTATTCACTAATAGGCGGTTGTTATTGTAACGTTCGCACAACAAATTCCACGCAAGTAAATAATGATCGGCTTTAAAGTCTATGTTTTTAATAATTAAAGCCGCGTTTCCCTGGAGAGAAGCTCGCAGGTAGTGGAATTTGTTGATGTCACTTATGCTAGTGTTGTCGTGAATTAATGACCCAAATGTATCCCTAAACTCGAGCCAGCATTGGTAGTTCCCATCGAAGTGAGGCAAATCTATCTTAGGCAAACGAACAAAAGAATTCCTAAAAGAAACATGTGCACCTGAGTCAGCATCTTTGAAGCCCGCCTCCGACGCAGCACCGTTGGCCGAGACACCGAGCAGGCTGCGCGTGAGTGCCACCAGGTTAAAGAACAGGCGGTCAAAGTCCTCACGCTCAGTCAACGCAGACTCGTCGTCATCGGAAAGTACCTCGATCTGTGTCTGAAAGGCGTCAAATTCGGTGTGTAAGGTTTCGAATTTATTAAAACGCTCCTCTAAGTCTAAGCGTTGCAGCTCAGATACTGTGGAACTACTTTTTACCACCTTTAAATAGTTACTGTAAATAGTAAGCTTCGACTTAATTGAACTACGTTTTTTAATTAATGTCTTTAAACTATCTGCCATGTTTACGTAAAAAGAACACCTGGCCGCACAATGCTAATGAGCTCAATAGATAAAAAACAGCAAAACAGCTGTGCGTTAGTGAAAGGGATCGTGAATCACTATCGGTCAACACGTGTAAACTTCGTGCAAATCAGCTGATTACCTAGCGTTTTTTTTGCGAAATATGCGTGATTGTAAGCAGTGATTTTGATATTAATGGGAAATAACGTTTTTTTTAAGCACTATATGAACACTGAAAGTAAAAACAATAATTTTTCGGCATGTGAAGAAAGCAAGAAAAAATAACTAATTGGAACGGACTCACTCAAATACAGTATTATACTCCCTGTATGACTTCAGCTCCCACGATGACGATGCAGGTTGCTTCGGGAACGACTCCTTTACTTCAATGTTCGTGTCGTGCCGCGTGGCGCTCGCGCGCGATCAAAGTCCGCGACGTGGAACACGACGACCGGTGATATTGACGGCGTTAATTACGGTTATACCGGTAATTAATTTTGCGCAATCGGAGGACCAATGTATAGACTCGAGTGGGCGTTAAATGATAAGAGTAGTGGACTGTATATAAAATAGGTTTAATACCATAAGTAACACTATCAATAGCTAGGTACAAAGAAATGCCCGTAGTGGCCTGTGTCGGTAAGCTGAGTGGTGGGAGCGCGTGCAGCCGCAATCGGCGGCCCGCGCTCGGTACGCCGCGCCCCGCGCCTTCCCCGCGGTTGGCCGCACATAGGTGAGGCGCCGACAGAAGCCAAACCAGAAAGAAAAATGAAACAAAGCTATGATGTTTTTTTCAGCTCAGAATTATGATATTTTTTTTTCAGACTTTGATAGACCTTTTGCTTTATTTGATACACACAAAGTTTATTTCGTCGGTATATATCACGGTGACTTAAGTAATCGCTTATTAATTCCATCAGCAATTTTTTCGCCGGTGTTCTTTCATTGAGGATGTTTACCGACTTAAAAAAATGTGATTCTAATTAGTCCGTCGTCGGTTAGATTATCGAAAAATATTGGATACGTACTTTTTGTTTTATCAAATCAATAAAAAATGACGAAGATAAAACGCGTCAAAGATTTGAGTTGGGGTTGGTGACGCCACTGACCTCTAAAAAACGTCATACTAATGTCTTAGAGTATACGTCACACGAGTTTTCAAAGCACTGTATCTTATTCATTGCCTGTTTACGCGAAAAAGAAAAAATACGTGTCCAATATTTTTTGGTAATCTTTATGACGGGCTAAGTAGTTTTTTTTTTGTTAACTACCCTATTTAGTTTCTTTCTGACAAAGAGCAGAAATGTTCTTTCTATACTGCCTCGTTCGTCTAAGATCGCAAGCGCAAGTGCTGAAATGCTGAATATTAAAAATCAAATCAAAATATTTTTATTTCACATAGGCCTACATGGGCACTTATAAAACGTCGGTAAAAAGGGGCTCGGTTCGGTGCATTGGTCGATTCCTAAGGAGAAGAACCGGCAAGAAACTCCAAAGGTTACTCTTTTAATCTTTTAAAATCGTTTGGGTTAACAATAAGGTATAATACACATATGAAGACCATGCAGATTAATGTCTGAGATGGTCTTTTGAAGAAAGCACCACACAGATTTGAGTAGACCCGTCCAGTCAGTGCAAGCATTTGTCAGTTATCGTGGAGCTCGACTTATAACTCAAGGAGCTCAACGTCATGACGAACAATACCAAAGAAAGGACATTTGGGTGGGTCACTTAAAGTACTCAAACTGCCAGACAATCACAACAATTAAAATTTAAGAAAGACCCACATGGTCCTCACATTCACAATATCAATTTTTTAAATATTTATCATATTGAATAATCATTTTACATTATTAAATGTAAAATGATTATATCATTTTACATTATTAAATGTAAAAGTATTAGGTCCCGGTCCTGGATTCTTGTTATTGGGTTTGTCCATCAGGAATTTCTCATTAACTTTTTATGAGTTTAGCGGTTAATGGCAATAGGCTCGCCCCCCCCTCCCCATTTTTGTGGGAAATCATCAAATAACCCCTTCCACTCTTAGGCAAAAGCGAGGCCAGGGCGAAAGAAAGTGTCAGACTTCTACTGACTAAAAACCACCCATGTTCCTTCTTAGCCCTTTATGACGAGGCCGCGCTATTTTTTACAACATCCTGCAGTCCCGACAGGCCCTCCCATGTTGCTGACATCTGTTTGAGGCGCGCATGCATGGAACACGAACGCGCCGTCGACACGGCCTATCGTCGTCATAAGACGGACGGACGGCAAGCTAGCCCATTACTTGGAGGCTTGCCCCCCTAACTCTTCGGGATGACAGGCGCCAAGTTATGTCATATGTTAATTCATTTCTGAAGAGCTGCTTTAATCTTGGTATGTTTGAATTTTCTAGAAAACTCTTGATTGCTGTTTGTAGCAAAACTAATTTCTATAGATAAACAGTGGATCAGCCGCTGCTTTTTAATCTACTGCAGTATACTTATCAATGATCCTAAAAAACATGATCAGCTTTTTATTATAGTGACGTCTGTCGTCCAAGATAATTTTAATTAGCGACCGTCCTCCTATTGATAGCCTAGTGACGTATAAACATATTTTGGAACAAACAATATATATTGGCCAACCCCTTTCTTTTCTAATCTTTTGCAGGTGATTGATTATCTGATAATTATTAAGATTATTAATTATCATTATTATCTTTTCACAGAGGGGATCGATAGGCAAGGAATGTGTAAAACTTTTTAATCGTGCGTGCGTAAGTGTTTGGAAATATTATGGTTTAGTTTAATTCTTCAGATTTTGTTCAGTGTGTAGCGAATTTCTTCTCAGTGGCTTGATGGTTATCGAAATCGGTTAACACACCCTACGAGGAGTTTAATCAAAAAGTATTTAAATTTAATTAATATCACACTAATATTATAAAGGCGAAAGTTTATGAGTGTGTATGTTTGTTACTTCTTCACGCAAAAACTACTGAACGGATTTAGATAAAATTTGGTACACAGATAGTTTATAACCTGGATTAACACATTTTATTAGTTCCTCCATAGGGAAGATAAAATCCTTTATCCCGATTTTATCTTCCCGTGGGTTAATTTTCGAGCTGTAGCGATTGAAGCCGCTGGCAACAGCTAGTCTGATAATATAATTATAAGTAGTGAAACAAATACCATCTAAAATGAACATAGCAGTGTTTCACTTCAATCTTAAGTTATTTGGGATGAATTTAGAATCAGCCTTCCACTTGACTCCGCATATGTGCCTTATAATTTACTGAGTTACATACCGAGTATCTCCGTGCCTCGTCTAGCACTTGTGTGGTTTTTGACATTAGTTTTAAAGAAGAAGTCAGTAGTCCAAAAGTCTGACAACCAGTCTTATCAAGGACGTATTATCCAGCACTAACTGGGTTCTGGGTCAGATAGGCAGTCGCTCCATGTAAAAAAATAGTGCTACAGCTACATTCCGTAAGACCGGAAACCGACCCCAGCACAGCTGGGAGAAGTAGGTACACTCATACTGAGGCATTCAGACAAAAACATGTTTTGGATTCTAGCTGTCAGCTATCACACGTTTCGATAAATGCAATTTCGATAAGGATTACGATTTATTACCGAACCTGTCCTTTCTAGCTACCAATAATCCAGATTATAAGCTATCTGTGTACCAAATTTCATCCAAATCCGTTCAGTAGTTTTTTCGTGAAAGAGTAACAAACGCGAAAGTTTGTAAATATGGTTAAACTCACAAACTTTCGCGTTTATAATATTAGTAGGATTAAATGTATTAAGAACTCCTTCACGGAAACAACACACAACCGGATTCTCTATGGGTAATTAATCATTTCTAAATGGTGTAAATTGCGATGATAATTAGATCGCTTTTTATGTTTTGGTAGGAACGGATCTATAAATCTTTGATCTATGAATAACAATGCTATACAATAACAAAAAACATCGTGGGATAGTTTCAGTGGCAGCTGTTAGTTTTATATACATCGGACACTCTGTACATATACAATATGCACCACAGTACGCTGACAAAGATTTTTTCTCATAAATTTACCATTTTATGATAACCCTGAGCCACTACCCACTTTGGACTATAGAAGTAAAACCAAATTAATGTTTAGTTCAACTGTCCAGCTGTTTTTTTGCTATAAACAATAATAATAATTGAACGAATTTACCTAATGGTGTCATATCTGATTATGGCACTAAGGAATGATATGTCACTTATTTGATGTCAGATGTCAGTAAATGAAACAAATGAAGGCTCATTTATTGTCTTCATTTTAAGACAGTTTCGTTCAGATTTATTTCTCGCTACTTATATCATCTGTCTTGCTACATCAGCTGGAGAAACATTGAAAGTCGACGTATTAGGCACCTTCACGAATTGCAGATATTTATGATGCAAACTGATTTAACACACATCAAAAATAAACACTGGAATAAAACATGTTTATTTCAAGTATTATTTAATGAAGTTAAATCTGTGAAACTAGCTGATTTCGCAAACATTGCTTTATCGTATTGTCGCTGTAATTTAAAACGGCTCATTTTCACTAATTAAGATATTGCTTCATATTGTATTTAAACAAAAACGTGAACTTCATTCAAATATGGGCACAATTTTGGACTTAGGTTGCTTTTTATAAAAGCTTTATGTCCAAATCCCAAGGCCGAAATCCCCGCATGACACTTGACGGACGGGAGACAAAAAATGCCGCATAAACCATATTTTTGTTACCTTTTTAAGACTGCTCTCTTTGTTTACCTTTAATATACTAACTACGCGTGACGAACAACACAATTTTCAGTCTTATAGAAGATATTGCTATCATTTTTATCTGATATAGAAAAAGATTAACTTAAAAGATCTATCAAATATTATAACGCAATCACTGTATAGATAAAACAGTAATGTTGAAACATATATAAACGCTATCCACTGATAATTGTTTATTAGTGGAAACACCTTTGCCAACCAGACCCACCCTACTGTATACTGGTTTTGTGTATTATTTGTGATAAAAATTAAACAGAAACTTTAATACAGTAACTATTTGTAAAAGAAAACAATATTGTGCTAACGTCAAAAAAATCCAAAAATCAAGATTTTCATAGAAAATGGATTCTCAAGTCAACGTTGCGTTGTCCAAAATGGCCGATATTCACGCGGCTACAAGAATTACAAACCGTGTGGACCGGTTTAGGACAAGTGCTGCTAAGCGGTATATCCTCAACGAAAAAGATGTGCATATCGGTCATATTGCCCTGGAAGCTATGTACGATGACCCAGAAATGATCTGTCAGGTATGTGTTTGAATTTTATTAATTACAAATCTTGAATCCATGATAAACTTAAACTAATTTAAAGGTCTTGAAAGGCGCGAAGGTATCTGAACTTGAGATATAGTTTCATTTGCTAATTAATTTAAAATGTATTTTAAACTTTAATTCATAAGTCATATTTTCATTAATCATAAACACTTTTCAAACTTGTCTAGATAAATAATAAAACTATCTCAAATAATGTTAATTTTATCTAAATAAATCAGTTCTAAGTTCAACGAAATGATATACCTACATCATTAAATGTTCTAGTAATATGAAACCTATTTCATTGTGAGCATACAAATTATCTTTTTTTGTCTAAAATAATTAATGTCGTCAAATATTTTCACGATGAAATATTTAATTTAAAAATCACGAAACTAATACAAGTAGTGGCGAAATTTAAATATAAAACTTATAAAGCGGAAGCCATGTGCCGTAAAAATAAAATTAAGCGAATAAAGAATATATGTTCACGTACATAGTGTACTCTGCCGCGACTCTCACGTACTGATGTGAACTATTTTTTCATTTTGTCCTAGTTACAGTACTAGAAATAAACTACTCACATAGAGTATCGATCGCTTAAGTAGGTTTAGTAAAAAATACCTAAGTGTTCTAGATATAAATAGAAGGTTTTCTAAGATTATTTATTTAAATAATAGGTCATTGGCCTAAAGTACTTGACAGTACCTATTTATATCATCAACGCAGATCCATACAAGGTAATACCTATATGTAAATCTAGATCATTTTCTATGGATTATTAATTTCCTTCAACGACATTAGTACCTATCTACAAATTATTTTTGCTAATCAAACAATAAAAACTCTAATCAAATCCTAATTAAATATTCTTTTGCGAGAAAAGATCTAACAAACTTAATTATAGCCTAATTTATTCTTTAGCAATATAATTGCAAATCAGTAAATTCCGTTATCACAGAAATGCTTTCTGGAATAAATGTTTAGGTATTACTTTCGTAACCATATATGCTACAACTAGATTTTTATTTTTATCTTAGAATCTTACTAAGTGTATTATGAATCCTAATCGTGTACGATTAAAACTGAATGGTTCAAAATTATCAATTAGTACCAATACAATTAAGTTCACCATAAAAGCAAATGACAAACGTTACCAGCAGACAGAATTCTCAGGAAAAGCTTTTTGGCTATTTCAGATTGATTTTGCAACTAAAGAAGAGGAAACTAACAGATCCGTGGCCAAACGCACGTGTCGCCTCGCTAGTGCTATGGTTAACTCAGGGTTGAAACCCGGAGACCCAGTCATCCTCATTGGCACTAACCATATGGACCTCTGCATTCCTTACTTCGCGTGCCACTTCGGGGGATACCCCATGTGCGCCATTGATCCCAGTGTTGGACAAAGTAAGTTCACTAAAGAATTCTTCGTTAAAAATCTATCAATCATGATGAAACATAAAAGCTATCTAGACGTAAACTAAATAATAATCATAACATCTCTTGCGATTTAACAGCCAATTATAACTTTATAAACAATCTAATTTCCAATTAACTTGACTTTCAGACGATCTAACAAGATTATTCCCCTACATCTTCCCGAAGATAGTGTTCTGTCAGAAAGCTTGTGAAGAAAAGGTCAGAGAAGCTTATAGAGTAAGCAATCAGGAGGGAAAAATTGTCCTTTTTGACGACAAAGAATCTGATCTCGAGGCGTTTGTCAAGAAATACAACGGCACAGAAGTTAAATACAGGTAAAGAACCATCTAGAAACATTATTAGTTAAGATAATGTGTGAAACAAAACGTACAGATTACACGTTTATCTTGCCACTCATGATTTCATCAACATAAATAATGTAAGCCATTCATGAGTCTTCCGATATCAGTGGTTTTAATTATAATTTGATAAAGATATCCGTTTGAAAATTACTGTCTTTTGCATGATAGATTAGAGTGAATAGCTAGTACAGTGAAAAATTATGCTTTCAGGCCAGCTCTGTTCGACCAGTCAAAGACTACTGCATGGTTGATGCTGACCAGTGGAACCACAGGCTTGCCAAAGGTTGCTGTTATTCCTTTCGACACTTTACTCAATGGAATTCTTAATTGGTGGTGAGTATATACGATTTTTTATACTATGTTCAAAATTGTTTGGTAATACCTTAGTATTAGTGACAATTATAAAGTAGATTACATCATGTGACGTATACAGGATATATCACCAGCTTATCATTGCGTAATATCCGATTTTTATGAAACCTACAACAACACTGATATTATTATGTTAAAAGCAGTAAAACGATAAATAATACATTTAAATCACAATCCTCGACTTAGTCATCGGACTGGCCGATTAGTTTGGGTGTGGTGGATTATAACGGTCCCGCATAAGCAATTGAATCATTAATTTTCCAAACAATCATAATTCAAAATACAATGTAACTGGAATAACAGTGATATTATAACTCCTTTGTTAGATGATCCTACATTAGATGAAGTGCAATCATCAATGACTATCAATTTAAACTTACGACATTTATGTTCAAGATTTGCTATAAACTTACATTGTTTGCAGAATGCATTCCTTTGTTTCAATATACAACCCTCTCCAGGGATATTTAGACAGCTTGTATTACATTCAATACTGCTCTATTCTAAGACACGCCCGGTCTTGCATCGATATTACAAATCAATAACCAATCAATTAATTACAAGTAGATGCCCTCGGAACTTTGTTACACCGAACATGCCCCGAAACTTATTGCAAGTTTAGTTAGTTCGCAACATCGCATATCGGTAAATAATAAATTAATGGTATTAGTTGAAGTTATGTCCAAAACTAAACTGTTGGGTCTCGCCGCGCAGTTCAGTTCAAGTAAATCGAACATTTATCATCGGCTCTTAAAGTTTCGAGATCCCCGTAAGCGTGGTATTAAAACTTATCGCTTTACACGCTGCAACTGTTTGTGAACCTCTTAATAGACCTGGAAGCATAGATCAAAAAGTACACAGAGATGATTTGGTAAAATCGATTAATTTTTGTTCGGCAGGAAACCGTTCCCGGACAGTGTTGACCGAATCCTGGCCATGGCGACCCTTCAGTGGGTTTCATCACTATTATACTTCATATCTGGCCCCTTAAAAGGCTCCACTAGGATCCAATCATCGGCACCACTGACTCCCATGACAATCGTGGAAATTATCAACACACAAAAGGTAATTTTTATAACAAATAACAATAACCGATTATATACAGGTGTGATATTCATAAGCACTGATAACATGTTGCTACTGTGATTTGTACCTAGTTGAAACTAATATTTTTGATAATATTTCAGCCCAATACGACAGCATTCACGCCATATTTATTAGGTCATTTTCTGCGTTTGGCAGAAAAAACTTGTGACTTATCGTGTTTCAAATACATTCTTATTGGAGGCAGCGTTATGGATAAGCCATTACTGGACAAATTTAGAGTAAGTTTTATATTCACATTATAATATCCGATATAGGACGATTGTAGACTGTAAAGGAAAAGGATCGCTGTTCTTTTTGAGCTAATTTTATAAACTAGTCGGGCTTCTGTGCTTTATATTTTCCGAGGAGAAATTTGCAGTGAGCATTATGGACTCCTAAATGTATTTTAAGCAAGGGAAACAGATTTAAAATGGGAGATTTTAAGATAAATAGATTTATACTAAATTGTTAACATGGCACTCATTGTGCTCATATTATTTTCGTATCTATAAAATCGTATTTCTTTGCAGAGTATGTGTGGCGCGTTCTTATATCTGGCCTATGGTATGACTGAGTTATTGGCGCCCATCTTTGATTTCGATGACGACACACCATTCGGTTCAACCGGCAAACCGCAATCACAATATGAGTTCAAGGTACTTATATATTTTGACTATGTGTACACTTAAATATGTGTTTTAGATGACAAGATAAATTTGTTAACGTGCTACTGAAAAATATTGATTGAGCACCCCTTTCTAGTAAAATACAAGATATTATGTTAGGTTAAACGAGCGACATATTGAAGGAGGGGTATTCAGCATTCGATTCTCGTCCCAAATATGTAAAAAAACTATAACCCTAATTTGTGACATAATTGTCCCATGCCCCCCCCCCCGCACGCTCTCCAGATCTTACTTTATTCGACGTTTCTGTTTCGTCCTTGTCCTACGCCAGTTTTGAAATATGAAGGGAAAATGGATTATACCTAAAAGTCATTGATCCGCGCACATTTTCTGTGATAAAAACAAGGGTGGCGAGACTTTTCCAAAATGTTTGGTATGGTTCTGTTTCTTATTTATTTATGTGTTTTTTTTGGTCATACTTTTATTAGTACCATTTAAGCGTGTCCTATTGCGGGTTTCAATATGTCCCTGGTATAAACTTACATACTGTTTAACGTTGTTATGACGTATTAAAATTATAATATTTTTTTGAAGGTTGTATGTAATTTTGGAACACTATTATTAGTATTACGTATTACGTATTACGGTTAAAACTGAGTAAATAACAACAACATACGATACGTTTCTTGATAACTATGATTGATGATATTTGGAAGTTTTTACCGATAAACCTACTTACCTGCCTGATAAGGAACCTACTTATAGTAAATTGTGTTTTGGTACTTCTTTATTTACGTATTAATTGATCTATTTTAATTTTAATGGTTTTGTTTGCAGCTCGTTGATGACGATGGCCACTCAGTGGAAGGATCTCACAAACATGGAGAATTATGGCTTAAAGGCGATGCATTCTTTACGGTAATAAATTGACATTATTTATTAAATATTATGTAGATTTATAGGAATTTAACAAGATGATTTTTAGTCGCGTCCAAATTCTGATATAGTAATCTTTGGCGAAAATCATTGACTACTTACGTGTTTTTTTCTTTTAATATCACTCAATACAATATTATTGAGATATCACATCACAAAGCTAACACATTTCCCAGAGAGCGAATAATTCTTTCGAGAAAATGATTTAATACGAAAATTTTACGTATCGATTTTATTTCAAAAATGGTGTTATGCAATACCTAATGCATAGAAAAAAATTGGACGGTGACTAAAACATTATCTTTCATCTACATACATCTTTTCGAGTACAATAAAATAGTTTAATTATTCGATCATTTTGACTGCCTTATTGGTGCACAAGCACAACTTTTGAGCATGAGGTCCAGGGTTCCACACCCGTCGTATTTTATAGATTTTTAAGTCTGGATTCGTAACTGGTTGACGGCAATAGGACCCGGTCCTTAATACATGGGACTTTATCATAACTGGCAAGATGTGGTTACTTTACTTTAACATAACTGACAAGATGTGGTTGCTTACTTTACTTTGGTTAACCCTTAGGGGAGAACAGGTGTGATGTTATAATTATGTCACTAATTTTTTTTAACCCAAAAAAATTCATCCAGTTAGCAACGCATAAAATGTTTGAGAACGATTCTTAGAATCTCAAATAACCTCGATCCCCAAAAAGGTAAACCGTTAGTAAATCCGTGGGCCGCGGATGATAATGCCCTAAGGATGAACACACATTCATAATTTACCAGCGCTCTAATACTACCTCGGCCCCGACTTACACAGTAACTCAATAAAGTATTCTGAATATTTTAGCTGGAGTATCTATCTCGGTCGGTTTGCTAGTTTGCTAGTTAACAGCTCCACAGTTCTCTTGATTATTAAAATACATAGCGCATTATTATAAACTTTTGGAATAGTAAATGGCATATTCACACATTCAGGGTACAGCTTTTGGAAAACGAAAAAACATTTTCGAAAATATTTAAGAACGTATTGTACCAATAATACTGAATGCAATCAACACCTAAACTGCGTTCAAAAGCTATTAGTTAAATTTTATACAACAAAAATGACACTGGCATTCCTTTATCTCGGTTTCAATTGGTGAAATTGACAAATATTCGATATTCATTAGATATAGCGAATGTCGAATATTTGGATCATTTTATTTATTCTTGATTAAATTCCCAGGGTTACCTAAACAATCCCGAAGAGACGAAGACCATGTTGACAGATGACGGCTGGTTCAAGACCGGAGACATGTTTTACAAGGACGAGCAGAACTATTACTACTTTGTGGAACGCAAGAGACTTTTAATTAAGCACTACGGTTTTCTGGTGAGTGGACATTTAAAAAAAGTTTTAATTAGCATTTACTGTTCCAATTAAAAATCCAATAAAATGAACTAAGTTTGCATTAGAAAGAAAATAACGGCAATGAATAAAATGTGAAAAAGAACCAATGGATAGGTATTAAAAATCTCAACGAAGCGTAAACATGGTGTAACCCAATCAAATGTTAACAAAAAACAATTCGTATTAAAAGTATCTTCGAAATAATATTTTTCTAGCTTCTTAAAATAACGCATGGCGAAAACTCAGTCAGCGTAAACTTAGCTAAACTTATTTCTCTCACGCCCTGATTCATTCTAGAGGCGCACTGTCTCGAGTCGGTTGATATGCGACAAGAGAAAACAAACTTATTTCACAAGAAAAATATCAACCAAATCCTTTCTGCCCGTCTATATTTCGACATTTCTATTTCAAGAAAACATTTCACAAACATCGCTTGGATTTATTCAAATAATAATATTATTACCGTCGCCTATTATCTTTTATTAATTGATGTTAAAAATGATATGAATCAATTTAAAAGGAGCCTTTCACATGAAGAGTCCCATTCATTTTTGAAACCCGTAAACTCAGCCACTCAGTGGTAATGATATTATCAATCGGTTCAAGCCGTATTCATTGTAGCAGATAAATTAATTTCGTGTAGCCAAGTAGGCTGGCTATTATTAGACAGGCTTTTTATGAGTTCTCGAAATTTTAAACTTGTTGCATCAAGAGGCAGTTAAATGCATTTAAAGTTGTGAGCGTCAATCTAGAAAAAGAAATTGCGTAGACGAGGATAGTACCTTATCTTGAGAGTAATTTTATTTTCATTTTAAATTAATAAATGATTTTGTTTACAGCTTTCACCGTTGCAAATAGAAGGAATCGTCAAGAGTCACCCAGCCATACTGGATGCCTGCGTTGTGTGCTTACCACATCACGAATGTCAGGAACAGGTCCTCATTGCCGTGCAGAGAAGGAATGGGGACAATGTTGACACCACAGAGGTCTTCGACTTAATAAGAAGTGAGTACTTTGATCTTATTGGTTGTGATTTACAAAATAAATTAATTTTATTACATAAACTCACAACTCTTCCCTTTCTTTTTTATGGAGCGAGACAGTAATTACAGAATACCACCTGCTACTTCATGCTTACCTACTCCCATACACAATAAAATGATAACAATAAGAGTAGTTAGACTGTTCGCTTTGTTTGTTAGACTGCTCTAAAAATAGGCACTGTAATTATGAACATCAAATCAACATTTTCAGAAATATGCATAAATAAAACTAAAACCAACCCTTTGATTACATCAAAAGAATAACAAAATGAATAGGTACATATTTTTATAATATCACATTCTTAAATGTGGTTTACCCGAGTGCGGCGAAGCCCAAAAGAAGGGTTATTATCTCATGTACACGTTTTCTATTATTTAATTTGATTGCCATTGAATAAAATCAAAAGATTCGATTATTTGATGATAAACAGTGGAAGGATTTGATCGATGTCATAATCAACCAAAGTTTTATGATTAATCAGTTATTATACCTAATAACTGATTAATTAATATTAAAACAAACTATTTATCACATATCTTTTGCGTCTGATAAACAGGTACGTAGATAGGTATGTCAATGATCTATAAAACTAATTGGTAATTATCCTATTTACGTAACACTGATGTCTTTTGTAGAGATATAGATATAGAAGAGGCCTTTCTGTGTCGTGTAAGGGAAAATTATTACAAATTTTAGATCCATCTTTTGGCTAGAATTAAAGATTGTGAAGTTTTGAGTACGTCTAAGCTCAGGATTAGGGATATTTAGTCTGTTTCGAGATGCCTATATTTTCTCGAAAGAGTTAGTCTTCTCTGAGAAACACGTATAGGATTACTAAATCTTAACTAAAAAACCTGTTATTTTACAAGACTTCAAAGTATTATACCGAGTACCTATGTATATGCGTCACAAAACATACAATTATATATCTGTACGACCATTATGACGAATATACTTACACAAATTCAAAATATCACGATGAGAAACAGCCATCATAAATCCGTGGTTTCATCGGATGATTCAAGAAAACTCATATTGCATGTCATAATTACTTGTGTAACAGTTGGCCCGTATTTTGCGCAGTAATAATATTCATTTGTGAAATAACGCGCAACTGTGGCTGCCGAATACATTTCATTTCCAGAGGCGAAATCAAAGCGGAAATATGAATACTGTTTGCTTTACCATCACGTGTCCTTTGATTCAGTTTTTGTAATATGGGAATTGCAAACGGAGAAAAACAGCAACTTGCCCATTGGTATCGTCAAGTGCGAGTTTAGATCATGAGGGTCGTAGTCCCTGGGCTGCGGAATGTTGTAAGAGATACCGCGTCCTTGACATATAAGGCTAAGAAGGAACATGGGTGGCTTTTAGTCAGTAGAAGTCTGACGCTCCCTTTCGCTCTGCCGAACAGCGGGCGGGGGCTATTTGATGATTTCCCACCCCGCAAAAAAAAGGAAAGGGTTGTAGTCCCTGATCGGACAATGTATTATTAGATTTTCCTATCAGGAATTTCTCAGAAACTGCCACAGTCTTGGTTGGTGGTAATAGGCTCGCCCGTATTATATGGCACATTAACTTAAAAAATGTTTCTGGACTATCAAGTACACTTTGGCTTTAGCGATACTGTTAGTTTTTAACAGCTTTCAAATACGTATAATATATTAAGTACTTGTTCGTAGTAATTTCATTAATTAGAGCTACAATTAATCAATATTAATTATTGTATGTCCTGATAACTTCTTTGATAATCCAAACACAAGTAGCACTCGTGCTGTGATTGATTTCGTTTTGATACGATCTTAAATCCAACATTACAAAAAACAACTGTAATTAATAATTTTCA